>JAGSMZ010000024.1:3387121-4061545 GCA_029286645.1 Papilio protenor
AATTCCAAAGTAGATCATAGACTCGGCAACTTACCCTACATTATGGGCGCGTATGTCGGAGGTAATGAAAGAACAATCGCGTAATATCAGAAACATACCCCTTTAATCTACGAGTATAATGAAAAGAGCACAACACTATCTAACAGTATTGTAAAGATTTACAGAGATTCACCAATTGTCTTTATAACTGCGCACAACTAAAGTGTATTGCCCGAACCTTTGATGACAACTGACGCCTATCTTTGATCGCCGCCTTGAAATCTTTTCGCGGTTATCCACTCAAAATCTCAAATTACAATACCAATTCTAAACAATTTCAAATGTTGCCAGCACCCAAAATTATTATTTGATAGTAAAGTTAATCGTTCAAAAATTAACAATCATTTCGCAGCATTATACGTAATTATATTTTTTACTAGCTGTTGCTCAGGACTTCGCCCCTGTGAAATTAAAAATAATAAAAGATATAGCCTATGTTATTCACAGATAAATTACCTTTCTAATGCTGATGGAATTTTTGAAATTGACCCAGTAGTTTTTAAGTTATTTCAATACATACAAAAATAAAAATCTTTCCTCTTTATAATATTAGTATAAAAATAATAAATTCTGTTAAATGCTCTGCCTGAGTTTAAATCTACACTAAAAGAGACCTCCCTTAATAACTCTGAATGCGGCGGTGAAAATGTTTTCGTGATCTTCCGAAAGGTATCATATTTCTCAACATCTAACTCATGAAGTTTTCTCCGTCTAAACATAAACATAAATATTTTTGCATCCCAAGTTTACACAGTCGTTTGTACAAATGCGAGCTCTCATTTCAAAAGCCCTCAGTCGCGACTGCACTCGACCACTTACCTTACGTACACTTTTGTTTACATTCGCAACGCACAACATGAATGCATATTATTTTTCAGTTATCTCCATTTTTGCAATCTTGAAATCGAAAGTTTTCCGAATGAATTCCTTTACAAACGTAATTCCAAGAATACAAGCGTATGGTAATTCAAATGTATTTAACCATTGGTTTTATCAAACTGGAAATATGATTACTTTTACGAATTAAATTAAACTAAGTAAAAAAATATAGAAACAATAATAAGCACAGCTATCATTCAAAGAAATGTTTGATTTAAATTTATCATTTTAAAATGGTTAGCAAATCCAATGAGAATTCTTCATTTTAAAATGGTTTTACCTTCGCCTACATTATAGAAGGCAATTTGTAAGCAGACCGCGACTGGAACGATAAATTGCCTTCGTGGACAAACAGGCGCCGACGTATTGACTTTTGCAATTCGAGCTCCAGGTACGGGATCACCCAGTGCAAATATAACTTACGCAGTATTGCTATTTACTATATAAATATACCAGTAAATATAATACAATATATTGAACTATTATTTAATGTAATAGAGAGAGACCTAAGTAAAGTCATCTGAGTAAACATGTTGATTTTGTAAATGATTGTATTAAGTAAACTGGAATTGAAACACAAATTGAAATTTATAGTCATGTTGAAATAAATATTGTAAGATATTATTAGGGCTTGGTTTTATAAAGTTCGCTTTCATTTCTCTCAAAAAGGGTAAGTATTAAAATAAACTGCCACACTTAGATCACAAAATAAATCACTTAGATCTCCCATATACCTTGATGAAGATGATGAGAGTTATCTCCAGAGAACAGTGGAATGACCCTTAGTGGAGGTTATGTTACCGTAATACTCTAAGTACCATAGTGTTTAAAGTGAAAATTTGTCCAACATAAGCATAATATGAGATAATATTAACACAAGTGTGCATCGTATAGAAAGTTCCCGAGGACTATAATCTCCATAAGCTGTTCTAAGTAGTTCTAATATTGTTCTACATAATGGATAAGTTGTCGGGGCGATCCCTACGGTCTGATAACTTAATACAATGATATGAGCCTAATATGTTTAATATCAATTTGGAGCCTTGAGGGAAAGACAATTTATTAATAATATGACTATGTATTGATCGTTATAAGTAATATTTTTGGTTATTATACAGGATGTCCGGGAAAGACGTGTAAATTGGACTACCACTGGTTCCTTGGTCGAATATATGACGATTTGATCCAACTTATCTCTAGCCAAAGTTGCTCCGTTTGTTCGCTAGAGGGCTCTAAAGTTTGCTAATTATTTTATATTTATTTTAAACACACTTTATTGGGATTAGGTCATATTATAACCTCATCGAGGACGTTCAAGTTTATTTTATTGTTTCATTTATATCACTGTAATTATTCTGTACGATCGCATGAATCATGAATACGACGTAATAAAAATAGTGTCTCGTTTACACATCTACGAGCAGAGAAATAATGCAATTGTCGGTGCAATTTATTTTTATTATCGACAGCATTCGACGCCAGTGTTACGATTAACGAGTAGACCTCGCTGTTTGTACCAAATAAAAATAATTATTTTTAAAAAAGGTTAAAAGGAAACTTGTGAACTTTTTAAATAAAATAATAGATGTAACATAAATAACACACAAATGAAATTGTTACTTATCATTTATTTTTACAATAAAATGTAATATTGATCAATCGAGTTAAATTATCTTCTCTAAAATTACTTTATTAAATGAAATTGCCATTTATTGAAAACTATTTATTTTACACTTATTATATTGGTCGGAATTTATTCAGTACTTTTACACACACTCACAACATTGTCTATAAATAATAATCATCACTTAGGTCAGGAGTTCCGCTTAGCACCATGGGTCGGAAACGTAGTACCCTGAAGACGGGTAGTACGATCTGAAATTTTAATACAAAGAACTTTGTGACATACGTATAGATATTGATTACTCTTCTTATAAATATAAATGACTAGCTTTCACCCGCGACTCCTTCCGCATGGAACTAAACAAAGCAGTACGTAGTCTACGTGTTCTTCCATCTACATCTATGTCAAATTTCATCGAGATCCGTTCAGCATTTAGACTACAAACTCAAACAATCAACCATCCACCCAACTAAACTCTACTACTAACAACTAAACTCGCATTTATGATATCAGTATGATTACTCAAAGATAAATAGTATCAGTTTTAATTCATTTACCCGTATCCGCGGCCGTATCCTCCGTATCCATATCCGCCGTATCCCCCGTATCCACCACCGTATCCGCCACCATAGTATCCTCCGTAACCGCCGTAGCTTCTGCCGTGTCCGTAGAGAGCGCCTGACGCTAGCGCTCCGCCGACGAGACCCGCTCCGACTGCTTTAGCGCCAATTATACCAGCACCAACTCCAAGAGCGCCAGCACCAAGTACTCCAGCCCCAAGAGCACCGATACCTGGAATTTATATTAACCTTAATGAGCAGTTGATGAAAAATTTGTCTAGTCTTAGAGAGCGCGGACTTTTGACTAAATCGCCCAATTCTTTAGTCCCGCTTTGATTCCTATGAACGTATATGGAGGTGCGCCACTACTTGATTTTTAGTCGTCCAACTAAACAATTAAATGGACTGCGAAACAATTGACAATCGCACGACTGTTGTGCGATAGTTTAGTCAAAGATGTGCGCTCACAAGACTGAACCGAGTTGCCGGAGAACCGCTATAGATGGAGACTGTGTCAAAGTTCATTGTGAATCGATGTGATTCTAATTCATTTTGAAGATTACTAAATTGAAAGTTGAGTAAGATAATTGTAGAATGTTACAAATCATGTTAACTATTTTGATTCATGGTCTTATAAGGTTATATTGCAAAGTCATTTCGTTGGAACAAAGATGACGCGTCTGCTTCAGGTGTGAAATTTTCCAATAAATTTCAATATGTAGAGGAACATCCTTATCAATATTACATAAGGTATATATTCACAAATATCTTTTTTTTTAGATTGAGAAAATAAGAATTTCGTTTTTAATAAAACTCTTTAACTATATATGTAGGTAATAATTTTAAGATCACTTTATTTATATACATAAAATTAAATGTCAACTTACTAATGTGAATTTGGGACAAGAAATATGTAGTTTGAAGGTTGAGTCAAGAATATGCTTGTTTAGTTGTATTTAAAATATTATGAGTGCAAAAAAATAGTTTTGTGCTCATATTTCAATACTAAAAGGCATTTTAAAATTTAAAAAACATCCGCACCAAACTCTTTTATCTAATGACTACTATACATTATCATAACGAGTTGCGTGATGTGCAAATTTACAAATTATTTACATGAAAAATGTATTTCTTCAAACATCCTCATCCAAAGGTCAACTTACAGGCAACCACGATTATGTTACTCTTATTAGTTATCTTAACAATTAATAAATACAAATTAAAACCCAGAATAATGATCTCCAAATAGTTAACAAGAATTCCTTCAATTAAAGCTATCAGAGCCGTAATCATCTATGCTTTGTATAATCTATGGTTTATAACTAGCTGTTGCTCGCGACTTCGCTAGCGTAAAATTAAAAAATATAGCCAATGTTATTAACAGATAAATTATCTTTCTAACGGTGAAAGTATTTTTAAAATCGGCCCAGTAGTTTTTGAGTTAATTCAATACATACAAAATACAAATCCTTTCTTAGTATAATATTAGTATAGATTAAAAAAACATACCAAGAAGTCCTAGATGTCTCTTGTCTCTTTTAAGTATGACTCCTGTGGGTTGTGCCTGTTCCCGTGGCTGTAATGCGGTCAGCAGTGGCCCATGTTCTACGGCCAGCGACAAAGCACAGACCGCCAATACGCAGATTATCACGCTCAGTTTCATTTTCTGTAACGTAATCCAATTAATTTAAAAAAATTAAACAAACGAGCAAGCGGCCAATTCCCCGAAATAGCAAAGCGACCGCTGCCCATAGTCTGGCTGCGAGAAAATCGTTTTTTTTAAATAATAAATATGGCCTTACTTGTAAAAATGTTTTTCATACACTTTTAACATAAATATTCGAAAGATTTATTTAATATTACAACCAAAAAAATAAATCCAAGGTATTGGCAGCATAAAATGTGAATTTTTGTTATCTAATTACCAGCAAAATCCTAATTTATTACCTTATAAAGGTAGACACAGTCGCAAAATAGATAAAAAACACTAGTTTAAAAAATATTTATCTACCTTTAAATTTTCGCACACGTAGCACACACAAACCGAGACAGGTCAACTGTCCGGGACTGAGTCGTCCGTGTCTTTTATAGGTCGACAATATTCGCCATACAATGTTTAAAATTACCGGTATCCTATAGTCTTGTTGCCTCGCCTTAAAACATTTTTATACAAGTAAACAATATGTCCATTAATAGGGCTCTATAATTTAAGGCTATTTAAATTCATAAATACTGTTTACAAGTGAGATAAGTGATTTAAAATTCAAAATTATAAATGTTTATATCTCGTTAATGGAAGGAATTATAGGACAAAATTGGAATCGTTCAGCAGTTCAAATTAATTGCTTGGTGTCGATTTATCACACTAAAACTACAATAAGGCTCTCCCTTAGTGAGCATAAACACTGAGTATGGCAGTTAATAGATAAAACTATTATAATTGATGATGTCATTGATTGAATTTGAAACGTAATGCCTGTACTCATAAATGATGACTACAAACGCCTTCTTAACTTCACAAGGATGGTTTAGAATTGTAACTTGAGACTTTTTCTGTGTAATCTATTCGTTTATCCTTTAAGCAAATATTTCTAAGATGAACGAAACTAGTTATAAAATGTAAACACATACTGTCGTACTATACGCTTTATCTTTTGTTTGCAAAAATGTACAAACTAAGGAGATGGACATCGAATTCTTAGGAATGTACACGTTATTTAAGACGTTCATTCTTAAAAGAAGAATTTCTAAATATAGTTGTCATAAACAATCGTTAAATCAGAGGCAGAAGATACATTGCCGTCTTTTTTATTCCCCTTTTAAATTTTATTGGTTTTGAAATATCGCCGACGTTTAATAAATTATTTCTACTGACCCCCTTTAACAACAAAAACTGAAGTGTTAATATTTTATTTAATATTCACAATATGTTAACAATAAAATGATGAGAACATAACAATCGTTTTTAATATATCTCCATAAAGAAAAGCATTGTACTATTATTATAATAAATAGTTACTTTTACCAATTTTTTAAATGATAATGTTATACAAGCCTAAATAATTGTCTAATAAATTAACAGGTTTTTGTAAACATGAATTCTAGAAGTATATAATATATATTTACTAATTTACGTCGAACTTTTGTGAACTTAGCATTGACACTACGTCATGCAGGTGAATGACCTGACGCAGTAACAAGATTCAGCCGGGGTAACCAAGTATCCGTTTTTCCTGATTTTCAATTACAATTCCAATCAACAATTTGAAGTTGTTCTTTAAAAAATATTTAAGACCAACTTAACAAAAACTCAACTCTATGTCCCCTTACTCTCTTTACTCATTCGAGAGGTTCGCGACTTCTCATCTAAGCATAAACAAATACTTCTTATAACCAATTTTGTATTGAATTTTAAACTTTTACTGTAGAAAAGTAACCACATCGTATTTTTAAACACTTGAAAGAAATTTTATTAAATTGGCATACAAAAAGTATTTCGATCGTATTACTATTTGTGACTGCGTGTGGTCACCCTGTTCACGCAATGTCACCGCGGTGAAGACTCTCACGGCCATGTCACTTGCACTTGTCTCGTTATGCTCAAAATCGGGAAATTTTAAGACGCTATCAACATGAATTATTATATTTTTAACAATACAATGTCATTATAAATATTTTATGTCAAAAAATTAAAAAAAAACACCTTCCGCAGAAGAAATCATTTCTCGAATCCTTTTGGCTTTATCAATTTATTACTAAGCGAGTGTTTTCACTGCCAAAAACATGTTAAATAACACATTATCATAAAGAATTTTCTTAAAATAAAAAATCAAATCGATTTAAGTGAGCAGGAAGTTGTCTCTTCATCTAACCTTATTTAAATTATACAAAAATATCAAAAACAATCAACATTATCATGTGTTTCAAAAGTTTCCTACAAAAAATCGATAAACAGTCTAAATCATGTTCCAAAATCAAGAACAGGCTTTGCCTAAAACTTGTTTAACAATTCAGTAGTCGAGTAACACTTCGCTCTTACGTATTATGGAAAAATAATTTAAAATTGCATTGTTGTAATCACTAAATGTTCATTGGGTATGTCAGAATAAAGCGCAATGAAATGTTTAATTAGAAACAATGTAATATCATGACAGCTTTATAGAGTGAATATATACAATCTTATAAATTGCGGCGTCTCTT
This sequence comes from Papilio protenor, assembly GCA_029286645.1. Taxonomy (NCBI): domain Eukaryota; kingdom Metazoa; phylum Arthropoda; class Insecta; order Lepidoptera; family Papilionidae; genus Papilio; species Papilio protenor. The sequence continues at coordinate 3,394,424 of JAGSMZ010000024.1, forward strand.
AGGAAGCACCTAATGTAGAGGTAGAATGAGAAATCTTACTTCTTACTTCTTACTAATATTATAAATGATAATACTAATATTATAAATGCGAAAGTTTAAATGGATGGATGGATGTTTGTTAGAGTTTGTAGCCTAAACGGCTGAACGGATCTCGATGAAATTTGGCATAGACGTAGAGGATAGGCTGGAAGAACACATAGGCTACTCACTTTCGTTTATTTTAATTCCACGCGGACGGAGTCGCGGGCGAAAGCTAGTATGTACTAAAAGAGAAAATTACGCCACATTTAAAAAATGCAATTCATTCTGATTTAGGACATTTTTCTTGGATATGTGGAGGCCATCAATATAAGGTTAATGACTTATAGGTTTTTCCCATACTGTATACTTAAACAAACGTTTTGACTCTAAGATGATAATTTGTTTCATGACCATGTATTCTATATCCTTACTTTACAGTCAAGGATGTCTTCAATACTGTAAACCATAAGAATTTAATAAATGTTGGTATAAAACATGGAATTTGATATTTAAAAATTTCGCTGTTTCTATTTAGACTTCTCAAAAGCTTTCATATTTCAAGGTCCGTTACTCAAAGCTCCCTATTATTACGATAGCTAATTGAATTAGTAAAAGATTAAACCAATTATCGCTCTTCTTATACCAAATACCCAACATAATAACCTGATATTAATTATTCTCCATAAAGTAAAAGTTAAAATATGTTATGCGAAAATCAATAAGAATTCTCTCACTACTTGATTAGTATACTATCTTGTTCTACCTATGTCATGAATTTTCAAAGTCTGCTGTGCAAAAACAAAAACCCATATTATCGTATCCCAACCATCTCTGTCATGTTAAAAGAGGAACCATAGAAAATAAGCTTTCGTACAGGTATTTCAGTAATGGAAATTCAAGAACAAAAATTAAATACCATAATTATTACAATTTCGTTTACCATAATTAAGTTACTAATAAGCATCAAAGTTGAACCTTGAGCTGTCCCACGCCATGGACAATGAGAGACCTGTTAATCAATTCGAACTTTAGACTCTAAGGACTTATTAGTAACGAGGATGACTTGCAGATTTCTTGTGTAACTTTACTATTACTTCATGCACCGATATGTGAAGACTATTCTGTTTAACATTTTAACGAAAAGGCTTGCCTAATCATTGAGTAGGCGTTGGTATAAGATTAATGATAAAGCAATATTTTTTTGATTAATAGCAAGGCTGTTGAGGGATTTTACGCCACGTTACGATTTGAAATTCTATCAACAAGATATTTTAAATTATGATTTTATACGAAAACGAGTCATGCTTATTTTTAGTATTGTATATAAATTGCTTATTTTAATTTATTATTCTAGAATCACAACAAATCAGTGACAAAATAACATTTATTTAAGTAATAATAGAGCTAATGGTACGTTTTTTTTAGAATTACAGTATCATAGTACAATTTTTCCAAACTTGATACCAATCAAGTTTAAAAAAACTGGAAAATTACTTACAATATTGTCTTTTTAACTTCTAACTTTAGTCTTACATGTTAACTCAACCTAACGTGCAACTTGTACTTTTGAGTTGTTATAAAAATAGAAAGGGGCAAACGAAAAGCGGAAGTAGCGAGGAAATCAGATGAAATAAAATTCAATATTTTTTTAAAACTATTTAATTAACAAAAAAACACAACACACAGTCACTCGTTTTGTCATAAATATTATAACAAACGAACACGTAATCCACAATTCAAGGGTTCTTTTCATTTCATTATGGCATACTTTTTCGAGAAAATTTAAAATTAATCGCAATAGAGTTCGTTAACCCTTAAATTGTGATAGCCTCCCTATATTACAATCATTGGCATTAGCCTCACTAGATGGCTGCTTATATTTACCCACTTTTACAATTAAAAAGTTAATAAATTCTCTAAATCTTAAAGTACGGTGGTGCACCACGAAGTTCTAGGCTTGATATCTAACCGGACCATCTGCAAGGGAAAAAATATCATTAAATTTCAATCAGAAAAAAAAAAAAATTTCCACGAAATTTATAATTACAATGTAACTAAGTTCTGCAAATATGTTTTCAAGTAAATTAATTACATTAAAATGTTTATTTTTAAATGCCAAACATCTTTATTTATAAAGCATATATCTTTAACTTAAAAGGATCTTTGTGATGTTAACTTTTTGTTAAAATATTTTAAATATGACCAAACTTGCTAAGATAATTTCTGCAAGCTGTAATACTATTGAGTATGTAATAATGAAATATCATAGTGGTTTGTACCCAAAACAGACATAATGTTAATCATAGTAAAAGGTACTTTATCCAATATGCTAATCATACACGCGAAGGCTAGTGACATACTTATAATAGACAAGAGGTTGATTAGAAAACAGTAAAAAATGGATATGCATAAACAATACAATGCGTAAAAATAATGGTTAAAAGTATTTTCTCTCACACCGTTATTAAAATAACTGTTTACTGCATTTCTGAATCTCAAATTAGATAATTTTTCACTTCGATTTTATTTTCGAAGAAATTTTGTACATGCATTTGTGTTCCCTTATTTTCAGATTGTCAAATAAAAATAAACAATGTAAATATGTTATGCCCCTGACCAACACAACAAATACACTTTTCATTATTTCTGCGAAGTACAAATTAATTCATTTATGGATACTGTATCATGAATCAAAAATTCTGTCTTTTCGATTGTCGCATTTACGATACTTCAAAATAACGCTTTTCAGTTGCAAAAGTTTAGATAGCATCCTTTAATACATCATACCAATATCTATAGTACTGGTTTCTTTTAATGCTTCATACAAAATACAAAACAAAAAACATAGAGCTTTCGTTTATAAAAAAGATCGTCCCTTGTCACGAATAAAACTATTCCGGCAAACTTGCCAAAGTTCGACGCCAGTGGAATCCGCATTCCTAGGGACCAATAAAAGTTGGGTTTTACCAAATATCTCCATCGGGAATGTAGCCGGCGATCTAATAATTATTCATACATCACGGACGATTTGTGTCGTATTATGTAAAACGAAATGAATAATAAACCGGTCTGATTGCCACAAAAACAAACACGAGCCGACGCACTCCGGCTCCATGACGCGTAATCAGCAAACACGATTGTTGACTTGTCATCTCCTACCTCTGTCATTGGTACTGTTTGCAATGTGACTTGACATCGTTGCATACAATGATTGCTATTTTCCACAGAAGTACCCACAGGTATTGTGCAAATTTCAATGCAGCATTCGTGTTTGCAAATAGCTTAATTGCACAAGAAATAATTTGTTTATACTAATACTAAAAGACGATGAAAAGGACTGTTTTAATGTTTTGTCATTTTTTAGTGTAATGTTTTACTCCTAGCCTTTTTCACCAATTATTTTCTAGTTATGGAGATTTTTATACAAGCAATCATTATTTTTGTTTTCTAAAAAAAAGGAATCCAGAAATGTACATATTCTATATCTGGATTGCTTTTCAAATCCCTGAAAGAATTATGAGTTATGTAATTGTTTAATTCTTACATGTTTGACAGTGAATTTCCGTACATGATCTTTGAAAAGTGATAATTCATATGACACTGAAATCGTAAACCACAATTTCGTAACGTTATTGACTTTGAACCTCTTCAAAAATTACGACAGAGAGCGCGAATCATATTTCTTAAATGTGTTATGGCAATTTTTCCTTATTATTAAGATGTTTGTGAATTTCAAAACGTATCTTTACATACAACACGCATAAACTAAATATAAGAAATTTCCATGCGTAAAATATCAAATTAAAGGCATAAACTTCAAACCATGACATTCAGCACTTCCCTGAAAATATCTACGTATTGTTGTTAAATAATAGTCAATTGTGTTAACTGATTCTAAAACTGATAAGTGTGATTTAGTATTATAATAAATTTAATGTATAAATTAAAAAAAAAAAAAGCATTATCATAAGAGCGTAAAGTAATATGATGATTGATAAAAATAATATTTTATTACATTAATATAAAAATATTTTTAATAAGATTAATAGGGTTTTTAATAAGGTTAATACAGCTTACCTATGAACTTCTACGTTCCTTGTAGGAGCATGGCTGGTATCCAAGCGATTGATGAAAACAAATTAAAATATAAAATGAAGTATTTTTTACAAATATGTATAAAATAAAAATATATTATTTCCCAAATAAAAATGAAATATTTTAGTGTGGTCACAAAATAATAGTCCCATTTTAACATTTCAATGATACACAAATCAAATCAAACTTATAAATAAAATCATAAATTAATAAAACACTTCGGTTTCTCATATGCACATTGTGATATAAATTTCTCGATTTAATAAAAGACAGTACAACAAGGGCATTATTAAATTGTGACCACAAAAAAATCCTCACCAATAAATTATATTATAATGAAATAAAATACTTAAATACATTATGAAAATGTTAATAATTACAGTGGTGTTTATAAGAAGCCGATGTTAGTTGTAGTAAATGTGAATCTTTTCACTATGAGGTACTGACGCTTTGCTCTTGAGCGCGAGGGCGCCCGCTAGACCCGCTCCAACCGCGCCCACTTTCGCCGCCTTCAGTCCTAATGCACCTGGAATGAAAAAATTACGCAAATAAATACAAAATAATATTTTAATTGACCCTACAGCACAACCCGTTTTATTTATTTTACAGCTGTAACTACCAACATTGCAATATTAATCTGACCTGATCCTACATAAACTTAACAAACATAGTTCTTCAAGTATCGTCACTATGACTCGTGCTCAGTTTTGCCGATGGCTTCATGACGTCACGCGTTAACAGACTTCTAGCAGACGAACTGCGGTTTCTAGTAGGAAAGCAAGCTATCAGTAATCCTGTGCACATCTAATAAGCCACATTATGCGTCTGTCAAACAAAAGATGTTTTGTTGTCAAAATTGGTGGGACTAATACAAAGTTTTACGCATAATATTTACGTTGTGCATTGAAATGCGGCGTTACGTTCCCAATACATCATAATAATTAGTATACAATCTTAGTAATTAAACAAACGCAATTCATCTTGAAGCCCATTATTGTTAGTTCCCACCGCATCTCGCACGATGAGAAAGCTATTCATAAATCTCGTCATGTTTTACAACGCACTACAATATATCTACAACACATTAAAGTATAGTGCGTATAACCGTGTTATTGTCCAGCCGAAATATACATTTCAAATATGTTGTGATATCAATTTTCCATCAACAAATACAAATGCAACAATAATAAAAAACAAACATCTCTAACATTAATCACATGTATATCGAATGCGTAAAAGTTTTGGTATCTTAAAACTATAAATTAATGAGACAATGTTCTAACGGTATATTCTATTTAAAAAAAAAACTAAATGATCTTGCATAATACGTTTCCAAGAATGATCGTTAGAGCGGGCACACACCTTTGACTAAACTATCGCACAATTGTGCGATTTTCGTATGTTTCGCAGACAATTCAACTGTTTATTTGCACAATTAAAAATCGAGTAGTGTATGCACCTATATTTATGCTCATAAGAATCAAAGCGAGACTAAACAGTTGTGCGATAGTTTAGTCAACGGTGTGCGCCTTCTTAACATGATTTATATGAACGTAAAGGTTACAATAATTTAGCCTATGACCTATTGTGAAATGTTTCTTTTCCATTGATAGTAGTCAATGTCATCAAAAGTGGCCTTGGATATTATGGTTCTCGCTTATAAACGTCCTAATTATTTTAATAAGGTAAAGAATAAACTAGGTTTATATTCAGTGTTGCAATGTTAACATTGAATCAACTATGCTAGATTAAACTGCTTTATGAACCACTTTTAAAATATATATTTTGCTCTATGGGACACGGTATTAAAACTATTTTTCCGTACTATGCATGTAACATGACACATAGACTATGTGTAATTTTTTTATAGAACTTGACGTTATTGGGCTCAAGAGTTAAATTATTTTACACAACCGTTATATAGTTCTTGTAAATCGCTCGTAGATAAAAGCCCTTACCATTTTGAGAGGTAAATAACTTTAATGCATGATACTGTGAACATGATGAACTGAACTCAGTAAAGTATGGATAATAATTTAAAAAGATAAGTGTAGTATCAGCTATTATTCATTTACTTAAGGGCAATATGTTTTAAAGCTTTGGAAGTGTGTCAAAATTAAATAGCAATTAACAATTTTTATCGACATAGATTACGAATGTAAAAACATTAAATCATACTAATATTATAACTGCGAAAGTTTAGATGGATGGATGGATGTTTGTTAGAGTTTGTAGCCTAAACGGCTGAACCGATTTCGATGAAATTTGGTATAGATGTAGAGGACATTCTGGAAGAACACATAGGGTACTTACTTTTGTTTTTTTTAATTCCACGCGGACGGAGTCGCGGGCGAAAGCTAGTAATCAATAATTTGCACTTTTTATGTCAATTCTATTGTTCTAAGTTAACAATTAAAATTTTGCATCTTTGAAAAATTAATTTGTATAAAAAACTATTGCCTAACATAAAAATTCCCACTAATCATTTTATTTTTAATTGATTATTGTGTAATAGAAAGACGAAAGGAGATGGTATTTCATAAACATACAAAAAAATACAAGGGCATGTGAAATCTTAATTTATTAGCAAAAGATATGGCTATGACTCGATTGATGTCCTAGAAAATGAAACTCGTATGACCAAATGTGTGTAAAATATTTTCGCTCAGTTGCACATTAGGCCGACTTAATGACAACACCTTGAGAATCCAAGTTTTCCAAACACGTTTTAGAGAATTTGCTATTCACAATTTGCAAATCTTACTTTTTATCTTACTTAATATTATGAATGCGAAAGTAAAGATGGATGGATGGATGTTTGTTAGAGTTTGTAGCCTAAACAGCTGAACGGATTTCGATTAAATTTGGCATAGATGTAGAGGACATTCTGGAAGAACACATAGGGTACTTACTTTTGTTTTTTTTAATTCCACGCGGACGGAGTCGCGGGCGAAAGCTAGTAATCAATAATTTGCACTTTTTATGTCAATTCTATTGTTCTAAGTTAACAATTAAAATTTTGCATCTTTGAAAAATTAATTTGTATAAAAAACTATTGCCTAACATAAAAATTCCCACTAATCATTTTATTTTTAATTGATTATTGTGTAATAGAAAGACGAAAGGAGATGGTATTTCATAAACATACAAAAAAATACAAGGGCATGTGAAATCTTAATTTATTAGCAAAAGATATGGCTATGACTCGATTGATGTCCTAGAAAATGAAACTCGTATGACCAAATGTGTGTAAAATATTTTCGCTCAGTTGCACATTAGGCCGACTTAATGACAACACCTTGAGAATCCAAGTTTTCCAAACACGTTTTAGAGAATTTGCTATTCACAATTTGCAAATCTTACTTTTTATCTTACTTAATATTATCAATGCGAAAGTTTAGATGGATGGATGGATGTTTGTTAGAGTTTGTAGCCTAAACGGCTGATCGGATTTCGATGAAATTTGGCATAGATGTAGAAGCTAGTCTGGAAGAACACATAGGCTAATCAGTTTTTTTTTCAATCCCACTCGCAAGGAGTCACGGGCGAAAGCTAGTGTTAAATAATCATGCCGGATTATTATTTTTATAATTCATGTTACAAAAACTAGCTAAACAAACCACTAGGTGAATTAAAAAAGTTTAATTCGTAAAGTTAAATTCTGCCTCCATTGGAGATTAAGTTTTGTGGATACATGATCTTGAATCCTTATAAACTAAACTCCTCGCTTACTTTAGGAGTCAAGTTTTGGCCTGATGCTATATTTAATCTATGCTAATATTATAAAGAGGAAAGATTTGTATTTATTTACTGGGCCAATTTAAAAATTTAATCACCGTTAGAAAGCTACATTATCGCTGAGTAACATAGGCTGTGTTTTTTACTACCTTATTCACGTGGACGAAGTCGCAAGCAACTGCTTGTATTCGATAAACAAATAAGTAACGGCAAAGAAATGCAAGACAATATCGATAGCGGCTTTTTACCATGAAATGGTTTGATTGGCGGCATTATTAGGCATACCTTTTAAGTATTTACTAAGTCTTGTGAATAAGTAATGATCATACCAAGTAGCAGCTTCTTCTTCAACAAAAGCAGTCCTCTCTTCATCCGCGGGCTCCTCTTGTCTGACGTGACGTCAAGGGGGTCGTATGGGCTGAAGTCGCGGTTGTCGACGTCCGCACGTCGCTCGTATCTCACGCTGGCTACCACAGTCGCGATTAAACAGACCAACACGATGATTGTAGAGAACTGCATTTTGCTGCTACTGTAAAAGATACATAGTTATGATAGAACGCTGTTTGAAGGGTGATGCAAAATGTCTAACCATCCAATAGCTATGTGTGCTACATTAGTTAAGTATTTTGGACGTAATTAAATTTTACTAAGGCGCCAAATTCTAAATCTTATACTATTAGAAGCAAACCAGACTTCATAGACTAGGGCACCCACGTTTTGCATTTGTTTTAATAATCTAATAGGTTTTATATTAGCACCTACACAAAAAACACTGCAAATTGTTAGTCCTACACAATCAGTACACGCGTCGAAATCAAAAATTACAATGAAAATGAATACAGAATGTGATTAAAGTGATAACAAATAATTAAAATACTCGACAACTGTTAATAAACCATTCGAGGACGTACAAATATTTACTATTGTGTGTTGCACGGCCACTCGATTATGTTGAACTTTGTGTGTTTACCGTACGAGCATCTGATGTCGGAAACCGCATTCATTAAATTCGGGAGTGTTAAAATGGGGAATAAAGATTGATAAGGTGAATTTAATTTTAAAATTGTATTTGGGAAGTTAAAGCAGTGTTTGTAGGAGATTAAAGGGAACTTAATTCTTATTTACTTGAGCACATCATAGCGGTAAATAGCAATAAAATAATATTAATCGCAAACAGGCTATAACGAACTAACAGTAATAAACTATAAAATTATATCAAACTTGATTGATATTTTATTTGGTTTAAATAGTGTATAATCATAACTTGGATTGTTTTCCTAAATAAATAATAAACAACAAATTTTTCATTTGTAAATAATTTTTTGAAATTAGTCGTAGTTATTGCGGAAATTGGAACATTTCCTCTGCAGATTTTTCCAATACATCCGCAATGCTATCGTAAACGCCACGACAAATATGATATTAAATTTTCAATATTTTTTACTAAAAAACACCAATATTTACAAACATGAAGAAGCTAAAATGTTACAACGAAAGAGAACAGTCATTTTTAATTTTAAATATTTCTTTACACTATAAAAAATTAAAACTAAGTATCGATTATTTAAAAAAATCGATTTGATTTGTACCTTGGTTAATTCGTTAGTTGCACACAACACAACACTACTGCAGCGACTGACTCACAGATGCTACGATATTTGGTACTGAATTCTTATATAGATATAGCGATGCCTCGAGGGGAGGGCACGCACGCACGCTACGGGCTTCAAGGTGGACCGAAATGGGGGGAAGTCTATACACTTGTAGTAGATATCTTTACATTTCATCCTGTATGGAAGATTTTATATTCTTAACCTTATAATTATGAGCACTGGAAAAATAACCTCCATCGATAAAATCAGTAATTCGAATTTAACGTTATAATTATAATTGGTGAGATTATGAGCTTGTTTTATTCTTTTGTTTTATACGTCGTTATTTATTTTTGTCTTATCGATTATTATAAATGTGATATATGATTTACTTATTAATCCTTAATTACAGATTCAAATCTCCAACTGTTTCGTAACAAACAAAATTATAGACGACTAGCTGTTGCTCGCGACTTCGTCCGCGTGAAATTAAAAAATTATAAAAAATATGCATTTATAACGGTGAAAAAATTATAAAATCGCCCAGTAATTTTTGCGTGAGTCAGATACATACAAAAATCCAAAAATACAAATCTTTATAATATTATTATTTCTTATTACTTAATAATTGTATCGCTAATGACTAATTATGTGAAAATATGCCAATCTCACCCCTATCTCCTCTACTCGTTACAAAGTTAGAACTACATTTTTCTTAGTGTACTTTTACTTTATAGATGAAACATGATTTAGTTAATTGTGGTAAATGATATATATTAAATCTAACTCTTGTCACACTGCGTTTACAGCCGCAATTGGCAATTAGCAAGGCCAACCAGGCAATTCCAGTTACATCCATAAACACACATATGTGCAACATCTCCCTATTAATCTTACACGCTGTTAAACGTACTGATGAATTAATGCTTAATCAATTAATGATACAATTACAATACAATTAATTGCATGTGATGTAATAGTGATTTAATCGTCGTCTAATAAGTTATTTACAAAATATAATTTCAAAACAATAATCGCTGTTTAATAGTCTACAAATCGCATACAAGGAGAATGATAGTTATGAGTGTGGAGGTACACCGGTAGAGGTAGACCTAGAAAGAGATGGATGGATTGCGTGAAAGGTAACATGATCAAAATGGGAGTGATGACTGAGATGACGTGTTATAGAGTTATTTGGAGGACAAAAACCTGTGGCGCCACTACGGGAGTGGGATAAGGAGGATGATGATGATGATGATGAATAGTCTACAAAGTAGATTGTATTGTTATTCATAGACATACAAAATGAAAAAGATTAGCTCAAATGTTGATGTTGAACGTCGAATAAATTAGTTTACAGATAAAATTTACGACTACACATTTCCTTCCGTGAAGGCAATCTTATAAATTCTTTAAAGTTTAAAAAATAACCGCTATAATAAATCAAGGATTTTCGGGTATTAAAGCCATTTGCGATGTAAAAAAAATAATTGAATGTTATGAAATGATACTGCTCTCATAAAATTGAATCTCATCAAATTTATCGCTAGTTTTACAAAAATGATTGCTAAAGACTCTTTTTAAATAGTGAATTATTTTTATTATTGACAAAATTAACTGGAAGAGGTACTAACACCTGCAAGACAGAACTAAAAACAGCAAACTGAAATTAGAGCAAAGCGTAAACCCCGCAACATACAGAGATAAAGAAGCGAAAAAATCTAAGAATTTATTACAATTTAGATTCACTTTCGTTAAGCCCGTTAAACGGTTTACCGGAATGACAAGAATTCAAGCATTTTATACTTTCATATAAAGACTTTGCTTTGTTTTGATTTCGCAACTAAGATTTGTCCTTTACGCAGGCGCTTTTCTCGAACATTCTGTGAAGCTTTCGGCATCACCAATTCAACGTAAGCAATGCCTTTGCCTTTTATTTGTTTAATAGCAATAATAACTAATTTATCTAAACCATAGACATTTCTCGAGATGAAACAATTTTTCTTCTATATTTCCTACAACGCATAAAAAAATCTTATATAATGTACTAAAAACTAATGGAACTTCTATAGAACTATTCCATTAACACTTACGTCTAACATATTTACAATTACGTTCACAATGACCTCCTGTCTTATTTATCCATGTATCCGAACAGCGACTCACTGCTGGCCAAAGTCACGTTACGAAATTTAAATAAATAGGCAAGTCTATGCCAAATGGTAAGCATTGATTCACTCCAACGACGTGACTCTAATGTGGAAAACATTACAAATATAACAGTTACCGGGTAGTACATAAATTAATTATTAAATTAATAAGTGAACCTAACCTAATTTACGGCTAAAATATTAAAAAACGCACATCCAAAGCAACATCTTTGTTATAAAACTCTCTAGTACTATTTCTATCGATACGGGTATTTTTATTGTCAGCTCAATTATTTAAGTACCTATCCACAATTTGTATGTACATTTCCCTTGTTTTCAACTTGTTCTTTCTCAGGAAATTACATATCAAGATTCATAACTGTTAATGTTAATGCGAATTGTTTTGCGCGCAGAAATTAATCTTGCACAATGCATATTTGCGGCTGATTGCCCGTTACAATTAGGGTTGCCACGTCTTCGAGTTTGACCAGAATCCTTCGTCTTTACTTGAATGATTCTGGTTACGGACTTAACATAATAATTGGCAGCCCTATTAACAATGCAGCTTCCTAGTCGAACAACTATTTCGTGGCGCTATTCAATAGGGTGATTTCTAATTACGTCAAATTGCGTGGTTAAAATGACATAAGCACGTTACAGTCGCTCCTCAACAAACGCAACACGAACCACGCACGAAACTTTACTGTTTGTTAATCAGTATACGCGGACGTTACTGGTTTTTAAATTGTACTAAAATTGCCAAGAGTGCTACTGTCGCACGTAAATCTTAAAAGAGCAATGCAATAATTCACCTAACGTTATTGCTAAGAATAAACTACAGAAACGTTTTGATAATATTCATTTTTAGTTATTTAAGTAATGTTATTTAGTTAATTTTTTATCTTTTAATATAAATCCACGACACAAGTTTTACGAAAAATAAATTTATAACAGCGTATGAGCTAATTTGTAAATCACATTAGTGGAAAGCTTTTTCAATCGAAGCTAATACAAGCATCTAAAATGCAACAAGCAACGCAAATTCATAGAAAACCGTTTACATTATTTTTGTTGACCTTTCTTATAGTATACACGCAAGGTTGTTTGAACAATGGCTAGGTGAGATCAAAGAGGAATGTTTTCTTTTTTATAGATTTCACGAAAATAACAAAGTGCCATGTTCCAAACACCTTCAAAAGAAAATGAATACAAAGGTTATAAGGAAATATGTTTGGAATTCGTAAAAAGTTAATGTCGAACGATTGGTGGCTTATTTTGTAATCGACTTCAAAAAGATTTATGTTTGTGATTTATTTATACTATTTTGTTTGGTTCCGAAAAAAAGTTTCTCAGTCATAAAAAAAATCAAAATTTGGAAAATGGATATCATAAAGGAAAGGTTTTCTAGAAAAAATGGGTACGTTAGAAAAACTACAAGACATTTTGTATAACACCTGCTTCATTTATTTGTGATTAACGTAGCACTTTTATGCAAAAGTTAACGTGTATAAACACGGATATACTAACATCAAAATGAAATATCCAAAAATACTAAAATCCATAACAATAATCTTAATTATTTGATATAAAAATTACGTTTTTCTTTTTTCCATACAGATTTTAGTTAGAGACATCTAACCAAGTGATGAAACTCCAATGGTGTATGTTTCTTAAAAAAAGATGACATAATTACAACAAATCTCACACACGGACATGTAAGTAAAAGTAACATTGAAATTACAACAGATGGCGTGATTTGTATATTTTTTCTTTTTGGTACAAAGTGATACGCTTACATTGGGCGTTCAATTATTTCGCAATGTTGTAAGTAATATACGTATTTCATTGATTTTTTATGAATATTTTATTGCAATGGAAAGTAATACAATTTTACAAAACGTTCTTTCTTTATTAAACTTTTCTCCAAACTACAGTTTTTAATAGAATAAAATGTTATGCGCCATCTATGCCGCAACACTTGTAAAAATGTTATTTATCAGAAAAAAATGTTAATGTTTATGAATTACAGATGGCGATGTCATCGTTGTAACAGCTGTTCCCGCAATGTTTTGCTTCGACTCGCTGATAACTTCACGCCAGCTAACAAACCAGAGACCAAAGAGAAAGACAGCAAAACCAGACAGTAAAAATTTCACGTCGTAGTGTTGTGTTGTGTCGATTTTTTTTTTGAATCTGACAAAAGGCATTGAGAAAATTGTTTTAAAGTGATTTCAGATCGAGTCTATTAATTAAGATCATTGTAGTGTGATAGTTATACCTTTGAAATCTAATTTAAAGCATTGAGTGTGATAAAAACTTGTGTTCAGCTTATTCCTTTCACAAAGGATATACCTGAGACTTGGTTGTTTTATTCGTGCGCTTTTCACCTGCGATTACGGTGTTTCTGTTCAACTGTAAGTATAACACTTATTTTGATTTTAAGTATCATTGTCTGTGCCTTATTTATTCAGCTGGGATTATTTTTCTTTGCAAAATAGCCACGGTGGCTGATTTTCAAGGTTTGACTGTAAAATGTCAATCGACTGCATTTCTATTCTATTTAAAATTAAATGATCTTTGTGTATGTCATTAAAGCTAAACAAAATAATTATTGAATGAAGGCAATTCTTGCAGTCATAGGATGAGGATGGTGTGTAGACAATTTGTAATATATGACATTCAATATTATTCATTATTATCTTTTATAATTCTTGTACGTAAATACAGCATACTCTTTTACAATTTAACTATGTTAAAAACTTAACATAATAAAGTGTTCAAAAACTGCTTATACTTAATGATAAATTGACGAGATTCTAGCTGTAAGTTGCATTCATCTAATTAATGATTTAAAATTAAATTATTCATTATTGTCTCTGAGATATTTGTAACTATTACAACTAGTAAAGTAAATTTTTATAATGTTGTGGTTTGATAATGTTGTAAATAAACAAAAGCCTGTGTTCAACATAGCATAAGGTTCCATGACAAAAAACTTGAAGTTACCCTCAAGAATAGTGTGAAACCATCTTAATACAAGGTAAACAATAATGATGGCTTGTTCTACACCTTTGATTTCCAATGAACAAAGGTATAAATAACTTCATTCAAATGTGAAATATAACAAAAGGATGCATTTGTGGTTGTAACTCAATTGGAGATTCCTAAGCTAACCTTATTTTTACAATAAAACAATAGACAAATGTAATGAAAACATATTCATTCAATTCATATATTAAGAGCTAAAGAAAACTGGGTTTATTTTAGTTGATACTTATTGTATGATGAAACCTGGGTTCATAGACTTTTCACCATTACTGCTTTTATATAAATTAGAAGGTCATTCATTGCTTTTTACTTATAGTAGAAGTCATTACACAAATCAAAGTGTAATGTGTTCTATTACATATTTCTTTGGTTCTGACTTTGATCATATTGTAAATGGAAATTACCCCAGGATTTAATCCAAGATGTAAATTGGTTGAAAGTCAGAACCAAAGAAATATGTAATAGAACACATTACACTTTGATTTGTATAATGACTTCTTCATCTACCGAGATGGCACTGCCATCATCTTTGAATGCTTGTTAAAATCAATTTCTTGAAGTATCACATTGTATAAAATAGATTATTGTTAGCTTATATGATTAAACAAACAACAAAACTTGTAGTCAAGATTGTCTGGGCTTTTAACATTAACATTTATAACAAAAAGTATAATGTCATATCACTCCTTTAAGACTTGTAAAAGTAGATTGCTAATGCCAAGGCTTGTCCTTTCACTATTGACTGAAATTGAAATAATTTATAAGTGCTATTATATTTGTATTGCAGCCATTATCTTCTGATTTCCGATTGCATGTCCTTGTTTAACTCATATTCTCAATTATAAAAAACTAGCTGTTCCCATGCGGCTTAATTGACATGGAATTTTAAACCTTTATTTTATTGTTTACATTTGTCAAATTATCAATTGCAAATGTCAAAATTACTGTTACCATAATAACCTTGCTTCCGTAATGCAGCTTGAAGTTTATGGTCCCTTTCCCACATTATTTTTTTTTTTCAATTTACTTACCCCCAAGTTTAATAGCGTGAAAATATATAGCCTAAAGTGTGTCGTAAGTGTAGGGCTTTTTATAAAAAAATATTCAAGAAGAATTATCAAAATCGGTCCACTAGTGGCGGAGTTATGCCGTAACACACATAAAAAAACATACAGACGAATTGAGTACCTCCTTCTTTTGGGAAGTCGGTCAAAAATATGCTGTGATTCTCATGACATCCTATGCCACGAAGCAGTGTGTGTTTACATTTTATTATATTAGTATAGATAATTGATAGTGTTTTGGCTAGAATTTGTTATAATTATATAACATTTTAACCATATTTGAATGAAGTCGTTTGTGTTTTGATCTGTTAAAAGTGCCTTTGCAGGCACAAAAACTAAGACATCCATTTTATTTATTTTCTCTTTTTTTTGTTAATTTTCATAAAAATATTAGTAGATTTTTGTTAATTTACTAATATTTCCTTTAACCATTCCAACTAAGCTCTAGGCTTGTGCTAGGATATGGTTCACGACAATAGTCGAATGGCGGGATTCGAACCCTCGACCGCAAGATCGGTAGTCCGTACCCCAAACCATTAGGCTATTGGCGCTTCATTTTAGATGTGTTTGTGTGTAAAAAGTTTTTAAGACAATTATTGTTGAATTTTAGCATTAAATAATATTTGATTCCTGATTATGTAAGTTATTTGTAAGAAGGAGGTTAAGTTTACCCTATTACATGGAATGAGGTAATGTTTCTGTTAGCCATATAGTGCTAGTAGCCGCAGTACTATTAATAATGCTATTAATTTCTAACCAGTATAAATCCATTCATTAATAATTCATTAAACAGTCAAGGTCAGCAAGGGCACTGTTATGTGTGGGATGTTATGTTAATATTTAAATTAGAGTTGTAGATCAACTTATAGAGTAGTTCTTTGTTGGCATGGTATTTGCTAACTAGATGAGCTGAGTGGGTCAGTACACGCTTCCGCGTCGCTAGTGTGCACGCGATTGCATTTCGAACTCGTGTCGTGGTGCCAATGGATACTTGTCCACTCCCTCTATTGTTTCACTTATGTATAATGGATACATACTCAGCGCGGTTGTGTTGTCATTCGATCTTTATCGCCTTCAACTAGTATACGTCTTAAATGTTTAGTTATTTATGAAGTACTAGCTTTCGACCGCGACTCCGTCCGCGTGGAATTAAAAAAAAACAAAACTGAGTAGCCTATGTGTTCTTCCAGACTATCCTCTACGTCTATGCCAAATTTCATCGAAATGCGTTCAGCCGTTTAGGCTACAAACATCCATCCATCCATCCATCCATCCATCTAAACTTTCGCATTTATAATATTAGTATGAATATGAATATTAGTATGAATATTTTTGGGTTAATAATAAAAAATATGCAAGGAAAAAGTACTTAAGGCTAGTATACCAGGAAAGCCACAAACTGAAAATAAGGGCTGTGACATAACCAGTAAATGCATACCGAAATTTTAACCAACACGTTTCCTTAAATTTACCTTGACCGCAAAAAAAACAGTCAACTATTCTATATAACTAGTCAACAGACACGCATACAATAAGTACTGTACTAATATTACAATATGTTAAAACGCAACGTAATTAACCGTTTGTTTACTCTTTTGTTGTACACGCACAAAATATACTTGACCTGGATGTAGGGCAACCTAATTCGTTTTGGTTCGCGTAGCTGCACCGCAGCGTATGATTACTCTTCTCACAATACGTGATCTGTTAGCTTGTCTTGCTGTTTGCTTATACTGTGTCAGGTGTTCGTATTACTGTGTCGAAGTAATTATGACATCATGCGATGTTTGACTTATATAACCCTTTTAGTAACTTCTCTTCGTCTCTGAGAATGTTTACTACAGAGTGAGACTTCGCGTATTAATTGAAAAAGATGTTTTTATTTCAATGTTTACGTATGACGCCAATGCGGACTCATCTCGGATTGCTTGCGTAATCAAAAAGCTGGACTCTGCTATATAATGTTACAACTAAAAATCTTATTTGATTTTGACAAACTTTAATGTTACTAGTACTAAATCTATCTTAATGTTATAAAGAGGAAAGATTTATATTTTTGTTTGTAATGGATTAAACATAAGCTGGATTTTTCTATTTAGCACGGGTAAATTCACGGGCAAAAACTAGTATAAAAATATAGATTACTTGTAACGTTGTTCAATTTTACTCGTAATATTAATTTGTGTTCGTGGCGCCTAATGGAATAATCATAAAACTTTTGCTACCATAAAACATCAAATTATGTAGCTTTTACGAGAAGTTGACGAAAGGCTTTTTACGTCTATAAAAGTGTTCGTGGCTATTGGATTTGATGTACAAGAAAAACGTGTGTATTGCATATACTAATATATACATCAAATTTCGAACGTCAGCATACTGTTAAAATTGTAAGATTTCAATCATTAGACTTATAATTTGACCGGCCTTCAACCAATATTAATACCACATAAGCCTCGATTTCAATGCTGTACTCGTTAATATTAAATTAATCATGTATGGTACAGTTTAGCCAAATTTCCGGCTACGAAAAGCCCTGACACTTCAATTTTAAATACAAAAGTTCATAAAAAATACAAGACCGTCGAAAAATTTGTGTAATTTTCATGCGAGCGATTCGACTACGTTAAAACAGCCTTATGTTTTTACCCTCTACATGCTATTTATGGTGTGCCCGCGAACAACGAGTTATTCGTTTTTAATGTCAAAACAACACGGAAACGCTGGCTTTAATATAATTAATTGTGGACAATTGCGATAGTGGTTACGAGGCACGTTTTGATAACCAGTGGTATGATAACGTTGTTTAAAACTCCATACACATAAAAATATATTTGTTTATATATTTTCCTGTTTAATTGAACAGAACAGTAAGAATAGAAGATATATTAAGCAATATGTTGCTTTAAAAGACGCAAGATAAGGTCTTTAGTCTATTATACTAATAATATAATTTTAGATCCTTAGCAAAAAATGGGTGATCACCACGCGCTTCTTTTCGCATTTGACACAGATATTTGTGTGCAACTGTAGTTTATTTTCAGATTTGAATATTAGAATATCTGCGTTCGCGCGAACTATTACCACGATAGTTGTACATCTTGCGCCTGAGTTCTTAATGTATGATTATAACCCGTGCAAATCGGAGATGCATGTTTTCTCTTTTAAGCTTTTTTAAGTCTTTTGTAATGAATTGATGACACAGTCAGCGGAGCGAAGCTAACATGTTACAGTCAGCGTGAGGCATGCGGGAGTCAAGGCCTGACGCAACGCTTGCGCAAACTTTTACTCTTGTCATTGCTGCCGCGGCCAAGACAATCTGATTTACTGTCAAACAATCGCTTGTGGTAGTTCCGATTTCAATCCCATCTATTTAGATGTTCGTTACGAAAACTAACGTCTTATAACGAATACTCAAGAAGGGCAACAAGAACACACGAAACCTATGTTCATATATGCCTAGATGTACGGATGTAGAAGTCAGAGAGGTGTGTGAGCACCGCACCAAATGGAGGTCCGTGGTCTCTGCCTACCCCGCTGCGTTCGGGCTTGAGTTATGTTGTTGTGTCTATACCCAATGTCTAATTTACATGAATATCAAATGTAAGAAAGGAAGTTAGTACATTTACGATGTAATAAGGAAAGCGCAGCGGAAAACGGAATCCTATCTTAACTCTTTACGCATAGGAGACGTAAGGAATTTAATTCCCATCTGTTTCTGTTTACGTACTGTGTTACACTGTCCTGTTTTGTGCGCTGTGACAAGGTCAAATATGATAAAATTCTGTTGTTAAAATCGCCATTTGAACTGTTACCCATATTCAACAAAGGTCAAATATATGAAACGATAATAACAAAAAACAAAACTATTATGATTATAAAATACTTGGAAAATATGTTTAAAAAGTTTCACCAGCCAATTTTCCCAAATGTGTTTATCTTACAACCTAAAATGTTAAATTTCCTTAAGGCTTATATCGTGTCATGAAATGGAGGTTGCGGATTATTTGAGGTCTTCTAAATATCCGTTCCTTTTAGCTGTGTGTCTAAAGAGTAAATGTTAACAAGGTCAGTTGACGTGAGCTGGGCCTTAAATCAAATCGCCATTTACATTGAATTATTTGTAACTTTCTAGCGTTTTTAGTTCGCTTATCTGTCTTTTAAAGATTATCACTCATTTTCCAAAGCATGACAGGCATGCCCAGTATATTTTTGTACTTATTTCAAACAGTAAAACCCCACTGTAAATGACTGATTTAAATTAAGCACAAATTTTGTTTTTAAACGCTCTTATCAAAGACAATAAAAAACTAATGATATTTATTTAAACGAACATTTTTTTTATAATTGGTCCCTTAAACAATTTATAATTAAAACAAACGTTTATTGGAATACAGACAATAGCGATACTGATTGTAATAATATACACGTAATGGAAACGCGGTTTCTATGTCACGATATCGGTGAAGAATTGATGTCTGAAACCTAGAATGTTAAAACAATCACTCAAATAAAATGTCTTTCATATGAATTTAACGTAATAAATAAAAGCTTTATAATAATTCTAACTTTCGCCCGCGACTCTGTCGCATGGAATTAAAATAAACAAAAAATGTAGCTGTGCCAAATTTCAACGAGATCCATTTTCCTGTTCCAAAGACACCTCCATCCATCTCAACTTTCGCATTTATAATATTAGTAAGATTAACCATGTTTGTATTACATATTTTTTCACGTGCTTCTCCAAATTAGACATTTTTTACCTCGAGGTTTCCGTTATCGATGTTAAAACTTATTTATCTAATAATGTTTAAAAACTTTTATTCTCAAAGAAAAAAAAACTTACAAAGTCAATTACATGAGAATAATTTTAATAAATAAATAAATTAATAACGGATACTTTATTTATTACACTCGTATTTTTGGTACCTACTTTTTGCTTAATAATTTGGTTTAAAACTTCGAGATTGCAAGTTAAACTTAATAGATCGTCTACATAATAGATTAAAACTAGGAAAAGGCAATAAACAATGCGGTTTCTGTGCCGATACTTTATCTCGGCAACACGCGACCCTGGCTAAAAATCTATGTTGCGGCCACATCGCCGTTACTTGTATCTCGGCAAACAGAACAGACAGACCGCTATACATAAGCCTTTTTACTTTTTATGCAACTAGTACATTAACATCGCGTTCTGCTCTAAAGGACGCGCGCTTATGAATGGCTCAACATCATGTTAACCTACTTGAAAGTTTAACATGTAAAAATATTATCATGTTAATAAAAAGTAAAAACTCGCGTTTTCTATTTCACTTTCAAATAATAATTACTGCATTTACGGTAATACATAAGTATTGTGTTTGGAGGAATTTAAACTATTTTTTTCGAATTATGTTGAGCGATTAAATCTTAAAAAATCTGTTAAAATATGAGTTTATTTTAAAATCTTAATAAAGGTTAATGTTGATGTCAACACAAATGGCAGGTGAAAAATTATCTAAATAAAAAGCTTGGTGATATTAAAACATCTATTATATAAAATGTCCATTTTGTTTAGCAAGGTATGTTGGCCAAGATAACAAACATTGCCGTTGATGTTTCGCCAGAAACCCAAGAAAGAACATTAGTCTTGTTGTTGTAACTTAATTTGCACATAGAATATGTTTAATCATATTTTGGCGTACATGATAACAATGTTAAGTAGCTGTTTGAACATAATTTGCATGTAGCTTGAAGACCAGAAATGGTGTTTCGTTTTTGTGCGTGGAGAATTTCCGTTCGCATTTATATAGGTTTGATTAGATTCTTAAAACGTAATATAGCAGGATATTTGAAATGTGGGGAGAAAAACGGCAATGGGTCTGTTAAGTTTTGGACCACAACATGGTTATATAGGCGTGTATTAGAATTTATGATGCCGTTTCACGAAAATTTGATAAAAAATTGTTCAAAGTTGATGATGGGTTTGGAATGTACGAGATCCGCACGGAAAATCTCCAAAAGTACTTATACTTTCTAAATCATTTATTCATTGGTTATGGCCAATTTTAACGAGATTTATGCTAATAGCTGTTACAAAAGTAAAGTTTTATATTCGGAAAGTTTTAAGAATTCTTTGTGAGAGATAAGAGAAAGCTATAAGATCCTAGAGCAATTTTGCTTATAAACTATTTTCACAATCGAGTGATCTATCGTATCGTCATCGGCGACGTAAAAGTAAACAGTCGGTCGGCATTCGTATTCACAGATGGAAACAATAGCATCGACAAGGACGATTGTAGAGCGGTCTACTATTTCTATATAATATGTACATACGCTATTTGTTTTCCCTCCTTATTGTCTGTCGTGTTCAAAACAACTATATCAATGACTAAAGTGCCATAACTGGTAATTTATATTTATTAAAATTTCAATTTACAAAATACAACTCAGTGTCTTTGTAAAGAAAAGGTCGACAGCAAGTTTTTGCCTTAAAGTGTTATTAAAAAAAAGAAACCCATATCCCTGATAGTCATATGACACAGTATCTAAAATATATTTTAAATAGACCTATATAATAACATGTTATACGGTAACTGTGTAAATTATTTGCTCGTGTTATCGCAATGTAATCGCGTGTATCAAAAATGGCGGCACTTCAGCAAACTAAGGTTCATTTGTCAAGACAAATTCGGTATAATAATGGTGCGATATAATTGTTACGGCCGTGCATCGATCGCGTGGCGAGGTCACTGTTATCGTTAACTAAAACCACTGCAGAATACCTTGATATTGTTCATATTGTTTTCGTATTGAAAGAAGCTTACAAGGTCTTAACAAATGAATGTCTAATAGTATTGAGACTTAAAGATTATGGTACCTACATTTGATACTAACAGAAATTTAAGAAATACTTAGCATTACCTTTTATCAACACTTTTATGCTTAATTGCCTTTATTACTAAAGGCATAAAAGCATACGCACTTATAACATAGTAACGTAGCATATCTGTTGTTCAATTTCTTGTTAACTCTCTTATTCAATATAGGTACCGAAAATATAATACATGCATACCTACATCTACGTGCCTACTCATCATATGGATATATCAAACTAAGGACAATGTATGCATAAAAATAATGAAATCAGTGACTAAGGGTAGGGAACACCTGCGTCCTTGCAAGGTCAATGCCACTTTATAGTAGGGTCGAGTCCGCATTACGACGCACCCCAATCCGCATAATGACGTCCGACCTAGGGCAGACTACGACGCATTTCTGGAATTTCCATTACTAAATTAATCATACTTTAATAAAATTCGCATGCTCTACAAGGGACTACACCAGTCGTATACTAATTAAACTGCCATATTACTGTCATCATCATCATCAGAATACCCTTTTCCCTATGGAAGGTCAGCACAGTATGTAATGCTCTTCAACGCATCTCTATCAGCCGTCATATTTGAGCTTATTTGATAACTATTTTATGTTTCTCGTACATCACGTAGTACTTATTATTTAAAGATTTTATGTGCAAAATCAACTTCCGTGCTTATAAAGTGTAACATTTTAAATGTATTTCTGCATACCGTTAGTATGCGTAACCTCAAAGATAAGAATAAAATTTAAACAAGTAATTAAGATTAACACTTAATTAATACAAGAAGTACAAGTGAAATGCGGTTCAAGCAACTTAAAAGAACAGATAAAAGCAACAGTATGTGCATTTGTTAGTTTTTTTTTTATTTCACTTTATCCGCAGGAAATTGTTTATAATTCATCCAAAATTCGGAATTAAAAAAAGTTTCTAAAACGATTTATGCTCGGCGTTTGTTTAAATCCGACCTTTACTGATATTACTCGAAGTAATATTAGACAATTAATATCTAGCTGTGTAACCAAGTGTTAATATAATTTTGGGACCTGTTTATCATAACACCGACAAGATATAGAGATATGACTATCAAATGACATTATGAACTATACAAAACTAAACATGTACGAATGAGGCTGTGGCGGCCTTGGGGGGCTTTATCAATTTCCGTGACAGAAACCGGTCACACACATTTCGCAAGAGCTCTATTCAACTAGACATACTGTTTTTCACACTCACTTATACTTAAACCTAATAGGATATGACTTTAAATTTAATAAAACTGTAGTTAGTTGCCCCTTAGGGAGTGACTGTATTTGTGAGAATTGTATGGTAAGAACTGAACAACCAATAAAGGACTAAGTGGGGCGATAGAAGGCGATAAGTGAGCGTATTTCTTCACTGGCTGTAAATATGCTACGAAAAGTTAAATTCCTCAATAATAAAGGATGTCTTCTAAACACGAGTTACACCTACTTATGTATTCATGGTTGTAATATAACGTTGTTATCCTGATAGCTTATACTTTCTCTTATAAAATTGTTGCCAAAAAATGAATCACCCTCCGTGAATCACTTTGCTAACGACGTCTCCGCAATCCTGACGCTCGGTGCCGTTATGTCCTCGTTTTAATGGGATTTCTCGCGGATCGTAGTATGGTTTCTTCATAATATTTATTTTCATAGTTTGCAAAATGCATTGTTATTTACTTAGCTAGAAGGAAGTGGATGTAAAGCATGTTTAATGGAAATCTCATTTATGTTTATCTTTAGCATTGAACTTGAAAATATGTACAGTTCAAGCTATACATTAGTATCTTAACCATAAATTAACTTGGTTTGGTTTGGCTTATTTAAAAATACATATGACTATGTTTTTGTACAGGTTTAGCAGTGGGAACTCGCTAAACGTTTGTTGTTAAACAGCTCGAAAGACGCGCAACGTTAACATACAGGTGTGTTTTTCTTTCATTCGTTCCACCACATACCTTCAGCAAATGTTATTACTATTCATATTCACCATTCATGCATGTTTGTGAAAAACAACGCGTGTGTCATTACATTAATATTTAAAAGCACCACCACTTGTTAGTCACATTCAACTAAACGTCTCCATAACCAAATATTTTGAGTTAACCCTTGAGATAGCAAAGAAAATTCGGAAGTTATATTCCCGTTATCAATCGAGACAGCTCCATTGGTATATGATAGAATATTTAAATTTACGAGAGTAAACAAGGCATTAAATTCATTGCTGTGTAGTCATGTATTTTGTCACATATAATATGAGCCTGGTTACACCAAGTACATTAACTCTCAACGCCAAGGCAAGGCTAAATTGTATAATATTCTTAATTATTATCTAATTCTCGTTACCTTCTTTCCAGCAATAAGGTCGTGAGTTGTTAGCGAAAGTAATGTATATTTTAATGAGTATTCCACCACGACCTTTGGAATAAAGCCAAGTACCTGTCCACCGGTTTACTCGGACCGACAAGGTTTCCCGTGGTCTTTGCCAAATCTATTCAAATGAAAAGAAAGTATACAAACCACTTCGACATTATTCACGGCCCCTTTTACTTTGAATTTTTTCTCAGTTCATTCACAAGCTGTTTAAGGTTGATTCTTCAAGGTATTGCAACCATTACTATATCTTTTTTTATGTTTGCACCTGCGACCTTTTTTTACTATTTTCTTAAGTTGAATTGCCAATTGACATTTACTTGTCCGGTCAACCACCCATTAGGTTCCTTAATATCCCTGTGGGGTTCAACTTTTCTATAAGCTTCCTGGTATGGTCGATAACTCGACTTCCTTTATCAGCAGGCATTGTGGTGGAATGTTGATGGAAATTTATTAGCCTTGTATTCTTGTTTGAAAATGTAATAAAGAATTGAATATCTCGTGACTTTAAAGATTCAGTGTTCATCGATCGCGTGCCAGCCCCGGTTTGATTAGCTGCAACAAACCCTCTCGATTCCACAACAAAGACATTCATTTTACGTTCCAATGTCCCTTTGACTCTGCTGTTGCTTTACTTTAGAAATTTAATAAAGCTTCTGGTCCCAACATGGATTCCGTCGCATATTGGAAAAGAGTAAAATTTTATGAATTTAAAGTTTGTTAGTTTTAACTCGTAAAATTCAATTGCAAAGATTGTATTGCAATCCGAATAAAATCCTTGCTAAATTCCACAAGCCAAATATCCAATCTTTAAATTCTAGTTGACCATGATTTAATTAAACAGTTCCGAAAAAAACTAGATTCGGCTAGAACGGTGGAAACGAATTGATTCTAAATTGCGCTGGTCACACCACACCCGTGTTTTGACTAAAGCCAGAGAAATGTAGGCCGCAGAAATCCGCTTATAGCCATTTAACCTCAGTCAGCGGACGAATAACCGCTCTCCTCGAGGTCTAATAAAAAATGTATTGCCTGTAAGCGTTAAATATAACATGGTTGATTACTGGAATAAAAATTCTTTATTCACAGATGATAAACACAATGTAGAAGCGTTTACATTATATTTGTCATTTTAAAAATGTTTTGTGACCAAGTGATCTCTCCGACTTCAACCTGTATTGATTGTCCAAAAAATCATTAGTATGCGCTCCCCGAAATTCATTTCGGTGTCAAATTCAAAGGGACCACCCAGCCGTTCGTTTACCATAGCAACTATTAATTAAGATAATAATTTTATGGTTAGTTGGGACATATTGTGTTATCTATAAGTAGTTCTAATGTTCTTCATTCTGTTATGATATCTATGGTGAAATGTGAAGAGTTTAAATAATTAATAAGACCAGCCTTATCTGAAAGCTATTAGTGGGAAGGAAATTCGGACAGAACATGATATGTCTTTTGAGATCAAATTTAAGAAAAGGAAATATAACTACGTCATTGAAAAAAACCCTTATTATCATCATAAACGAATCTTTGAATACAATATACGGTTATTCGTATGGAATGAATATCAAATTAGAAAAACGTCAAATATATTATAATACTTAGAAGCGAAGGTACGCCACAATGTATAAAAAATACCAAACACCCATACGTGTCCTTTCATGGAACGAGTCGAATTAGAATTCTAGCCGTGATCCAAGTTCGTGCTGCACTTTCTACGACGAACAATCGCTTGCTTGTACATTCGATATTAAACTTTATTCAAACAAGTTAGATCTTGATTTGCTTTGTTTGTTGATTCTAGAATCAGACAAAGACGGTTTTGAAAGTGACATGGAGTTTATAATACCTAAACAGTCAGGTGAAGGACACTGTTATACTTTTATTGACGTCGTAAAATAGTCTAAAAGCTTCTAACGGTATAAAATAAATTAAATCCGTATTTCCAGCAATTCTAGCATATGTTACTTATTTAGTAGTAATAGTATTAAGAAATTGATGCCACAGGGTGCCTTTGAATTTATTTTATAACTCCGTCTACAAAAGAGTTAGTCTTGTGTGAGTTACAAGATGGTTCTGCGTGAAATTTTTATATTCAAAATTCAACTGCCATTCTATTGCTATGGTATTTTCTATCAGGTGAACGGCCCTCATGACTAGTCTAGTAATAACACTCCTATAAAAATGTTATTGGACTTTGTATTCAATATACAGAAGTTTAAACTCTATGCATAATATTAAAAATAACATCATCAAAAGAAGATAGGATTAGATGGAGTTATAAAGTAACGTGTTGCTTGCAAATCGATATTTTAACTGTAAAGCAAATAAAAACCTTTAGTTATTCGGGCACAGAAATAGAATTAATAAGGTTGGTAACGATACAAATTTTTTGCAAAAGGTAAAGTCAATATTTCAAGGGTACATACTAAAATAACTTATTGCAAGTACCTGTCACCAACGAGTGTTAAATAAAATATGAAAACCAATTGGTAATCTATAATCTTCGCAAACTCTAGAAGTGTTATTATGAACATTGTAGTGAACAGAGGTCAATTGGTGTCTCGCTATCAGTTCAGCGAACTAGCCGATGACCGCGAGTGGTGCACGCAGATGTTTGACCGAATTTACCAGGATGTTGAAAATGTTGCGTATCCCTTACTACAAATACAACAGATGTCCTCATTGCAATCCATTGTTTGAGTTGCGCGCTCCATTAGAAAACAAAACAAGGCATTTATTTATGCTTTAGCAAAAATATTAGCTGTTACCATTAACGTGTAAATATCATGTTCTAAAAGAGATTTGCCCCTTTGAAATTAATGTAGGAAATTTTAGATTTAAATAATTGAGAAAGAGAGACATTTGGTGGCTTTGGTATTGACCTGATATGCATAAATGCCAACCGTTATTATGATTGCATTCGAAGCGAACTTTCTATTCACATCAAATAGTTATAATCTGCTATCCATCATGACAGAAGATAATAATGTTACAATGAATACTAAAATTATACATCTGTGTAGTGAAAATGGTTGATGAAGAGTTTTTGTTATACGTTACATTTTTTGTGGCTGCTCCATATTTAATATTTCGACCTTAATGGTTATACACAACACCATTAAAGCATAATGCATTGTGTAAACATCTAGACATTTTTAGGAAACCTAGAGATACGGTAGAAGCTAGAAAAAGTAATATTGTCTGAATATTATTGTTAAATATAATCATAATGCAAACAGAGACTTAGCTCCAGACGCAATTATTTTTTTGTGGCGTCATTTTTTGTCTAATCAAATACATAATAATTTACTGATCTAGTGCCAGGCTGCACCAGGTAACAGTAGCTTTTGTGATTGTTACCTTGATGAACAGATATTATTTACGCGACACAACCGCTCCACAAACCTTGACCTGTACGTTACCTAACGAGTCCGCTCTGCATTGTTTATAACACTCGTCAGCAAGACAAGTAGGGACGCTAACGATTATCGATATTTACTAATCATATCGATTAATGCTTTAAATTGAAAAAACTTAATTTATCTGTTGTTAAAACATCCACGTTTCTCTTATTTCAATTGAACTAGAAAGAAGTAAAATTAAAAATACATTAAAAGCACATGCAGTATTTATTACATACGTAGTATTTGTTATATCTTTATGGTTTCATAATGTTTAATGTATTAGCTTCTATAATTTTTTAAGCGATTATACATCTACTAATTTGGTACTTATTATACATCATCAGAACATTTAAAACTACTGATATGATCTTATAACATAGAAATACGGAACTCCATGTCTAAGAATACATATATGTCATTCTTAACAATATATTCATTTGTAATTATAATTAATTAACAACAGTATAAAAATTACGCAATAGCGCAATGAATCAGTTGAGAGCGAACGATGATTGACCCGCGCGCGGTCGCTCACCTCCGCGACACGGTGTCTATGCTTCTCACGCAGATGTACAGTAAACCGAACAAATTGATCTCCTACTATTGGTTACACTGTACGTGCATACAACAAACTTGAATGCCTCACCGTATTACTCTAGCTGTAACTATCAGCGGGAACAATGTTGCATAAGATCGATACGAAAGTGCGACTTTAATTAGTTGCCAGTACCATGAGACAATTATAAACACAATCGATCTTCTTGTATTCAATTTGTTTATAATCTAGTGACTTTGTTTTGCACTTTTTGCAGGCAGTAATATACTTTAACTAGCTTTCGCCCGCGACTCCGTCCGCGTGGAATTAAAAAAAACAAAAATGAGTAGCCTATGTGTTCTTCCTGACTCTACATCTATGCTAAATTTCATCGAGATCTGTTCAGCCGTTTAGGCTACAAACGCTAACAAACATCCATCCATCCATCTAAACTTTCGCATTTATAATATTAGTAAGATTATTATCGATTAAATGTACCATAGGGGCGATGTGACATATATTTTTAGAAAGTTTTCCTTTAGACTGGACACTCCTCTGTTTAATTTCAGTCCTCTTGCAAGCAACTATTGATAATTTGCTTCTAAAAAACTCTTTAAAATCGTTTCCCATCACTAGTGGTGATTCACTACGGTATTTTTGCAAGCAAAGCACAGTTTTAATTGTTCACATTTCAATTTGTTCAAAATATTTCAAATAAAATTATGCTATAAACTAGTTTTAACTGCAGAATTTCCGTTAGTTCGCATATTTCACGAATTTCATGCGAGATTTTACACTAAACTGAAATGTCTGGCTCAATTCGTAGTTCATTTTGCCAGAGTGAGCATTTTATTCACCTTGTAATATTGCGACGAACATTATTCTGGAGAAATTCTTCCAATTTTCGTAAATCTCGAGATTTAAAATTTACAGCAAGACGTTTTATCGTTCAAATAAATTCAATTAAAAATGTTAAAAATTTAAATACGACGTAAAGTCAGACCTCTCTGCATCCATCTCAAAGCTCTATGATCAAATCTTTAGTTGGCTATTGAGACTATAAATACGATGGCGGTGATGTCCATAATTAGTTTACATGAAACACTGTATTGAAGCTAAATATTAAGAATAATTGATTAAGATCTACAATACGAAAGTCTGTTTCATTTGGTTTTAATGAAATCATAAAGCAATTGAGAGCCCATTTCGTAGAAGGCTCTTTAATGATAGTAATACATTATATAAATAATTGAAATATTTTTTATACACGCGATTACAAGAATAACAATCTGAACTCGATACTTTAATATCTTCAGTTCAACGTACTCGTAACTAAATTATCGACCGTTTTTTTTATTACGAAATGTCTAAAAACTTAACCAATAATGGCTATAGTTAAAGTTTCACTTGAACAATATAAGTGTGTTAGGAGATCCACTGCTCGGGTACCTACTATTGCAAAACGTGTGTGTGATTTGTAATAGAATTGAAAATAATGTCTTAAGTACACATAATAGAGTCATACCTTTACTCATAGGTTATCCCAAAAAAGAGAAAGCGAGCACTTTGATTAAAACCTACAATGAGTCATGTATACAAGCAGTTGACGCATAATAAAACTCAACTAACTACCCTCGTAATTAACCGCAATATACATATATTCAATCTATACTAATATTATATAGAGGAAAGTCTTATTAAAATAACTCAAAAACTACTGGGCCGATTTCACCATTATAAAGCTACATTATCACTGAGTAACAAAGGCTTTATTTTTAACTATTTTTAATTACTTGAAGAACAGGGCAACAGCTAGTGGTAGAATAAAGCGCTTTTTTAACGTTAAAAAAGCTATATTTTTACTTTTTCATTTATGGAATCTCGCTGGTACCGTATTAAAGGCATATGCTCTCAAGTTTACTGTGTTGTTCGGTTGGTAATGTGCAAATAACCATTATCGTAAAACAAGTGCACTTCGGTATTGGAAGCAGCTGCCAAAATATCCTAACAACACCAATCTACAATCGAACTGTCTTCTGTACACATATGGAGGATTGTGTTGTATTTAATTGACACAATTTATCAATAATGCAATGCTCAAAAATTTAATCCATTTTATAGTATGCTTCATCGTTATATTAAACACTTGAAAATAAGAAAATTGTTGTAGAAAGGTCTCCCACTTATTCCTCCCAAGTTAATACCTTATAAGTTATTTATAGGCCTCAACCATCATTTTCACTTGGTGAAAATAATAATGATCAAGCGCAAAATCTAATTTCGGTTTTCAAGCATTCGTAGCTGCAAAGACTAGCATTATCCCAATTTTATTTATCCTAAGTTTTAATTATACTATTCAGAGAAAAAATGATTTAAATACTTATGGATATTAATCTCTGTGCCCACATTCTCCTAAAAATAACATAATATTTAGTCTGGTTATAAACGTATTTATTCTATTACATACAGTTCTACTTTTAGCGGCTTAAGTCGCTTGCTGCCTAAACAAATAATATGAGACATTTTACCCAAATTACAGTTATTATCATAATAACAAGACTGTGTAGTTTGTGGAACGTATTTGTGTTTGTCGGACCGTAATACCCTGTAGGCTTTTTATCTTTATAACTGAGTGACGGCGGGTTTACTGTACATGCTTAATAAGACGTAGCTTCTCAGTTTAAATCTTAGCTGAGATAATATTTATTACAGTCCGTGTAGAAAAATACAGTATTTTGACATTTTTAAACTTTTCGGTAGGTTCTTGAAGGTTTTTTTTTCATAAACCAGCGCTTGAACACGATTCCACCTAAACTGAACTAAGTTTTTATCACCTGGTCAGGACATTGTAACTTTTTCAGCATCTTTATTAACTGGAATCATTGTCAGATTTTGTAGAAACAAACGAACAATATGTAACATAACTTTCACCGAAACTTTGTTTTTAAATCAATTTTTTTTTCAGATAACGGAATGCGCACATCGATACGCGCGAGCCGGTGAAGGTGAGTGAGCATCGGCCTGTTAGTTTCGATATCTAATCGCTTCCCGGTCGACGTTGGCGGTAACCATTACTGCTCACCAATTTAAACATTTCAAAGCGTAAACGATCCTCATTTGAAACAATTGCAGTGAATGACGTCCACTCGTCCGGTACAGTTAACTGACCCTTTAACGCCATTATCCCCTGTAATTTTAATAAAGTACTGGACACAAAGAACTGATATAAATCACTGTTTATTTTGGTTAACTTTCCTGCCTTTTACGTAGTATCTATGATATACGCCAACTGTTTCCCAATTTTCATGAATCAAGATTTTATTGGACTTTTAAGGATGAAAATTTTTGACAATCTGCCAAAAAGCGAGAATGTTTCATACCGTTTTATATTGATGCTACAAAATTCCATCTGATAGACGAAAATGTTTTAGTAATGCAATTAATCTCAATTAAATCGGGGTGTAAGTTTCTTTGCCTTGTTCAGTCGTTGTTATGGTCATTAACAAACCAAATCGATGTGAAAACTGTCGGCGTCGATTACTTCTTTTTTTCGTATCATTGTATTTAAAGCCATCAAGTCACAAATAGGCATTCATTTATTTTGTAGATAATAATAGCAACTAATGTGTTTTAGATATCATTGTATTGGCAAATTTAGCAATTAAACGATTGCTTACTGGCAATTAATTCCAATCTCTTTAAGCATGTATAGTGTAAATGCTTAGGGCACTTTAGTCATATTATTTTCGTTGATAAATCTGTTCTGTGACATTAATTGGGCCTTGCTTAACTTACTTGAAATTCTCAATTACCCGCCTACAGTCATCTACAATAAACCTCTTTATTACGCATTGTGTCTAGTCGGTTCTGATTTATGCAGTCTCATTTTACACTAGCACATTTCAAGGGGCTATTTCATATATACCTTTAATGTTCTTGAAACATGCCTATAGAAATGCATGCAACTGATAGTTTTTGCTTTGTATAGACAAATAAGCGTAAGGCAACATGAGTCAGTCTAGAAACCGGTCTTCGCCCGTCTTTAAACATCCTCGGTCAATTGCCACAATGGCCTTTAAGTCACGATTGTCGAGTTTTTCCTTTATCCTGTACCAGTGTTTATTATTCTTAAACAGAGTTCATGAAGGGAGGCGGTTTAATTCCATATGTTTCTGGTTCAACTTCGCCTCTTTAACACTTGCTCCTCGGTTACGATTGAGTTTTATGTGGGGTTTCGATTGAAGTAACAATTTTCTTGTCAGCAACAATAGTGGTGAGATAAATTGCCTCGTTTGGGTGGTCTGGGATGCGGATGCAAGTATTATTGATATATCTATCGAAGGCTATTATCCAATGGTTGTAACTGTCCCTTTCTCTCTTAACAACACCAATACTTCGTTTAATAAAATGTTTTCATTGATTTCTTGTATTTAATTAATATCACGACTCATGTCTATCTTATAATTCCAATTAAAAACTATTGTGAACTGACAAATGGCTTTGCATGTTTAATTTTTTATTTAACAACTGAACTGAAATTAATTGCAATACTGTCTGCAATGAATACAATAAAAAATGAGGTTCAATTAAAATCAAATAACAAATAATGGACAAGACTAGATGTATGTTGGTAAAAAGATAATTGACAATGCGGACACATTCAACCCACGAACGGACTAGTATCGAAGTTCGAGTGACGATGACTAAATGAATACCGATTCAAAGCGGTACACTTATGTTGTAACGAATTTCTTCCTGATAGCATTTTTCTATCCGACTTTGGCGCTAATTAAATTTGAAATGAAACAAATGGTGACCCAATAGTCAAAACGGAAATAAAAACATGCATACTTCTATCAATGGTAATGGAACTAAACCTCCTATGATGGTTAGACGTTACCGTATCCGTATCGACCGTGACGCATATCGCGTCTATAAACAACGGCCTTCGACGCACACAAACTTTCTCATACTGCGCTACCCTCACTAATGGATACACCCTCTTGTCCTTGGCGAGGCCCACCTCAAAATTAACTAATCAATGGGTAGTTTTTCCTTTTTTTCTATGATTAATGGCAACTTCTACCCCCAAGGGCTTCTATTACACTATATTGGATCGTGGCCCTGCACTTACGAAGACTAAATGAAATTTACAAGGATCTTAAACTATTGAATGAATTTTTTATTCAGAAATAATTCTACTTTTTTAGAAGTAGATAATATTGGCAATAGTTCTGTCCGCAAAGTGGTTGTGTAACATTGCAGGTACGACACGACGTTAAAGTGCTTTTGAAGCGCTCTCTGCGCTATTTTGAAACAATCAATCATCAGTGTTAATGTAACGGAAGTCAAATTAAAAGTTCAATTTCTTTTTCTACTAGGATTCTACTAATTATATGTTTCTGCTTTATTTTAGTAGATGGTAAACGTGGCGGATAAAAAACAAGCCAAAGTCTTTTGCAACAATTACATGATTAATGCGTCTTCATTGTGTTGAATGACCGCTGTTGGCGTCTGGTTTATCTTTAGCTTGTCTAAAAGCTTTTTAGATTCAGCAAATCAATTAGGAACTATTTTAATAAACATGGTCTTCACTTTTTACAAAAAATCTTCTTCAAGCTTTTGGTAATCAGTCGTTGACGACCATTTTCGTTATTTACATTTATCGCCATAATAGTACGAAGCCTGCTTCATTCTGTAAATGCATCTTTATAGAGGTTTACTTTACCTACCTACTTTACCTTTACTTTATTTTCAATTTCAGCTACTTGAAAAGTGAATTTAAAAAAGAATCTAATAACTTTACCAGGTACAATTAATGGTTAAATAGCGTGTGGGCGGTGGTACTCCATTTATGATTAAAAACAAAAACTGCTCAACGTGGTCAATGAACGCAACTTTGTTTTAAAATTGAATTATTCGTATATTTAAAACTATTCGTTATCGACCGAATAATATTGAAGAATACAGTTCGTGTTGTAAGGAGTTCGAATGCTCCCACACAAATTAAGAATTCATAAAGGAAACGTTGCGCACTTAGCACACTTCTCACGGCTTACCTGTTACGTACTGTTGCTGTACTGTCGAGATCTGTTAACTTTTAACTACTTGGGAATGTTGCATTCTTCGCCTAGACATTCAATTCGCTTCTTTCCACTAACAACTGTTAAAACCATTTTATCTCAGAGATAACATATCTATCGCATAATGTTATTATAAATATATCGTTACTGTTTTTTCCTATTATGTTAAAAAGTTTCGTGATGTAAAATTAATTATTTTATCTGTAAAGCATAACATGGGCATATCATACATTACAAACGCACAGACCATGTAATTACGGCCGCTCTTTGAATTAAACTGTTACAAGGCCGTTGACTAATGTGATGCAAAATAATTAGCAAATATACCTATAAGCTCCATATTTGTATTTTTATAAAATGACATAAAGATCATGTTTAATTTTTTAAAGAATTATTTGGATAACGTGTTAATTTTTGGTTCCCTTGAATTGAAAGCAATAACGATTTTAGTTAATCCATGTGTATTAGATAGTTATTGAATTTATTAAGAGATTTATGTATGTATGAACATAAATGGTATTAATAATATTAATTAGCCCAGTAATCAAAATGCAAACATCAATCATAATCAATTTCTCCGACACAGAACAATGACCCAGTAACATTTGACCGCATATGTTATCAATATAAACACGAGCAATACAAACTCTGAATGTCGTTTTCCTCATACGCCCTTGTTATTTCTTAAAGTTGTCAAATACAAATACACACTCCCGATCTCGATAAGCTCGAGATTATTCGTAACTAGCTTTCGCCAGCGACTCCGTCCGCATGGAATTAAAAAAAACATAAGTGAGTAGTCTATGTGTTCTTCCAGACTGTCCTCTACGTCTATGCCGAACTTCATCGAGATCCTGTCAGCCAAACAATCAACACAACAACAACAAACAAACATCCATCCATCTAAACTTTCGCATTTATAATATTAGTATGATTATAGTTTCTTTGCCTTGATCCTATAAGTGTAGATGCAATCAATAAATACTGGTTTCCTACTAGATCTTATCTGAACTATATTATAACCCCTAACATTGCGGATCATTTTATTTTTGTTACAAGAGGGCGTTATTTGAAAACTTTTATGACAGCTTACTAATATTTTAGCATACAAATATATTGAATGGCAGTAATGTGCGCGCAATATGGGAGCGGCTTATAACGGGTCATTGTAAACAAACAGATTTTAAGAATAACGCTCCTGTGTGAATTCATCGACGGATTTAGAGCTCCGCTGGAGGCACGCGCCTGGAGACACGATGCACTATCAATGTTAGGGTTGCCACTGACACATGTTTAATCCCAATTTTTTTACATACATAGTTGGACTACGGAATTGACATCAATGTCTTTGGGTCAGAACCACCATTGATTTAAAATAAATTACTGAATCAATGGTGAACAATGTTTTTTTTTGTTGTCCGTCAAGGAGACAATATTTGAAAGGTGTTGGTCTTTTTTTTATTGCCAGTGTACGTCAAGTTTACGTTTGTTGACAGTTGGCAACCCTGATCAACACTGATTTCCCCGCACTAAAATATATCATCGTTTTTATTTACATACCGCGTTGATTTATATTTAGATTTTATAGATTGTAAATGATTGAAGCTCGCGCGGTGGCGAATCAATCAAACTCAAATGTACTGCTAGTACCAACTGTCGGATTTTAATGTTTTTCTAAGTTGGTATATGTTTATTAATAGGACCTAAAACAAACACTTATTAAGTACACAAGTTCTTTCGGATGTTGATGTTTGTCTATTTGTACATTACGAAGGAGTCTTGTGACTTACTAACTGTACCAATAGATATGAAAAACGTTAAAATAATTAGATTATAACTGATTCTACATCCAAAGGCCAAGAGCCTTAAATCAAAACTTACACAGTGATAAACGTATTCGTAAATATATATGGTTTCTAATTTTGCTCAAACAATATCCATCTGTTTGGTCTAAAATTATACAAAAACAAATAGATTCGGATGGTTTCTTATTATTACAAGAAACGATGTTTACTTTTTTGCGGATTTCTTAAAAAGTTCCAAGTAAACGAGGAATAAATAGATGAACATTGTTATCAATGTTGATGGACATACCTATTCCTAAATGTACTTACAATAACAAATTTTGACTTACTAAGAACATGTAATTATGAATGCATCTACCCATTCCTTATGCTTAGATGTACCAAAAATTAGGGAGATTTATTTACATTAGGTACGGTATCGTTAACTGGCAATCTGTTTATCTAGGTGGAGCATTACTTGGAGGATTGGCATGGGCGCGCGGTGAGAACAGCAGCACCACATCAGGATGACAGAAGGAGAGAGGCACCAATGCGCCGGCGGCACCAACGCCGCGCCACAACACAGGAAGGGCCACAGGTTAGTTGCATCCTATTAATCTCGAAATAATCACAACTATGGCTTTAATTAAGCTTGTAGTTCATAGGCTATAACATTTACATTGATACATTGTGTTGCTTTTTAATGGTCAAAGTCAACATTAAAGAATAGATAGGGAATGTTTGGGTAACTTATTAATCTTATTAAAAGACGGTCGGATTGTTATTTAAACTGGGAATTAGTGGTTTAGTGAGGGTCACTTGATGGATTTTAACCCCTCGTAGAAACCACAAAAATACGGATAAGCTCATTACCGTATGAAGTATACAGTGTCTAACATTCGTACTGAAATAATTAGATACTGTTATAAAGATATCGTTGTAAAAAAAAAATACAGACGAATTGAGTACCTCCTCCTTTTGGGAAGTCGGTCAAAAATATACATTAAAATATCGTATTAATAAAAATGTAGCAAGTAGTTAAATGATTTATGTATTTTTTGTAGACATTACTTTTGGGTTCTCTATTCTTTTGTGGTAATCAATTGCAATAGTAAGAATTTGCAATAATTTTAATGCGATTACCAGTTTTTAGTTAAGCATTGAGGCAAGTCCGTCGTCAATCTCCGCCATTAAGTCACGGTCTGTCGATGCGGTGTTGTAAATGAAATGGAATCCAACTGTGCTTCGCTGTTTTTATCGACATTATTGTTATTTGCTTTCGAAACGATTATGATATTATCAAGCAATCATAATACTGCGAGCATAAAAATGAAGATGACTTTCAAAATGCTAGTAAATTGTTCTTAAAAATTACTTATTAGAGCACTTGATATAGTCCAAACGTAAAACCAATTTACATATTTAATGTCTAGACAAAATTGATTTGACTAAATAACTATTGAATCCTTGTTTCTACATGTTTGTGAGCGATTCAAAAATATATTTTCTGATGAATTACAATACAAAATATGCTAATGATGACATCCTTTTTTGGTGATGGCAGTGAAAGTTGAATTTCGCAAATAGCCCAAAAGTAAAAGACGCAAATAGATAAGGTCATTAAGAATTGTGTGTCAACGGAGGAATATGCAAACTATATTATTATATTACAACAGTACAAAAAAGAAAAGCCAAGAACAGCTAAATTATTAATTATTTGAAATAATTTATGATATAGTTTAGCCGCTAGTGTTGTGTTGTGTTTACTAGATGGTGAGAGCTGTAGGACTTCTTGTTGATCTAAGCTTCCTTTCTCCTTATAAACGTTCCATTAAGCCTTAAGGGTAGTTGTCCCCTTTTATGATGTGAAACTGTGGCAACTTTTAAACATGTTGTCGCCCCAAATTCGGTTCACAGCCAGAAACTAGGTTTTTTACAAAAGATATTACAAAGAATTGAAAATAAAATTTTGGGAAAATAAACTTCAATATAAATGTCTTTTATTGAAAAATTACTTATTAGAGCACTTGATATAGTCCAAACGTAAAACCAATTTACATATTTAATGTCTAGACAAAATTGATTTTACTAAATAACGATTGAATCCTTGTTTCTACATGTTTGTGAGCGATTCAAAAATATATTTTCTGATGAATTACAATACAAAATATGCTAATGATGACATCCTTTTTTGTGATGGCAGTGAAAGTTGAATTTCGCAAATAGCCTAAAAGTAAAAGACGCAAATAGATAAGGTCATTAAGAATTGTGTGTCAACGGAGGAATATGCAAACTATATTATTATATTACAACAGTACAAAAAAGAAAAGCCAAGAACAGCTAAATTATTAATTATTTGAAATAATTTATGATATAGTTTAGCCGCTAGTGTTGTGTTGTGTTTACTAGATGGTGAGAGCTGTAGGACTTCTTGTTGATCTAAGCTCCCTTTCTCCTTATAAACGTTCCATTAAGCCTTAAGGGTAGTTGTCCCCTTTTATGATGTGAAACTGTGGCAACTTTTAAACATGTTGTCGCCCCAAATTCGGTTCACAGCCAGGAAACTAGGTTTTTTACAAAAGATATTAGAAAGAACTGAAAATAAAATTTTGGGAAAATAAACTTCAATATAAATGTCTTTTATTGAAAAATTACTTATTAGAGCACTTGATATAGTCCAAACGTAAAACCAATTTACATATTTAATGTCTAGACAAAATTGATTTTACTAAATAACGATTGAATCCTTGTTTCTACTCTTTCGTAACAGAACGAAAAGGATGACTGTATTTTTGACCGACTTCC
Organism: Papilio protenor; assembly: GCA_029286645.1. Classification (NCBI taxonomy): domain Eukaryota; kingdom Metazoa; phylum Arthropoda; class Insecta; order Lepidoptera; family Papilionidae; genus Papilio; species Papilio protenor. The sequence goes on from JAGSMZ010000024.1 coordinate 3,434,004, forward strand.
CAAAAGAAGGAGGTACTCAATTCGTCCATATGTTTTTTTTTTTTTTTTTTTTTTTTTTTTTTATGTGTGTTACGGCATAACTCTGCCCCTGGTAGACCGATTTTGAAAATTCTTTTTTTATCCGAGAGGTAGTGCTTGCAGGTGGGTCCCATTTTTTTGTTTGATTTTTAGAGTCAAAGACTACGGCGTAGTTAAATAGTTTAGCTCAAAATTGCGTGACGAAATTTGGTGTCTTTTTTGCTTTCTATGCTTACGTAGCCTAAACTATAAGACTTACACAAAAATTGTGTATGGAAGAATTGTAGCCCTTTAAATTTGCTAAATAAAAGTCAGCGATAGCATATATCTATCTATTAAGGTTGTCGCACAATAACCACTTTTTTCATTAAAATTTCGATCAAAATCTATACCCCACTTTCAACGCTATTACTCGTGTTCGGTATGAATCCTTATCAAAATAAATGTGTCCATCATCAAGAGAATTTAATGTAGATTATAAATACCCTTGGAACTGTGTAATTCCGATAAATAGTTTAGGAGATATCATAAATAGCAAATTACGAGTCGCAGAAAAAAATACCAACTTGTAACAAAGTTTGCTTTCTTGGCTTACGTAGCCTAAACTATAAGACCTACATAAAAATGATGTATGAAAGAATTGTAGGTCATTCAATTAGCTGAATTAAAGTCTGCGATAGCATATATCTATCTATTAAGGTTGTCGCACAATAACCGTTTGTTTCGAGAAAACCGTCAAATAAGTGCAATCGACTTTATTTAAAACGCTTTTATTCTTATTTGGTATGAATCCTTATCCAAATAAATATGTTTTCACGATAGAGTATTATATGTAGATCGTAATTGCCTTTTACAGTATGTAATTCTGTGCAAGATTCTAGAAGTTATCAAAATATTAAAACTCACGGGCAACAACGGCGCGCGGCCGCACCGAATTATGAGTGAATGATCGCAACGATGTATTAGTTGTTTACTTAATTTCTTAGATAATCGATTTAGATAACTCATTATTTGTTTGAAAGCTAGTGATTATCATACTGCGATGTCTAGATTCACTAAAAATCGAGAAATAAATAAACTTTTTAATAAAAAACAAAACCGACTTCCAAACAAAATACACTAAAAACAAAATACACTAAAAACAAAATACACTAAAAACAAAATACACTAAAAACAAAATACACTAAAAACAAAATACACTAAAAACAAAATACACTAAAAACAAAATACACTAAAAACAAAATACACTAAAAACAAAATACACTAAAAACAAAATACACTAAAAACAAAATACACTAAAAACAAAATACACTAAAAACAAAATACACTAAAAACAAAATACACTAAAAACAAAATACACTAAAAACAAAATACACTAAAAACAAAATACACTAAAAACAAAATACACTAAAAACAAAATACACTAAAAACAAAATACACTAAAAACAAAATACACTAAAAACAAAATACACTAAAAACAAAATACACTAAAAACAAAATACACTAAAAACAAAATACACTAAAAACAAAATACACTAAAAACAAAATACACTAAAAACAAAATACACTAAAAACAAAATACACTAAAAACAAAATACACTAAAAACAAAATACACTAAAAACAAAATACACTAAAAACAAAATACACTAAAAACAAAATACACTAAAAACAAAATACACTAAAAACAAAATACACTAAAAACAAAATACACTAAAAACAAAATACACTAAAAACAAAATACACTAAAAACAAAATACACTAAAAACAAAATACACTAAAAACAAAATACACTAAAAACAAAATACACTAAAAACAAAATACACTAAAAACAAAATACACTAAAAACAAAATACACTAAAAACAAAATACACTAAAAACAAAATACACTAAAAACAAAATACACTAAAAACAAAATACACTAAAAACAAAATACACTAAAAACAAAATACACTAAAAACAAAATACACTAAAAACAAAATACACTAAAAACAAAATACACTAAAAACAAAATACACTAAAAACAAAATACACTAAAAACAAAATACACTAAAAACAAAATACACTAAAAACAAAATACACTAAAAACAAAATACACTAAAAACAAAATACACTAAAAACAAAATACACTAAAAACAAAATACACTAAAAACAAAATACACTAAAAACAAAATACACTAAAAACAAAATACACTAAAAACAAAATACACTAAAAACAAAATACACTAAAAACAAAATACACTAAAAACAAAATACACTAAAAACAAAATACACTAAAAACAAAATACACTAAAAACAAAATACACTAAAAACAAAATACACTAAAAACAAAATACACTAAAAACAAAATACACTAAAAACAAAATACACTAAAAACAAAATACACTAAAAACAAAATACACTAAAAACAAAATACACTAAAAACAAAATACACTAAAAACAAAATACACTAAAAACAAAATACACTAAAAACAAAATACACTAAAAACAAAATACACTAAAAACAAAATACACTAAAAACAAAATACACTAAAAACAAAATACACTAAAAACAAAATACACTAAAAACAAAATACACTAAAAACAAAATACACTAAAAACAAAATACACTAAAAACAAAATACACTAAAAACAAAATACACTAAAAACAAAATACACTAAAAACAAAATACACTAAAAACAAAATACACTAAAAACAAAATACACTAAAAACAAAATACACTAAAAACAAAATACACTAAAAACAAAATACACTAAAAACAAAATACACTAAAAACAAAATACACTAAAAACAAAATACACTAAAAACAAAATACACTAAAAACAAAATACACTAAAAACAAAATACACTAAAAACAAAATACACTAAAAACAAAATACACTAAAAACAAAATACACTAAAAACAAAATACACTAAAAACAAAATACACTAAAAACAAAATACACTAAAAACAAAATACACTAAAAACAAAATACACTAAAAACAAAATACACTAAAAACAAAATACACTAAAAACAAAATACACTAAAAACAAAATACACTAAAAACAAAATACACTAAAAACAAAATACACTAAAAACAAAATACACTAAAAACAAAATACACTAAAAACAAAATACACTAAAAACAAAATACACTAAAAACAAAATACACTAAAAACAAAATACACTAAAAACAAAATACACTAAAAACAAAATACACTAAAAACAAAATACACTAAAAACAAAATACACTAAAAACAAAATACACTAAAAACAAAATACACTAAAAACAAAATACACTAAAAACAAAATACACTCAAAATTATCTCCTACTCCAACCTACATAAAACTTTACTATTCAAGTCCTTTCCTTATTTTGCGAATTGCCCAGTATTAGGAAATTTTAATCTTTGTTTTGGGTGTACAGTGTGACCATGTACTAGCATAATTTAATAAAGAAAATGAATTTAGGCATGAATAATACATATTAATAACCACATACATGATGTTTGTTACCACGTCACGACAGAGTATTCGTCACCGGAGATAACCATTCGGTTATTGGAAAGAACAATGTGAGGTGTAAATCATGTTTTGAGGTTAGGTAAGCAGTTTGTTATTATTGTTTTAACATGGAAACGATAATAAATCAATCTACATTGGATCAGTTAGGTAGAGCAAACTGGTTCTTAGTTTCCGATGAATTTATAGTTTCTGAGTACATTACCCGTAGGGTTACAAGGATTTGAGTCATACACGAAAATGAATTTGTTGTATACGATAACGCATGTCAGCGTATCAGATAGCGTGCGTACAGTTTGCGACACCTGCTCCACATTCGCGTTACCTCCGATATCAGGCACTCACAAAGCTCTGAGTTAGTCATCTCCGTGGAACAATAAGACGCGCTCACTCAACTGCTAAACACTTACTGGATACAAAAAGTGTACCTACTGACGAAGCATAACTATTCCTTACGTGGCAGTTACCCCCGTGCAATGTATTGTGATGTGAAGTTCGCGTGACAAGCTTCTGTTGTGATCAAATATGGCGAACGTGAAAATCGAACGTGTTACATTACTCGAGGAAAGGTATTGCAAAGTCACACTTTTCATGATATTAATCTAGTTCTAACGTAAACTATATTGTTTATAGACAGTATTCTATCCGTATTTGCATGTCACTAGGTTACAGGTTGATGAATCTTTATTCACTAAACTAATACTATTATTAAAACACATTATCAACCTTTAACGTTCTCGTTAATCTTAATGAAGTAGATAGTAATAAGATAATACCTACTAGTAACTACCATCTGTTCTTTACTACAATTTAAACAATGTGATAAGAAAATGACAGTTGGTGGTTTGGTTTCACCTATCATACGACAAATGTTTAATACTGTGACAATGTTGGGTCATGACCTGTTATAAATTATCTAAATTATTACACATTAATAAAACCGACGTATAAATGTTTTTCCACAAGTACTATAACAATAATTTAATGTCACAATTCATCAAATAATATTCCAGTAAACTTTAATGAATCATTAAAGGATAAATGCTGTTTCCCAAACTAAGGAATCGTGTGTTCGTTATTACAATGTTATTGCACTCGCTTCAAATATTTACTTATTCACCGATGTAATTATAACAGACAAGGAAACCCGTCAATCTCGTAACGTGAGGCACGTGCCAGTGACATGATAGACGACCCACACGGGTTTCTCTGGTGCCACTAACGCCATTCTTACAAGGACTTAACGTTATTACGTGAAAATGGCACAATCTTGCTCATGCATTCTTAATTAAATTCAATGATTTTTGCTTTAATATATGAGCAAATATTTCATTAGGGTTACTCTCATCCGTTTAGTTTTACACAGCAATGGGTTACGCGCACTTTTCTGCGCCGTTCTCTATATTTGTGACCTTTAAAATTAGCAAATGCTGGTCAATATAAGTTTTATACTAGCACTAAGTTTCCCAGCATTAATTTGTATATTTCCACATATTCGGTTAGAATAACTATGTCGTTTATAAGATTTTTCTATTGTTACCAGGAGACAAGAGTCGATGTACGCGATGACGGGTCTGTACGCGGAGTCTGGCTGTGCGGAGGGCGAGGCAGGACCCAGCACGCCACCTCACGCCGCGCACCCCCCGCGCGACTCCGTCAAGTGCCACAGCAGGAACCCCTCAGCAGGCATTTGCGACAGGTAAATGCATTTATAAAAAAAGGAGAGAGTTGATTCTTCGAATTGTAGTGGGTCATTTTTTTATTGAAGAAGGTAACCGCCCGGGGCATCCACAATATGCTGGAATATCGTTTTATTTTTTAACTCATGCCAATTTCCTACATTGTAATTTACCTTCAACAAAATTATCATTCGCCAAAAAAGGGCAAGAAACTAAAGAGTACTGAATTGGGCTTCGAACTATTATTATTTATTTGGTAAATAAATGTTACGTTATTTTGTCATGTGATACATAAACAAAGAGACAATCATTGTGACTGAATAAATAAAGACATTTACCGATGTCGCCTGTAGGTCCCCGCTATCAGAATCTTTGTGTACGACCCACACTCAATCACGTATTGATTTCGATCGGCAATTCCCAAATAGAAAATTATTGTGTTTATTCTTTGTTATGTCTCAACATTCCTTGTTTATATTTGGAAATAAATTCATTGGATAAAGACGTTGGTATATTTTTATCGATGCATCTTAATTGATCCATGATTCATAAGAAACCAAGTTTCAATTCTTTGCCAGATATCAAAATTGATTTGCTAGTTAGATATATTAGTATTTTGCACTCAAATAAATTGTTCTCTCAGTACCAACTAGATTAAACAATTGTTTCTTTATGTATTGGTAAACAATTCTGAGCACGCCATCAGTAAACTACGTTCTAAATGATATTCTAAACCGTCGTGTTAAGTAACATTGGTCGTAAATATTTCTTTGCGTAACAGTTTAAATCCGTAGTCGTGTGTTCCTGTCGCCGTCTCATACATACCATGTCGCGACGCTCTGTGGCCCATTTTCGTTGACTACTTACGATCGACAATGTACCTTGGCTCTTTGTTGAATGTTGATAATAAACGAGGCCATGTCACTTCTCGATTCTCTTTAACTTTGACTTGGACTGCATATTCGTTAATATTATATAGTAATAAACTGTACATACATCTATTTCCAACTTCTATGTTCCTTCTAATAAAACTCTTTGTTATTTAATGAAATACTTCGTTGGAAGATATTTGACCAAAATTATTGACTCACTCTATGAATGAATCGGCCAATAGACTCACCAAATACTACACATTGGTCAAAAACATTAGTAACTTTAAAAGCGCCCGCACACCTTTGACTACTATCACACAACTGTTTAGTCGCGCTTTGATTCCTATGTGTTTATATGGAGGTGCGCGCACTGCTCGATTTTTAGTTATGCAACTAAACAGCTGAATTGGGTGCGAAACAATCGACGCGTGCGCCCGATCTAATAAGATTAACACATAGCTTAGTTTCTATAGTCAGCGATAAAAATATTAACTACCGCAGCGCTGACAAGTTGTGACTTATCACAGAAGATTTGTCGCTAGGATTGCGTTATACCAATAAAAACTTTGTATCTTGAAAGCACTTCTAAATGATGAGTGTCCAATCCAATACTAAAATAGGTAAACCTGATAAAAAGCAGATGTTATATGTAAATCTTGCAGTAAGACAACAGTTTGAATTTAACCGTGTAATAATGTTGCTTTCGTTATATCAATAGGAAAATACTCGTATAATAGCTGAAGTGATACGGATACGAATAACAAAAATGTCCGATAACAATCGACTATTTCCGCTTTTTACTTGAAAGATTCGATCTTGTCGGTGATTTTAAATACGATTAAAAATGTCAATTTTTGTACAGCTTGAATTACAAGCAAAAAAGTACTTTTGTATACATAATAGAACATATGGTATTCATTTAAATTTGTTTGTTGCAGAGATCGCGAGCGAGAAAGAGAGAAAGAGAAGCCACACCAGTTGTTCCCAGAAATTCTAGACATTCCTCATGACGCACGTGATTGCGGTATCCTGTCCTGGAGACCGTTATTTATCCAGAGATTCTCTAGTATTAAAGTAAGCATACAAATTTCTAATATAAATTCACAACAAAGTTTAAATTCCTTCGTAATATACATTTCCATGTATTTGGGCGGTGGTCGACCGGGAATTGCGTAAAATTTTACATAAATTATGGTAAAAGCGGCCGTCGATATTGCATAAGTTTATTTTGTTTCCTTTTCGTCTACGTGAGAGATTTTGAATAACTCATTAACATGCATATTGCATACAAAATGTTAATATATGTAGGCGTTTTGTATTCTATATCGGAACGCCACGGATGTTGGACCAGATAATATTGACGTTCGAAGGTAGAGATGAGATCTCGAGGCTGTTTTATCTAGCGAGTTATTTTTATCTTTATTCTTCAAAAACAAGGAAGTTTAAACAAGACATTGTAATAGAAATATCATCATTGAATTGCGGTTAAAGTTTACAATAAATACCATCAATGGAATTAAATATTGAAAAACATAACTAAAATGCGAGAAAATAGCGGACCTATTGGAGTAAAAACACAAGTACTGTTTCGTTTATTCATTCACAGTAATAATCCGCTATATTTAATTTGCCTATGCTGTTTCAAATGTCATCTCTAATATTTTAATTCTTAACGTTAATTTTGTTGCAGGTGTTCGTATTTTTTCTTTCGTTCCTAGTAACGCTACAGCAAGCGCTTAGCTCCGGATACATAAACTCTGTGATCACGACTATCGAGAAACGTTTCGAGATCCCGTCCAGCCTGTCGGGCCTCATCGCGAGCAGCTACGAGATCGGCAACGTCATCACCGTCATCTTCGTCTCATACCTCGGCAGCCGGCGGCACATACCCGTCTGGATAGCAGTCGGTATGACATCCTCACATAACTACCCTACTTTTAATATTTAGTTTCTATTCACATATCGAGCTATTTCTAAACAAAGACATTTAAGAGATATATAGACTAGACATAGTGAACAACATTTTTTCACCGGTAACTTCTTTAAACAGTACTATGTTAGTTGTTAAGTTTAGTACGACACCACATGACACAAACACCTATTGCCATGTTATAAAACATTTTACAAAATTATAATAAGCTCCATATTTAGCAATGAAATGTCTAAACAGTGTCACAGAATAAAATACAAATATTTAAATGTGATTTAGTGACACCTATTGGTATTGTGTAAAAAAATGACTCAAATGAATTGTCAACTATGCTTCCTCTATATATTTTTGAATATCTTTGTTTCTAAAGCGTAGGCTCGATTGGTAGATGAGAAAGAATAAAAGATAGAAGATAGAAAGAGAGAAAGATAGAATTTCAAATGTGACAACTTTGAATAAAAACATTGATAAGATTTGTATAGTCATTATAATGGTCTGTTCATCATCGTTTGCATTCTTCTATTTGAGTTGTCTATTCAACGAGTAAAGAGGTTTCATTGTATTGTCAGGCGCTGTGATAATGGGTATCGGGTCGCTGGTGTTCGTGGTGCCGCACTTCATAGCGGAGGCGAACAGCGAGATGATGGCCAATAACAAATCAGATGACAACATCTGCCGGCTGCCGCGCGCGCTCGAACAGGACATGGGCGGCCTCGGCCGGCTGTCGCAGGGCCTGCCGCCCGCCAACCTCAGACCTGACAACTGTATTAAGGTAACTAATTACGTCGAACAATCGATATTGGACGCAGAGTCCCTTATTCTGTGAACAAAAGCTTTTATTAAACTAGTGCAGGGGTGGCGAACCACTGACCGTGCGTCAGTGGTTTGCCACCATAATTTTCGACATAATAATTTGGGCATGTCGATAATAAAAAAAAAAAACTACGAACAAATGATGAAGTATGTGAACCATAGAAATGACGTAATAATCGCAGTCAAATTTAATCGATGGCACGTCTAAGACCGCATTAAATATTTCTTTTAAAAAACTAGCACTTGGATGCATAAATGTTCGCCACCCCTGAACTAGAGTGTATCTGTTAATATCGCCACTTGAAATTACAAGTGGACGAAGTTAAGCACTAATTTAGTTATTGCAAAAAAAGGTTTCCTATGGTCTGTAATTTAATTGCATAAAATTAATTATGGTGACCGCAGTCGATGCCTTTTCATCGATTTTCACCATAACAATTAAAAATATCAAATTAATTAAAACAGTGCATTGAAATGTATAATAAAGAGCATCGCTGCAGCGGCCAAATCAATTTTAAATGCATAGCTGACGCCGCATTGTAATGGTGCGGGGAACTGTTGCGGTATTCCCCAAAACCTCGCGCATACAAAACCACTTTCATTTGCAATGCTAATGATTGTTTGTTAAAAAATATTAACGACACGTTAGAATTGATACGGTAAAAAGTAAATAACTATTGTTATTTTTACATACATACTTGAACTTCAAAGAATAAGTTATTTAACTTAATTATCGTTAAATCATTAACATGACGGCTAAATAGTTATCAACTTATTTAACTACTAGCTGTTGCTCGCGACTTCGCCCGCGTGGAATTAAAAAATAATAAAATGTAACCTATGTTACTCACAGATAAGTTATTTTTTTAATAGTGAAAGAATTTTTGAAATCCAAAAATACGAATCTTTCCTCTTTATAATAATAGTATAGATGTAATGAATTAGTCTAGATAAAACGTCAAAGAGGTCCCATATTTTTGGTTTGTAATAATTTTTTACCTTGTCTATGCTTGACTTGTAGCTTTCTGTCTCTTCATTGTGTTACAACACTATTGTATCTCGTGCAGAGCTCTCCGAGCACGTTCATGCCGGTGATGGTGTTCGTGGTGGCGCAGCTGCTGCTGGGCTGCGGCGGCTCGCCGCTGCTCACGCTCGGCACCACATACGTCGACGACCACGTGCGCCCGGAGTCCTCCAGCATGTATATCGGTGAGCGAATACATTCACTAGTACTAGCATTCTTTCTTTGTGCCAATAAATATGTATTCTACTAGCTTTCGCCTGCGACTCCATCCGCGTGAAATCAAAAAAACAAAAGTGAAGTTCTACATCTATGCCAAATTACATTCAGATCTGTTCAGCCGTTTAGGCTACAAACTCTAACAAACATCTAATCCAAACTTTCGAACGAAGCCACGTTATATGTTTGTTACATACGTCGATTGTATATTTATAGTTCACAAATAAGTCCTAATACGATTACAAAGCTAGATACGAAATTAAGTACGTCTGAGAGCTCATAAATAACCGAGTATGATTTTGATTTTCTATTTGATGGTTGCTACTATAATCTTATTTCTTACTAAAGCGAAATGCGAAATTTTAGATTGATGGACATTTGTTAGAGTTTGTAGCCAAAACTGTTGAAGAGACATCGATGAAATTTGGTACAGATGTAGAACATAGTCTGGAAGAACACATAGGCTACTAACTAGGTTATTTTTTAAAAACTGACGATGTCACGGGCGCAAGCTAGTAAAAACTAAAAATAGAAATAATGTAACACTTCAATAAAACCCTTTCTCGGAATTACTCTTTGTAAAGGCGGAGATTGTTTAAATAATCAAATTTCCTTATTAATCGATAGAGTCGGAAATTTTTGGTACAAATAGTCAAAATGTTATAAGGAATAGTAATCCAATGTCCTTGATCGACCTTCCCGCGTACCGTGCGGTGCGTCGCCGCCATAAAGCGCACGGCACAGGTCGCCGACCCACCTCGTGCTTACAGGGTTTTATTTTCATACAACAACCTATATATTTAACATACTAACCATAAATATCATAACTGCAATGAATTTAATGGTAACATAATTGAATGAAAATAAAAAACGCCATTTCAAAATGTACAAGTTCAAAACTTTATTGGTCTAATTTTGGATAATTTTACAATTTTCGGATACTTAATTAAAAATAAATAATCTAACGTCAGATATACTTCTACTAAATAAAATAAAATAACTTTTACATAAGCCATTACAAAACAGTCTGCGTTTAGCAGATAAACGGTACAATAACGTATAACGGTTCAAATGAATTCGCGTTACGAAACACGTTTGCCTTTATTACTGACATGTCCGGGCAAATTCTCTTTGGAATACGATAAAAACTCAACGTGCATGTATACCTAAGTATTTTTTAACAGTTTTCAACGGACATAATAGTTCTAGATTGAAATCTAGTGTTTTAGTACTTTCAACCAGGACTTATCACTGTCAGTTATTTTAAAATAATATCCTGTAATTATATAGTGTCATTAGGGTGGTTAATACGGTACACAGCCGGTGTGTGCAGAGCGGATGCGAGCCTCGTAACTTCATCCCGGTTTACCCTTGACCCCCCACCGACCGCGCCACGCGACTCATACCCCTCTCACCTGTCACAGCTGACTCTTTCCGCTTCATTCTGCTTACCGCTATTCAGATGCTTTTGCAGATATTAAGTTCATTATGTCGTTTGTCTATTTAATTTTTAACAGTTGATTTAAAAAAGTATGTAGCAAACGGCAAAAGAAAGATAATTCGTGTATGTATTGTGTTTTTACAAGCTTTCATTTCAACTTAGAACGTATGACGATAGACAAGCAAGTTAATGTTAAAAAGTCGTAAACACTAATTTTCTTGAACTCATCAAGAATGTTTAGAGAATACCCAAGTCAAATGTCATTACACAACATAAAAGCGCTTTTGAATTTTCTGAACAAGGAGAATTAATGAACTCTAGAATTCTCTTAAAGCAAGAAACCTTTCTAAATGCGAGGTAGCGAGAGTTTTGTAATAAGGCTGTCCTGTAGGGCGCTCCACAGGTGCGGTTCGAGCTCGAGAGCCTCTCGCGCCCTCTTGATTCACTCCACGAGACTTTCACTTTGCGTCCTATTTTTTGAAGATGCCAATACGAAATGGCCACTTCATTCTTATAGATTTGCGGCGATACACTCGCCTACCTTGTTACCTTTAGATTTCGCTGGTTATAAAGTATAATACAAAAATATATTGTTTACTCTGTCGTTCTCTTTGAAAAATCAGAGATGGCACTATGTATTTGTACAAGTGTTTCGACAATACAAAAACATGATTATGACATCATGACTTTATATGGTTACGTAATTTTTCGTTATGATGTTATAATTTGTTTTGAATTGCCCAATATTAACTGCACTATTATGCAATCACAAGTTCGATTATATGAGATGCCATATGAGCGACGCAGCGACGACTCCGAAAGGTACTACTATGTTGCCATAGAAATCAGAACTTCGTAAAGGAAAATGAACTAACATCAAGCTTCAAAACTAACCGAAATCTAAATGACAATGATTCATAAACAAAAAGAGTTTATCAAACATAGAGTTATGCGCAAATGCCATATCAAAGTGGAAAATTAGTAGGAGTTGTAATGAATCCTTTTTATTAACAAGCCTACTTTCGATTTCGCAAACCCAATGTCGAGATACTAATCTTTAATTCATAATTAAATCAAAACTAGTTTCCTTTTGCCGTAACTAGTTACGTAAGCGTTCGTAAGATTTCTTTTTCCATAGAAGGTGTATCAAAGTGTTATAAATTAGCATCTATCACGCGATCTTCGCTAATGTTAAATCGGAGAGTTTAAAATAGAGCAGAATGTCGTGGAAGTACTGAGTGACCTACATTAGACCCGCAATGTCTGCCGGGCTAGCGCTGCCAGTTGCCGCATGCAGACATTTTTCTTCACTATCGCTTTTTGATTTTACCACTTATGTAATTAGTGAAATCAAAAATGTCCTCTTTGGTATGATTGGTATGATCTCGAATAAATCATGTTAAGAGCGTGCGCACACCTTCGGCTAAACTATCGCTTTAATTCCTATGAGCTTATATGGAGGTGCGCACACTACTCCATTTTTAGTTGTGCAACTAAACAGTTGAATGTGCTGCGAAATAATCGACAATCGCAAAACAGTTGTGCGATGGTTTAGTCAAATGTTCGCGCCCGCTCTCAATAAGAAAGTGGTCATTTGTTTGAAAAGTTCCTTTTAGAGATTAGTACTAAAGTAATTATACTTTTGCAGGCTGCATGTACAGCATGGCGGCGTTCGGGCCCGTGTTGGGATTCCTGCTTGGCGCCTACTTACTTTCCTTTCATATGGACTCATTTTCAGGCACTATTATATCCATTGGTAAGTTATTAAAATGATGTATAAATTAATTTGTTAATCAACATTTTTAAAATGTTAATAAATGTGTATTCGATATAAACAGACGGCCCCAAGTACTTTCCAACCTTTAAAGATTTAATGCGCGCTTCGTAAGTTAATGTCTTGGAAAAATGTAAACAATTAGCTTCTTTTAACATCTTTTTCGCAGTTTTTCCGTTGGTTTTAACGACCTAATTATACTAATGGTATAATTTCGTCCATGAATATAAAATCTGTTTGTGAATATTTTGTTGCTTTTTCTTTCTTTACAGTTAAGACCGTTACATCTGCGTGTACAATGACGTGAAATATTTAAATTTCCAGATCCCGGAGACCACCGGTGGGTAGGCATGTGGTGGGGTGGATTCCTGCTCTGCGGGCTTCTATTAATTTTAGTCGCTATCCCTTTCTTCTCCTTCCCGAAAGTGCTTGTGCGAGAAAAGGAGAAAATACGTTTGGTAGAAAAGGCCGCGGCCGCCAGCGGCTCGTCAACTAAACCACCTTCGAAGCCGCAGACTGATATCAAGGACACGGGCTACGGGAAAGATATTAAAGGTAGTCACATCAGATAAATTGTCTTTTTACTTGTGATCTTATTTTACTGTTATCAATATGGACCCGTTTAGCAATAGACAGGAATATGTGGAAATATTCAAAGGATGCCTTTGTCGGTAGACAATATTTTCCACACAAACAACCAGTTGCCGATAATTCAAAGGAAAAATTATAATATATATAGTTTTTTTTTAGTATTCAGGCAAATCGATTGAAAAGCAATAAAGACTATTTTATTCACTGTTATCAAGTTAATAATAATAAATAACATCAATCAAAGTCGCCATTTTTGACCGAATTAAAAAAAAAACAAGGAAGGCTATTAATTCCGTTGCATATTTATTTTATTTAAAAAAAACGACCAGAATATTATGTAATTTTCCATTGAATGTAATGGATATATTGTGAATGCAGACATCCCGGTGTCGATGTGGCGGCTGCTGAAGAACCCGGTGTACGTGGTGACGTGCCTCGGCGCCTGCATGGAGCTCATGATCGTCTCCGGCTTCGTCGTCTTCCTGCCCAAGTACCTCGAGACGCAGTTCAGCCTCGGCAAGAGCCAGGCCAGCGTCTTCACCGGTATGTACACAACACAAACTACTCACTAACATAATAAAAACAATCATACTAATATTATAAATGCGAAAGTTTAGATGGATGGATGGATGTTTGTTAGAGTTTGTAGCCTAAACGGCTGAACGAATTTCGATTAAATTTGGTATAGATGTAGAGGTTAGTCTGAAAGAACACTTAGGCTACTCACTTTTGTTTATTTTTTAATTCCGCGCGGACGGAGTCGCGGGCGAAAGCTAGTAAGATAATAAATGTCAAAGTTTGGATGGATGGATGTTTGTTACTACGTATATGATAAACAGCTAAATAAATTTCGATGGAATTTGGCACAGATGCAAGAACATAACCTAAAAAAACACAGCCTACTTATTACAAATTTTTTTTCTTTGATGAAATTACCGACAAAAGCTAGTAACATAAGGGTAATATAAGAATATAAACCCATTATAGTATAATAACATTTTTTGTTATATTGAAGGTTCGATAGCGATCCCCGGAGCGTGTATCGGCATCTTCATGGGCGGGTGTCTGCTGAAGCGCCTGGAGCTGCGGCCCAAGGGCGCCGTGCAGTTCGTGCTCATCTCCAACACCATCTGCCTCTCCTGCTACGCTCTGCTCTTCTTCCTCGGCTGCGACAACATCAAGATGGCCGGCACCACCATACCGTACACTAACAACAGGTAATACTATAAACAACATATTTTACAGTACTCGAATCGATATTTCCAACTATTCATCACATAAAAAACACGAAATACTATTATTGAGGTATTTTCAGTAAAAGTGTAACAATGTTTGTTTTCAGTAACTTGGAGCCATTCAAAGTGAATCTGACGGCGGCGTGCAACTTCAACTGCCTCTGCACGGAGACCGACATGGAGCCCGTCTGCGGCAACAACGGCCTCACGTACTTCTCGCCCTGCCACGCCGGCTGCGCCGCGTTCTCCTCGCGATCCAACTTCACCAACTGCGCCTGTCAGTACACCACAACACAACACATCACACCACACCACACCACACCACAACACAACACAACACAACACAACACAACAAAACACAACAAACCATAACAACAGCAATAACAAGAAACACATATCTGCAAAAAAACTAGATTTATATTCTACATAGTAAAAGCATTAATTATCTCTAAATTCTAGCAAAGTTCATTCAACTGATATTAAGAATTAAGAGTTGTTTCAAGTCTCATAGTGAAGATATCACATACTAAATTTACTCTAAAGAACTAATTAGATACTGCGTTCAGAGTTTTAACTTAATCACCATTAACGGACTTTGAGAGCAGTGGATTTAAATTAAAAAGATGTATTTATAAATCTATGTGCATTGTGTAGGCGTGCACGAGAACAGCCGCGAGGCAGCGCGGGGCGCGGCGGGGGCGGCGCTGGTGGGCGGGGCCTCCGCGGCCGCGCTGACGGCGCAGTTCGGCGACGTGACGGTGGTGCCGGTGGCGACGGCGGGCGCCTGCAACCCGCCCTGCACCACCATCTTCCCCTTCCTCGTGCTGCTCTTTTTCATGACCTTCGTCGTCGCTGTCACGCAGATGCCGCTGCTCATGATCGTACTCAGGTACACATAATTCACTTATTTATACATTTATCATCGGTTTCAGCGGTAAAAATAAAAGATTGATTAATCTTATCTTGATGAATGTTTAGGTCGGTGAGCGAGGAGGAGCGCTCGTTCGCTCTGGGCATGCAGTTCGTGATCTTCCGGCTGTTCGGGTACATCCCGGCGCCCATCGTGTTCGGCAACCTCATAGACTCCACCTGCCTGCTGTGGAAGCAGTCCTGCGGCGGGGAGAAGGGCGGCCGCTGTCTGCTCTACGACATCGAACAGTTCCGATACAGGTGCGCTGATAACTATATTGCTTCAAACATTTCATGTGGTTTAAAACCCAATTTTAAACATTGTTTTCATTTGTTTAAAACCACAGCACAGCAGCAGCATCTAGCAACGCAACAGTTATATGATATTGTTTTTATTAACATTAAAAAATATATATTTTTTCATGTTTGTAATGTATTAAACAATTTTTAAACGTTTTCAGGTACGTCGGTTTATGCGGTGGTATAAAGATCGTCGCGCTGGGCATATTCCTGGCGGACTGGTGGCTGGTGCGCAGGCGCCGGCACCTCGAGACCACGGCGCCGCTCGACCCGCAGAAGGACATAGCGGGCTCCATCATCAGTCTCGACAAATGTTCGTATTTATTTTAATTATTCTTCAAACCATCAATACGCTTTTTTTATAAATATACAAATACACTATACGGTATATAAAAACTAGTAAATTTATTTAATTTACTAAAACAATTTTTCAGTATTCGAGGAGCTGCCTTCGGCGGAGAACACGAGCGGGTTCCGGTCCGGCGTCACCTCGGGCCACAGCTCCACCACCAGCACGCCGCTGGAGCCCCCCGCCGCCCAGGGCGCCGCGCACGCCCCGCACGCCCCCCACGCCGCCGGCGACGAGCCCCGCCCGCCCGTGCGCCGCACTGACTCGCAGCACTCGCACCACTCGCACCACTCACACCACGGCAAGACGTCGCGCGTGCTGGTCGCCTCGCGCCATCTCCGCAACGACTCCAAGACCATCCAGCTGGAGCCGCGCGCGCGCCACCACTCGGGCGAGCCGGCGCGCTCGCACTCGCGACACAACTCGCGCGACCTCAGCCTCGACCAGCTGAAGCAGCTCGCCATCAAGAGCATGGAGAGCCTCGACCTCACAGTGCTGCCGCTCGCTAAGCCGCCCGACGACGAGACCAAGCGGCTGATAGAGGGCGGCGGCGTGCTGCGCCATCGCCGCACCGGCTCCCGAGACCTCAAGCCCGCAGACTCGCGCCACAAGCGCACCTCCAGCCACCACATCACCATGGAGCCCGGCGACCTCGCGCTGCACATGCACAAGGGCCGCAGCGTCGACCAGCTCACGCCGACCCCCGCCTCGCCCGCGCTCGCCGCCCACAGCCCCGGACACGCCCCCGCGCACCACGAGCCGCGCGCGTGAGCCGCGCGCCCGCCGCGCCCCCGCGCCCCTCTGCTGCGCGGACTGTGCCTCGGTGATAAAGTGATACATCTCAAGGATTTCAACTTCACGTACATTTTTGAATACTTGATTCTAGCAAATGTTACATATTTGAAGAAGACAAGACTTCTTAGTGAAATTAAATCAATATTAGTTCACAGTGCTGCAACTATTCTAATTAACGAGAAATGTTTTAAGTGCACTGCAGTGTGGTGGATAGAAGAAATAATTTATCATTAAGTTGTTACGAGACCTTATTTTAGCTCGACACGTTCTTATTGCACATAGAAATTGTTAAAAAAATGTTGGATATGTATGTAAATTACTTCGTCTATTTCACCGACACCGCTGACCGCAAGTGATTTCGAATCATATCTTTAAATTAGGCTACTTTAACGCTTACACTAAATGAGAGAAGCTCGCTTAACACAGCCCTAAGTGTAGATTAAAAGTTAATACATAAATGTTGAGTGTAGCAAATTTGATTTGAATGACAGGAAACATTTTAAAATGACAAAAGACTGTTATAGTATAAATACATCACATCCTTTAGTAGTATTTCTGCTTCTAATAAGGCTTAATAAACTAAAATTAACAAGTCCACATAATAGAGAAGAGTTAATCTTTTGCTAGCATAAATGGGTCAGTTTAACCAGGGAAATATTATGTGAACAAAATTACCAGGTTACCTATCTTATTTCCTCCCCTCTTCAAAATCTATATACCCTTATTCATACAAAATAATTTATCTTTTAATTATTGTAATGCAAAGCTATCAGCTTATGTAATGAATTTGAGCAAAACTAAAGGATCTGTCTATGTTTATACTTAACAATGTCAACTAAAAACTGACCATAAAAGTGTGAGCAATAGCATTAACTTATGTTATTGTAATTTGTAAGAGTGAATAGATGCAATCATCACAATTAGTCTTCATTTAGATTTGTTATTAGTAAAATCTTAGATATTATCTAATACAATTTTTTAATTATACCTAAGGCTTTCAAATGTTACATAAGCCTAACTAGCCTTAAAATAAATAGGATCTTACTTTCCGTCAATACTGATTGGCTCATCCACCTTTAAGAATTTTAATTTTGTAACAGTTGTTTAAAATCAAC
Source organism: Papilio protenor (assembly GCA_029286645.1). Lineage (NCBI taxonomy): Eukaryota > Metazoa > Arthropoda > Insecta > Lepidoptera > Papilionidae > Papilio > Papilio protenor. Next base: position 3,452,567 of record JAGSMZ010000024.1, read on the forward strand.
AATATTTATGTTAATACTTTTTTGAGATGTTGTGAATTATTTAATTATTACTTCAAATTTTGACAGGGCAACATCTGTAACATTCAAGTAAATGTGTCAGTTTTATTTAAATCTTTTGGTTCTGTTAATTGAGGGGTATAAAAGCAAATTCTGCTAAGTTTAAAAATAAGAAAATGGACTAAAGTGTATTTGATTTTATATGTGTCAATTGTACAAATATAAAATTATAATAACTATGTAAAAACACCATAAAACTGTGGTACAGTTTTAAATCAAGACTGAGCCATTGGTTGACCAAAAGATGCTAGGGGAGGAATGAATGTTATCTATATTGATTTCAAAATTTTCGGTTTCTTTAACAAAACTGTATAGAATGTAATCTGTAAATTTGTTTAAGTCAATATTAACACCGAATCTCAGATAGGAATCATTATTTCTTGAAAAATTTTTGTTGTGAACTTGAATTTGTAAAGGTGCAATTAAATTAATTTTGTCTGTGATCTCAAAGTGTATTGAGTTAAAGAATATTGTGAATATTGTCTGATCACAGTCATAGTATTACAACTAAGTCCTCGCAAACTGATAACATCACCTTTTATTAATAAGATGTATTCAATTTGATTTATTCCATTGTCTTACATTGTGTTGATTTATATTTGTGGTATATAGCAATTAAACCAACATTTTTATAATTTCTTGTTGGAAACTCATTAGAACACAGATGGTTTCTACATACATTATTTTGTTGGTTTTTGAATGATTTTTAGTGTACATTTATTTTGACATTGTTTGCATTATGTTCATTTTTTTTGTATTTATTATCTGAACCTTAAGGTATGTTTTTGTATGGTTTTGTGAAATTTGATTTAAAGAAAACTCACTTCAATTTTAGTTTTGTAAAACTTGTCAAAATGTCAATTTGTGGGCTGCTGTTTGTATGAATTAAGAACTCAATTACTATTACAGTAGAAATATTTTTTTAGTACTGAATTAATATTTTAAAGCAATATATTTATCACAAATTTAAAAGACAAGGGAAGCAGCGATGTAAATTGTCATATATTTGTTAAGAGAGAAATAGTTTGATATGAAGAGAGTGTTTTATCTAAAAATGCCTTATTACAATAGGTCTTAAGACTTGATACTGACTTAGCTGTATTTGTTGTTGTCTCACACCAGTGATGGTGATAGCAACAACTCTCTAAACTAATTTGTTGCATTTAGTGATTAATAAAATTGCATACTTATTTTAAAACATTTTTATTTTCAACTAATTTCCATCCTCAACATATCTCAGTTATTGCTGTTGAGCTTTGCAAATCTCAATAGCTTCATCCAGGTCACCTTTTAAAAGCAAAAATATATTAACAATGCATAGCAAAAATATTAAAAAAAACATATGTCTGATGTTGGGAACCACCTTTTTGTAGTCTGTTAAAAATTCATGTCAACATTCATACATATGCCTTTGAATATGTTCTTACATAAGTTACATATTACAAACCATTGTGTCTTGTTTTAAATGCCAAACTATGTGCATGAATAAATGCCTCTTCAGACTAATTCTTCATGTTTTCTATCACTGTTGCTATACTATATTCAACACTAATTACAATAATTACATAATTAACAACACACTACATACTAGATTTGATCAATAACTACAAACATAAATTTACAGGACCAATATTCAATCTAACTCACCACACTCTGCAATGACAACTTTCTTAGATGGTGTACCATTCCGCGAACCTAGTTTTTCCATCTTTTTAACAACATCCATTCCCTCCACTACAGATCCAAATACAACATGCTTGCGATCCAACCATGGCGTGGCTACAGTTGTAATAAAGAACTGTGATCCATTTGTGTTTGGTCCTGCATTAGCCATAGACAACATACCAGGGCCGGTGTGCCTCAGTTTAAAGTTTTCATCCATAAATGTACGACCATAAATAGATTTCCCACCAGTACCATTATGGTTAGTGAAATCACCTCCTTGACACATAAAGTCAGGAATTATTCTATGGAATGATGAACCTTTATATCCAAATCCTTTTTCACCTGTGCACAAAGCTCTAAAGTTTTCAGCTGTTTTAGGTACTTCATCAGCATTCAGTTTCATAACAATACGCCCAAGAGGCTCTCCATCGGCAGTTACATCAAAGTAAACTTTTTTTTCTTGTTGAGTTGATGCAAAGCGTAGAGCTGCAGCCGAATAAAGTGCACCATTGATAAAAGTGCGACGTATTACTGACGATAATGCCATTGTAGGAACCTGAAACGAAATTTTTAACGTGATTGTACAATTGACCTTATCAATAGATCGACTGCTGGTACAAATATAGTACAAGCAGCTCAAATACATTGGTGCGTTGGCGACTTTGGTAATTAGGTGTGTAATAAACACATTTAAGTTATGTTGCATAAATACAAATATGTTATAACCTATCATAATAAATGGTCAACGTAAAACCCAACCTGTCGATAGCGAAGAATTAGATTCTTATGGAGTTTTACTCCACAAAAATTGTCTGGGACTATAAAACGATTTTCATACAGTGAGTTGACCATTATATTATTCTCCTAATAAATTAGGACCATATTTTTGTAAAGGTTAGGTACAGAACCAAAGAAATTTATCTTACTCCTTAATTGTAAAGAAGTGAATATCTATTGAAAATTCTCACCTTCAGCTTGTCTCCTGTAATTAGCTCTCCGTCTCCTTAAGTTTCCGAAATACGGTTTCTTTTCTTTCGCTTTTTTTCAAAATAGAGTTCCAGCAAAGAGCATATAAGTAAGAGTCGGGACTTAGAACAAAGAATGAATTCGGTCTGACACCTGCCAAACTCACTTCTCGTGGCAAAAAGTTACCAGGATAAAAATATTTAACTTCAATTTTTCCGACACAATGGAAAAACATGTGCACCAACCTAACAAAAATCATTAGTGAAGGGCTCTTATAATCGATACCTCGATATCGATATCGATTAAATGTGGGGTGATTGGGTGGCCCTTCTTAATACAATCTCATATTTCAAATAACTTTGCATTTAGGCTCAATGTAAAATTATTCGTAATGTAATTTTTCATTTACTGACATTGAACCTAAATTACCCAAAGGGAAGCAAATAAATAAAATAATCACCAAAATTACATTTATTTGTTTTATTTACAAGGCATCGCCAAGTAATATTTTAAGTATAAGGAAAACAAAAAGTAATTTTTGTGAAATAATAATTGTCTAGGGTAACTGTCAAATAATAATTTTGTATACCTGGCTTCATTCCTAATAGACACATTAGAATTTACGATAAAACCTTTTCCTTCCTTCAAAAATTTTCAGGTAACAATTTCTATCCATCCACCCAGATTCCGGTATTTTACATTTTTTCATTTTAATTATACGTTGACCTGTATTTATATTCAAAATTTCAAGTTTGTGGGACTGCTAAAAGTACCTTAGAATTATGTTTACACGTGCGTTTCTGTAAAATGTGAAGGATTCAATTAACGGTATATACATACATGTCTCATTTTATTTTAAAGAGAGTGTAATTCGTTTTTGAAAATGTGAGGGATATTAATGTTTTATACAAGCATATCGACAGTGGAAACTCCCCATTACATTGAGAAACAAAAAATATCGATAATAAAATTACAATGACAACTGTAAACTAGATACATCACTAGCACAAAATAAATTTTTCAAATTTAACTTTATACAACTAATTAAAACTACCATAATAGCTTTACATTTACGTTTTTTAATAATTAAATTATTAATAAATGATTACCGGTTCTCATCCAATGGGAATTGCGCCGTAAAATCTCTTTTTTGTCCTATTTTATTAAAGGACCGTACACTACAAATTTCACATTTTATAAATCGTTTCATGATCGACATTGTATATAAAATTTAAAAAACTTAACAGTTAAACGAACTATTCACAAATTCATCTAAAAATTATACATAATTAGTATTATATAATTAGTTTGTCCGTAAGATAGATTTTGACGGACTTTGACAAAGACCTTCAACTGAAATGACACTTGTGGTAGAAAAGGAACTCTTGACGATAGAGTGAGAAAGCATGCTCATAATGACAACTTGACAAAATTTTAACATAATGTCATACGTAATTAAATTTTGTTAAGTTTGCCATCAAAAAGTCCGTTAAGCCATACAAAATATTTTTTGTTCGAAGTTTCGCTAGCCTGAGTTCCAGTTCCAGAGCCGGATTGGCAGTGTTACTAGTGTATAAATATGAGTCAATAACTATGTTTCAATGTTTGATCAACTTGGTGTCAAAATGGAATAAAAATCTTGCAAGTATGCAACAATGAAATGGATAAGACGCCAAACTGGATCAAGAATCATAATTTCCATGAGAATATTGTTAGTTTTTTTTAAGCTTTTCTGGAATTTTAAAGCCAATTTGATAAAATTAAGCTTTCATTACATGGCAACATAATATGACTATAACATAATAGTCAATGGTCAATTGTCAAATTGCCAATGTAAAATAAAAACATTTTTTAGGTTAGAGTCAGAAAGTACTCTGATAATATTTAATTTAAGCTTAAAACTCAAATAGTAAAAGATCTTTTCAATACTGTCCTGGTCCTTACCGATTTTTATTTATTAACAAGATGTTATATCTAGATAACGTTTTGAAATAAATTGTAATATTTTTATAGCTTTACATGTAAACAAATTACATTGTTTAAATAAAAGTATACCTTTGACAACTTACAATGCAGTGCATTAAATCATTAATTTCAAGTGTACGGCAGTACCAAGTGTCTCCTATTCTTTATAAGCGAGTAATATCTGTTGCAAAATGGAAAACTCCGATAAGATTTTATACTGCACATGATGACGACTCGGGTAACATTTTGTATTTCTTATACTATTACAGAAATTACTTTTCTTTTAGTTAGTTTAATTATGTATGTGTAATTATTTATACTTGTATTTTTCATAAATCAGGCGCCTAGTAGATTTAAACAATCAATAATTTGCAATTAAACCAAATTAAATGCTATTTAATAAAGATCCTAAATCTGTCAAAATTATATTATATTTCAGAGATAATTAATGAATTATGCAAAGGTGATACAGATTTAGAAAAAAAACTAAAAATTTTAATGTTGGAAGTGGAAGTAATGCGTCAAGATGGTCGTCCTGCACCAGGCTTACTGCGAAAACATCACTGGGAACATCTACTTACTCTTGCAAGCAGAAACCAAAGGTCCAGCTATCTATTATATCTATGGAAGACAGAAATTGCAAAGCAAAATGAAAAGGTAATTTATACTATAATGTTATAGAGAGGAGACTCATATTTTGTATGTATTGAAATAACTCAAAAACTACTGGACTGACTTCTAAAATTCATTCATTAAAAAGCTATTTTATGAGTAACATTTTTTATTATTTAATAATTTCATGCAGATAAAGTTGCAAGCAACAGCTAATATTAAATAAAGTAATCAACTTTACAATTTTTTGATTTTCATAATTCTTAATTATTTCATCTTTATTTTGTATACTAAATTCAATATATTTAACATACCTGTGAAAAGTAAGCAGATATTCAAAAAAACACAAAGGTTTTGTTTTAAAAATTATAGATCTAAGTCTTAAATTATCAACTTTAATACTGCAATTTCATCAAATTACTTTGCCAAAAATTCCCTTATGTACCTGGACAATCTATTATGTTGAAACCTTTTTTAATAAACATATCTCTATAGGCAAAGAAAGAAGCAAGAAGAAAAGAGATGGCATTAAAAACTGATGAAGTAGTAGAGAAGGAGTTTCACGACGACCTCATATATGGCATCAAACATCAAACATTGTTTCTGCGAATTCGTGATCAGTCAATTAACCAGTATGATAATTATAGGTAAGGTATGTTAAACAAGAATAATGAAAATCATTTCAGTATAGAAGTCGAAGGGTGTTTGAATCTAAAATGTATAGATATGGGCGTCAGCTGTTACTCTAGGAGGGAATAAAAAAAATATCATGAATGACTATGGTAATAAATGCTGCGTCACCTCCAAAAACCTAGCCTAGATCATTGGCAGACGACACCCTTGATTAAAGCTGTGGCTTTTTAAACCAAGCTTTTTATCTTGTGTAACTTTTAAAATGTGATTTCTAGGGCACTTCAAGCAATGATGTGGGGTCAACCAATTGTTATAGATTGCTCTTATGAACAGAACATGGTTTGGCGCGAAGCTGTTAATGCAGCCAAACAAATGACCTTTGTATTTGGTGATAACAGAATACACAAAGAGCCATTCAATATTCACATGTGTAATGTAGATTTAGAGGGCCATTTCATGAAACAGTTACGTAAAAATATACCATCATTAGAAGAGCCATGGTTTCCTCTAAATATTCACACTAAGAGTTATTTAGATATTTTCCCGAAGCAAAAGCTGGTATATCTGACACCACACTGCAGGGAGGAACTGACAACATTTGATCATGACACTGTTTATATTATTGGATGTATGGTGGATAAGGTAAGTTTGTTTATATTCAGGATTCTATAGATCAAATAATTTCATATGAAGTAACTAAATTATATTTTAGATAAATACTGAACCACTTTCACTTGCCAGAGCTAAACGAGATGGATTGAAAATGGCGAAATTACCCTTGGACAGGTACATGGAGTGGGCGCCCGGCGCAAATAAAAGTTTGAACATAAATCACATGGTTCCCATCCTATTGGATTTAAAAATATCAGGTGACTGGGATCACGCGTTACGTCATATTCCAAGAAGAAAGCTCATGGAAACAAAAATAATGGCCATGCAAAAAAAGTTTATGAACAGTCCACTAGCCAAAGAAGAAACATATAAGAAATTTAATACAATCAGAGACAATAGAATACAAGCATTCAGGAAAAAGCGAGTGAAATCCAAACAATCTTTGTTTGATGATGATAGTATTTAAATAAAAGGTCAATTATTATTTTTTATTTTTATTTCTCGTTAAATCTTAGTAAATAAACATATTTCATAATATTTGCAAAAGAAATCCCTAAACAATAAATGTTTAACCTAGATTTGTACAATATCAAATTATACTTTTTTTATTAACAATTTAGGTATGTACAACAAACTTTAACTATAAAAAATGTCACTAATAAAAGTTATAACTATGAAGATTGATGAGATGTAAATGTTCCATGATAAACATTGATGATGTACATAATGTGATGTTGACACTGCCGTCCTACAATATGTGCTAAGATAAAAATAAAACTATAATAATTATTAGATATTTGCCTCAAATTTACTAAAATTTGAACCAAACTAAACGAAAGTATTTAATTGATTGTTTTTTACATAAACTTTAAAAAAAAAAACATCAATGTTATTTAAATCATTAACACGCACATTTGTGTGTAATTATTTTTCACAAAACATGTATATCTGCAATCTTCATTCATCTAGTGACTCACATCCATACATTCTACCTACAATTGCACACGATATTACTCTAAATATGCCTTGCATATTTAAATTTTCCTATGTGCTATATACTCTATATATCATGCATTTTATGTATAAAATAAATCAAAATAGTCAACGTTAATATTAAGAAAGAAAAGCCGTTTTAGATTCCGTTAGATTCTAACATGATCTGCTGTAAGGCGGTATGCAAAACGCACTCCCAAAGTATATACTTTGATATCAACACAATCCAACCTCGAAAATGATTATTAACGAATTATTAACATGATTTCTTATTGTGCAAATTATATGCAAACTAATTGTTATGTACTCAGTGTATTTATAGAGATGTGCGTTTGTAATGTTATTTATGTTAGAATGTTGTATAAATGCAAAAAGGGAAAATATTGTACTTATGGTGGAATTTCGGAAAAAGTTAAAGTATTGCCAGTTGCAAATATTATCTGTACAAATGTCGGCTGGGAGCAGTCAGCCAGAACTAGCGTATTTTTATATTCTTACAATATCAGGAGATCTAATTATATGTCTGTCACACTCCGAGTTGTCAGGTCAGGGGTAGCAAGGCATGGTTGCTTAAAGTTGATGTAAACCTTTTAGGTCAGGGGTCGTAAACCTTCAGTCACCAAGTGACCCAATTTATTCCTAAAGCAAAAATTAAAATTAATAGGCAATAAAACCTAAAATAACTTTTTTTAGTTTCTATATTCGTTTTACTTTAGTCTTTTAAAACTTTGTATTAATACAAAAATAATTTCTATCGATTTTAAATCTGACCCGAAGTTATTTCATGTTGTCCCGGGGTCAAGAATGGTTGCCGACCCCTGTTTTATGTCATGAAAGGGCATCTAGGTTATCAGTTTGCATTGTCAATTTAGTGTGTAATCACTAGATTTGTGTTGATACGCATGTCGATTCGGCATGTGTGAGATGTTGCGGGCGCTACGCCGGGGGCAGCTGGCGCATGTCGATGTCAGCGGGCGCGGGTACGGGGGCGGGGGCGGGGGCGGGGGTGCGCTGCTTGATGGAGGCGAGGATCTCCTGCAGGTTGGAGGGCAGCGCGATGTCGGCCAGCGGCACCGCGCCCGCGCCGCCCACCACGCCCCCGGCGCCGCCAGTCTCCGCATCCGGCGGCGTCATCGGGCGCGACGGAGAATACGCTTCCTCCTAAAAAGACATCAATTAGTTTACAAATAACATTTACGAAACGCAACTAAAGGAATATAAATGATACATACCGAAGGATCTAATATAGATGAATCCGCCTGGGCCATCTTCAAGATCTGTTGCTTCTGTTCCTCAATCTGTCTGTTGAGCTCCTCCATCTTGTTGCGCAGCGAGGTGGCGGCGGGCGCGGAGCCACTGCTTGTCGACGAGCCCGGGCTGTACGCCTCCTCGTCGTCCGCGGACGCTGTGATATTGTTGGACAATTAAGTACAACATAATTTCAACAACAACAACAAATTGAACAAAACACAACTCGAACAATATTTAAATCGAATTCGATATATTTTAAGAGTAAATAGAAAAAAAATCCTATCACTGTAATTTGCAGGACTATTGAAAATCTAAATTTAAACTCATATAAAAGTTTAATTACCCAAGGTGGCTGCGATCTTGTCTTTAACCGATGTGGAGAGCGCGGGCGAGGTGTAGGAGGGCAGCGGCAGCGCGCGCCGCTTGGGCGAGCTGGGCGGCGTGAACCCGCGCCCGCCCACCGGCGGCGTGTACGACCGCTTGCGGGACTCGCCTCTCACCTACATAAACATACATAACAAAATTATATTAATAATACAGGTCTTTGTCAATTGAAAATCACGATTACAAATGCACCTATTTTAAACATACAACGTAAACAAAATGAAAACAAAAATCATGTAAATTGAATAAATATGATTAATGCGGCAAAGGTTTTGTAAAAAAAAAAAACAATTTTATTATTGAAAGAAAATGAATCAAGCTGCAAAATTAGTTATCGGTGGGCATTATCACGTAAGCAATCATTTGATTAATCACGCGCCATCTTTATTCAGGGGTAAAGAACCTCTGTGATTAACACTGGCATGTTATTAAAACTTTTTCAAATCTACTAAACGGTTACATCAAAAAACAAAGTCACACTTCCGATAAAAGTTTAGACTATCGATTATAATGACATAGACATTAATTTTAATCAATAAAAAAAATATGTTGATAGGTTATGGGCTTCCTCCTAATGTTAGTAGAACTCGTGGTTAACAACTTTAAGTTAGAGTTGCAATTTATGGTTTCTCTAAATACCCACATCATGTAGATACAATCGTGATATTTAATAATACTAATGCAGTTAGCTAGACAATGCTAATTAAATATTTTGACGGGAATCGTTATTGTTTATATAGTTAAGGATCAATTTTATTCATACACTTGTAATAGAAAAATTCTCATTACTAAAACGTGGGACTGAAAAGAAGCTTGAAGTAACCGACAGGTAACTTTATGTGAGAGGGAATTTTAAATTGATGTTAATTTACTAGATATTAAGAAGTAAAAGTTGAGATTAACACGGTAAGGATTCATGAATTCATAACATTTGCTTATTTTATCTACGTTACGTAAACAAAGCGTAAACGGTCCATAAAAATAATTATCTCTCGCTGAAGGTTTTAGATTACATTTAAGTTTTTAACATTAACCTAAGGATTTTTTTGCGTTTATTTATACAATGTAAAACTAACTTAAGAAAGTTAATGTGCGTGATAAAAAAATCATACTTCTATAAAGGACAAAGGGATTAGGAAAAAGGAACATTTAATATTAAAATTAAATAACTGCTCCTGCAACTTCGACTCTTACAATATCAACCTATAACTAAAGACATTTTAACAATACAACATACAATTTTACAATTACCTTAATGAAATAAACAGAATTGTGAAAATAACTTTATTAACCTACAATAAATTAATAGGTAATATATCTTTTATTAACAGTGATATTACATATTTTACATACTAAATGCATTCTTGTAATGGCGGGCTTAATACTAACGGAAAATAAGGTAAACTTAACAAGTAATATTTTATTTACAAGATTATATTCGACCCGTTCAACTAACCTTAGCGGGAATGATTTCTTTGGGAACATTTGTGTGTATTCGTTTTTTTCTCTGTCGTATAACTATGGCTATCAGTAGATGTGTCTTGACGTCGAGCGGCGCGCCCTCCAGCGGCAGCAGCACGCCGGGCAGCGCCGCGTTGGCCGACAGCGGCACGATGTACAGGTCCTTCACCGTCGCCGTGTTCGACACCTTCACCACGCCCAGTCTGCAATGTCACATGTGCAAACAAACAAACACTCGCTCTTATTCATTACTAGTTGTTGCGACTTCGTCCGCGTCTAATTCAAAATTATAAAAATTGGCCCTGTATTTTATGTGAATCAAATACATACAGAAATAAATATATTTTTTTTTTATAATAGTAGTATAGACAAAGTAAAGTAAAAAAAAGTAAGTAGCTTATGTGTTGTTTGTTCTTCCAGACTATGTTCTGTAACAAATTCTATCGAGACCCGTTGAGGCGCTCTGGACATACCTTCTAACAAACATCCAGCCAAACCTTCATTTATAATATGAAGTAAGATGGGTTTTCATTGATGAAAAAAACTGTAAATAATCTACGTTTTTTGTGTTAATGGTAGCTGCAGGGACAACATACCTATTCCGACTACTAAGATAACTGTATAACGCTATATATTGCATTTTTTCTTCATCATTGGCGGCTTGCAGCCGCAGAATAACGATATCCTTGTTGCCGGCTCGTTTCATTTTCAAAATGTAGTCCCAAACCGTATCAGGGTTTATTCTGCCGACGACATCCAATTCCGCAGACAAATCCTCTTCTAAATCCATAGCATTGCCTGAAACCTGATGTCATAACATTTAATATTTGAACAAATAAAGTAACATATAGGTTTTAATGTATTTTATTAATGATTACCTCATGAGCTGCAACGTAAAATCTAGCGACATCCACCATATTGATGCAGCCATTCCAAACAATCGGTGCTGAACTTTCCACAGTGCTGCTCGGCTCCTGATCACTCTCTACTTCTGTAACAAAAATGTAAATAAAAGAATGATTTTTGTAAATGTTACATGACCACTGACTACACCAAAATAATAAATATTTACCTGGTGCTTTATCTTGTTTTGGCAAGTACGTGTCTGTGGGCATTATGCTGGTGTTGATTGAGAAAGACTTTGATGGATCATAGTCGACTTCACTATAATTAGTTATTTCATTTTTATAATCGTCATAAACATCTTCTCTGGACTTTCGTAAATCTTCTTCGGAGAACGCAGATGTTATCATTGGTTCATGCGGATCGTATTCCGGGTGAGTTTCTTTTAGCATTGCCGATTTCGGTCTTTCTACTGAATCTGAATCTGTTGAACTAAAAAGAAAAAATAATTAATACTAATTTACAGTATTGTTTATACTAATGATTAAGATAACTTACTCATTTTTACTCTTGTATGTATTCTCTTGAGATTTGGATCTATGTTTGACCTTGTCTTCAGTGCTCTGCCTGTGTTTGGAGCGCGAGCGTCGCCTGGAGGAGTCTCTGGAGCGGGAGCGTCGCCGCGAGCGTCCCGAGGAGCGGGAGCGGTCGCGTTCTCGCGACGTCGACCTCACGCTGTCTTTAGATCTCCTCTTGGATTTCAATCTGGATCGTGACCTGTACTTCGAAGTCTCGTTGGTATCGGCTTTATCTTTACTGGAGTCTGTTCTCGGTCTGGATTGTGATCGTGAACGAGATTTCCTGTTGGATCGCCGCCTTCGTTCCTCCTTTTCCTTCCTGGTAGATTTCCTGCGAGACGATCGTGATTTTCTGCTATCCAAATCTTTCTTGGATTCTCGTTTACTCTTAGAATGGCCGGTTAGTCCATTCTCTTTGTCCTTCTTTTTATTGCTGCCATACTTTTTAGCTGATTTGTGACCGGCTGATTCAGATTTCTTTGGCCTAGAAGAAATATTATTTTAGTTAAAGTTTAGAAACGAAACATTAATACGACTAAATTAAATTGTGTAAATATGTATATGTGATGAACAAACTCACGTGTCCTTAGCATCCTGTGGAGCTGGCTCATTGCCCATGGAATCATTGAGAGCTGACACAACGTCTTCCACTGGAACATTGGGATCTAACTCTGTTGATACTGACTCTTTAGTTTCCATTACCTGAAAAAAAACCATTGTTTAGTACTTAATTTATTTTTAAAATTCTAGGTAGCTTTCTATTTCCAATATTCCTGTATATGATATGAAAAATATGTTTCTAAACTTACCTCTTCTCCTTTATGTGTTTTCAGTACATACGTTTTGTTTGCAGCTAAAAGATCTAATTCAGATTTCTTTATTAATTCGAGCGAATGCTTAACTTCCTTATCTCTCCATTGCGCCAGTTCTTGGCTGGCTAATTCTTCTGGGGATAGTCTTACCTGAAATGGACATTATTTATTAAAATAACATAAGTTCCCCTATTGAAATGTTGATTAATTAAAAATATTAATACATACCAACTGTTCAGGGGTTATTGTACGATCACATATTTTCTGCCAGAGTGATAAATTTTTCCTGTCTTTAATATTGAACATAAGCGATCTGTATTTGGCTTTATATTTCATACCAACATCGCGGAATAGTTCGTGCAATTCAAATTCCGTATCAATTGCGAATTGTAGAATTTCGTCCTCAGTAAATTTGGGACCTTTAGTCTCCGCCATTCGGATGCTCATCTGCTCTTGCAGAGCCTTCTTTACATTGTCTCTGATAGGTTCTGCGGAGGTCAATTTCATTTTGGGTTCCGGGACGTCCTTCCTCCGCGGCGTCGGCGGTGTAACTGATGGAGTCTACAATGATTTCATTATCGTGAGTGCGCCAAACTCATGTAATCAATGTGTAAACAAATCAAGGTCACTACACTATAAAATGTGTGCGTGTCAATAAATTCAAGCCCTTATACAGAAAAGGTGCAAAATTATTCATATCAATGTTTCCTTTTTAGATACATCAAAATATTTAATATAAATGTTACATTAAACCACACATCACAAATATTAACTGTGTAGTTCTAACAAACATATATTTATTTATATTGAGTGTTATCAATTGAAGTGAAGAGATTGATTCATAGCTTTGATTAGAGATGATTGAAGTATTTGTTTCGTCAAATAGACATATGATGTAATGGATTTCCTATAATTTTAGTAAATGAAAAAAAAGAATTACGGAATATTTGATCCCAAAACTATAGGTTATAAAACTTCTAAAAGATTATGTTGTTTCCAACACAGTATGACATCATGAGAGTATATGTGTAATCAAAAGTCTGACATAATCCTTAAGACTTTAAGTTCATTTTACTACGCACAATAGACACAACACATGAATAGTAAGTGACTAATCTTACGCAGTGGAATATTTGTGTTCGAAGCTTAATCTAAAATTTAATGTCTGCTTCAAGTGATGCTATTACTATTATTCAAGTCATCATCATCATCATCATCACCAGCTCACTATACGTCCCCACCGAGGGGCTCGGAGCCTACCCTAAGTTATTATTCAAGTGATGATATGATATTAGTCTAATAAAAAATATCTTTTTTGGCTTCCCTACTAACTTGTAATATTTTAAAATACTTAGGGCCTGTTCCACAATTCTTGTAAATTGTCAGATAACAATCCAACATATAAAATACGAGCCGTTGCTCGGGACTTTGCCCGCGTGAAATTACAAATATAACCTATTACGTTCGCCCTTTTTTTTCAACCTATTACCAAAAGTATTAACTTAGTAGTAATCTACGTAATAACAGAAATCTACCGATGCAAGATTCCAAATTTCTAAGTCCGGTAGCTTGTAAGCTGATTTTTCGGTTACCCTTATTGTTTGTGTTCGCGATATCTTCTAAACTATTAGTCCAATTTTAATACTGTAAATGACAATTTTATTCTACATTAAATTCTCCTGATAACAAACGCATTTATTTGGATAAGGATTAATATTGAAACCAATAAAAGAACGCTGCAAATAGCGTTGGATTTTTAATTCATTTTGTAAACACAAAAGTGGTTATTGTACGAAAACCGTTAAAGATAGATATATGCTATCGCGCACTTTTCTGTAGAACTTTTTAAGATCTACAATTCTTTCATACATCATTTTTATATACCTCTAACGGTTTAGGCAGCGTAAGCCGAGAAAAGTTAAAGTTTAGTGAGTTTTTAACGCCGGCGTCCAGAAACACGCTGTTTATTAATAGTTCCTGAACATTAGTAATAATAAAATATAGCCTATGTTACTCACAGATAAATTACCTTTCTGATGGTGAAAGAATTTTTAAAATCGGCGCAGTAGTTTTTGAGTTATTTCAATACATACAAAAATACAAAAATACAAAGTTTTCCTCTTTATAATATTAGTATAGATGTGATGGAAGTATCAGATTGTGGTACTCTATCTGACAGTTACGTCACTTTAAAGCTATCAGAGCCTCTATCAGCCAGTGGTAGGACAGGCCCTAAATAAATTAGATTTTTAACACAGCCATTATTAAAGTACAACATAAAAAAAAACTGTTGGTAGAAAACCATCTCTCGCATTCTTACAAATAAAATTGAAGTAACAATATTTTTCTATGGATGTTTTCTCACATTTGTATAATCAAAATTGCATGCGGTCTTCAAAAATAGAATTGTACCGAAATCTCATAAAAGAAATTAGCTGTTGTGTATATTTATATAAATTAATTAATAAATATAGAAACAAAATAGCCTTAAACGCGCCGTTTTATGATAACTATAATAATATGACAAAACATACCTTTTCTTGTGATGAGTGGGACCTGTTTGAAGTGCGTACAGTCTTGCGAGCTTCACTTGTCCTGGTAGCGGGGGCGGTGTGGGACTTCGGAGTGTCAACAATCTGTGGCGAAGTTATAGGCTTGGGTGTTGCTATAAATTTAGTCTGCAACGGTTTAACTTCCTCTTTCGGTGTAACTGGTTTGATTGAAATTTTTTCCTTGTAATCATGTGGACCTTGTTTCAATATTTCACTCTGTTTCTTAGGTAATTTCTCAAAGTTCAATGTTGTTTGAATTTTATTTGATTCACCGGCTGACTTCTTACGTGATGGATTCGGTTTGATAGTGCTGAGTGTGCCGGGACGTACTACTTCGAATGTTGGGTTCTTTTGCAACCATAACTTCAGATTTTCTGCAGTCGGAGCATTTGGTCCTGCCAGTAATCTTCCCGACTTTCGTTCGTATACAATAACCTTGAAAATATTTTAAAGTGATTCTCTTTTCTTTTACACGGTAAAATGTATCGAAAATCACATACATTTTAATGTACATGCATAACAAATATGTTAAACCTTCAAACATATAAATCTATAGTCCTTTTTACAGAATATTTATGTACAAAGAATATTTATTTTAAAGAAAACAAAAGAAAAGAGTTTAATAATGAGTTACTTTGTCCTAAACTTTAGAATGTTTTGTTCGAGTTAATGTTTGAGAATAGAAAACATACCCTTGACTCTGCTTTTAATTTTTCTGGTCCAATGTCATCTGTTTTCGACTGTCCTTGAGTGCCTAATGAATCTTGTGCATGTTTCAGTATGCAAGCGTCGCTGCAGTAAATGCTGCTCGCGCGCGCCGACTTCTTGCACACAATGCAGTTTGTCTTAGATCCTGTGTCTTTGGGCAGTATTGAAGACGCTAGTGATCTTGTATCGTGACTTTCGACATTTTTTGCAGCTGCAGCAGCCTAAAAATTATTAAATTAGTTATTATTTCTACTAAAGGTGGCTGTTAATTATTAATAAATTTCTTCATCTATACTAAAATTATAAAAAGGGTAGATTGGTATTTTTGTATGTGTTGAAATAACTCAAAAAATTCTTGAAATCGGGGCAGATCAAAAATTCTTTCACTGTTGAAAAATCATGTTATCAGTGAGTAACATAGGCTACATTTTCTATTATTTTATAAATTTCACGGGGGCGAAGTTGCGAGCAACAGTAACTAAAATATAAAAGTTACCTTATTAGTTTTAGTTTTAATGCTTTTGACACAATTTGGACATCTCCATTCAATGCCTTGGTCCTCCATTTGTTGGCCCATCGCCTTTGTAATGTTAACACACTTGCCATGGAACCAATCCTGGCAACTGTCGCAGCAGATCATGAAGCGGTTGTTGTGTGGCTGCTTACAAATACACCATAGCCTGAAAAATTACAGAAATGTCAATTATTTTATGTTAATACTAGCTTTCGCCCGCGACTCCGTTCGCGTGGGATTAAAAAAAAACAAAACTGAGTAGTCTATGTGTTATTCCAGACTATCCTCTACATCTATGCCAAATTTCATCGAAATCTGTTCAGTCGTTTAGGCTACAAACTCTAACAAACATCCATCCATCCATCCATCTAAACTTTCTCATTTATAATATTAGTAAGATAAGAAATAAGATAAGATATCATAGATTTAAAATAAAAATATTTAATTTGCACATTAAGTACCTATTAGGATCATCTTCGGAGTTTAAGCTTTCTTGAGATTCAGCAGAAGGTTCTTCAATTGGTGGTACTGTTTCCTGCTTCCTTGCACTTAATTTTCTATTAACATATTGTTTCGAAACATGTTGGAGCACCGGTTCTGGGGTTTGTATAACTGGGGACAGTGGTGCAGCCGCTATTGGAGTACCCACATTAGATCCTGTAGACTCCACTTGACTTTTTCGTTTAGAAGCTCTTGTGGCCGGTGCCTCTATTGGTGGTAAAGTAATAACACGTCCATCCCTTCTCACAATCTCTATTGGATCCTTTTTAGGAACCATTGTTTTCATTGTTTTAGACATTTGTAAAGAAGCCATTGAAGCTGGAGAATGTTGAGGTAACGTCGACGGGACCAAGGGTTGCATTTTAGATAACGTATCAACTTTACCGAGAACTTGTTTGTCAATAACTTCCTGTAGATTCTCCGAGCTTTCCACTAATTGTGCAACATGCATCAATACATCTTCTGGTAAACCTTCTTCTATTGGCTGTAGATCAGACAGAACCAATGAAGGTAACAATGGCTCGGCCAAACCTGGGCTCACATTTGAAGGTATGTTTGGTTGGATTTTCATTGGTGTTGTTGTGTCTTGAAGAATTTGTGCTAGACTCATATCATCCAACTGTGGGATAGCATCAAAAGTCTTACCAGGTTTATCTGTGGGAACCTTATTACTTTGCTTTATATATGTTTTCTGTACTGCTGGTGGTTTAAGCTTATCTGACATATCATTCTTAGGATCCACACCTTTTGTATCATGTATCTCCGGTGATTTTAAAGACATGTTTAATTTTTTATTCATAGGTACTGAATCTTTTTCTGGTTTAGGCACAATTTTAGTGTCTGTGGATACCCTTCGGATAACATCTGGAGTTGAGAACAGGGATGTCATATCGGAGAGCAGAGCAGTCACATGAGCTGGGGTTTTCTTTTCCTTTTTAACAACTTTTTGTACTTGTTTAGATACTACCTTGCTCTGATCACTAAATGGCCCAGAGGTGACAGATGATAGAAGACTTTCTTTATTTGGAGTCATTGGTGATTCAATTACTTTCTTTTCAAACATAGCATTCTTTTGTTGAATCTTTTCTCTTATATCTCTTCGAACTATACTTCTGTTAGCTTTAGGTTTTGGAGTTTTAACATCTAGTTTTGTTTCCTTTAAGGACATTGAAGTCTTTAAAATCCTTGGTTTCATTTTAGGTTTCTTTAACTTCATTGACAATGATCTGTCCTTAGTATCTTTATAGTCAGAATCTGAGTCTCTGTCGGGAGCACTCTCACTTGATGAACTGACTGACGATGAATCAGTATTTTCATCATGTTTTTTCTCCACTTCTGCCTTCTTTTCAGCTTCAAGTTGCTTTGATTTAGTAAAGACAGGTAGAGGTTTATGTAAAAGGTCATTACCCTTCAATATCACAGATGCTTCTGCTGGGTTTATGATTATCTTTTTACCTTTAGGAATAATCTGCTGTTCCAAAATTGTGATCTTTTTATTACTTTGAACTGGTTTTGGTGGTGGTGTGTGTGTTATTTCAATAACTGGATCCTCAAAACCGATAAATGTTTCATTTCCTTGTGGCAATACTTGGCTTGGTGATGTGAGTGATGTGTAACAGTGGTCATTTTGGAATCCCACTAAACTATTTTCTCTTGTTTCTATCCTTAAGGATTGTAACATTTCAGCACCACTATCTGAAAATAATGTTTACAAATTATACAAAAACGGATGAACCAAACCTATTGGTGGACAATAGTTTTTAAGCTTTACAAATAACTTTAGAATTTAATCAAGTAAACTTTTATGTTCTTGAATAATGTCTTTAAATTATTTCACTAATAGTAAAATGTGACTTTACCATATTTGATAATGCTGTTAGGTTCATCATAATAGCTGTCCACGGACAGTGTGACATGTGGTATCTTATCATCTTCATTTTCAGAATCAGTGGCATCATCAGGTCGACCCTCATGGCCAACCCGGACCACACTTATACCAGCACTCTGTGATCCATCAGTCCCTAGAATATTCAATACATTTATTAAATATACATGTACATAAACATTAAATATAATTGTCCAAAAAATTATATGAGTCGCTTAGATATCAGGATAATAAATGACAACCTGCAAGATGTATGTTCTTAATTTATTTTTAATTTTTAAATAATAATAAAAAATATAAAAGAACCAATACAATAGAATGCTCTAATATCTGGTAGGTCAATATTTTGATCAAATCACGCCCATTTTTTTAAATACTGCACTACCACTGAATTGTTTACAAACAAAAATATACCACTAAACATTTTTATACTATCTCTAGTTTTAGTTACCTAAAACTTAAGATATTATGTTGCACAACTAGCTTTTACATTACTACTACAAAATAGGCTATTAAATATAACTTATCTGCATCATTAATTTTCTGTGTATTGCTATAAATTTTCCTTTAGATACGATTCGTAAAGTATTGGCAGTTTTATTGTTTAATACACAACTCAAAATATAAAATGCATTTAACCGTTTTATACGAACCAAAAATAGAAAAAGAACTAACCCATGAGAGTACCCAATAAGTTTTGATCCACAGACAGAGATCCATCCTTGTTGACAATAACAACAACTGAACTATCAGATTTAGATGAAGGTCCATTGAGATCTGTATAGTTAGTTATTACGGTATTGGCCATTTTACTTAAGAAATTGTGCCACAATATATTTAAAACTCCTCTATTTTTAGCCACTTAGAACACAAGCACAGCGTCTAACTATAAACACGCAAGACGCCATTTTGAAATCCAACAAGCTGCAAAAAGGCGCCGATTGTAGTCCTCTCCAATACCCTCAGTACAAGTTGGTTTAGATTATTTAAAAAACGATAAACAAAATTAAGTAAGATAATTTGATAAGAATTCGATCATTAATAACTTGTTTTAAATGTTTAAAACGCGAATAAAACAAAACACATAATACCGACGTTCAACGTTGACGTGAATGACACAAAGTTGCCAGTTGCAGTTTCTTGCATGAAAGACAGACAGCTTTCTGGTATTAAAAGTAATATTTGTTTTTTGTTTAAAGATTTCTATTGTAGTGATTGATTATGTTTTTATTTGTAACAGAAATATTAACAGAACATTGAAGAACCTTAAAGTGAATGATGCTCACAGACCATAAAAACAAAAGTGACGACTGAATTAGATTGTAATGTATGCGTAAAGTGAAATGTAAATGAAATGTGTAAACTCCATAGATAAAATAAATTCCTTTCCTTGAGAGTTGTCACTTTCTGGACACGAGTATCTTGGTTATTTTATGTAGCGTTACGATAATATTTAGTAAAAATGAGCTATTCAAAATTTGATCTAACTTTTAAAATAGGTCAATATTTAGACCGACACTTGGTGTTTCCACTTTTGGAATTCTTAGCCGCTAAAGAGGTTAAATCTATTTTATAAATGCTAATGCTTACTTCGTTTGAAATGCTTTCGTTTCTAGTAAACTTCTCGTATTAATTAATGTAAATATTGCTGTATGTTTCAATTTTAATTGCAGACATATGATCAGTCGGAACTACTACAAGCAAAGTTGGAGATACTCAGTAAAACTAACATGATTGACTATGTTATAGACATTCGCAAATCCCTTTACCCCTCGGACGGTATTCCAGAGGTAAGACGAACTAAACTGTAATTTTTAATTTTTTATAGTTATTAAACTTCTTAAATCATAATTATAAGTTGACATTAAATTGTGTTTGACTATTATTGTAAAGTTTTTCTCTATTTTAGGAGATAAAGGCCCGCCGAGGTGTCGTTCTCTCTCAGCTACAAGAGCTGCAAGATGCAGTAGAACCAGTACTCCGTCTCATGCAGAGAGATGATGTTATGAAAACCGTTGAGACTATGAGAGATCCTAAAACTCTTATTAACTACTTGACAACTAACAGGGAGTTTGAGGTGAGAATAACACTATTGTTCTTTTTATTACTGTTCTTAAATAAATTAGTTAAATATTACTAACTCAATTGGCCATATGATGAGATTATGCTTTCAATGGATATATCAAATCGTTATTTATAATTTGTACCTAATTATCAGATAAAATGGTTGTTACTATGTTGTGACACTCTGTACTCCACCTTCACTGAATTTATATTTGTTATTAAAATTAAATACAAATTCACTCAATTGATTTTTATTGTTTTAGTTCAAAATTGAGATGATTGATAGCATGTATCAATTAGCTAAATATAGGTATGAGTGTGGTAATTATGAAGAGTCTGCATCATACCTCTACTTTTGTCAGCTCGTTATGTCACCCACTGATAAGGTAAGTATATTTTTAAATTTAACCTTCAAATTATACATTTTATATATTATTTACAAGTAAAATAAAATTTATTTGATACTGATACTTGTAATGGAGTACCAAATTTAAGATGGATGGATTCAATGAATCAATAGTATTTAAGTAGGACCACTCTCACAGAAGTGGTTAAAAGTTTTCTTCTATTATTGTAATAACAACAAAATTAAATTAAAGCAACATATATTTAGGTAGTAAATGAATCAGATTTACATAAAATTCCAGAATCATAATGGGGGTGAAAGTTATTTCTATGCGCTTGCAAAAGGATTATAGATTGAAACCACTCCCCGCATGTTTCACACTGGTAAACTAAAAATGGGGACTTGCCATTGCATTCAGTTTTCAATTTAGCCATAAAATGGTTTACTTTGTACCTGAAAATAAAAGCAATTTTAAGAGATATCTTGATATGATTATGTGAATATAGAGATTTATATAGACCTGTGATTGTAGAGTTGCTCGTAGTTTCTAAATTTACGATCACACGCGTTACACAGAAGTAATTTTGGTAATGCAAATTTGTAACACATATTCAACCAAGGACAGAAAAGCCAGTGTTGCTCTGCATTTTTGTATGATTGAAAACTCATGCTGCAAGCATTACATTCATAATTACTTGCAATTGTATGCACTTTCGAGTGCTTTAATAATCGCGGAATACTTGTAAAGACTTTTTCGCAAAATTCGCATTGTAAAAGTGATGATGTTTTTATTTCTCGTACACAGTCAGTGTTTTCTTCTTTCACACATTGCCCTGAGTGATTTAAAGCTAAGTCTCGACAGGGCCAAACTTGAAAACATTCAGTGCAAGTCCACACAACTTGCCATTGTTGTTGGAGCTCTGTCATAACATGTCTCATTGCATAATGTTTCTTCAATCCAGTTACGTAAACAAAATGTTTACCACATACATTGCAGGGGTGTGTGTTCATGTTCTTCGAACAAGGCCAAACAACATTTAACACTTCCTTCTTTTTTGTATAATCCAAAGTTCTATTTAACATTTGAATATTTTTCATGATTCTTGCATTCGTTTCTTTTACCTTTTCTAGGCTGTATTCAAGTGGGTTAATGTTTTCATCAATTGAACTGTTTTCTAATGGAGTGTTTTTGAATAAATCCTCAGCAGTTGCTGTCTCTCTCTCATTAATGCTGGTAGAATCATTGAGTAGAGATATTTTCATAATTTGAGGCTTCTCTTTACTAAAGGACGTTTTCGGAGTCTCTTTCCAATCTGGTTCATAATTTGCATATGGACTAGAATTATTGGATATCTCTTTACAACATGAATCCAAATCTATATATTTCATTTCATTACCTGACACCGCTTTGATAATTAAACGAGAATTTTCCGGGCTCTTCTTTTTCTGTTCTGTTATCCCATCCAACCAATCACCGAATGTAGTTTCAGTGAAATCATTACCAATTGTTATAAATAACGATTTAAAATCAAAACCTTCCTCAAATTTGTGCACTATTAACTTTGCTGACATTTTCGCAAATGTCTTTTTGACATTTTTATATTTTAAAAAATTAGGCATCAAAGAAAAAAATCGATTTAAGACAGATGACTTAAAAAGGTTGTAATGCACTACTTAATAATTATACACGAATATTTCTAAAAATATTTGTAAAACATTAAATATTTCATTATATAAACACATTTTTTCATGGAAGTTGGTAAATGATGTACTTCTTACAGAATTATCTTTCGGTACTTTGGGGTAAACTAGCAAGTGAGATTTTGGTCCAAAACTGGGACGGAGCACTCGACGACCTGACTAAGTTACGTGAGTTTATCGACAACGGTGGCGGCGGCGCGACCGCCAGCAACATGCAGGCGCTGCAACAACGCACGTGGCTGGTCCACTGGTCGCTATTCGTCTTCTTCAACCACGTGAAAGGCAGAGACCTCATTATTGAGATGTTTTTATACAAACCATTGTAAGTTCACAATATGTACATTTAACTATAAGAACTTTTACACATAAATATGTGTACAAGCTCTTATCAATATTAATTACTCATTAATAATTAATTACTATTATTAATTACTCATTAATAATTAATATCGATTATGAAGTTAATAGTAATTCTTGACTGCTAAATGTGATATTATCCTTTATTGTTTCAGGTATTTAAATGCTATTCAAACGATGTGTCCGCACATACTGCGTTATTTGGCCACCGCCGTCATTATTAATAGATCTCGGCGTAATGCTCTGAAAGACCTTGTAAAAGTAATTCAACAGGAGGCCTATACATACAGGTGTAGTATGAGTTCATAACTAAAAAGAATTGACCATGAATCCAATTTACTTAAGGAAAATTAAGTAATTTAAATAATAAAAACTATCTTAATTATTATTTCAGAGATCCAATCACCGAGTTCATTGAACATTTGTACGTTAACTTCGATTTCGAAGCGGCGCGTAGAAAGTTGAATCAGTGTCAAGCTGTTCTGCTCACGGACTTCTTTTTGATCGCCTGCTTAGAGGAGTTTGTTGAGAACGCGCGTTTAATGATCTTCGAAACATTCTGCAGAATACATCAAGTTATCAGTATTGGGTATGTGTACTTTTCCATCAGTTTTATTTGTTAGTTTCTAGTATGTTGTGTAATGTGATTGCTTCTTTGTAGAATGTTGGCAGAGAATCTAAATATGCAACCAGATGAAGCTGAATGCTGGATTGTAAACTTGATTCGTAACGCCAGACTGGACGCCAAGATAGATTCTAAGCTGGGCCATGTAGTGATGGGTGCACAACCCCTCTCCCCATACCAGCAGCTAGTGGAGAGAATCGATTCATTGGCTGTACGATCAGAAGCACTTACATCTATTGTAGAAAGGAAGCATAAAGCCCGCAATCAAGATGTAAGTTATAAAAATTCTTTTTAAACTTAACACATTCCATGCCACTGCTAATTTCGTATTAATGTTTATAATATTAAATTATCCTTGAATGTATAAACAAAGTTGCTAATGGTAAATTATATTTTTATTTGCAGATTCGTTGGGGCGCACAAGAATTCTAGCATTTGATTAAATTATCATTGCTGGTGTAAATTAATATCTTTCTAAATAAAACATTCTATACAATGTGTATTTGTTTGATTTAATAAATAAAAGAGAAAAATGTTCACTTATACATTCTAATTTAATTACTTAAAAACTACTCTACAGGTTTAATAGTGATAAATCTTGACAGAATAAAAGCAACCAAAATTGTTGACAAAACAAAGAATACCACAAATATATAAAATGTATCTTCAGAGAAAACATCAGTAAATGCAGGTATTTGATTGTAAAGTTCTTCTACAACATGCAGGTTGCCTTTGTTTGAGCGCACCATGTTTACTTCTTTTTTGTTTTCTTTTTCTCGGATTTAGTTTGAACAACTGCAGATACTTGTTCGACAGGGGCAAGTGAAGAGATGTGCTTATTCAATAATTGTAAAATTTCTAAACATGTAAGATTACTACTCTTGATTAGAACGTTTTTCACTTTTGCTGTTTCTAAAAACAAAAAAAAATCGTTAAGTCAAGAAAATAATTGTAAAATGCATACAAATAGAATTGAATTTTTTTCATAAATATAGATAAATACCTGCTATTGAAGGAGCAATAGATATATTGATAGTTGGTTCACTGCGATCACACACTATTTCAGTTTTGAGGGAACAATTTGGATTTGTTACAGCAATTTTTGGTGAACTTATAAAATGGAGAAAGTTCCTGAAAAATGAAGCTCCTGATAGTTAAAATAGAAATGTCCCTTCTAAAGAGATTTGATAGTCAAAGTATAAGAATGATAAATCGCTTAGGAAGCTATTAATTACTTAAACGACCGAGTAAACAATGTTATATTGTAAAGTACCTTCTGCAATCTAAAATTAATACTACAATGAATGTTTACACAAGATAAAAAAAACACTTACTAGACGAGAAGGGTGAGGTTTTTACTTCGTTCACGCAATATACAAACGACATGGCATTTAATTTAAGCCCACAACGAACTATAGAAATTGGAATGTCGTGACGTATGATATGGCAATATACAGCGTATACAGCGGGAATTACAGGTTATAAGGGTTAATTTTACCTTGTATGACCAACATTTCCACTAAATGGATCGAATTTGACTGTGATCCTTTTAGCTGCCTTGAGATTTACACCCCTGAGTTGTTTTGCTATTGCTGATACTACACCCCCTGATCTTCGTACAGTTCCACTGTAAGGGATAGACATATTTTCTTTTTCTCCCGGAAAATTGAGGGATGCAAAAATAGTTAACCATGGACAATCTTCGTGTAATTCTTAAACCTTTGACAGAATAAATAAAACTATTTTATCGTATTGTGTACTATGGCTTTTAAGTGATAGGTTTAGTTTAACTGCTGTTATGTAATTCTCAGTCTCATGACCAATGTCAAGGTTAAGTTCTTAGTAAATACCATCCATTTACTAGTATACTTAACGTTTTTAATAGTTCTTGTGTTCCTTTAACCAAAGAGAAGATTTAGTACTCGAAACAATTTAGTTTCTTATCTGTTCTAAATTAATGTCAAAAACCATCAAAAACCATCAACAAACGTCAAGGTGCAACATAAAATTGCAGTTCAAGCCACATCTTTAAGAGCACATTGCTATAATTTCAATAAGAAAACCTATTTAATATTTAAGTTTCATAATCTTGTATATATAAGTGTATGCTAAAATGTACCCCGTTGGCCAACGTAAGTTTTGTGTTTAATAATGACCCTATTGAGTATTAAGAAGACATAATAATCCTTTGTTTGATTGCCCTTAATAATGTCGTTTGTAGTAGAAAGTGTCGGAAAGGCAAAATGTGAAGTGTCTATTAGAAATAAATTATAAAGCACAATAATGTATGTGATACGTTTATTGTAGCTCCAACGGGGGAGACGAGTGCTGGTGCAGTAGGCGTGACTGGTGCTGTGACCGCGGCGGCGGGTGCTACGGCTGCAGCGCCCGGGGCTCCGAGCACCGCGCCAGCGACTGGGGCTCCGCCTCCAGTCGCTGGTGGAGCAGGCGCTATGGCGCTTGTACCGCCAGCTGCGGCACCTCCTCCCGATTTACCAGTACTAACATGTCCACGCCGTCCTAACCTCGGTCATGAAGGTCGACCGATTATGCTAAGAGCAAATCATTTTCAAATATCAATGCCTAGAGGTTTTGTGCACCATTATGATGTTAATATACAGCCAGATAAGTGTCCTAGAAAGGTGAGTTTCATCATCCATTTTTGTTTTGACCTAATTATAAGTATGTAGTACATTTTATATAAAAATTGTGTAAAAATGTTTGTTTCTAGGTAAATAGGGAAATAGTTGAAACAATGGTTCACTGTTACAATAAAATATTTGGCACATTGAAACCAGTGTTTGATGGAAGGAACAATTTATATACAAGGGATCCATTACCAATTGGTAATGATAGAGTTGAATTAGAAGTAATATTACCAGGCGAGGGGAAGGATAGAGTTTTTCGTGTCACCATTAAATGGGTAGCTCAGGTAGGAGTTGATAATTTTTACAATATTATGTTAATATTAAAATATGTTATTGTTAAAATTGTAATTGTTAACTGAAGATTTTTATTAACTTGACTAGCTCATTTTCAATTAAAACAAATGTTTGGGAGTTTATTGTAAACTTAATATTTTGAAGGTATCACTTTTTGCATTGGAAGAAGCACTGGAGGGCCGCACAAGACAAATTCCATATGATGCTATATTAGCATTGGATGTAGTGATGAGACACTTGCCTTCCATGATGTATACACCTGTTGGCCGTTCATTCTTCTCATCTCCTGAGGGATATTATCATCCTCTTGGTGGTGGCAGAGAGGTGTGGTTTGGATTCCATCAGTCGGTGAGACCAAGCCAATGGAAAATGATGCTAAATATTGATGGTTTGTTTATATTTCTTTACTATTTTCGTTTATTTTTTTATTCAAACTTGTATAGTTAGTAAATAATTAATGTTGTCCAACAGTGTCTGCAACTGCCTTTTATAAAGCTCAACCAGTGATAGAATTCATGTGTGAAGTATTAGATATAAGGGACATAAATGACCAAAGAAAGCCTCTGACAGATTCTCAGCGTGTTAAATTTACAAAGGAAATCAAAGGACTCAAGATTGAGATCACTCATTGTGGTACAATGAAACGTAAATATAGAGTGTGTAATGTCACACGTAGACCAGCACAAATGCAATCGTAAGTATAATACGAAATACAATTCAAATCAGCAAATTTTTAAGGTTAATGTTTTTAATTGTATTTACCAGGTTCCCACTTCAATTAGATAATGGACAAACAGTAGAGTGTACAGTAGCTAAATATTTCTTGGATAAGTATAAGATGAAACTCCGATATCCCCACCTGCCGTGTCTCCAAGTAGGTCAGGAACATAAGCACACATATTTGCCTCTAGAAGTTTGCAACATTGTCCCGGGTCAGAGATGCATTAAGAAGTTAACTGATATGCAGACTTCTACTATGATTAAAGCTACTGCTAGATCCGCACCTGATAGGTGAGTAACTGTCTATATCCTTTTATTTTTAAGTGTTATTATTTAAATTGAATAGAATATTAGTGAATGGTTTTCTAAGTTCCACACGCCAATTCATTCAATTTATATTAAGGGACTTTCATTAGTTAATATTATTTTATCGTGACAGTATGTAAGAAAAGTTTGGAATTTTCAATATGAATTCCTATAAGGATCCTATGTTATTTACTAATTAATGAAAATTATGTAGGCTTGTAATATGCTAAATAGTTGATCAAATAATTTCTTTTAATGCAATGTAATGCATATCTAAATTATAATTATAAATATAATATGAACATGTTATTTGATAATGTGATATAATTAAATAGGGAAATGAGAGCTTAATGTGTTTTCCTCTAGTTTATTATAATCTTATTACTAATTAATTGAAGAAATGATTAATTCTTTAGTATGTATTTATTAATTAGCCTTACATAATTTTAAAATAGATTATTTATTAGTCATGTTTTTTATCAACTTTGCAGTTAATGTATATAATTATTG
Source organism: Papilio protenor (assembly GCA_029286645.1). Lineage (NCBI taxonomy): Eukaryota > Metazoa > Arthropoda > Insecta > Lepidoptera > Papilionidae > Papilio > Papilio protenor. Next base: position 3,481,130 of record JAGSMZ010000024.1, read on the forward strand.
ATTTCCACTACCAAAACTTGTTAGAATATTATTCTTATGACGGTTTTTCAAACTGATGGTATGATTTTTTTTACAAGTGTGGCAATGGCAACCCATATCTTTTATGTCTGTAATTTAGGGAGCGGGAAATCAACAACTTAGTTCGTCGCGCGAACTTCAATACAGACCTTTATGTAAAGGAGTTTGGTTTAACAATATCCAATAATATGATGGAAGTTCGCGGCCGTGTTTTACCACCGCCTAAACTTCAATATGGCGGACGTGTTTCTTCATTGGGTGGTCAGGTATGTTAAATTTACAAACGGTAATATAGTTTTCTATAAATATAAGAGTGATTGTACTAAAATTAAAAAAAAAAACATATGTTATTCATATAAGGTCAGGTTAAACTGAATATAAAGCAAGTATTCTATCTTGAGAAGGTTTTAAAAATGCTGATACAAATGTCTCGGTACTTTTCATTAAAACATTGTTGAACTTGAGCCATTCAATTCTTAGAATAAATCTTGTTGTGTGTTATGTAATTTGATCGCGTTTTAACAATCGTTTTATTATTAATTTATCTCTAATTTAGGTAAAAAGATGTATAAAAGTAATAAAATAAAATAATTTATCCTTTAATATTAGATATAGTACTTTATTTTAACAGCAGGCATTACCTAACCAAGGTGTGTGGGACATGCGCGGGAAACAGTTCTTTATGGGAGTTGAAATTAGAGTTTGGGCGATTGCCTGCTTTGCACCTCAAAGGACCGTTCGGGAGGATGCCCTCAAGTATGTATCTTTAAAAAAAAATTTATGTGGAGTTTGACTAAGAAATGTAAATGGAATGTTATCTGTCTTTGCAGAAACTTCACTCAGCAGCTACAAAAGATTTCGAATGATGCAGGTATGCCCATCATTGGGCAGCCATGCTTCTGCAAGTACGCGACTGGACCCGACCAGGTGGAGCCAATGTTTAAATACCTCAAGTCCACGTTTGTGCAGCTGCAGCTAGTTGTGGTGGTGTTGCCGGGGAAGACACCTGTTTATGGTATGTTCTTATTATTACAAACACAACTTAAATTTCTTTTATAGCTTATTAACATTGATCAGAATCTTCTTTTGTTCTTTGTTGTACAAAATATCTATAAATATTACGGAATCTTTAAATCAGTAAATCATTTTTTTTTAGTTACAATTGTTTTCGCTACTTTGTCCCATTGTCTTGTAGAAATCATGTAAAACTATAATTTCTTCATATTTGTTAAGTATTTTATATTTTCAATATGTAATAAGTTAATTTATTGTAGCCGAAGTGAAGCGTGTAGGTGACACGGTGCTCGGAATGGCGACACAGTGCGTGCAAGCCAAGAACGTGAACAAAACCTCTCCGCAGACGCTCAGCAACCTCTGCCTGAAGATTAACGTCAAACTCGGAGGCATCAACTCTATATTGGTACCATCCCTGCGTCCAAAGGTACTATTAATTAATATTGAAATTATTTGGTTGTCAATACCTACTTACATATCTTTAGTTTTTCTATTTTTCCTGCAATGGAAGTTCAGTGCCACTAACCGCAAATTAATTGGATGAAGTGATGAGGAAAATATGTTTGAATAATTTTTAACGCAGATAGGGTTATATGTGGACTAAAAATATAAGTGTTGTTTTAAATGATATGCAATGGTTATTTCTTCATAGTATACGCAGTCCGACGGTGAACAAGAGTCGCGACAGAGTATAGAACCGAACAGTGCCCAGAGCACGGACGGTATCAATGTAAGCGGATAACATTTTGCAACTGTTTTTCCTTAATTGTTAGTCATATTTTAATGTTTGTGCCTGCAGGTGTAAGTGCCATTTACGTAACTGCCATGCAGAGGAAAGTGTTGTATGTACATCTTAGAATAATGCTGTACCTAATATAAATAATTATATTTAATAATTAAAAAAAGATATGTAGAATTAAGGTGGCATAATTGATTGCATATTTTTAGTGCTTATATGAATATATATTTGAGACGGCCTAAAAAAAAGAAAAACATGAAACTAAATTAATATCACCAATGAAATTTTCTGATTTTTCAAAATTATGCATTGAATAAAATTATAGCTTGGAACATCATAGATTGAGAGTTTTACTGAAGTTATATGAAATATCATGAAGTGATAAATGCACCGCAATTTATCTAAAAAAGCTTAAAAGAAAACGATATTAAAATTTTCGGTTTAAGAACATCTAGGACAAAGAATGTTTACATTGTTACTAAAATTTATTAATTTTTTTTTATAACAATGGGAAAAACATTTACGATTCCGTTACTTTCGGCGATTTTCAAAAAATATTTTTATTAAAAAAATCAGAATGGCCGCCATAGCTTCATATTGGCTGAATTTGAAGCTATACTACGTTTGTCGTACTCGCATGTTTTAATTTGGTCTATTGAATATTTTCTTGGAGTTGTTATATAATTTCTAGGTGTTTAATGAGCCGGTTATCTTCTTGGGTGTGGATGTGACTCATCCCCCGGCTGGAGACAATAAGAAGCCGTCCATTGCTGCTGTTGTGGGCTCGATGGATGCTCACCCTTCAAGATATGCAGCAACGGTTCGCGTGCAGCAGCATAGGTATCTAACTTTATGTGTTATTTCTTGATACCACCCAGAAAGGAATTAAAAGGTTGAGATGTTAGCTGTTTTTTTTTTAATGTTTTTATTGGAAAATTAAGTTTTTTTTACTTGATATTTAAAAAGACGATTAAAAGTTCATAATCTTTGACACCTTAAGATTTTTAATCTATGAACTTTTCTACATGTATGATATATGGTCGCGAATCTTACTAATATTATAAACGCGAAAATTTAAATGGATGGATGTTTGTTACAGTTTGTAGCCTAAACTGCTGAACGGATCTCGATGAAATTTGGTACAGACGTAGACGATACTCTGAAATAACACTTAGAGTACTCACTTTTATTTTTTCAATTCCACGCGGACGGAGTTGCGGGCGAAAGCTAGTTACTTATAAATATATTTTAGTGTGGTTCTTGTTCGTAACGTTATAATTATGATAATGTGCCGTTGCAACTGTTGCATTGACAGACAGGAGATAGTGCACGAGATGAGCAGCATGGTGCAAGAGCTGCTGATCATGTTCTACAAGAGCACGGGCGGGTTCAAGCCGCACCGCATCATCATGTACCGCGACGGCATCTCCGAGGGACAGTTCATCCATGTGCTGCAGCATGAGCTCACTGCAGTTCGCGAGGCTTGCATTAAGGTACGAAGGTTGCATTAACAATCTATACTTAATATAATAAAGCGTAAACATTTCTTTGTTATGTATGTTTGCAATCAAAAGCTCAGCACTTTCGCGCTATAGGATATATATTTTCACGATATTCATCATTTCATTCATTCATCACTTAAAAGGTGAATAGTTTGATAAAATTGTCATGAAAGAAAGGGACAAAAACTACTGACTAATAGCAGTAAAGAAGCAAGATTGCCATGGTAAAGGTAAAGTTACCTAATGGTAAAAGCCTTTGTTGACATTTAAACATTTGGAAACAAGAGTTTTCAACAATGTAACAATAAAATAAAGATTTTATATTATGCGGATGAAGCCGCACGGAAACAGCTAGTTTCATATGTTCTGTAATAATGTTATTTTTTGCACATTTTCAGCTGGAGGCGGAGTACAAGCCGGGCATTACGTTCATAGTGGTGCAGAAGCGGCACCACACGCGGCTGTTCTGCGCCGACAAGAAGGAGCAGTCGGGCAAGTCGGGCAACATCCCCGCCGGCACCACCGTCGACCTCGGCATCACGCACCCCACTGAGTTCGACTTCTACCTCTGCAGCCACCAGGGCATACAGGTACCACGCCTCAAACACACCCTATAATACTAAAATTACACTAAACTACTTTGTTTTATAGGATGACAGGAATCACATGTTTTTGTATATTTTTTATGAAAATCCCTACACTTACGACACGCTTTTGGATATATATTTCCACGGTATTATATGTAGAAGCTGAGTAAATTGGAAAAATTGCTCCGCGAGAAAGGGACAAAAACTACAAGCCAATAGCATCAAAGAATCAAGGTTGCTATGGTTACCTAAAATCTCAGTCAATAGGAAAGACCTTCATTGTATTTTGAGCATTTACAATTAAAAATGTAAATAAATAATGATTTTATAATGTATTTATAAAGCCGTAAAAGAATAGACAGTTTTTTTATATAATGTAAGGGGGCAAACGAGCAGCGGGAACACCAAGGTGATCAACGACACCCATGGACATCTGCAACACTTTAGGAACTACATATATGTTGCGTTTGAGGAAATAAAGTTAAATACCGCGTTTCAGGGCACATCGCGTCCTTCACACTACCACGTGCTGTGGGACGACAACCACTTCGGGTCCGACGAGCTGCAGTGCCTCACGTACCAGCTGTGCCACACGTACGTGCGCTGCACGCGCTCCGTGTCCATCCCCGCGCCCGCATACTACGCGCACCTCGTGGCCTTCCGCGCAAGATACCACCTCGTGGAGAAGGAGCACGACTCCGGCGAGGGCAGCCACCAGTCCGCCTGCAGCGAGGACCGCACGCCCGGCGCCATGGCCCGCGCCATCACTGTCCACGCCGTCACCAAGAAGGTCATGTACTTCGCCTAGTACACACTCCTGTCTACCTCGCAGACACGTGATGATTTTTGATATCACCATCAGATTGATGCCTAGTTTACATGCTAGTACAGTTGGACATTAACGCAGACCTGGCCTGTATGAGTTCATTCACGCTAGTATTTACAATGCCAGTTGTATGCCAGGTGATTTTGAAAACTGCTAGCATAAACCAGGCATTATATAATTGTGACCCATATCAAATGCATAAAGATTTTTTAAAAACACTAACGGTAAAATATAAACAGACACGATTTAAATGATTATATATTGTTTTAGTTTCTTATCAGTTTTATATTGTACAAACAATCACATTCACTTCGAAAATCACGATCACTTCACACATCACATCACGACAATCAGAAATCACTTTCGAAATAGATTTAGATTTAATTTCAACCACACTCATCACATAACATCGTAAAATAAGTATTATTTTCCTAATCTTTTTATTACGTGTAACCGCGGCTTGACGTAAAACTTACTACAGTAAGACTTGCCTACTGATTTATTGATTTTCATCACTTTTATATGGAAAACACCGTGGCAGCTGTATATCTGTCTAGAATACACGCGCATTCTTCAGAATATGTACAGTCGAGGAATCTGGCAGTGTTACATCTGCAAAGCTGCTCACTTCGAAAGTTTTATACACATTTAGACGACTCGAATAAGATTTTATTATGGTCATCAAATCTTTTTGTTATTATTGATAAATTTGTAATAAAAGGTAGTGTTTATCTCGTTACCACAAACGAGGCGATTTCTCTGTAAGTTGAACACCACAGATTTACGCGACTGTACATCAAAACTTAATGAATCCTGTAGCAACCGGATAAAAAGATTTTATCGAATATTACACGATGAATATTCTGCAGAGAATTATTTAAATATTCTCTTGTTCCGAAGGAGACAATTTTTATTTATATTTACTTTGGTTATTAGATATGAATACATAAATAAAATACATGTTTCCCTATTCACCGTCCAATTACTGACATAAAAGAGAAATCACTAATACTGAATTATGAATTAGTGAAAAAAATCGTTGAAAGTTATAGAACTACTTTTCTTGTTGAAGATTTGTAATACTTTGGTTCGTGGTAAATTAGTTTTGCGTGTTTTTTTTCTTTTTATAAACAATTTTTGTTGATTTTTTGGACACATCCGGATCTATTTTTAAGTACGGAAAAGACGCGTAGCTACCTCAATGGCTAGAAGGGTGGACGATTGGTTTTAACCTACAAGTTAAAAGGAACAATTTTTAAAAATATTTTAAGAAGTCAAAAATTGTGCTAGTTCTATATTAGAATATCGCTTGTTATATTTGGTGAAAAGATTACTATCGTTTCAAATTTAAAACACATTGTATAGTATGATCTTTGTACTAAGGTAATTAAGGCAATATTGTAGTGACTTAGTTGATTTTTTGGATCATAACTCGAAATCAAAAATTTACATCATCAAAAAAAAGTAGTGCAGTAGAGTTTATTTGGATAAAATAATAATTTTTACTATTATTGTGTTTTATAGACCGACAATTAATCTGTCCCGGTGAGTAAAAGTTAAATAATGATGCTCACTAGCGCCCTCCTGTCAATGTCAAAAAAGTTTCACAACATCCTTTTCGAATTGTAGCTGTTATATCATTTATTTTATTAAATGCCATTTTCCAAGTCTTTGTGGGTTTTACATATTTTTACAGAATTAACCGATAGTAGCGACTCTCACCGGGCTAGATATTCTTGTTTGATTATTTCTTGGATATTTCACTTCAATATGAATAGCAGCTTTTGATGGCGGCAATACATTTTAGCAACGGTTGTAAGTTGCGGCAGTTATTTGAGGCTAGGAATGGTTGATTTTGATTCAATATACACTACTTTGCACAAAAACATCATATATTGTACGTTTTTTTTAATCTACGCGTATTAAAGACATTAAGTACGGAGTGGTAGGGTTAGGTTTTGAATTTTCACAATCATTTTACAATGTATTTAAATGCAGAATGTCAAATGTATCGTGACCAAAATAATTGGGAACTAATTTATGTGTCATTTTATTGGAGTCAAAATAATAGAGCGTGTTATGGTAATACGTATATTTGTTGCGTCATCCACTTTTGTTGAGCCTTCGATATTTAAAAAGTATATTATTGAAATGTATTATAGTTGTAATAATTGGTAGATAAAATGTGTTTCAAATAAGATTCTATATTCACTTAAAAATATGATAAATCCATTAAAAAAGGTTTTTTAATAATATTTCAGAACATAATAAGTAGACATGTAATTTTCAGTTAAAATCTTTACTTTTTTAGCAAATTTTGACAAGTTGAGGTCATTATCTGTAGGTACTCTGGAAATTTGGCAGATCTATGCTCACGCGGTAGACAATTTGACAGCATTGGATAGTGTTGCTATTTTTAACAAAAAATATACATAATCCGTTCGGATTATTATGAATTGGATATAAATTTTAATAATTTAAGGTCTTGATTTTCTGAATACTTTACATTAAATAATTTAATCTAAGCGATGATTTGTGAAAAATATGATTAAAATTGTATAAGCAATGTTTGTGTTTGCAATAACTCGGTCAAAATAACTGCAATAAATTGCCATATAAAATGATTTCATAAGTTTCCCTTTAAATATTTGCAAATACGTTTCGTTACTTTTTAAATTATTTCTTTACAAAACAGTAAATTATTTATCTTTAGTTTTGTGTTGGGTTTTTTCTAAATTAAGTTCTTGCAATTAGAATCATTTAAAGCAAAATGTCTCTAGGATTACTATTAGTTTGCCCCTGTCTCTTATTAAAAATATTGTCATAAAATATTTCAATAAATACTTATAAAAAAGCTTTATGATCATGCACTTCTATTATATATTCCAGTATGCCAAAGAAATAATGAGAAACAGCAATTTTTATATAACATTTTGATATTTAATGCAACACTATGCAGTGCCTTAATAAAATGTTGGCAATGATTGATTGTAAAGTTAATTATGAAATAACAATTCCTTGTCACAGATAATTTATATTTAGATCATAATTTGAATTAAGAATAAAAAAGTTTCTTAAGTCTAACGCTTGTGTTCAAAAGGTCCCATCTGATATTTTTAACAGAATTTTAATTAAATATATCAATAAATATGCAAATGACCTTAAAGTATTTTGTAATCATACATTTATTGTCACTAATATCACTTGTATAATTTGAATAATCGTGGTTTTTAGAATCTAACTTACTGTTGGAGTTTGTGAGTGCAGTGTAGTGTATAAGTTTACAATATGTCTATTTCAATGGTTTTTACGACAAATTGCAATTACATCACATATGTGAAAACATTCTGCTAATCACACAATAATGTTATCTGTGTCTTATGACGTAATCGTAACGTTCAATGTAGAAAAAAAGTTTATTTCATCAAGTAATGTTTTTGACATGAACGTATAACTTTATGTTTGTATGGAGAACAGAGATGTCGTATTGTAAATGCGTAGAGTTACAACTATTTCGACTCAATTTTTCTCGATTGTAGTCATTTAATATTACATCTAAAATAAGCTTCCCATCTGGTATATTTTGTGGTAAAAATTTTATATTTGTATGGCTTTATGATTGAGTTTTATAAATTAAAAAAAAATCAACACTTTATCACAATCTTAAAATCAATCCGATACCTAAAACTGTCACCAGATGTCACAAACCTTATTATTTTCGCGGAAGATGAGCCAGAAAGAACCAGCTATTTTTTGTGTTGACATTTAAAAGAGCGGGAATTATAGTGTATGAAATAAGTTATAGATAAATAGTCTAGATAGTTTATGTAATCAGTTGGATCGATTATTCTGAATGTGTTTATGCGTAATGTAGAAACATATCTAAAAACAAATTAGCCTCACCACATGTTGTATTCTAAATGTATTTTTTGTTAATTGAACGGAACTTGGCTTTTAAATAGAATTTCATTATTAAATTTCAATAAAAAATTTAGGTAATATAATGTTGTCTTCGAATTCAGAAAACATATATGTATTTTTAGATATATAAAATATTATGCATTGATTATTTTTAGTTCTGTTAGGATATTGTCGTCTTTAACAGTAGTGTAACAATTAAAAGTTTAACGTTAGTCTTAGGTTTTCACTATATCCAGTCTCCGGCTATATTATTAGGACCAATATCAGTTGGAGTGCTACTGACGCCCTGGGCGAGTTACGGCGCCCCCTTTTTAGCACTTTGGGACTTGCAACCGCGCCCTAACGACGGCCCTGGTTAGGACAGTTGTGGGCCATTCAAGTTGAAACACAACTTTAACGTATATTCTAATTTTAACGCGGCTATATCGTATTCATTTTATTTTTCGTCTTCATTATGTTATTTAGATTATGATAGGTTAAAAATAGCCTAGATAACTCGGTTTGGTGGACTTCGAATACATGTCAAATTAGAAGTTGTCTCGTACTTGGCTATTTTGAAGTTTGTGGAAATCTATTGTAATGGCTGTGATGATTCCATTGTGCTATGTGAGAATAAGCGTAAAATTCGACGCGACATTATTTTGTCTACTTTGGCGTCGAAGCATTTTTCAGCGATTTTACGCGTGGCTTACATGTTCTGCTGTTCTCTAGAATAACAAGTTTGTCTTAAATAGCTGTGGTAAAATGAATTTGGTTAATATATCTGACTACCCTATATAACGTGTCATCATGAGTTTATCTTGTTTTTATTGTTTTTTTTTATAAGAATAATGATTTCTGTTTCATTGACTTTTTTGTTTCGTTTTATGATCACTTTAAAACAAGAAGCTAATCGCTCGATCCTAACACAAAGGAGTCCCCAAACCTTAGATAGACGTAAGTGTAATTTTTATTAAGTTATTTTTAAAGTAATTAAGAACTTAAACAAGGGAAACGCATGCATATATTAGATTAAGAGCTATATATTGAAATGTACTTTGAGGAATGTTTCGTATATCGGTTATTTGGTTTATTTGTTTCTGACTTTAAAAAAAATAGAGTTTATATACTACTCATGCGCTATAACATGTGACCTGAGTTCATGACGTAACAACAGTTTGTAGACAGCACGAGAAGTTGAACTAATGTAACAAAAATAACTTTAGTATTGAAGTGCCGGTTCGTAGTATTCATGTTATGGTGCCCGTGTAGTAACAATATAGATAATAGCGCCAGATAAAATAGAGCATTCTCTACGATCTTCAGCATAGAAAGAATATTATAAGTGTCGTCCACTGCCGGTTCTAATTAGTTATTGTTTTTATTTATTCTCTGATCTTTTTGCACCAAATGTTTTTGTTTACGTGACATGAAGAAATATCCGCATATAAAACTCATATTGAAGTTTTTTCCAAATGAACACGAGTTCTTCCATTGGTCTGGTCTTTTTATCACATGTACTTTTTTATTTTATTTTTTGAATTGAGTATGAATTGATCAAAAATTTGTAATGAAGTTTGATAGTAATTAGGTATAACAATGATTTGGAAAATTAATAAAATGATGGCCTTCGATGTTTACTGTAATAGTTAAATGAATTTTTAATTGAATTAATGATTTTAGGAGCTACATTAATGACACCATGATTATATGAAAAAATAATAATTTGTGAATTTTTTCATACAGTTTCATTTTTGAAACTTAAAGATTTTCTGTTTCCCGAGGAGCTCCTCAACAAGTAGATTATTTGCTTTGTAACATCACATTTAATTGCTATCTAAAGACGCTAAAACATTTTTTATTTTAATGAAACGAAGCTGATTTTCCAAAGTTGACTTTGCTGTAATAATAAAACTGGAAATGCAATTTGCAAAATGATCAGTTTTTTTGTCATTTTAATAATTCACAGCAATAACCAAGCTTTTAAAAATTAGTTTGAAGTTAAAATAAATTTGAAAATAAAAAAAAATACTTTATTTAATTTTTTTAAATGCTTCTATTGATTTTTAGTAGTAGTAATTTTTTATGGTCGTTAGGAGGTAATCGAATGAGCTTGATGCGTCCAAAGTATTAACATAGTTATCGGTCTTGTGTAGTTGTCAGTAGGTGTTTGCAGTTTGTAGTGTATGATTTGCTCCGGCTTAATTATAATCTGCCGCACTCAGAGTCTTTTAGTGATCGCTTAATTCAGAGAAATCTACACTTATTGACGACTGTTTATGTAATCATTAAAAGTGTGGCAATTAGTATTTTTACCTTTGTTGTGTATTTGATGTCGCAATGTCGTGAATTCTCGTATTTACTATCAAATAATTATTTTTATAGCAAATTGGACCATTGCTTTAATGATCGAATGAATAGATTATAAGGCCCGCGACGAGGCTGTGGTTTCCTGTCAGATCACCGAGACGAGTGCCGTCGTGCCGCCCGCGGCCACGTAGTTACGTAGTTCGCCATATAGCACATAACTGCTTTAAATTTGTGGACTCCAGACGATTAAGGTTTTTAATGTAGTACGTATAATAGAATCAAAATTTCTTCGTGCAGGGTAAATCATTGTACTTGTGAGGGGGCTACGATTGTTTACGACGTAGCGATCTGCGTATTTACTGTTAAGCGATTTCGCTTAGTTTATTTCCTCTGTGTTCAATATGTACTCGATAATCTCTCGTCAATACAATTTGCTGCTATGTTTTAATACATTTTGCGTGTTAATGCTGACTTGTGATTCTATACATGTTTCTATATATTCATTTAACAGCACACAATTAAGCTATGTTTTATTATGTACCGTGTCGTTTAATAGTAATATTGACAAAATTGTTAGTTTTTAACTAATTTAATATAAGTTGTTCATAAATTTAACGTTAATAATAGAGAAATCTTGTATTCACTATGACCCTGACGTTAGTTAAAGTGTAACCTAATGTAACATGAGCAAGGAAGTTTGTACGTCAGAAGTCTATGAGATTTTATAATCATATGTTATCAAAGGTGCTTTAAGACGAGAATAAATCTTTGACGATTCCAGAGGTTTTTCACATTGTATAAATGTCATATTCAGTAGAACTATTTTAATCAAAACTAACTCAGCGACAATCTCATGGACTTCTGAATTAAGAAAAGAACATTTTATTCCGCCTGTATTTTAAATCATATAAAATATTACTTTAATGTTCAATAGTTCTTTATTTTTGAACAGTACACGGTGTACATATTGGTAATTACAACTCTTTGTACGTGCATTTTACTGTCTAAATAAAAATGTCTAGAAAATGAAGCATTTTTGTTAAATACATTGTTTCTCACAGTTTAAGAACCCATTATTTCTTCCCTCGAAAAATATTAATTAGTAATTAGTAAATATTTTAATAGTTGTACGTGTAATCGCTTGTACGTGATATTAAAATATGGCGTGTAGAAAACTTCACAATTGTTTTGGAAATTCACCCCCCTTTTGACCCAGATGTTTAACAATATTTATCATGGAAACGTCATTGTTATTTTAGATTCGGACTTAATTACAATAAATGATATTCAAAAACATTCATCCTTATTATTTTCTCAATATATCTTTCATACTAGAGGAAAAGATTAAATAGGAACATGAAATTCAGAAATCCCCACGTTAGTGGCGACTTAACCATTTGTTGAAGTCTAAACAAACCTGTCAGTCCTACCAAATTGTAAATTTGTGATGGAAATATCGGATTTTGTTCCCTTATCTGACAGTTACGTCATTTTTAAGCTATCTGAGCCTCTATCAGCCAGTAGTAGGACAGGCCCTAACATTTTTTTCATATCCTATATTGTTACTAATAAGTGGTAACTCATAATGCATTAAAAAATAAAACACAAATTAGCTTTTGAATACATATATTTATCATTTAAAATGGTATTCAATGTAAATAGTGGAATATTTATAAGTAAAGGAAAGCTAAGCATCTTATAAAAATATTTTATACTTTCAAACTGGACATAAAAGGGAATTGTGTCTTAAAGTTCACAAAGAAAACATTCCTTGGGTTGAATTCAAATCAACCTATTTATGGTAGATGTTTTTTAAAGTAATTATTATGAATATTTTAGTAACATTTCTCAAATCATATGTGAATTATGCAATGTAACTTGAATAAATAAAATATGGAATGCAATAAGACACAACTTTGTAATATTTACGCAAATAATAAATTGCCCAACAGTCTTCGTAATATTTATTAACTTCAATCAGACATTATTTTTTTTTTTGGTTTTTTTAATTTAATTTCATAAAACGCCATACAAAACAATACAATCTTAATGTCTCATTTAATACTTCAAACTTCTAAAATAATAAATTAAACTTCTCTTTTCTTAATTGCGTAACTTTACATTGAAAAATATTACATATCCTTGTATTATTTGATGGTCTCTATAAGAAAATAGTCATAAAATATCGCAATATACACTATCCTTGATCTACTCAGAAGCAATTGCTTAAGTACTTAAACATAGCAAAAGTAGCAGAAACCAAATAAGACCCTAAACGCAATAATCTTAAGCATATCGACAATTATTGTGGGGTTTATAAATGCTGGTCCACTAACAGATCCCTTTCTTAAAAAGGGCAAAAGATTTACTAAAGACAAAGAACCAAGGCAATACAGCGCGAGGCAAGACAGCTGTTTAAATTCGATTATAGCATTTTTATTAAGCTCAAATAACCTCAGCCTGTCTCAATAACGGGATACATGTAAAATCTGCCCAAAACTTTTATATCACTAATAAAGAATTTGAACACCTACCAACTTTACAAATAACAGAACGTCAACGATTTATAAAGATTTTTTTTAAATGGATTTCTCACTAATCTTGTAAAGTTGGATACAAGCTGCATTCGAAAAAGACAATTCGCACCTTTATTCATAAAAAAAATCACTCAAAATGATTTTTTTTTGGGAAATTGCGTTTGGAGTTTGTCATGTTACACTCAAACATAGGAGATTTGAGATGAGAGAGAGACGTCCTATCTCTTTTATTTTCATTCTATTGTGACGCGACTTGAATTAGTCGTATTCTCGCGAAAATAATGTCGTTTATGATAAAACTCAAAAAACATAAATTTTGAGTTAATTCTTTTCATGAATAGAGGTGCAAAGTGTTGTCTTAGGTGTTGCCGTCTCGCACATTCATATGAAAAGCATATGCACTAACTTCAGAGAAACATTGAAGGTGAGTACATGTGATAGTGGCGAGGAGTCAACTAATACAAATAAAGTCATCAATTGGTGAGAATTAACCAGTGGGGGTTTGTGTTCGAAAAGAGGTAGGGGTAATGCATGTGTTTGTGTGGAGGGGAAGGGTAATGGATGTGTGGAGGGAGTGGGGGCAGGGGAGGGATTAGGGCAGCGGCTTGTGCTCGGGGATGGTGGGCGAGGTGGCGCCGCTGGCCGCGCGGCTCGCGTCGCGCAGCGCCTCGTCGAAGCTCTGGGTCGAGTTAGAGCGAGATGCCACTTTACCCTGTTAAAACACAAACACTTCAATTATGTATCTAAACTAATATAATAAGGCGTAAAAATGTCGTTTTACATTATATTGTAGTATGCTAGTTATGTAGGATGTCAGCATATCTTTGAATAATTTTTTTAATAAATAGCCGTACAGTTACGACACGGTTTAGGCTATATATTTTCACGCTATTGAACTTAGTTAATAAATTATATGGAGAAAACCGCCATGCAGGAAAGAGACAAATATTACAGGTTAAAAACATCAAAGCAATGTTGCCATGGTAACGGAAATTGTTATCCAATATCATTCGTCCTCATTTGTGCATTTGAATTTTGATAATTGCAATTGAAATATCACAAATGTAAACAATAAAATACAGTTTTTATAATGTGATGTGGATGAAGCCACGGGCAGTTTATTGATAAAACCCTCAACGTGCTTGGTGTGTAGGGTGTGGTATACCTTGACGTTCTCGTAGGCAGTGCCGACGCGCTCCTCGATGGAGCGGAAGGAGTCGGAGTTGCGCATCTGGCCGAGCTTGCTGGACACGCCGGCGGTGATGCCGCCCAGGATGGACGTCGTCTTCTCAGCAGTCGATTTTATCACAGATTCAGTTTTTTGGTATCTGTCGATGGATATATAAGAAAAACAATAATTAATTTTTAAATACCATGAGTCTTGGTAAATATACTTCATTACGTTTTATTGGTCTATTGTTTAAGCTAGTAGAGAAACGTAGGGATTTAGTGCGAACATAAAATCGTGCAGTTAATTTGAGGCAAGACTCAGTTGACCAGGATTTTATGGTCTTAACTATCAACACATTCAAGATTAATTTAACAAATCTTAGTTGTGGAAAATAAATACAAAATCAAAAATGTATATAAGTTGTAACGATAAATCTAATTTTATATGTGGCTATCTTACACATTATAGTTAATGCAATAAATAGATCAAGTAGTGTAAGCGATAACTGATAACAATTTGTTCAAAAAGTGTTGATATGATCGGTTAAAGAAATAGCCAATTTCATTTATAGAAAATCAAATCAAGATTCTGAAAGCTTCTTTTGCCCTTCTTTAGCCCTGCTATTGTTCTTTTTTAAAACAAAACACCGATTAATTCATTCTTTTTCATATTATATTTCTTACTTGTACAATATATTTAACAGAGACAAGGAAATACCGTGTTAAGCATAAAGTGTGGTTAGCGTTGCAATCTGATCCGACGCACGAACCGATGCAGTTCCCGGTCAAAACCTGACGTTAATTTTTATAAAAAAAAAACTATTCCTCAGTAAATGCCTGTCTATAAAGATATACTGAAATATTTTCTTTTGTTGCTTGAAATTGTTTAAATAACATCTTGTCTATTGATTTATTTCAATAGATTTGTTAATTTTAAAATGTAACAATAAAGTGTCAAAGGCGATTTTTTTTTAATTTACGTGTACAAGTTAAAACATAACGGAACAAATTTCTTACGTTGCATAAAATTGTAGGAGATCGATAAAAATATTGTGTCTAGACTTCATAAAAATGGGTCGGCCAGTATTGGGTTTTATCGGCAGCACTCACGAATCGTTACGTCACAATACTACAATGTTAAGATTGCCACATATCTCTGAATCACCAACAATATACAGTAATAGTCGATATTGATAAACAAAATAATTTGTCAGGAATGTTTGCGCAGGGTTTAAACGTTTTTTTTTAAATATCGATGACATTATTTACGACTTTTGTCTCTTCATAAAAGTAACGTTTCCTGCACCTAGACGGTTTTTACTATGTCTAAAGTTACTCAAGCTATATTGTATAACTACTTTCTTTTGGGTTAGAACAATTTTTAATAACTTAAAAATCACACTAACTATGCTAGCGGTAAGATTTGTTAGTTAAAGCATCAGCAAACAGTACACAATGTGATTTATGTTATTAATAAAAACGTGGGTTTTCACTATCGTAACATGATTTTAATTCTCTGAACAAAACAGATACTTTTTTTGTATTTACTTCAATGAGAACCCACGGGAAATAAAATAAATAAGCGTAGTGTAACCGTACTTACATTGGTGCTTCCGTCACAGCCTGCGTAAGCGCAGCGACTCGAGTTTCAATGGTTTGATAGCTGTTATGTAACAAACCAAATGAAAAGTCAAATGAAACGAACCAAATTTAACGCAACCCGAAAAGCTCAAGCGAATCATACAGCAAGCGAAGTGGTAAAAAAAACTGTCTTACTAAATAACTCTAGATAATGTTCTAACCCAGGAGAAATATTCATTCACCTAATTAGCTGTGCAAATAATTATGTGTAACATTGTATCCATGTCACTTACACTTGGCTCTCCTTTACGTTTTTCAAACCCTGATTGACGTCCTCGGTGATCTCCTTCCACACAGTTATGCCAAGTTTCCTTTTCAACTCCGAGCTCTGACGAATCTGAAATTTAAGGATTATTCTTGCAAATGTTAATGAACTCAATTCCTTCCAAAACGGGCAGGAGAAAGAGGAATTAAAAATGTAACTTTTTCACTAAGAAATTCTTAAGCAGCGGCATCGTGGATCGAAATCAGGTTGTTAGCATACTGATAACTTAAAGCGAGCGCCCGGACATTGAACTGCCGCGACCGCGTGTTATATCGTTACTTGTAACGATATGTAACAAACAATCGTTAACTTAAAAAAAAAATCTTATATTACTCAAAGTTTAAAATGGAAATAACTCTAAATACAATCTATATCACTCGGGAAAATGATGATTGTTTTCGGGCAGAAAAAACTTAATGAATAAAAACGAGTACTTCTGAAATTAACACATTTAACTTGCGATTTCTTTGCGTTACTGTCCGCATTTACCAAACAACTAATGGTCATTAGAGTGCAAAAAACTAGTACAGTTAAGATTTCACTGCACAATGTCGAAATAGTTTTAAATGTTTTTACATTCGCAATTTTAAATGTGATGAAATCGTATTTGAATTTCTTTATTTGTTATTATTCTAATGTTTCGAACCTTTTGCGCCAACCTAACACGAATAAGATAAGGACAGAGATATGACGAGTGCATTTGTTTTGTTAGCGGTCGGTCTAAGTTTAACCCCTTGGCCTCCAACGCGCAACTCTAACAAGGAATCTTAAAACTTGTTCTGGAACCAGAATTATTCCGAATGTGCAAGCAATCAGATTAAGAAAAAGAAGGCTAAACTCATACACGTACACTCGGTAACAAGTCAATTTTAGCAAAGATAAACAATAGACAAGGAATTTTCAAGAAGAAAACAGAAAACAAGAAATTTAGAATCCAGTTGTTTATCGTATATAGTTTCAGATTATTACTATTTTTACTATTGGAAGTTACATTAGATTATTTACACAGGAACCATCGACAATATGAATATTCATTTTACTATATTATTCTTGTTATTAAAATGTATTTCCAAGTGTAATTAACGTTTATTTTACGAAAACGAAAGCTCTTTTCGGTCAGTTAATTTTTTAGAATGAAATTTACATTTGCATAAAAGGAGTAAAAGTAGGGAGGACCCAAAATAATTACGCGAAATTTTTTAGCTATTATTTAAAAGGATAAAGAAACATTTAAGACTATCATACTTCATACTAATATTATAAATGTGAAAGTTTCGATGGATGGATGGATGTTTGTTAGAGTTTGTAGCCTAAACAGCTGAACGGGTCGTGATGAAATTTGTCATAGATGTAAGGGATAGTCTGGAAGAACACATAGGCTACTCACTCTTTTTTTTTAATTCTACGCGTACGGAGTCGCGGGCTAAAGCTAGTTGTACATAAATCAGTTAGTACTTGTATAGAAAATGTTATCGTACATAACTTATGATTAGGCCACGCGTCATACTATTTCACTATAATTAAATAGATATACAACTGGCCGGAAGTTGTGTAAACAGCGTGGCTACACAACAATTACAAGTGATCACTACAAAACTAACCTCCGTCATATTACGTCTGTATTTAATTGTACATTTTTTATAAATAATACTATCTTACTTCTTACTATTATTATAAATGCGAAAGTTTAGATTGATGGATATTTGTTAGAGTTTGTAGCCTTAACGGCTGAACGGATCTCGATGAAATTTGGCATAGATGTAGAGGATAGTCTGGAAGAACACCTAGGCTACTCACTTTCTTTCTTTTTAATTCCACGCGAACGGAGTCGCGGGCGAAAGCTAGTTAATTTATAAAATAATCAAATGCCAATTAACATTTGCTACTGTCGTCTTCAGAAATGTTTGTTGGCATTGGCATTGGCTCCTTAACCACATAATTTCCTAGTTAAGGAGCCAAGGCGATATTTGTGCTGTAATCATTGATTATTCAATAAATAAACTTTATTACTTTATATAAGGAGATATTTCATAATTGCAGTTCAAGTGACCGCATTAATAATATATTCATACTTTTTATCAATGAAGGGCAATAATGCTTGACCTCAATATAATAAAAATATAAGAATAGCGAATCACGAGAGTCTATAAACTGCATAATATACTACTGTATAGATATTTATACACTTAAAATAGTCGACTACCCAGTTTAAGAAATAATAGGTAACAATATTAATGCATTACAAAGTAATAAAGATTGTTTAATTGGATCATTAACATTGAAGCGATATGCAGTCCACTAATCTGGACCACTTGTAATAATATGTAAGATTTCTGACTACTACCATACGTAGACTTTTCCCTTGGTGCCCAGTTTCTTATACTACTTCTTTATCCGTCGCGTGATAGATATACAATAAATACTGTTTCATCTAAAATGATTCTGAAATTTGCTGTACCTATGCATTTTACGTCCTGTCATCTGTCTATTTATACTAATTATAAAGAGGAAAACTTTGTTTGATTGTAATGAATAGGCTCAAAAACGACTGGGCCGATTTTAAAAATTCTTTCACCGTTAGAAAGGTAATTTATCTGTGAGTAACCTAGGCTATATTTTATTATTACTAATGTAGATTACTACTAAGTCAATACTTAAGGTGATAGGTCGAAAAAAGGGGCGAAC
This sequence comes from Papilio protenor, assembly GCA_029286645.1. Lineage (NCBI taxonomy): Eukaryota > Metazoa > Arthropoda > Insecta > Lepidoptera > Papilionidae > Papilio > Papilio protenor. The sequence continues at coordinate 3,500,324 of JAGSMZ010000024.1, forward strand.
GTAAGTTTTGATCTTTTAAACTCCACGCGGACGAAGTCGCGGGCAACAGCTAGTTTGAAATAAAATAACATACGTACGAAAACAAAAGTGACCACATTTTCTTCGAATAAGTTAAAACATATGTTTCAATGTTGTATTATTTGTCATTACTTATACATACTAACCTCCAGGCGTGATGCCCAGAAACTTTTTATAGTTTGTGTGACTGGAAACTTTGGCGAGATACGGTTTGGAGAGGTCTTGGAAGGTGACGCGCACTTCGCGAATTTTTTTCCTAAATATTCGAAGTCGTCTACGACGATTGTCCATGTAGAACTCCGTCTCAATACAAAGCGCAGAGTCTGCGAGGTCGGGCAGCGCGCGCCAGTCCGCTTCGGCCTCGGCGTCTCGCGGCCAGCTCGCCAGCTCTTCCAGCTCGTCCAGTTCATCTACCGCCACATCGAAACTAGGCGTCGAGTCGTCATCTGGAGGCACGAAGTACGGATCCTCCATGTACTCCAGGCTCGCGGGCTCCGCACTTCCCTCTCGGGTGTTCGCCATTTCACTATCTGCCTCTCCTACCGCGAATATCCATCATACTTTCGATATCAGAAAAACAACGAGTCGAATATGTCCACAGCTGTCTTTTAATACACATTGGCGATGTTGAAATTTCAAATAAAACGTGTGACAACAAAATTCAAAGAATCGGTGTAGCCAGAATGTTCACAGCCTACATGGTTCTATCACAGATAACAAACACTCGACAAAGTTAAAAAGTTTGACAGCGCTGGCAATATGTCCGTGATCCGGCTCCTCGCCACGTCGGAGCTCGTTAGTACAACCGGCCGCGTCCGTCTCGCGCCGCTGCCTGACTGCTCCTATTCGCCACTTTCACCGACCACCACGCGAGCTACAATCTGGCTATTTTATATGATCTTGACCTCCAAACAAATTTGTCGATTATTCGGAATAATTGAAATAAAATTTAGCAAACGTGAGCGAGAGCAAAGGTACTCTCGGTATATAGGCATTCGAGCGCGCGACGCTGACGATCAAAACGAGTCCAAAAACCGTACTCACCTTGTATTGCCAAAGTTTATTGACAGTGCCCGAGCCCGCGGCGAGTGAGCGGCGGCTGCGCGGACGCTGGAGCGCGGCACAACAGACTTACGTCATTTTTTACTTGTCGACACAAAACATAAAAACGCTGATTGCCAAACTATGAGTCACACCGATTTTACTTTACGAAATCTGAGAGATAGACCTCATGCAACACTGTAAATACTTTTGTTACTAGTTACTAAATCATTTCAAACATTCTATAATCAAAATACTGTTGAAAACATACCACACATTAAGGCATAAAAATCATATTGGCCTAATGTATGTACATTGCAGGCCACACTGTTTTAATATATAGCACGGATTTAAATAACACATAATATCTACAAGATACATATGTTTTAATAGTGTATGAAATATAAATAAGTTAGAATATAAAATTTTAACTCTTTAAAGATATTTATAAAATTATGCATAACATATTTTTTTTGTTTTTTATAAGTTAAGATTAATAATAAGGTTTTCCTTAATATGTAATGTTATTAATAAAGAAGAATTATTTATTTTAATTTAATTATAATATAATAAAATTTTAAAAAATTTATTATTAAAATTTAAAATAAGAAACCTTTTAATTTATATCATACAGTGCCGTCACCAATTTTTCCAGTGTTTATTAATGGAATGCCTAGATTTATTAGTATAAAACATCAGGAACTATATGGAAAAAATTGAAGCTATAAACAATGATTGTTGTTGAAAATAGCCAACAGGAATTGTGAGATAATTTTAGTCTTCAATGGAGAAGACCTATATGTGGTAGAATGTCTTTAGAAAAAATAACTAAACAAAAACTTCCGTAGCTCATCTCAAATGTAACCAATTTTATTATTTCATATTGTCATTATGAAATAAAATATGGTATAAAATACAGAAATGCATAGTTTTACTTAGGATTTTAAAAGTGGAAACTTGTAACAAAGACTTTTACATAACAACATAATGAAAGATTTATATTACTTCAACTATTCCAATTGAATTCTTTTAACACAATTGCAGTTGCTACTATACAAATACTTTATTTTATAATTGTTTGGTTTTCTTCTATCACTTTTAATGTTAACTTTAGTTGAGTGTAATTTTCCAATACATATATTTAGCTAGTAAACAAACCTCTTTACATTACTTTATAAAAATGTGTTGTAGCACTTCAGAGGTTTCTTTTGTTTTACCAAGAAATGGATTTTATCTTTTACATGACAATATCATATAGTACGTGACAACATCAGATATACGGGTACGGTGTTAGTTTCTACAACAATGGAATGACCATAAAAACATGATGGATATATTACAGAGAAAAATAGCATTAAATCTGTATTTTTTACTGACCTGTTTGAACACCGCTCATTCCGCTAAGAAAAAGTTTCTACGTTTCAGTCTCAAATAGTACTAAAATATTTTAAAGAGATTAGATGTAATTAAGGTCAATTTCACTAAATAAACAAAAACAAGCTGACTGGACTCTATAATACGCTTTGATTCTTCTCGTCTCTTCTGTTGTTCAACAAAGTGGTAAGAATATAAATCGTTCTGCACTGAACCTCTGATTAGTAAAAAAAAAACTTCCCCTTCCAACACAGATAACGAAAATACACTTTTTGCTATTGCTTAAATACAGGTTAAATATCAACATAAAGCTATTTTGTCATTTAATTTAACTTTATACAGTCTGTATTTCAACGATGACATAGTATATTTTGTGTTAATTTCCCACTGACCGCCTTACATGGACAGGCTAAAAGTTGTGGTATTTTGTGCCTATTTCATTTTCGCCATTTTAGCGCTGATGGCAGTGGGTGTTAGTGGTGGTGAGGCTTCAAACTATTATCATACATTATAATTAACTGTCAGTAGCAACAATAAGCTCTTTTAAGCTGAAATGAAGCATAAGCTGTCATTGCGAAGCATCAACCTATCCATCTATCAAGATTAGTTATTTCAGTTTCAGTTTAGTCTGTGATCTTTGGTCTTTGTCATTTATATTTGTCTTTGCATTCTCCTGTTCTTATTCCTCAGAAATCTAAACTATTTTTTTTCCGAAGTGATAAGCGTTTCTTCAATTTCACCATAACAGAAGACAAATCTAAGCGGTACGTTACTTCCTGAATCCTTACTGTATAATTTGTGTTTTTATTTTATGTGTTTTCATTTTTTTTTACTTTGTTTCTAAATAGCCTGAGAAAAATGTCTGCCACTGCATTATTTGGAAATACCTCTGCCCTCGGCGGAAGTTCCGGGGGTAACAAACATCTGGTAGAATTCCGTGCTGGAAGAATGACTTTGAAAGGCCGCATGGTACATCCAGACAAAAGGAAGGGCTTGTTGTATGTGTACCAAGGGGAGGACTCGTTGATGCATTTCTGTTGGAAAGATCGTACCACCGGGGAAGTGGAAGATGATCTTTTGATTTTCCCTGATGATTGTGAATTTGTGCGCGTGTCAGAATGCACTACTGGTCGTGTGTATGTGCTAAAGTTTAAGTCCTTCTCTAAGAAATACTTCTTCTGGATGCAGGTACTTTTAAAGTTTTGTTCATCTTATTGTAACACTGAGCTATAAAATACCATTGAACCCTGCCAGGAATTACTATCTTGAATAGTATGACTTGTAAAGTGCTCACTCAGTATAAAGCAATGACCTATAGTCAAAATGAAATAGTTTGTTATATGAATAATTACAAAAAAAAGCAAGTGGAAATATAAAGAAATCTAGTATTTTAATAGAACAAATACTCAACAACATTAATTTTTAATAAAATTACTAGGAGCCTAAAAGTGAAAAGGATGATGACTTATGCCGCCGCATCAATGAAGCATTGAACAACCCACCGACGTCCGGAGGCCGCGGGGGGGGAGGAGGTGGAGCACAAGATGGAGAACTACAAAACCTCCTCAACAACATGTCGCAGCAACAACTCATGCAGCTCTTCGGAGGCGTCGGCCAGATTGGAGGCTTGTCTTCCCTTCTTGGAACTATGGGGTATAACTTGTTTATTGTAATAATGATTGTATAAGACTACCAGTAGCACCATGATTTATTCTAACATTTAAATAAGTATGAAAAATGGATTGCAAATGTATACATTAGAGGAAGGAATTTCTATCTCTAGTAATAATAAAATATTCTCAGATATTTGATTCTAAAATATTGTTTTAACTTAAGTTGTCAATTATTTTGATTGTAGGAACAACAGCAGCAGTTCGGGCAGCGGGGGCAGCACGCGCGCGTCCGGCGGCAGCAGCGCGAGCTCCCGCGGGGGAAGTGCGCCTCGCACCAGCGAGCCTGCCTCTGCCCCCGCCCCGGCCTCTGCTCCGGCCTCTGCTCCGGCCTCCGCCCCAGCCCCCGCCCCCGCCGCGCCCGCGCGCGCCGCGCCACGACGCGACCCGGCCCCCGCCGCCACCCCGCCCAACACTGCCAGCGCCACGCAACCGCGCAGTGAGAACTAAACTTATTAGCTATGCTATTGACTTTAAGTTTTAAGCCTTTATGACAATTCACCTTGTTATTTTTCTTATTGTTGTTCTTATACTTCAAATTATTATTTGACTACTATTTACAAAGTCATATATTTGCACTCTGCAGGCGGACAGATCTTCCTATCCGACTTGCAGCGCTACTTCTCGGCTTTAGGCACCGCCCCTCCGGATGCAGCGGGTGCCGGAGGCACGGCGGGTGCGGAGGGCGTGGCCGGCAGCCCCAGCGCCGGCGGCAACCGGCTGGAGTTGGGCGCCGCGCTCGCCTCCTCCGACGTGGTGGCGGCGGCCAGCGAGCCCCGCAACGCGCAGCGCCTGGCGCCGCACCTGCCGGCCGCGGGCGCCGCGCCCGACGCCGCCGCCGGCGCCGGCGCCGCCACCGCAGCAGCGACCGCCGCAGCCAAGGCCCACGACGATGTAAGGACCACTCTACTCTCACCGCAGTTCGCGCAGGTGAACCCCCTGATAGATAGGCTTCGGTATACGCTGGGCTGCAGATGTTACTAGCACGAAATCACTCTCTAATTCTTCCATTCGAAAAATATAAGCTCTCATAAACGTACCAGCCATCTGTCACACTAGCCTCACTTATAAAGAATTCACCTTAATTGCTTTAAAAATTTAGAAAAGCTGAGTAATGGGTAAAGAAAGAAATTTTGCAGAGACAAATTTCATTTCTGGATTTCTTAACACTATATTAGTTCATCCTGTACTTTATTTGTAAAATAATCATTTTATTCATATAGTGTAAAATTATTGGTAGCTAGTTGTGGTAGAGATTTTTTTTTTTTCCGGAACATGACAGCTTTATTTTGTGTACAAAACTATGTTTACAGCGCAACATTTACAACACCCATATATAAAAATTATGTTAATTCAATCTAAATATTTAGGTATAAGTATGTATGTTACATACAACAATGTGAGAGCTTATATTTTTAATTCAAATTTTGGATAAAAAAAGTTTTTGGCACATACTAATATGGCTTCTAAAATGCTGGGCTAAATTATTTTAGTGACTTTTGAGTTCACATAAAAATAGTCACACACATCTTCACCTACCATATGTTAATAGACATAATAAGCAATCAACTGGTTGCATACTCCATAATAACTCTTGACTAACATTTAAAGTAAAAAAAGGTCTTTTACTAGTTATTTAAGCTTCTGACCCTCAAATGTATGAGTTTTATACAACAGTAGCTGGATGTCAGCAAAGGATTTTTGAAAACATGAACAAATGTTAGCATAGTATGGGCATGCTATGAGGAGAAATTAATCGCATGTAACAAGAAAGATGTTAGTTATGAGTGTGGAGGTACATCGGTAGAGGTAGACCTAGAAAGAGATGGATGGATTGCGTGAAAGGTGTTATGATCAAGAAGGGAGTGATGACTGAGATGACGGATTATAGTTATTTGGAGGACGAAAATCCGGTTCGCCGACCTTACGGGAGTAGGATAAGGTAGGGGAGATGGATGGACATAAACAAGTGTTATTTTAAATGCATTTTAACGAAAATTATCTCAACCTAAAGTAAATTAAGGTTATAAGTTGACCTGTAAAATCTTATTATGTTTTTTATTTGGTCATTGCTTCATGGTTGCATGTTTTGACTTGGAATGCCTTCACCTTTAGGTATCAAAAATCTATTTGGCAAATGTTGGGTTTTACATACTGCTTCTTTTGCTTGTTCTTCCTTCATATCTTTAAAACACATTTTTTTTATAAGATGATTTCACCATCATAATTTCTTATTTTAGATATTTAACGTTCAGATTATTTTGTTTATGTTTAATATGATTTAACTGATAAAAATGCCATATAATTTTTGTTAGTTAAAGTCCCTTTAGCTTTGTCACTTTTTCATTAATATTTACCCTAAATCTGGACCACTTTGTCCATCATTATGTAACATGACGGATTTAGTTATATTTTTACAAGTGTTATTTCTTATAGATAGAAAGTCAAAGTTTAATTCTCCACTCCATTTTACAGTTTTAGCTAGTTGTAGTTAAAAGCGAAGTATTTCAGCACTGCAGGTCATAGTGGGGCGAACATTAATTTTAAATACGAGACATTAAACTTCATATGATAGTCATAATATTCTAAAGAGATGTATTTCTCCAGGCCGCCAATCAATTCTCAGCGGCGCTGGCCTCTGGTCAGATGGGTCCAGTGATGAACCAGTTTGGTCTGCCAGCGGAGGTGACTTCTGCAGCTAGCACTGGCGATATGCAGACATTCTTCAAAGCCCTGGAGAATACCTCCAACGCATCCGATTCCTCCAAGACCCAAGAGGAAGACAAAAAGAAAGAAAAGGCCAAGGAAGAGAAAGATGGAAAAAAAGACGACGATGCTGGGATGTCGTTAGATTAGTGTCATTTGGAAATATTTAGGGTACATCCCTAAAAGTATTTTCAATTTATATATCGCTTTTCAATAGTATAGCTTATATGTCGTATATGTAGTGTTGTCAATTTCTAGCCTTATGTAAAGGGTAGTTGCGTTATATGTGTAGACATATTAATTAAATGTTTTACGTCAATCTACTTATATATCTTAAAAAATGATGTAAAGACATAGTTCACATTATTTACTATTATTGTCGACGTAACATAGTATTTTGTGGCTTTCTGTTTTATAATTATTTTATTTTGTGTTATAACCCATGACTATATGACGGTTTTTGTTACTTGGAATGAAGAAGTTCTTATGTTTTGGTAAGGCTTATGCATTGTATCATTGTTCAAATGTCATATTCTAATAATATATAAATAAATATTCAATTATGTTGTTTCAAGTTAGTACTAAACCCACATATTTCTAGTCTATGACAATTTTTTGAGGAACTAGTTTCCTCGTTTACTACTATGATAACAAACAGCTCCAATCGAAAATTGGTGTAAAAATGACAATTCTTGACAAATTAATTATCTTCATTATAAATCCTGAAAGGTAGTATAGATTCACTTAATAATTAAATCATATTGCTGGTTAAAATAACGATTACTGTAATTTTGTGTAAGAAGAATTTCATCAGGTTTTTATCGGACGCTAACTAGCGATCCAAAATTAAATAGACTAGGGCGTGACACGGTGAATTGGCATTTTCAATGAGAGAGCATTGTAGTGGTATTTACCTAGTATTCGCGCCGAAAAATTGGGCGGAAGAATTTACATTGGGACGGTGTCGTGAGTAGCGGATGAGGTAACTGCTCGTTTCAATCTCGAATGTAAACTTACTCGCATCTAAATATCGACAGCATTTTATTATGATTTGAATAAGTCAAATAAAAGACTTCTTACGTAAGCCGTGAACACGTCATCGCACAGTAGGTACAGACACTCGGTTGTTTATCTACGTCGTGTTTAGCAATTTAGAGCTTTAACTGCTTAAAGTCAAGGCACATTTCGGCAAGCAACTTACGCTAATAATTTTATTGCATTTACATATTTTGAAATTGTTAATATTATGAAGAAATGTAAATATGTATGTACATGGATAACGCCGTTGGTAATCTTAATTTAAGAAGCTTGCCTACATTGAATAAAAAATACAAGTATATGCACATAGGCTCGTCATATTATTAGTCTAATTAAAAAATTGTAAATACCTATTGTCTATTGGATATTATTTTAATATCTGGTTGGTTGAGTAGTGGTCATGTTTAACATCGTTTCAAGGCTCATGTTTGCTATAAACGAAACGAAGACAACTTTCATTTTAAACACGAAACGAGCGATACTCAGTAGCAGTAGCCACAGCCACTATAAATGAACACGGCAAAGCATTTTAGATTAGGTATGGAGCGGGAGCGAAGGCACGGCACGGTTGCGCGTGACCTCGGCGCGGGGCGCGGGGCGCTGGGGAATCCTTCTGGCGCCAGACCGGCACCGGTGTCTGCCCGCGCCCTTCGCCCCGCGCCGTCCCCGCGCCACTCCACTCGAAATAGATGCACGGTGATTTACGCCTCGGGCGTATGAGTAAATATGTTGCTCGCCTGCCGCCTGCCGCTGCCTTGGCACGTCCGCCCGCCCCCGCCGCGCCGCCCCCGCGGCCGCGCGCCGCACCGCTCTCTCGCGGACCTGCCGCTGCCGGGCGAGCCGAGCGTGCGATGAACGAAACCCGCGCCGCGCGAACAATCGCGACCTACCACGTCTTTGACTGAATGCACGCGCGGTATACACCATGACGTTACTATTTTTTATGTGGATACAGGTAACATCGATCGCTTTCAAGGTGATACGCTTGTAATGGCAGCACAGTCGCACTAGACTAGACGGACATTAGCGATTGTTTATGTACGCTGAGCGCACACCTAAGCTGAATAGCAGAAAAAAGATGAGCTCTGGAAAGATTTCATTATTGACGTAGTTATGCGGTGACGTAGGCGAATGACTAACTTTAAACCTGTTGTGAGTCTACATCTATGTAGAAATTCTGTTGCATGAATAAATTGTTACTTGAAACTATTAAAAACTCATGAAATGTACATTACTTTGGGAGTTGGTGCTGGACTGAAAATGGAACTGAAGATAATGTACAAACTATCTATTTGAAATGTAAAAGTAATTAATGGATAAGTTAATGAGAGTTTTAACTAGTATTAAGTTAGAAAATCTCTTGTCGTATTCGGATAATAAACATTCCGCGTATTATTTTAGGTAGTGACTAAAAGAGAAACAGTATTCAATTAAATGTAATTACTAAATTGTTTCATTCTAAAACATTAAGAAATGAATCATAACCGAGGTACACATAATATATTGTATGAATATATTTTAATAACGTTTTATTATGCATCTTCTGTTATTTTATTTCTTACGTAAACTTGTATAGGAAGTAGGTATTATACCGAAACGATAATTTATAACTAACAAATGCCCGCTACAGAACCTCAATTCTAACCGACATATTTAATTGAAGAATCGAATTGATCGGTTAAAACTGCCTGTGTATGAAAAAGTGAACTGAATAGTTTAACTGGCAGTTAAAAGTTTGCCTACATAATCACAGTTCGACTCTACAATTAAAACTGTCAGAACTGAGCGGCTGTATTGGACATAATATTCAAATACGAATTGCAATATCGGTGAAAGGAATTTGCAAATCTATTCGTAGTAATTTAATAGCTCGATGTTACATGGCCTCAATGTATTGCTCGGGTAAATAATTTTCCTATGCAAAGATAATGTGATATTAGATACGGCACGATAAATAATTTACATGAAGCGATTGTATTTTTGCAAATATTGACTACGGATAACTTGACGCGATATAGTTTTTATCACGATTTACTTATCGTGCTGATAACTCTATTATGTGTAAAGATGTCATAGAAGTGTTATTATTTTAATTTATAACAAAAATCATATTTTTCAAAAGTTATGCAATCATTCATTACTGGTCTATTGTTTATATGGTATGGTAAAATAGCTCCACATAGTAGTTTAACTGTGGTAGAGCCCGCTTTAACATCTCCGCACAAATGGGTTGGCTCGCCCGGTGCAATACCACGACCACACAGAAGACAGGCGTGATGTCTATGGGCAGTGGTCGCTTCGCCATTCTGCTGGATTAGGGTGGCCGCTTGCTCGTTTGCCTCCTTATTGTATAAAAAAAAGTCTAATGGTTCATTCAGTGACTCCCTTAGTCTTAATTTTATATTTTCAACGATATATTAGACGAGAAAATATGAGGACTCCAGTAATTTGTAATGGTCAATTGATATTGAAGTGAGGGCGGTCATTAGCAGCGTTGCGCGCAGGCTGTGGCGTACCAACGATCGGGGAATAAAAAGCGTCGGGTTGTGCGCAAGCGCACGACGGCGGAGACCGGTCCCGCAGGTTCTGCTCGGGCTCAGTCGCCGCCGATGCCGCGCCGCCTCTACTCCATTCATCATGTTACAATCACTCGATCCGTGGAATTTCGACTGACTCAGGTGAAACGATATAAAGTCTATAAAGCCAATTGACGTCAACTTTTTGATAATTAAAATATAAATACGCTACCGATGAATAAATCAATAGAAATTAACAATATCTTAACAATGGCGTATCATTCAAACACAACTAAACAAATGTTGAATTTGATAGTGCTCTGGTAACGAATATTCAATCAATCTTTGGGAAATCCTTTCGCACCTCTCCAGAAGATCAATAGGTAAAAAAATGTATAGCGGCTTGTACTGTTTCTATATAATGCGAACTAACAACTAATAGTTTGCAATTGCATTATAATAAATGATAATTTTCATAAAGTAGCTATGTATTAGCGTAATAAGCGGGTCTTTCTTTCCATTAATTAAGCGATAAGATTAGGAGAAGTTAAGAACAGCGTTAAAAAGATAATAGTTTTGAGAGACTAGACTTGATTATCTTTGCATTGCTATATACAATGTCGATGTAATATTAATAAAAAAATAGTTTTTTTGTTGAGCATTATATTGTGCAGGAAAGGGCCATGTTAAAAGGGCTGGCTACCTAGTGGCGGGCAGGTGCATTGTCGAAGTCGACCTAAACCTGCCTCCTTGTTTATAAGTTCTGCGAACCTAAAGTCAATGCGCCGTAAAATGCGGTTACCTGTTCATTTTTTAATTTTCGTTCACCATGATGTATATTATCACTCATTTACCTCATTTTAATTTCAAATATCGAATAAAAGATACAATGGAATTTTACTTCGCGTAATTACGTTTAATAATATTTAAATCGATCAGTTAGTGAACGCGTGCAAAGTTTATTTTTTTTAAATACGGGCAAAGTGCAATTAATTATGTAAGTATCGCGCAGGTCATCAGTAACATTATTACAGTGACCCTTATTGAATTTTATTCATTAACTTGGGCTCATCGATAACTAGAATTCGTTTCTTACACATATTAATCAATGATTCATTAATATATTATCATCTACATAAAAGATAACGATTCAAACGATAATCGTAATTTATAACTTTTGTAACAGCTATAGCCACATAATATGTATAACGTAATGTTATCTTATATTGTTCGTGTGCCCAAACTTTCATTATCGTTTTTCTTTCCTAAGAGTTTGTTTAAACATTTTTTTTTGCTAGATACCAAATGATAATTGCGATATACACCTCCGTGCTTAATTTTAAAATGTTAAATACAATTATTGTTACTAATTCTTTTAACTTATAATAAGATGGCTAACAGAGCAAGCGTCCACCCGAATTGGCCGAAGAAAGCTGCAGAAGGTATCTCCTCTTCCTATGCCTTTAATCTTTTCGTTACAGAAAATGGGTGAGAAGCGAAAAATGTTTAAAGTTATCCAGCACATACTTATCAAACAAACGCGGAATTGCCTCCACTTCACGCCTTTCTCCTGTCTTGTGATCGTGGTATTGTAGGGGCAAGCCGGCATTTTCTTGCCACAGATGTTGCTGGCGTCACTGTGAGCTACACATATCGTATCGTTTGTATCGTCTATACTTTTAACGTATAGATTTAAACTGTATTTCATGTTCACAAGTAGACCAATGGCGTCCTGTAGCGTTGCTATAGCAACCCTTATGATTTATGAATAGTGCACTGAGGCACGTTTTTCATGGACTGACGGCCTCAATACATGAATACATTAGAATACTAATTCGTAGCAATTTCTTAATGATATGATGATTCAACGTACAAAACTCTCGGCTATTGATCGAACCCAACAATGTCCGCCGTTGGTAAATAAAAAAAAATCACAACCACATTCCTCTCGTAAACTTTTACTTATAGAAGTATTTAAGTGAGTACAATTCCTACGTAAATACTATAATGTTGTATTGTTTTCAATATATTAACACTACATCTACCGAGAATGGTAGACAGATCTTCATTTAACGTGACTTTGCCACACCCTTCTCACTATTTATATTAATTTTACAAAAACATAATCTCCAGGATGCTTGCAAGCCTTCGTTATTGTCACATAATGTAGTGGTGAATTTCCTATAACGTAATACGTTTTACAGTGGTAGAGCCCGCTTTAACATCTTCGCACGAATGGGCCGGCTCGCCCGGTGTAACACCACGACCACACAGAAAACAGGCGTGAAGTGGAAGCAATTCCGCGTTTCGTCTGATGAGTGTGTTGCCGGAGGCCCAATTTTAGTCTCTTTCCCTTTCCACCATTTTCTTAAGAGGAAAGGATGGGAAGGAAAAGTGGATTTGACGGTGGAGGAGACGCATAGGCAGGGGAAATGTCCTCTTTATGTGCATCTCCTCCTCCGTCGATTAAGGGCAGGCAACGCATCTGCAATTGCGGATGTTTATGGGCAGTGGTCGCTTTCCATTTCGGTGCATTCAGGTGGCCACTTGCTCGTTTGCCGCTTTATATTATAAAAATTGTATATATTATATAAAAAAAAATGGTAGAACAATACCGTATAAAAGTTAACTTTCAAAATGTAAATAAATCGTTATCTGCAGATGCGTTTTATAAATCAACTATTATTACAAAACGTGTGAATATTTCTTCGCTTATCTTAAATATTTATATATTGCTAATGTCTTTTTGCTAACTCTACCTTATTCTAGTTCTAGCACATGGTTAAACAAACTAAGAAAAAGGCGAAACATTTTTTTTACATCAGTTTATTTTCAACAAGCCATTATTCTGTGTTAATAATAAATATAGGAATCCATACCGTCTTTGATTGACGACAATATTTCTTTAGTTACACTGAACTCTAGTGTTCATAAACATGGACAAGCTATTGTTAAAAAACAATCTTTAGGAATCGCTACATATTTTTGGGCCGTTTCAAAATATAAACAGTTTAGCTAGAATGGAGTTAAAGAAATTATCTTTCTAGAAAGTAACACGTAAATAAGAAAAGAGAAACATTAAAGTAAAATAGATGCTAATTCATTACAGCACATACGAAAGTGACCAGATTTTTGTTATTGTTCTTTCATTTATCTTCTTGAACTGGTGACAATTTCTTTGCGAATATCGACGTGGTACTTGGTTACGGATAGACCTACCTTTGTCAGTTGTAAGTAAGGGTTTTGTAAAATTTATCTAAGTTCATAAATTACTGAGTTAATTAACTGAAACAAAGTGGAATTATGGTAAACATTACAACAAAAGATAACAAACTTTGCTACAATTGGATTATAACAACTAAAATTGAGGAGCGTGAAAGATTCTAAGAAAAATTGGAATAGTAAGCGTTAAAAACATTGTGACGCTATCTAAGGCCGGGCGGGTGCGGCGGGGCAGCGGGGAACCTCGGCGCGTGCGGGGGTATTCCAAGAACCAAAGGAAAGGACCGACCATTTACGACTTGAGCGTAATTTTTTATGAACACCCTTCTATGTTTATTTTAATAATAACAGTTGCTAATTGCCTGAAGGCTCGTCCATGTAAAATAATTACTTGTATAAAGTTACTAAAATATACATTTGGCATCTGCGTCAGAACTTTCGTATTTCCAAAATTGATTAACAAAATTTCTAAATTACGGTAGAAATTTTGTCCTGACCTGGTGAATCAAAACTTTCAATTTTGTAATTGGTCATAGTTTGTAAATAGCTATTTTATTTACATTTATAAATTGTAGTAAGTACATGTATGTATTTACAATTAATTAACGGAACTGAAGTATATACATATTATTTCTTAAGTCATTCATCAACACAGCCGTACAATTCCACTGATTTATTTGCAATTACATATTGCGTCATTGCATTATAATGACATAATGAAATTGTGCAACGATTGTGATCGGGAAATGTATTTATTTTGATACATTGCATACCTGTTCGTGGAACTTTAATTATTGCAGTTATAGAGTATTCTAAAACTATATTCTCCATTAGGAAGATCTCAGTCAAAAGGCAAATTGACTTCGATCAATCGGATCTAGTTAATTTATTAGATTTAAGATTAAGATGTTACCGTTAGTGTCCACTCTTGACATGTTATCTCAGTATTTTCAAGGAGTAAGAAAGGGAGAACGATATGTTTTGATATTATTTTTAATTTTCAAACGCAATAAGTATAGTTTTGAAATGAAAGGGACCAATACTGGACCAGAGTGGCAACATACCAATCATTGTTGCGATATTCGAATTCTTGTAGTATATATTATCAATTTCCGTCTAAATTCTTGTAAATGACATAAGACCTTGTCTATTATATTTAGTTTTACAACCACGTCGTAGAAGGCGAGGGACGTTAAAGAGGATAAAAAATAAGTCTGCGTATCGAAACTTTGGCACCGATCGTTGCCAAACAGCAGGTAGGTGGGTGCTCACTGCCCATCCATAGGAATCATGGTAGACTATTATTTGAACCGATACCTTTGTTGGAATCGAGCCATTATAATGAACAACTTACACCTAATTTTAGACAAATATATTAAAATATCGATTTCTTTCCTAACTTTAATTTAAACGCAAACTACTTACATATTATAGTATGAATAATCCAATTGTAAAGTGAGGGTTTTTTATTATACGTGAACTCTTGTACTACACTATTGATAGTCGATGCAAAACCAAGATAAAAACTCCGAAAATGGCACCATCTTATCTGAGAACCGCAACGTCACTTATCAAAATGTCGTCAAGTACGTATTACTTACAAGGGCAACATATTACATACTTCTTCATAAATGGGATAATAAAATATACTTTTAAAAAGATAAAAGATAATGAATTTATTGTTATAAAATACAAAGTAGTTATATATTTTTATAGGCGTTTAAGTTTTAAATCACTTTTCTAATCGGAATCTATTTGTAAATCGTAATCGAATGTAATATGAAAATTCGTAACATCACAGAACAACAGAAGTCCTACAGGACTTTGAGGAGGAATTACGCTCTTTTCTTGATGTTTATTCTTCTATTAATTAGAATCTGCGGCCTTCTCTTCCACTCTTTTCTTAATTTGTATGTATACCTCTATTCGTTGGAAACTATAATATTTCTATTCAATTAGTCTTCCTCTATCTATCATTAGTATTATGCGCTGCAAAAACCTATTTATCGGCGATTATCTTTTCGTTCTGGCTACTGATTAAAAATGTAGAGTAACCATTGTTGTTTCGCATTTACAAACTTCTATTCTTTGATTACAAACCGATAATATTGATTACAGAATTTCAACCTAAGCTCAGGTGGTAACTAAATTAATTGCATTAGTTAAATGTTTTGTAATCATTTTCAGATATTTTGTTCAATTTGAGACATCGATAAATTAACTAAACTAATATATAAATAGGAAAACTTTGTTTGTTTGATTGTAATAAATAGGCTCAAAAACTACTGGGCCGATTTTAAAAATTTTTTCACCGTTAAAAAGGTAATTTATCTGTGAGTAACATAGGCTATATTTTTTCATTTCCTTTTTTATTATTTTTAATTTCCCGCGCATGGAGTCGCGGGCAAAAGCTAGTGTTTAAACAACCACCATGGAAGTATAATACACAAAACTACGGCGAGCATTTATATTTGCCACTTTGGTGGTCATACTTCAATATTTTAGGTATCAATCAATAAAATCGTAATAGAAAGAAAAGTTTTTGTATGTTAAATTTATTATTACTTTAATATACTAATAATTTTTCTTTGTCGGTCACCCATCCATAGAAGGTCCAATAGAACGGTGCTTGCTTTAGTATATCCGTCTAATTGCCTAATTTAATCGGTGTTGGTTAATTCTATGTTTACATTCAAATAAAAAGGAATTAAATAGGTACATGCTTAAGAATTGATTAGTTACCTCATACCCACCTATAAAAATATTAAAGCACCCACTTTACGTCCGGCTTTCTTATTTCTTGTAATAGTTTGCGCTTCTCTGTAACCGGTTTTTATACCAGCTAATATCTTAAGAATATTATATTCCTAGAATAGTCTCAATTCATGAATAAGTACTAGAAAAGGCCACTATTCACGACTATATGTAATAGTTAGTCCGAAATATAATACAATGTTGCCAAATAAGGATTCAGGCAAATTTACAGAATCTTTATTAGATACTAGCTGTTCCCATGCGGCTTCATCCGCATGAAATTATGAAAATTTTATTTTGTTGTGTACATTTGTCAAATTATCAATAGCAAATGTCAAAATGACATGACATGACATGACAAACCTTAGTAATCTTTCTTTCTTGATGTTGGCAGCAACTTATGGTCTCTTTCCCACATTAGGGTTTTATCCAAAATATTTACCCCCTCAGTTTAATGGCGTGAAAATATATAGCCTAAAACATGACGTAAGCGTAGGGCTTTTTATTAAAAAAAGAATTATTCAAAAATATGCTGTAATTGCTGACATCTTAGGCAACAAAGAAGTGTGTGTTTACGCTTTATTATAATAGTATAGAGTATATAGAGTATAGATATAGATATAGAAGTATAGATTTGTAAAGAATCCATTTCGGAAGCAGGAACACTTGAAGCGCTTCGAATTCTGCCGATGTTGGCGCGCGGCCAGGCATAGAACTGACCGCTTCTGTCACTCCGGCACTGCGGGCGGAGGGAGCTGCGGCCGGGGGCGAGGAGCGCACGTAACGAACAAACGGATTGGGAACGTATGCCAATTCTAAATTTACCTTTGCAATTCGGTCAGAAGACAAAAAATAAATAGAGAATTAAAAAAACTCATAATACATGTTTATAAACATTAATACTTACATTTCCACCGCCAACTTTATTGTTTCATTTATAAAAATGCAAATTATACAAAGTACGTCATTGAGGAAAGACTGGCGACAATGAATAGTTATTTATTTGGTCAAGTGGCTTCGCTGACTCACGAATATTATTATCACATTCACATACATGGTATATTTTTGTTGTTTATACGCGAAGCCAGAATTCGCGGAGAATGACGCCATTCTCTTGATATAGATGTGTATGTGTGTAGATATCAAAGTATAGGTATAACTAATATTAAACTTATTACATTACAGATAGTTGTTCTTGTCAGTCATTGTTAAGCCACATCTTACTGTCCTTAAGTTCCTGTGGTGCGAGGGTATACACGAATTATAGTTGAATATTTGCATAATTCGATTTAATTAGTAGTAAATTGTCCTCAGATTGTCACCGGGCAGCCTCTCGTTGCTAACTTTCATTACATTCCTTTGCGTTTGCGTGCCATTCGTCCGCTATCGATTAGCTCGACACAAAGTAAGTAGGCGTTACGAAGCCGGTCCACAGGCCACAGGCCGCCTAACAAGGAGACTGGTGCAAGGCGCAGCCGCACAGCCACGCCGACGTCGACACTCGACATAGCGGTCAGCCGATGACCTGCTTCCGAGGGAAGCCCGAGGGTGGTGGGGAGGCCTACGCAACACCACGGCCGCTAGCGACTCTAGAGTCGAACATTCCGAAATATGAAACACAACTTCCTTTCCCCGTACACCCATACACCAACTAGCTAGTACAGATATTACTAAATATCATCGCTGTAATGGGTAATCTAGTAAGTAATAACGTAGGCAAAGCCGCGCCTAAATTAATATATTTGGGATTAAGGTGAACTCATCTTTGCGCAAATCGTTATAAAGTCGATTTCCCCATACCGCTTACAAAATAAATTAGCGAGAATGCACTATGGATAGATATGTGTACGTACAAATTTTGTGTTCATTTCAACGCTCGCCACCGAGACGGGTTTCCCGCCCACGCGACTTTATGGCGCCTGACTGGACGAACACATTTACTCGATAGCTACGTTAACTGAGAATATTGAGAGATCTACAGCTGGTTATTTACATACACTCATCGTTTATACAGTTCATATTACATGACTCCAAAAGTGTATCTATTCAAAGAATATAGATTAAATATGTACCGTTAATTAGTAATATCTAATATTTTTTTTATTTATAGGTAGGTTTTTACCTAGCTAATATGTAACGTTTTTGGTTTCATCAATATCAAAAATTGTGTTTTTAAAATCCGCAGTCACGTCGACGCACACACGTAAGGCTGCCACTGGCAGTTGGCAGAAGCTGTTAGGCCCGGTGGCCGGTGGTGTTGCCGCTGCCGCGTGGCGCAGCGTGGCTCAAGGTCAGGCTGTGACGTCGCCGCTCGGCAATGGGCAACAGGCGAAAACGCCAACCAAACAACGCAACGCAACAAGTGCTCGCGCTCCGTCCGCCCGTCCACACTCGCTCCCCTGCCTTTTATTATATTATGCCATTAACCAAATAGTTGCCACTCGCCACTCGCCACTGCCTACGATTCTTTTGGTGCCTATATCGACTGTAAATAACTGAAAATAAAATAGGCAGGTACATATTGTACCTATTCCGTTAAAACTAATTAACACACCGTTTTACTTTATCGGGATCGAAATCTGCAAAAATGAGTTTGCAATCATATAAAAATATTATATATTGTTGTTAATAACGAAGTGTGTTCGTTTCCTGAGCGAGTAGTATCATGCGACAGGCGCTATCGGCGCTGCCGTGCGTCATCGCCTCCACACTACTGATAAGCGTTTACAATTATCATTGCAAATAATGTGTTTATACATTCATATCGGCCTTTAGGCACCCAGGAGTTACGCCGATACAGTTTATCCTTAGCAGTTTGACAAATAAAATACAAGATTATTACGACTATTAAACTATTACATACGACTGCTTATTAATCTGTAAGCGAAATAATAAGTGTTGATACTTGATACCCATATAGCTACTTACAGAATTTTGATAAAGAGGTCTTGCCTGATAGTGAGTTCACGAGATAAATATTAAATATAGGAAAATGCCAACAAAATTATACGAGTGATATTACCTACCCAATTTAAAAATTATTATCAGCGATCAGTTTCTTATTTGTTGGTTGAATTTTCGGTCGGTTTGAGACTAATTTTCTGCCGCTGAAAGTATTGAAAAGCGTTGAACGAGTATCTATACTATCTATATCTATACTATTATAATAAAGCGTAAACACACACTTCTTTGTTGCCTAAGATGTCAGCAATTACAGCATATTTTTGAATAATTCTTTTTTTAATAAAAAGCGCTACACTTACGTCATGCTTTAGGCTATATATTTTCACGCCATTAAACTTAGGGGTAAATATTTTGGATAAAAACCCTAATGTGGGAAAGAGACCATAAGTTGCTGCCAACATCAAGAAAGAAAGATTGCTAAGGTTTGTCATGTCATGTCATTTTGACATTTGCTTTGATAATTTGACAAATGTAAACAATAAAATAAAGTTTTTATAATTTCACGCGGATGAATCTGCACGCGAACATCTAATAATTAATAATTACATTGTAAACGCTGTTGTAGAACCTTTAAGTTTTATTGTAATTTTAAGTAGTGTTGGAGAATGTTAAATGAACGTCGGCATACAAACCGATACTCGTTCTAGTCGAGCGCAACCGTTACGAAATCAGTGCTGCATGAAAATTACATAGAGCCGCCCGTACTACTAATATACTACTACATACTTATAACTTTCTCAGACTCCCTTTAATAAAATAAAACATACATGATAAACATGGATACTAAACCTGAAGTGAATAATATATTCGACATATAAATTGATAATAATGTTAGTCTGTTTATCTGTAGCAAATATATTTCAAACTTATTGCAATTTTAATTGTTGATTGTTGAATATTATTATAGAAGATCGCACTATGGTCGCAAAGTTAAAAGTCCGTGCATAGATAGATAAATATAAATAGATTACGAAGAGCGACCGATCCGGTTGCGATGTAGGAAGGAGATAGATACAACGCGACATGAATCACTTCTCACAGCGGGCGCAGTCGGGGAGACTCGCGGGGCGCGAGGGGGGCCGCAGTTAGCGGGCCGCGGGGAGCTGAGTGTAGCCGAACGGACGAAACGAAACGAAGCAACGACAAAGTACAACTACAAACAGTTGAACAGTCATCTGCGGCGCGGTAACGTGCGTCGATCGTTGCTGGAATGTACGTCCACCCGATATACACTCTCGAGGAATAGATAAAATAAATAATTATCCACACGTAAATAATTGTTATACGTGAAAAAGAAAGTGGTGGTATCGTATCGGTGCGCGAGTGAGACACGAGTGACGATACTAAAGGTGCGTGTGTATGTGTGTGTCAGTGTTGTGTGGTGGCGTGGATCGTCGCGCAATTATTAACGATGATTCACTTGCGCGCGGGTGAAATGCAGCCTATCGGACTTGTTGACATATGTTTAGATGGCGTAAACAAATGATATCAAGGCAACTTCTAAAATAATGGTGGACTGACTGCTTATCTACGCGGCAGGTGAGCACACTCATGACTCAAATAAATATAATCTGAATCAATAACTTGCTTATCTAGTACATATTTTTACCCGTTAATTGTTCGATCGATGGGTCAAGGTCTAAGAGCTTATACATGTATACAGAATTTTGTATAAGATTTAACACATTTTAAGAAGCAAAAAAATATGCAGCATAAGCCAAATAACTCATTTGACCAATTGAACAGCTGTTTCCCGTAGTAACGTTGTAATTTGTAATGACGTCACGGAATGTAAATATTATATTATTTTTAGTGATTTTCTAATTATAATTTTAAGAACGTAACACACTGGTTGTCAAATTCTAATTTTAATTCAACTCAAAACAAATACGAATCAAAAATGAATTTAAATGTGATTTTTTTTCAAAGATTTTGCTTTTGTTAAATATTAAAAAAAAAAACGTATCAAAAACCCCTCATTCATTTTAATAAGATTGGTTACAAGACAAAAAGTAAATAGAGATTAGTTTTGTCCGTTTCTATAGATTGTTACTCAAATAGTGTAATCAAGTCGTTTAACTGTAAACAAATATTTCTACAAAACTATAAAAGACATTAAATGTTAAATAAGTTTAAATACAATATAATGTGACATAGACATAGAGTGAGGTGAAGAGTGATCGGTGAAGTGAAACAGTGTGGCGGCGAGCTGGCGGCCGCTGCTGGCGTCGCCACTCGCCAGGGCCGCTGGCTTGGCGCCAGGCCGGCGGCCGGCTGACGGCGGGCGACTGCCACGGGATTCCTTTGTCTCATTACAACATCCCGTATAAACCAAACCACGCTCCTACAATCACACCAACATTTCAATACCTTCATAAAAATCAACTACTCAGTTAACTACTTAAAACATGCTGTTTTTATGTCAGAACTAACTTTTCATTTATCATACAACAAATAAGTCACTATACAGAATATTGTGAGTTGCGGTTTATATTTACAGCGGACATGTTTCCAAGAATATAGATCTGTTTGAATACTGAGCGTTTACTTGTTGTTAATAAAAAGCGCACACTAGTGTCGAGCGACACCTACCCGCGATCGCCAAGCGGACAGAGGCATTGCGTCTGTGTGCGTGGTGCGTACTGCGCTTATTTGCTCGCTCGTTATAATCGAGCGGAGCGGTTCGCTTGTCTCCGGTTCTCGGAAATTGTAACGCCTTCTCGGAACGCAGTAACGCAGCCGTCCAAGAACGCTTTGAGTGAGCGCAAAGCGAGGTCGCCTCCGTACCTCCACACGGATTTGTATTGTATCAAGATAAATACTCACACTAATGATTCGAAAATTCTCACATCTCCCTCGTTCGCTTCACGCATGACCGCTTATTTCTTTATCGAACTGATCGTACGTAAGTATTTAGACATGCATGTCTAAGTACAATAGAATTATATTCACTTCAATGACTTAGTACAGGATAAATTTTAATAAAAGAAAAATGAGTAACATAATGCGACATATTTTATATTTCTATAGGGAAATTAAACACGTATAAGATTAAGTAGTTTATCATTTTCTGATAAGGAATTTGATATCTGTGGTTATCATAAATAATTAAGTCGAAAAACAGCATTGGAATTGGGGATATCCTCGTCGGTTGGCACAAGCCGTGCCTACGTCACGATGATGTCACGCGGCACATTAATAGACACAACACGGCCTGGCACATGCGCTCTGCGTCAACGCCATCCCACAACACATAACATTGTATAAACGAAGTTTTTGTCAAGTATTTATATGTTATAACGTATGCGTTTTCTACGGAGTACAAGACTTCATTGATTGTCGGATATTGTCGTACATTCAAAACAATGATGTATGTTGTATATTTAATATTTATTGCTTTTAAGTGAGTTAAATGTTTTTTTTTTTAATTTTCGTGGGTTTAATAAAAATCTGATATGTAGGGATAATATCACGGGCGACATTTATAAAGATTACTGCTGATGGAGTATGTTATCTGCTGTATTTAATGAAAAAATAATCTTAATGAAATACATCTTCTTGACATTCACCATATAAATCATCTCTATGCGCATAGTTTTATAAAAACCTTTTGATTTCATTAAAAATCGAGAGACTTTAATTTTTAAAGCTTTGAATGGGCGTAGATTAGTTAGTATAAGAATAAATATTAGTATGATTGTGTGCAGTAGCACTTGTCTCCTATTCAACGGTGGCAATGGGTTGTCTGATCATTCGCGAAAAATTGCCGAATGCCACAATAACCGAACCTGTATTTTATGATAAAGTGAAATTTAATATTTTATTTTTTATTCCAGATTTAACAGTCGCGAAAACGATGCCTCTAACACAAGAAAAACGTTTGGATAGTAACTTCGCTAACAACAATGATCAAAGTTATCTACACAAGAAGTTTAAAAGGATGGCGTCTACCATATCTGGTTTTCCTGCAAATGGACCTAAGTGTGAAGAAAATCGGCAAAAAGAAACGATCACTCTTGCCTGTAATACTTCAATCTCAAATGGAAGCATTGCAGCGGCACATCCTGAAATAGAGAAAATTAAAGACAAGCAAGAGGATCAATGCACTGACGTGGAAAACGATGTACAAATTAATTTTAATACAGAGAACATTAGGTTAAGTGATGTAAATAATGTTGTTCAGGTAACTGGTAAAACCAGTTTTACCGAAGAATTTTTAAATAAGACTGAAAACCTTGAAAACGATTTTATCAGGGACTGTTACAGTGGAGGAACGGGGCGATATATGTGCCCTTATTGTAAATTATCATGTGCCAAGCCTTCAGTCCTTCAGAAACATATCAGAGCGCATACTAACGAAAGACCTTACCCATGCATACCATGTGGATTCGCTTTTAAAACGAGATCTAATTTATACAAGCATCGAAGATCGAGAACTCATGCTTTAAGATTGCAGGGAACAGATATATCAGGTTCTATAAATGAGGAGGATCTGTCCGGAGGATCAGAAAGTGACACGTCTATACCGCCCACTTCTCTTTCCGATACCGGTTCAGATGCATCAGTTATACGATTGGACTATAACAGATCTAATGAGATTTCTTCGCCGGAACTAACAAGTGATAATCACGCATCACCAGTAACAAGCTTCCCTTCGAACGATTTTAATAAATCAAAGACAATTTACAAACCCAAGTTTAGAGCAGCATTTTATCAGGGAATTGATGAAAGAGATAAGATAAAGAAAACGATTTCTACGAATGCCGACTTTCTTACAGAACATATCTCTAAAATTATATCTGATAACGAAGCCATTGTTGATGTTATAGAAACTCCTTTACAAAAGAAGTACGGTAAAATCAAGCAGATTGCTGAAAGTAAACAATTCTTAAATGAATCCGAATTAAAACAAGACGCATCGCCGTTAAATTTAACTAAGACTAATATTCATTCTGATAGTTCATTTCGAAAGAGATCTCATTCTGAGAGTTTTTCACAAATTGATGACCATAAACACCCACTCAACCCGGAAGGATCTATCATTAAAGACCTTCTGCTGAAAAGTAAGAATAATGCAGTTATGATATCGGGAGAACTTATTGATGGATTAGGCGTGTTGTACGTTTGCCCTCTGTGCCAAATAGTCTTCCGAAGTGTTGATAATTTAGAAACCCATAGGCTATATTATTGTAAGGGCAGCATAGGAACAAACTCAGCTTCTATGAATGCTCCACAAAAAGAAGTAAAAGTGGGCAGACCGGAAAACGTTTACACAAGGAGTAATTCTATTAATGTTCGACTACCTGAAACACAATCCCACAGTCCTAAATTAAGCCTGTCTACAAAATCGCCAATTTCCAAGAGTAAACCTGATAACCTCGTAATTCTTAAACAGGAATCGAACGAAATAATTGCACCTTTACCATCTCCTGGGCCTTTATTAGGTAATACAAGGCTCGTCGATGCCAGGACACCTTCGGAGTTTCATAGAAAAACAGAGAATAATAAAATTAAGTCTAAAGAAGCAAGTCCTAAAAGAAGAATAGAAAGTCATTCTGATACCTTCAGTCCAAGAATATTAGAAAATATATCCCCACGGTCGGCAGATTTATACCCACAGTCAAAAATAAGATGTGTAGATTTAAATGCAGGAAACTTGCGATCCATAGAAGAGTTGTCATCACATATTAGACATAATTCCACTTCACTTCAAATGTTTGGCGGCGAAGTGAAAATTGTCGATCACTCTGGTAGTACCACCACTTTACGTATTGAACCGAGTAAAAACCAATTATCACCTATTTTGATACAACAGAATCTTTCACCATCGAAATTTTCCAGCGAATCTGAAGCAAGCAGTGTTGTTGTGCGATCAGGGCTACATTCTGGAGGAACAATTGTTCACAATCCACCAACACCCAAAGACGTCCTAGGCACGCCACAACCTCAAAGTGCTAGAATGTCAATATCAACTTCTAGTTTACAAAATTCGAATTTGCCTAATATTCATGACATTTCCCATTTTCCTTTTCCACCCTTAAGTGCTATTACAGCGTACAATCCCCTTACTCTGCCACCTCTTAGTCCTACTTCGTCACCAAATGGCGCTACAACAATATTACATGGTGGAAAACTAATACCACATGTGCCAGGAATACCGGGACCAAATACAGCGGCTGCTTTTATCGGAAGCGGCACAATGTCCCAAAAGATAACAAGCACTGATAAACACCATCCTGTTCCCATTGTCGACAATACCCAAGACTGCATGCAAACAGGAAAGGTGACTGTGTCTAATTATGAAAGAGCACTTAAATCCAGAAACACCAGTTCGAGATCTTTAGCTTACGAATCTGAGAAATATAACCAGAGCATGGAGACCTACAAAGGCGAAATAACACATTATATGACTAATATTCCCACCATTAAAGTAAAAAATATGGAAGAACCAAATAGTTATCAGGTGGCGAAGACTTATTCATCTAACATTGTTCGTATTGTTACGCCAAGGCAAGAGCTAACAGTGAAAAGGAATTCTGATGGTATGGCCAAAATATCGGTATTAAAAGAAAATACAAATAATCCTCTTGGAAGGCACGTAAATAAAGATTTAATTTCTTCAATACCTAGCATTAATGTTGAAGTTAAGTCTGAAAACGAAATTAGAAATTTTAATTTTGAAAATCTTATAACTAAGGCAGAAATCTATAATAACCAAATACAAAGTTCCTCTGAAGTTCAGAAAAACACCAATGCACAAGAAATGATTGTGTCATCTGTTCACAATGAGAGATCAGAAACATCGTATTTCCAGAAAAACTCTGCAGCGCGCCCTGTCATTGACGATAGAAAACCTAAATTTTTGAGACCGTCAACCTTACCTTTAAAACCGGGCACGTTTACACCAAAACGACATCACGGTATAACGCCTAATGCTAACACAATGCCTTTGGTCTCTCCTGAAACTCCAAGACCGGCAAAAGCTTATGGGCAGCTGTATTTAAATGGAAACGCGTATACATATTTAGGATTAAAATGTTCAACGAAAGTCTTCTATTGTACAATAAATCGCCCTCAACCAACATATGTGCCAAATCAGCATTTCCTATCGATGTACAGCAATTGGCAGGTAATAAGATGTCTATGTGATTTCCTGTTTGATACTACAATGCGATATTGTAGTCGGACGGATGGTAAATGTGTGCATATGTTTACAGTTATTATCTGAGCTGACGCCAGACCCGCTGGGATTGTCAGCATCGTCTGCGATGTCTTTGTATGACTCACGCCATCGACCGCAAAATGTAACTGCTGCTGTGATTAAGCAGGACCTTATATTGACTCATTCATCACAATCGAATAAAAAATCTAAAGACAATCAACAGGTATGTTATTAAATTTCAATGTTGACGAGTTTGAAAACGTATAACTATAGTTTTAAGTATGAGTCAGGAACTCTGCTCACGCCTTATATTGATTGAATAATTTAACCACATTAAAAATTGTACAGCTACTTCATTCATAACAACTTTTACTCTTTCTTACAGGCTATTACATGCATTGATACTATAAGAACAGAAGAATCGAAACAACAGCCTTCAGACATATCATCAACATCTAAAAAGGAGCTAACAGGTGGTTTTGAAAGTAACGAAGAATATACTTATGTCCGTGGTCGCGGTAGAGGTCGTTATGTTTGCTCGGAATGTGGAATTCGCTGTAAAAAGCCGTCGATGTTAAAGAAACATATTCGCACACACACCGATGTTCGACCTTACACGTGTACTCATTGTGCATTTAGGTAATTTTAATAAATTTATTGTAGTGGTTCAATTAAAAACAGTGAAATGTTTTAATTTAAAGGATTCTTCATTATTATTTTCAGCTTTAAAACCAAAGGAAATTTGACGAAGCATATGAAGAGTAAAGCTCATTATAAGAAGTGTTGTGAATTAGGAATAAATCCGAACGAAGGCAATGAGGAAGGTTCGGAAATGACACACTGTTCTGGAGAAACGGACGACGAAACTGAGTCCGACGGTGACGAAGGAAATGAGGGTGAAACTGAATCGAGCGGTAAGATCTTTTTAGTTAAAATAATAGTGATTACAAAGAAAATCGATGAAAACAAACGTTTAAACAACAACTTAACTTATTACAGATACGGAGCTGTATAAATCGCGTTTACCAGAACATGAAGCCGCACATTGTTTGTTATCACTAGGAGGCTGCCGCACTGCTACTTCTGCAACACCGGGACTGATAACTAGCGCAAGGCCTACCACTTACCCTTACACTCCAGTGGATTTGGATACCATGACACCAGACTCTAATCTGGAAAGTATTCCAATGGCTAAAATAAATTCCGTCGATGCAAGAATAGATGTTGATAATGAACCGATGGATTTAAGTCGAAATGATGTAAAAGCTCCAAACTTAGCAGAAATTCCAACTGCTAAAGAATCGAGTGTCTTAGCTTCTTTAGCATCGAATACTGCAAAGCTTCCGCAACAACATAGTCAATGGTCTAACGGAGAACCCATGTTACATACGTATTTAACGGAACGGGCTCTGCTCGATTCTAAAATAAAACAAAGTCAACTAACGTCTAACTTGAGCAAATTGAGAAAAATAGACATAGACAAATCCACGTTCATTGACGCAGATGAGATATCAGAAAGCAACAATGGCCTCATCAGTAATAACATTACGACAACAATTACATCATCACAAGTAAACATCTCAAAACCGATCGTATCGAGTGGTAGCGATAGTGGAATGAAGTCATTACATGTTGCTAAAGAAGAAATTGCGAAAACCACTACCGATGTAACTAATTCTGTTAGTTATGTTATAGAACCTAAACGAGCTAGAACTCCTAATAATAATTCTGAAAACGCCAAGCATGTCGTCTCCGAGTACCTTAAACACGCAAGAATCAATCTTATTAAAACTCGCGATGAAACATACCAAAATCAATTTGATAACAACTCTAGTGATGAAAGCAATAGCAGTAAAATAAACACCGAGGAAAAATCAATAAATGATGATATCTCGGAATCAGAATCGTTAAAAATGCCACCCTTAGATCATGAGCCTGTTGCTCGAAAAGTTGTAATTGGAGCTGGAGGAGTCGCATTTAGGGTAACAAAGGGGAAAGAGTTCGAGGGAGCTCCATATTCACCTGGAAGATTAATGGAAGATGGAAGGCGAGTGTGTGACTTTTGTAACAAAACATTCACCAAGCCTTCTCAGTTACGGTTGCACCTCAACATACATTACATGGAGAGGCCTTTCCGATGCAGTGTTTGCGCGGTGAGTTTTAGAACTAGAGGTCATCTGCAAAAACATGAACGATCTGGTTCACACCATAATAAGGTGTCCATGACCTCGACATTTGGAACGGCGACATCGTTCAATCCTCGGCCATTCCGCTGTTCAGATTGCAATATCGCTTTCAGGATACATGGTCATTTAGCTAAGCATTTAAGAAGCAAAATGCACGTAATGAGGCTTGAATGTTTATTTAAACTCCCCTTTGGTACATTTACGGAGATCGAGCGCGCGGGAGTCAGTTTAACGGACATAGACACGACGGATTGCGCGAGTTCTTTGGCTAGTTTACAGTCACTAGCTCGGAAGCTGCACGAGAAGGACCCTACCAAATTAGAGTACCGGGAAGCTAACGGCGCTATGGCGATACCTCCTGCTGGCAGGGAGTCTTCCGAGGATGAAGACGGCGCGGCGCCATCAGACAGCGCTTGTGACAGTGAGAGGGACAGTGAAATGAAAGCAATGGATCACAGTGATGGTCAGGACGTTGAAACAAGAATTAATTATAGTGCCACAGATAATTAGTGCCAAAATTATTTATAAGTAGGAATTTTAATGTGCAATTTTGTTTTATTTTTCTGTATTTTTTATTGAAAAGTGTAATTATTCATACTGGGGTTTGACTCAGATTGTGTGAAAACAAATTGATGCGCTTTAATTGTATACATATTTGTATGTTTATTTCTACATTATTGTGAAAATGTATGTAAATAGTATCTCAAATTTAAGTGAATTTAATATTGTTATATTTGCTTCCATCTCAAGGCTTACGAATCACGATTGTAACAAATAGGTCTTATGGAGTAGGTAGTATAGAGTTGTTGAATTTTCTTTATAATTCAAATAAGGATAAAAGCTTCCATTCAAACTTGTCTAAAAATTTACATACAGTAACATTTTGTGGTCCATAATTTTAAAGTATGCTTGAAATATCAATGAAACATATTACAAAATCTTTAACAGTAGTGAAGTTAATGGATACCATAACTAGACTTTTGTATGTATTTTTATAAAATATATACTGTATTTACATTGTACATTTACAATGAGTAATATCTACTTCCAATATCGTTTATCTATAAACAATTGGCATATCAACTTCCACAAAAGAAATTTAGATAAACATTTAAATCCTTGAAGAGTCTTCCATATCGAAAATAGAACTTGTGCTAGATGATTGTTTAATAATAATTACTCTTCATTTGGGTGAATATTTGACTTGTGTAAATCTTGTATCAACTTTATTTAACTATTTGTAAATAGTAGATAAGGTTAACTTTTTAACATTTCATTATGAAGTGATTTTTTTTTAGTTTTTACTGTAGTTTAAAAGGCGGCCTAAATGTAAGTAACCAAAGGTTAATCAGATAATATGTATGTTTGTGGTGAAATTTTTGACGCCGAATGTGAATAAAATGTGACAAGTCACTGATAAAAGTAATGTGAAATATATTCACTCCTTGTTAATATATTTGGGTGTAGGATTTTATAAAATTTAATGAAAAAAAAAAAAACTATTTGTATTGTAAGAATGCACTTAGTGATATAACAAGATGTTTATCAGTTGAAATTACATTCTGAAATATTTATAATGTTTTATGTAATGTAAACTATGCTTTAGAAATCTTATATCTTTTGTAATCGATTTTAAAACTATTTACAATTCATAACGGGCGTAAAGTAAAACAATGGGATAAAATGCTCTGATGTTTTACATGTGTTATGCCTGTTTGTTTTATTAACAAACGTAATTGAGACAAGACATAGTACTCAAGAATACCAAGCGATAAAACATTATCCCTTGCAATTGAAATCTACTAATCTGATTTTATAGAATTTATGTTTTTCAAATCTATATTTCGAATACCTTAAAGCACTAAGGTTTCACAACGTGCGAAAAATCTAAAACGAACACATGGGTTCTGATAATTATGTTTCAGGCGCCTTAAAAAAATCTAAAAACGGCTGTTTGCTTTCTCAAGATCTCTAATATTACTTAAAATCGATTTGAACTTTATTATCACTTTACTACTAAAAACTGCATATTTGTTTTCGGAGATTTTCTGAGATTGCAATCAGTTTATTGTGCATGATAAAATATTATAAATGGTATAATTACAATTTTTTGGGGCAACTATTTATAATAAGTTTTTTAAATAATTTTAAAAACCAAAAGTTCAAACTAACGTGGGGTATATTCAACCTTTATCAACAATAAAAAATAATAACAATTATCATATTCTCTAATTTTTTACGAAAAGGACATAAATAATAATTTTATTAAAGAAAAAAACTTCAAGTTGTGTACTAGCTT
This sequence comes from Papilio protenor, assembly GCA_029286645.1. Lineage (NCBI taxonomy): Eukaryota > Metazoa > Arthropoda > Insecta > Lepidoptera > Papilionidae > Papilio > Papilio protenor. The sequence goes on from JAGSMZ010000024.1 coordinate 3,531,274, forward strand.
GTTTTTGTAGTACTCATTGAGTGTAATTTTTAAAGAAATTCTTCGACAACTTTTCTATGACCAATATATTTAGCAGTTGCTTGTAACATATTACAATATATCTCTGTCAAGAAATATACCTTGTACAATACAAGTTGGTTCAAACATTAATGCAGTATTTCTCGAGCCATTTTTTGTTATGTACTATTTTATGGTGTAGATTTTTTGTTTTACATCATACTGAAATTTTAGTTAGTGGTAATTCACGCAAAGTACGTAGCCCCTAGTACTAACTAGTGGTAATAATTGACATATTAGTGGTGCTTACATTTTTGCTTATTGTACATTCCTAGTAAGCGAAAGGAAATGTGTAATGGATATTAGGGGAATACTTAATGCATATTTATATTATAGTGATGCATAATTTTCTTTGTTAAATTGTTATATCATATCAAAAATTTGAAAATAAAAACTGTGTTAAATATGAGCTAGGGTTAGGATTAAATTTTAATTGTAAATTTTTTAATTTTGATTCCTGTACCTTGATGTTAAAAATGAGAAAAATTAAACTAAAACATGTCAAATATTTACCCATTTATTGTTTATAATACATTACGGATGGATATTTTATAACAATAAGATTAAAATTAATTAAAAACAAATGATTTTTGTATTATTCCTCTGGATCATCGTGCGTCGAACACAACCACTGTTTTTATAATTAAGAAAAATATTATGGCACAGTAAACAAGTAACACAGTAAAATATTGCAGTTTAAAGTATTAAGACTCTGGAACATACCTACCTCTTAAATTTAATAAGAATTTGGCCATGAATATCATTAAACTAGTAAATATACTGAAAAAATACACATAGTATACACATAAAATATCACCAGTTCACTATATGCTGCAACTGAGGTGCTCGGAGCCTACCGTAAGTTAGGGTGTCTATGACTTAGACAACCACTCTAGCTCAGTGCAGGTTGTTTGACTTCACACATATCTTTGAATTTCCTTGTAAATTATGTACATATGAAATTCGAAAAATCGAGAATCAAGATTTGAACCCAGGACCCGTGCATTACAAGTCAAGAACTCAAACCCCTGAGCCACCAACACTGATACACATACATTTATAATATAAAGTGTCCCAACACTATTGAAGCATACAGGGATTTTCGCTGAAATCCCTTTTCAAATATCTACATAAAATCATTACTATTCCTGAAAAGTCTTCAAAAATCCTGGCAGCTCATTTGCAAACTGCAGTTCCATTCCCTGCATTTGTTTTTGATCTGGTACACTTAAATTGTTTTCTGCATGGCAACATATACTATGATGCTTCATGCCACTAAGATATATAACAACTACCACTACTATATATGAGAAATAAACTTTTATTCCTCTTTTACTTAACATATTACTTCCACTGTAAATTAAATTAAAATATTTTGATTAAACTTGTGGTCACCAATTGGTTGAAATCGAAATTTAACCATGATTCTTTATCAAAGATTTTTTTAATAAGATAGCTTTAAGCATTTCTTCTTCAGATTAATAATGTTTAATTTCATGTTAACCATTTGTTAATTTCCTTAGAAAAGTTTGCATTTCACAAATAAATATATCGATGAAATAGAAAAGGATACATCTTTTTGTTCTTTTCTTGTACATGATACGATAGCCACATTCCCTGCATCGTATTGGATCCCTTGGCTTTATTTCATTTTCTTTGTGGCATTCTGGAAAAAGATTATGGCTATTATAGGAGTCTAAAGATGATTTCATCCTGATGCACTAGAAATTATTTTTTAAGGTACAACAGTTGTTTGGGTGTCTGTAAGCATTCCTACTATCTATAGCAATGCAGACAGTAAAAATGCATTTTGGACAGTTTTGGTCGGGTATCTTGAGAAATGGGGTTAGGTTGCTAAAACACATTTAAACAGAACTAGTCACACAAAGATATTGGAGCGCTTTGTTGTCTATTGTCATATTGAAGTCATTCAGAAATGCAAGACTTATCCACATTAACAAAATCTCCACCTCATTTTCAAAATAAGGAATAAAAAGAAAAATACTTACCACCGCAAACATAAATCATTGGCACTTTTGTTATAGATTGTTCCCTATTTCCGACGTCGGCCATTTTATAAAGTAATTAGTAAACCTACACACCAAGTATAAACTACAAAATGATTAAGTATTTTTACAACCTATTTGTAATTGTATGATCAGTTCTTTAATGACAATATAATATGGAATATTATGGAAAAAATGGCAACCAAAACCGACCAAGACAACAGATATCAAGTGTCAAAAGTCAAAAGTCAAAACTCATGTGTATGAAAGCCGTAAACAAAACAACCGATGTTGCAATGATAACAAATGGACAATTTGCGATAGGTAATAATAAAAGCTTGTAAAAACACCTGTTTTTACAAGCTTTTATTACAGTTTTGCTTTACAGAAGAACTGAAGGTGACGGTGGTGAAACGTTGATATAATGGCGACGAATATTAGCAAATTAGCTTTAAGATGTCTGCGAAAATAGTAAGTTTGCGTGAGTTATGAAATAGCAAGTAGCAACCCCAATTTAGACTCTGGTAATTTAGACTCTCATAATCTATATCTATACTAATATTATTAAGAGGAAAACTTTGTATTTTTGTATTTTTGTATTTTTGTATTTTTGTATTTTTGTATTTTTGTATTTTTGTATTTTTGTATTTTTGTATTTTTGTATTTTTGTATTTTTGTATTTTTGTATTTTTGTATTTTTGTATTTTTTTTTTAATTTCACGCGGGCGAAGTCGCGAGCAACAGCTAGTGACTGATAATGACATTGTCAACTTGATCAACTTGTCACCTGTCAATTTTTTTGCGATTTTGTGATAGGTAATTATAAAAATTAACTCTATTTTTGCCTTTAATAAAATTGATATGCTATTATAATATCATATGAAATATTTATTGTTAATATTAATTTTCTAGCAAAAATAATATAAAGAAGATTAACTCAAACGCTTTTCTTTTTGGTCAGCTCAGCCTATTTACCTACCTATATACTTTATTGTTTCCACGCATTGCAATTTATAGACGCGAGATGCACTTCCTACAAGATTTTGATCCTGAAAAATCTGTCCGTGAAAGAAGAAAACTTAATCGAAAAAGCTATTTCATGAAGTAAGTCAGTGTGTGTCTATAAAGGTAAGATTTTTAAAATAAATATTGCGTTGTGAAAAGCATTTCTTTTTCAGTCGTAATAAAAAGATTTACAATGAACGAGGACAAATAGCTGCTACAGGCAGAGACCTTTGCGATTGTTTAGTTGAGAAATGCCCTGGTTGTCATTTTCCCTGTCCAAAATGTTCATCATTGAAATGTGGAAATGAATGCAGGTATGTGTAGTACAATATATATTTTTTATAAGTAATGACTGTGCCAGATTGTTCTCAATTCAAATCAATATTAGTAAAGAATAGCTCATTGGTCTTTCTCTCGTTGCTCTCATATTAATTTAATTTATACCATATATGCATACTTTGACCTAAGCTTTTTTGCTTGTGATATAAAATGTATAATAACAAAGTTTCAAACTGCAAGCTTGATTTATGAATTTAGTCTCTAAAAAAAACAACAAAAAGCAAATACCAACGGAGCATAGCTATCTCTAGGTTGAGTTGAAAGTAGCTGAAGTAAATTTGGTCTAAAATTCATGCAGAACAAACACATAATAATCCTTATTATGGCAATATCGCTGTTCTGAAGAAAAGCAAGAAAATGCAAATAGGTAGCTTTATTGGGCTAAAAAAACATAAGGGTTAACTAAATAAAATAAGTTTAATCTAGCTTTTGTATATTTTTTAGGATAAATAGAAAATGGGTGTATGAAAAAATTGAAATTGAAGGCTTTGATACATGCATAAAGAACAGTTATAAAAATAAATAAACAACTGAAGTGAATCAATTAAAAGCAAGTAATTTAAAGAAGTATTCAACTTCAACTTCCCCTTCCTCTGGCAGATCTGTGCAATGAACAGCATTATGTAGTATGGACTTCCCATAGTGCGCTCTGATTGAGTTTGGATATAGCTGACGGCATAACTCCTGGAAACATTTGTATAATAAGATTATAATCATAACTTTCTGTTTTTATTTAAGCTTTAATATGCTTATAGCATTATATGACTGGTATATCTAATTAAATAATAGACTTACAGGGTCTCTTGGGCCACATAATTTTCTAAATTCAGTGACAACACAACATTTTGTATCTTTGCTCTTTACTTCCAGTGCAATACAACTGCCTTCTGCTAAGTGAATACACATGGTCTGAAAATAAATAATCCAAGTAGGATTTAAGTAAGTCTATGACGGTGGTATTGATTGTGAACAGTGTTATGCAACAAATGACATCAGTTATTACACGGGCGCAGAAACTTTGCCGATGGCCGCATGACGTCACGCGTTTACAGACTACTGAGTAGACGAGCGCACGACGCGGTCTGTATTAGTGCGAGGGGGAGTCATCGGCAAACCACTCTGTTGGTTGTGGGGTCGGCGCACCAGGTTTTCGTTCAGCAGATTGATCTATACATCATTTCAGTGTCACTTCCCTAATCATCTTTTAAGCAATAAAAACATCATTTATTGTAAAACAATTGTTTCCTTAAATACCTACTATTTAATTCGTAAAGTTGTTGATGAAAGTTTTTACGCCTACCTCATATTCCGGTAAAACACCTCTATATATTTCGTAAAATTCCTTGGCATTCAGTAAACTCACTGAAAACATGGCTATAGCAGATATGTAGAAACCTTCTGAAGTGCTTATCTGTTCAAGAATTGACCCGACGTTACCATCGATTATGGCGTGGGGCTTTATGATGCAGCAAGTGCATTCCGTCATAGTTGCTCTGTATGGTACTCTCGGTACACCATGCTCATATCCAAAATATAAATCTAACATCTAAACAACGAAAAACATATCTAAACGAACGAAACTAGATGATGATTCCAACTAAGTTTAATCCGTCTGTTGTCGTCCTTATGTTTTGCAATCTGTGATTTCTGTATGTATATAGCATTTGCCATCCCCAAAATTCTATAAGCTAGGATATCTTGGGAGGATTTATATGCTTTTCCGTTGTCGAAACACTTGTACAAAAATATTTTAACTCTTTTTTTTTTTTCGAAAGAGAGATTTCGTACACATGTTTTGACATTGGAAAGTCTCTATTTTTCAAGTTGACGCTGTGGTTCCACTGGCGTTGTTGTTGTCCATGGGCGTCGGATGAAATACCATTAGGCGACTCGCTACTCGTTTCCCCCCTTCTACTACGATAAAAAAAAGTGATCGATATGATGCCAATAACAATGCTCATACACGATTTGCATCTTCCTGTGTTTGGCAGCCATGAGCAACATTTTTCAACTTGTTTTCCCCGTACAGGCGCCGCAAAGTGCCGGGCGCTGCTATCGCTGGATCGGTATTTCCTAAACACTTTCGCCACTTTTCAATTGCGTTTGGCGCAACCAATTCCAACCCTATTATTTCTCCACCAGTTACATAGTCTATTATAATCCTAAAATGTTATTTTATAGTGAGTAATGAACACATCTACGAGACATGGAGTATAAAATTCTTTAAGTTGTTTTCTTTCTTTATATCAAGAGATTTCAAAATGTAACGGAAATTCAAAAGGTGTGTATTGGTCTATAGTCTTACTAATCGATAGTATAGTCTTATCAATAATATAAATGCGAAAGTTTGTCTGGATTTATGTATGAGTTTGTAGCCTAAGCTGCTGAACGGATCTCGATGAAATTGTTCATAGATGTAGAGGATAGTCTAGAAGGACAAATAGGCTAGTTTTTTTTAATTCCACGCAGACGGAGTCGTGGGTAAAAGCTAGTATATCTGTATTTTAATTGATCCTTGAGTTTAATCGCTATGAAAATTTTATATTATTTCTTAGACTCGCCGTTTATCGATATAATTCAATTTGGCAATATAAAGTTATACTTACGGCATCATATGGCTACCAGACAAATGAGAATAGAGTTCTAAAGCAAATTCTTTAGTTACTTTACCGTTTCTCATTCGAACAATACGAAAACCATTCTTCATTATGAACGTTATAATTTTTCCGTGTTCGCTTGGTGGTACTGGCTTAATTATTGCAAATGTACTGTGAATAATTCATAGTTTTTATAGCAGTAACTTTTACGAGACAATGTAACCAAATTTATCCTAACCTTTGAACATTGTCGAAGAGTATTCTGCGAGTAGCCGGGGCACAGTCAATAATGTGTAGTAACTTCGAGAATATGTTAATGATATTACCAATCTGAAGCATTTCTAATTTAAGTGGAGGAAGATGTACTCGTCTTAATAGGTTTTTCCCTTTTTTCGATTCTATAACTTGTACGGAATTATCAAAAGGAAAGAAATTTAAAGTTAATTCCTTAATTTCATCCGCATCTTTGTCATACATTTCGCACAAAAATGTATATTTATCAAAATAATCGGCAGGCTGAAACAAATATGAAGTTTTGTATATACGATAACTGTAACTGAGGATAAAATCGTATGACCAATTACGATTGAGTTGAACAAAATACCGAAAAATAATTCCTCTCTGCATGAAACTGAGAACCTAATTCTTGTAGTGATGCTATCCTTCTCTTACTCCTATTTAAAGCTATGATTACCTTCTGATTGAATCGGCCCCGGGGGCCGCAAAAGTACTCTTGTTGCCGAAGTGCCTAATACTAATTACTACATAGAATTTATACCCAACTCACCATTTCTCAAAATGTTTTTAGTTAATTCACAAAATATTTGATTATTGTATTAATATTTGACCACAAACTCGACGTAATAAAAAGAACATAAAATCGACTTCTGGTAATTTTACCTTTCCGATTTGTCATATAGAAAACTGACTTTGTGCTTATATTTAGTTTAGAAAAAAAAATACTTTATTTAAATCACATTATTTGAAATTCTAATAAATAATATCAGTATAGGTAATTAGCGACTGAAAATTAAATACTACGCATACTAATATTTACTGCATCTTTATTCATTAAACAAATCCACAGCAATATGAAATGAATAGGCAGTTTCTTTGAAATTAAACCTCTTGCTTCGGTCCGACTTAAATACGTTTGTTGAAGATACTGACAGTTTAATTTATCTCCATAATTAGTTTGAAATCTTACCACCGTTACCAACCACAACCATCAGCGCCAAAATGACCAAAAGCAAATAAGCACAAGATATCATTTCCCATAGCCTGTCTATTAAACAGAGGTTTATGTGTCATTATGTCTTAGCCAATTGACATTGACAACTGTGAGATTTTGAGACTTTGACATATTTTCAATGTTTTCTACGTTTTGTTGACGGTTATTTTAGTTTTATCGATAAGGTGTTTTTCTAGTTTTACATATTCATGCTAAACAATGGTAATTATATGCTTACATTTAATATATATATGGAGTTAAGTAATTAGTTTACAATGTCCCGTGGAATTTTCTTTTAGGAAGGCGCTTACAGTGACAAATATTCTTTTATTGGAGAATGGTACGATAATCAGGCTTGTTTCATTCGGCGTTTCAATGTTTTTTATTATCCTGTTGATAATACATTAGAAATGTACGATATAAAAAACCGAAAGACGTTTGTAAGAAGAGTTAAAGTTAACGGAATCAATCTGGAAAACTTTTACATTGGCTGCACATTGTCCATTTTAGGACGATTAATTAAAATTGTAGACTTTGCTTGTGAAAATACTAGAAAATTATTGCATAAAGATGTGCAAGTGTAAGTATTGAGGTAATAATCTGTAGGTGTTAATATGAATATGTGTTTATTGATTATAAACTTTATTACTACAGTACTTTTGCAATGATCAAACCATTGCCAACCAAAATTGTTGGTAAGATAGTAAAGCATCTAAATGACCATGGACTGAGAATATCTAAAATGAAAAAAGCCAGACTCTCCGCTGATGATATACATGTACTTTATAGATCTTTAGTGGGTGATTCAACATTTCCGTAAGTTGAAACATTTTCATCTAAATTGTTTCTTGTTTATATTTTTTTATTAATCATTTATTTTTATTTATAGTTTTTTGCTAGAACATCTCAGTGGACAACTGGTGTATGGAATGGAGTTAGTTGGAAAGGAGTCAGTTTCAAATTGTATTAAAATCCTAGGAGATAAAGACCCACACAAAGCAGAGCCTGGCACAATTAGAGCTTTGTATGGAAGTGATTCAGTCAGAAATTGTGTCCATGCAGCATCCAATCCAGAAGATGCCTTACAAGTGAGTTTTGTAGTTTATTTACAGTTATAAGAGGAGTATAAAAGCCAATACACCTTGTATACTATTACTTATATTTACTACAATTTGTTCTGCCTGTAAAAAAAATTATAATTTGTACTGAAGCATAATTGTTTAATTACATACTAGACATTGCTTGCGACTTTTCCATACCGAATTAAAAAAAGTCTTTTAATAAATATTGCCTATGTTATCCAGTGGTAATGTAGTTTTCTAATGGTAAAAGATGTTTATTTTTAATTTAGTTGTGTAGTTTGTGAGTTATTACATTCCAAAATGCTTTTCTTTCCTTTTTATAATATCAGCATGGAAAAGAAAATAATATTAAACTATAAATTATTTTAAGTTTAACACAATGAAACTGGAATTGTTAATAAAAATAAGTAACATTGCATGATAATCAACAATTAATTTTCAGCGGGAATTGCCTTCTATTGGCGTTTTTTCCATTATTTATCTTCGAATATTTATTTTTCAGGACATAGAGTATTTTTTCCCTCCCCCACCCTTACGTTCGACACGTCTCCGACTTACAGCCACATTATCAAACTGTACACTTTGTATTGTAAAACCTCATGCTATTAGAGAAGGGAAATTAGGCACTGCATTAGAAATAATCGATGAAGGAGGTTTTGAAGTTACAGCTTTAAATATGTTTATAGTAGAGATCGATAATGCTGCAGAATTTTATGAAGTGTACAAAGGGATTGTACAAGAGTACAAGGTTTGTATTCTATGTACACTTATTGCTTTTGTAGTTTAATTCAATGTTTTACAATTGTAGACGATTTTAGAGCTTAAATAATCATGATGTGTCATTTCTTAATACCAATTTCATTTCAGTATTTGTTACATTAGTTTGTACTAAAGTTTAGACAATTTAAAGTTTCATTTTTATTGTTTTTCAATTTTTAATGATACCCTGTATATTTAATTTTCAGGGTATGGTTGAAGAGTTAGCGAGTGGTCCGTGTGTTGCCATGGAAATAGTGGCCAAAGATAAGAGTGTGGTCACGGCTGTAGAATTTAGAAAACTTGTCGGTCCAACAGATCCTGTTAGTAAATGTATTATATTAGTTTCTTATACTAGTTGAAAATTATAAAAGAAAATTACCTCAACTGATCTAAGCCCCCTTTGGAAAACAGTTCAGAAGTTTATATTAAAGGAAAATTCAGTGACATATATACAAATCTATATAAAAATTTCACATTACGTCTAAAGAGTGTTCATACCGGAGACCTAATTTTTATCCACTATAACTTACCAGCATTTCCTTATAAAGAAGTGAAGGGAAGGGAAGGTGAGTTTGACTGAAGAAGGAATGCATAGGAAGGGGAAACATCCTCTTTCTATGCGTCTCTCCTGCGTCAATTAAAGATAGGCAACACATCTGCACTTCCTGGTGTCTATTGACTGAATTCTGAAATGAATGTTGATTACATCGTTTGACACTTAAAAAAACAATAGACTTGTCAGTTGGGTAAACTACACATTTTACTTTATTTTCAGGAAATAGCAAGATTATTGCGTCCCCACACATTGAGAGCTAAATTAGGTAAAACGAAAGTGCAAAATGCAATACATTGCAGTGACTTGGATGTTGATGGTTTGTTAGAGGTGGAATATTTCTTCAAAATTCTAGATCTTTAAATTAAGGCCGATTACTTAATTAGGTTTTTTTATTTGCTTCAGAAGCACTTGCAATATATGAAAATATATTAAGTAAAAACTCCTTGGAGGCTTTAATTCTAGTCCAATGTAACTAGAATGGATAATTCGATTATTTATGTGGTAGGAATGTATTCTTGTTAAGATGTGAATTAAAGTCTCTAGCAGTAATACTATTTGATTTGTATTCACAACTGTGAGTTTCCACTGTCGCAATACATGTATAAAAACACTGCCCTCTCATTTTCTTAAAAAAATGTATATTATACAAGTGTTATGGAAGTATTATAGAATTTCACTGTAATTTCTAATTTTGGTGATGTTCATACTCAGAAATATTGTCAAATCAAGACTGATTTTGCTAACTTTACTGTGTTATTTTAAAGCTGCTATAATAAATGATTCATGTCTTAGTTTTTGTTTCTATTTCCTCATATACAAATGTTTACTGTATGAGGATAGACAGGGAAAGTATGAAAATCTGGCGTTTCTAAAAGTAGTAAGTCTGGATGGAGCACTTCAGAGCCAACATAAGTTAAGACGAGCCTTGCCCTTAAATAGACAGAAATTTGCGTGTAATGACGATTTAAATAATCCCCGATATGATATTAATTCGACAGAATTTTTTTGTAGCAAAAAATATATATTACCAACACACTAAAAACAAAATCTCACGTATTTTTTACTAATTAAGTAGATATTTTTAATTAGTTGTTCGTCACACTGGACACTATCGAATAAAGGATTAAAAGACTTATCGATTAGTGATATCAAAAAAAGTTATTAAAAAGAGAGCAGAAAACGGTGCGCCAGCATGCCGTATATCTTACGGACATCTTTAAACGCCTCTCCAAATTACAAGGCACATTCCAAACACAATGCTCATGAGTTTGTTTACATTTGTCTGTTTCATAACTTAACGATGTCGGCTATTATATTATCGTGGAGACAATCGCGGCAGTTTGACTGATTACATAATTTATGATACAATAGCTTATTGGTTACTGCCTAATAACGCGGTCTTTGGTTCGGATTACACGGAATATAAAAGTGTTGTTTAATTAAAACTTCCGATGTGCATTTAACTTATTGTAAAGGAATCATTAAGAGCTAAATGTATTGTATTTTTTGTCAATTTATATTAGGTGACATATTCGGTAACTGTTTATTTATTTGTTTTTTTTTATACGTGCATTTATATTATGCTTACACTATCATTCGCTCGCGACTCCATCTTCGTAGAATTAAAAAACAACAAAAGTTAGTAGCTTATGTATTTTTCCGGACTATACTCTACATCTATGCCACAAACTATAACATCCATCCATTGCTAATAAACTTTCGCATTTATAATATCAGTACTAGTAAGATAAAGAAATATTCACGAGAACTCTGCATACAATCAGATTCTGTTTACATTTAGTTTTTTAATGACATTTGCGAGAGATTGTAAAAGATAGAAGACCTTCAACTTTGTTATTTAAAGTGTTTGGAAATGGAATCATTCCTGTCGAATAATATTTAGCTCAACTTATGTTTATTTAAAAAAAATGTTTTTTTATAGTTGATATTGAAAATAAAAGTAAACTAGAAACGTAAGTCGTAGTACGCTTGTTTATTATAACTCTCACATCAATGCGATTTTCTTTATTATTTTCTAGCTTTCGCTTGCGACTCCGTCTGCGTGTAATTAAAAAAAATCAGAAGTATGTGTGTGTTCTTTCAGACTATCCTCTACATCTATGCCAAATTTCATCGAGATCCGTTCAGCCGTTTAGGCTACAAACTCTAATAAACATCCATCTAAACTTTCGCAATTATAATATTAGTATAAGATTCATTTACTCGAAAATATATTGTTATCTCTGTTTATTTAAAGAGAATGAGAGAGACGGGAATATATTTTTTGCACAGATTACACCTACGGGCACAGAAAAAGGCAGGTTGAACACTGGTAAGCGCGCTGGAGTACTCATTTAGGTTTTAGAGTACCCTATTCCTTTTCAAAATCCTTTGAATACTGCATTTCAAGTGGTTGTTAAAAGGTTGTCGATCTGCAGAGAAGACTTGGTCTTAAGCTATTTGCATTCCAAGACCGTACGCGTAGTGTAGGTTTTTAAAAAATGTTGACAGACAAGTAGGCGAATTACTATCAGATAAACGGGTTCATCATCTTGAGTATTTAAAAATAAAGAAATTAATGTTTTACTTCATGTTCATTGTGATCGAGAAAATTCTGCTTAAATATTTTTGTTGCGCTTTATTTTGTTTAAATTTGCTTCAAAGCACGTTTTCTTAGATAATGTAATAGTGATTTAGTTATATTTACATCTCATACATACATAATAGATTGAATACGTATATTTGGCACGTACAGTTTGCTTTATGTTTTAGACAAATGTTATAACTGATGATTCAGGAGTAAAAGTATGGATGTTTACATTCTTTACTTTTTGTAACAAGTAACTTACACTTTGTGAACAGTTAATGTTTGTTTAGTAAATAATTAGGTTAACGTAATATTAACTTCCTTTTAATTTCTAAAATTATCTCCATAAATACAAATTCTCTTAATGTTTATTCAATTACAAATGTTAGTTTAGTTAGCAATCTCTACGTTTAATAAATGAAGTTGTGGATTTTTCTTAAAAAAATAGTTAACAATTTCTAAAGCACGAAGATCAAGTCTTAATAGTTAATATTTTGAACGTCACATCTCATTTGTTATGATTTTAGATATTGTTTATAAAACATAGGTAGGTCTATTATTACTATGCAAGGAAATCCGATAGGAAACAAGGAAGGAATTTATGAACAACCTCATAGATCTTATATCGACGATGTTCTTTTTTTAGTGCCTAACAAGTTTCGGAAAATTGATAATAATCCCGGTAAACTCATGATATAAAACTTAATGAAAATTTGTGATATTAACGAAGCGTTGAAAGAAGATACTCTCAAATTATTATACAGCTTTCGCTTTTTAATTTGTTAAGATTTATTATTGAGTTAGCATGAATGGTTTGGTTTGGTTGGTATGTTCTGGTGGGGAGCGCGGCGCGGCGTAGGGTTGTAGCGTCAGTCGATCATCACGGTCGCACAAAACATACGAGGTCCGCATACGTTAGTGAAAACGCAAGGAGGCGCACGCGAATCCGATTTCCGTCTCCGTTCTTAGTCCTTGCAATAACAATGCTTATTTAAAAAACTATTCCTCAGTGACACAGTGCTTGTTTTATAGAATCAATACGATAACATTTTCAAACGTTGTGTAGTTAAGCATTTTATGATAAGGTTTTTCTTCCGATTTGAGAGTGCGGTGAGTTTTTAATTATTGCATCTATATTTGAATGTTAAATAAAAGATTTTTTTGAAATTTTTTTTTCAAACGGTTATGTCTTCGTATGTACAATATTTAACGACCACTTAGCATAATATAAAATTAAACAACTAAAATTTAATTTCGGATCTAATCATATAATCGAAACTCATAACAATGTATAAGAAAAAAGACTCCCCTGAAAAACTCGCACGCGGCTTAGTGATTAGAGTGCACGTCTATGCGTCTACGAGTCCTGAGTTTGTTTCCTTTCCAAGTGTAAAAAAAAATAACATATGAATTCGTTAAAAATTTATCAATTAACTATCAAAGTTTCCTATAAAATAGATAAAAATATCTTGAGAGCTTTTATAATATTCAATTGAGGAATGAGGTAATGAGGCATAGAACTTATTGAGTGAAATGTCGTTACTGTCTACGCACATTACATTTCCCTGTGACGTATACTCCTTTGTTAAAGACAATCAGACATCAAACACTTCCTTTTCTATTGTAGTGTTATCGAGTCTTCGTTTAACGACGTGCGAATTTCGACCGAATGCGTACTTACGTTGTCTTTTTAGAGATGCTAATGTGTGTTTTATTTTAATCGTCATAACGAACATTGGTGAATACTTACCAGAAAAATTAAAACTTAAAAATGTTCTGTTATACCATTTTACCCTTATCACACAAAGGGTCCTCGAGTCAACATTATTTAGTAGAATTGCTTGTACACATATCTCGTATTTATTTACACTATTGAATGGTGCCATAAGCACCGAAGTTATGTTTTGGTCGCAAATGATAAACACGATTTGAAATCCGCTTTAGTATCCTTTATTTGTCATAAATAATCTAATCGAAATAAGTGACGAAAAGTCTATGTGATAATTGTATACACGTAACGATATGTCAATCCTCATCAGAATCGTGTTAACAAACATTATTGACTGCTTTAATCGTATTACTAAAAAAAATATGTATGAATGTTCTTCGTTATAACAAAAATAGTAATATCCTTAAGATACAAAGTATACTACTATCATAATTATGAACATTGTGACAATAAAGTTTTCATTATTACATTTATTGTTATAAGTTGGATTTTTTAGTTCTTATTCGGTACAGTTTTTAATACTAAAATTTCAATCTTAATCACCATGTAGTTTTTATTACCAGCAAATGCTTCGCGTTTAGTCATAAATTACCGCTACCTAGCACCAAAACCTATCACTTAGTGGTCGATAATATAAAAGATAGCTTTGTTCGCGACTTCGTCCGTACGGATTAAAAAAATATATTCTAGCAATAGCCTAATATACTCAGTGATAATGTATAGCTTAGTTGAAAAATATTTTTGAAGTCGGCACTGTTTTTTAGGCTATTCATTGTATACAGAAATACAAATATTTCCTGTTTAAAATATTAAGTATTCCTTACATACAGATTCTATGAAGTTATTACAAAATTATTCATAGATCGCGAGATAGTATTAAAAAAACGGATTGTAAGTAATGCATTGTAATTACCGGTACTAACCATTTGTAAGAAATAACTGAAATATCCCGTGCTGTAATCTATACTTCTATCTATACTATTATAATAAAGCGTAAACACACACATCTTTGTTGCCTAAGATGTCAGCAATTACAGCATATTTTTGAATAATTCTTTTTTTAATAAAAAGCCCTACACTTACGTCATGCTTTAGGCTATATATTTTCACGCCATTAAACTTAGGGGGTAAATATTTTGGATAAAAACCCTAATGTGGGAAAGAGACCATAAGTTGCTGCCAACATCAAGTAAGAAAAGTTGTCATCATGTCATGTCGTTTTGACATTTGCTATTGATAATTTGACAAATGTAAACAATAAAATAAAATCTTCATAATTTCATGCGGATGAAGCCGCACGGGAACACCTAGTTAGTGATAAAATATGTAGAGTCTGCTGCAAAACTTCATCTTAAGCTTTTTTGTTATTGTCGTTTTCACACTTTTTTTTAAATTAAAGTGTTATGTGTTAATTTCTTACCGTTAATTGTGACGTGTTAATTTATTTGTTTTGGTATATTCTTTGTTTATAGTTTCTTTTGTATTTGATCGTTTTATATATACAAAAGACCTATGTTGGTTTTATTGGAATTATATTAAGAATAACTTGGATTGGGACGAAGTATTGCGTAATAGTTTATATTCACGGATATTTAAAAATGACGTCACATTTAATTTACATACAAAATCACTCTTAAGTAGATTTTTTTACATGTAAATACGTTGTTCGACAAAAATCGTAAAGTGCGTATATGTTTATTTATAATAATACTTACAGAATTGGTACTGGAATAAACATTTACATTATTAGATGAATACGCGAAGAAGAGAAACATCTATCGTAGTATTTCTTGTATTGCTTAAAAATAAGACAAGTTTATATTTCATTGCGATCATTGTTGCGTGACTTGGGGTATTATACTATGCGCAAAGTAGTTAATGTCATCTATTAAAGATCAAGCAATGATTTATAGCTCATGTTGATGGAGATTATCATCTTAGCAAAGTTTAATACAAATCCTATAAACGAAGCCCATAGACAGTTAGGGTGCAGTTTCATTAATCGATAACACGGTCGTAATACAGCATACGGGCAGTCCCCATGTACGGGCTATCGGCTAGTGAAAATGATAGTAGGTAAATGATGATAAGAAAGGGCTATAACACGACGCATGCGGGTCCTAACGACTAAAGAAAATACCGAAAGCTAAACTAAGCACTTAACGACTAAAGAAAATACCGAAAGCTAAACTAAGCACTTAACGAACTTAACTTAATGAACGCAAACATTTCATAGCCCAACACCTGAAGTTGGCGTCGCGTCGTTATTTTGACTCTGCCGTCGGTCATCCTAATACGTTAGTTGTAGGTGCCGCCACCTACAACCCAATCGCGCTCGGTAAATTTCGACGTGATCATCGCAGACCTAGGCACGTTCTTGACTTCCAAGACGATGCAATAACAATCGCTCAGGCTAGGATTAAACAACTACGCAAACAAACAAAACGCCGTAGTCGCTGTCGACTACGGCAATCATTCCCGCGATACGGCCTCATAGCAGGCAGGTTTTCTCCTATCAATGATAGAAGCGTTGCTGGAGTTTCTTCCGCCACTTCTTCTCCCAGCGCTAACGCTTTCCGAAGTGGTAGTAATGTTAGATGTATTAATAATAATAATAGTAATCAGATAGCAGCAGCCAATCAAGCCGAGGTTCGGCCCTCTAGGGCACCCTTGAATCGGAATGCTAAACGCGTATTGAGTGACAGCCCAAGCCGAGGTCCCCTCTCGGGGGCCCTTGTGCCTAGTCACTCCATGGAACGTCCACCGAAGCGATCTAAGAGCTCGGTGGCTTCCCAATCCCGTAATAATAACGAAGTAACGGCTCGTGCCGAGGCTCCTGAGGAAGCCCCCGAGCTTAGTTACTCCTAAACGAGGTTTAGGCTAAGCGCCATCTGCGCTCGGCCACCTCATGCCCGGTGAATCTGTAAATGCCTCTTCAAGGCAAACAGTGACCATTCAGTCACAAAAAAAAAAAAGCAAACATTTCAGTAATCACCACCGCGTTACCATATACCATACACCATCAAAATACTGTCGAATTTTAAATATTGTTGCAATTAAAACAATATTATGTAATCAACCAACAACTAAAAAGGTATAATATTATTTAAATCAAATTAAATATTTTAAATTTTACATTTTGTACCGCAAGCCTGACTTTTGCGTATAAAATTATTTGTTTGAGGTATACTTTGAGTTTCATTCTATTTCATAAATATAACAAAGACATTAATCGAATTACTCCTAACTATCTATTATTGTTTAGACAAATAGTTACATAATTAAAATTATAATGAACTAGCTGTTGCTCGTGACTTCGTCCGCGTGATGTTAAAAAATAATAAAAAACATAGCTTGTGTTTAGTACGTAGCTTTTTAATAGTGAAAGAATTTTTGAAATCGGCAAAAGGTTTTGAGTTATGTACATCAATACATGCAATAATACAAATCTTTCCTTTTTATAATACTCGTATTAGCATCGATAAATATTTTGCTAACCTAAATTTAGATGTATTGAACAAACACACATTAGTGTCACACCTGTCCTTATCAGGTACAAAACAAAGAAGTGTTGAATGCGGTCAGAACATTAAAAATATAATAATATTAGATTTAACAAAAAATCATAACAGACAAAAAAAAATTAATAGTTAAACATTTAATAAGAGAAAAATCTAAAATATTTCAAAATATCTGGTATTGCATACTTTATGTTAGCGATAAAGTGTGCGTGATAAGCCAGCTCGAACACTAAAACTTTATACACTTGCATACCGATGCCATTGCTTCTACTACACTTGCGCTGATTTTTAGTCATAGTAACGTCGATAGTACTAGTTTTTGTAGTAGATATGTAATCGATTGCTTTTATAATATCGATTTTAAACACGATTAATATCTTTGTTCAAGTATCAGTTAATGGGAAACAAAATTAAGGGATTTCCTAAGTGTAAACTAAGTACGTGTACCGCTAAAAACTGTAATAAACCAGAATGAATTAGTAGAATTCACTTAATTTTTTAGGCCATGCAATTTATCACAGCGTCAAATCTCGCTGACCCGTGAATGTATATTGCGTTGGTTTCGATTGTGTTGTACCGTTACTCCGGGTACCATTCCATTAGGTTGGTCTGTAGTGTATTTAAATCATACTGTATCGAGCCTTCGAAGTCGTGATAGACTACGAGTACCGACTCTGTTAGCTCATATACGTTTGCTTATATTTTGCAACGGAGTGAACGTCCATTGTACCTTCCCATTGTTTTACGACTGTTTATAGACCGCAGACGACAGTACTTCTTAAAATCTCTATGGAATAAACGCAACAATATATAGGTAAATGGGTTGTATGTTAATTGCAATTGATATAGTGAATGGTTAGAAAGTTTACTTATTAAATCAGAGGCATCATTGTATAGGCGAATGTGAATTTCAGTTATTTGTTTCTATTTTTCTAGGATTCTAGTATTTTCGGTTTATATTGAGAAGTACTGAAATTAGCAATAGTAGGACATAAATTATCATAAGCATACTATAAACATTATAATATAAAAATAAGGAAGGTGAAAAATAAAAATTATTTCGTTTCCGCGAATTCGTACCACGCCGCAATATTTACTCACAGTCAACAAGATGTCACCTTGGCTAGCGTCTGCCTGCAGGATTTAGAAGTTGTTATGTTCTCTTAAACAGGTCTATGACCAACATAGAGTACACACGTAATAGGGTAAAGTTTAAAAACAATTTTATTTTGCTAAATCGAAACAAACAAATCGATTACTGAAGATAAGCAATGTATACTCGTAACCAACTAGTATACTTGGATAAAAAAACAATGCAAAAAAGGGAAATACAAGCTCTATTAACTACCCTGCTTTAAGGATCGATATAAAAGGGTACTTCAAGAAATCAGTATCGACAGCATTTAATGTATGGCCATTAACTTGCTTAGTTATTGAAAACCAAGGACCGTGTTTTTTAATGATATTTTTTGTTTCAGGTACCATAATATAATATACACATTTTCCATGTATCAAGAACACCGAAGACGGAATCTTAAAGCCGGTGGCTGGAGAACGAAAAACTTTCCTACGTAGGTCGTTCACCTCCGCCGAAAGAGCAAGGAATTAAAACGATTGGATTTCAAAAGGAATAAAGATGCAGTACATACGAGCATTTTTCAAACGGATCACGGACGATTTGAAATTAAAAAAATTGATACCATTGAAGATTTTATTCTTCGTACACGCATCAAGTAAGTGATTTGTCGCATCTAATGCTGTAAGAATAATTGTGTAATTGAATCTCGAAGGCACAATAATGGTTTCGCAACAAATAAATTGCCGTATAGTTTATGTGGCCGTGCTCCGAGCGCTTGTATTGAATATTTCATAACACAGGCTTATGGAACGTTGAAAGACGATGTATTTTTCTGGTTTATCGCTTTGGATTTGAAATCGTTCTGCGAAAAAGCGTTATACTTCTAATCCTAAATTATATTAAATTTAGTTGTATAAAAATCAAATTCGAGCTTGCATTTAATAAATTTACCTTCAATGTTCACTTAATCGGATCATCTTGTTAATGTTATAAATGCGAATGTTTGCATGGATGTATGTTTGTTACTACGTATCTTCAAAACGGCTTACAATCTGTCTCGATGAAATTTAACATATACGTTCTGGTAATTCCACGTGAACGACGTCGCGGAGAAAAGCTAGTATCAAATATTTATACTATTATCATAAAACCTGAAAGAAATAAACACCACGATGATGTTCTCATACAGGTGTGACGATAGCAAAAAAATATTGAACTACGCATGTCTAGTTCCTTTGGCCAGGTCAAGTCTATTAGGCGATCGGTTTTTACTTCTATAAAAATCGTTGTATTGCAGCTCTATTCGTCTTGTACCCGTACCTGACGATTCACATGCGTGAGCTGGGCATCAATGTAGAGGAGACAGCGATCATGTCGGCGGTGACGCCCGTCATCTCGATCGTCATGCCGCCGCTCGCCGGCATGCTCGCGGACAAGATCGGCAACTTTAGGGTACGTATATTAATTCTTCTTTGTTTTCCGCCTTGATAAACTGATCGTAGTTTTCACTAGGTTCTGTCACGTTTAACTTAACGGTTACTTGTCGCTTATCTTTTCTTTAATAAGGTGGCAAACGACCAATGGCTACTGATGTTGCTAAAATAGCGAGAAGACTACCCATCAATGTTTGTAACAAGAAAATCTTACAGATAAATAACTATCTAATAAATTAATTACCAATAAGAAACAGAAAGTCACGAATCCGTAATCTGTATTCCCAATTTTTTGTCTTTCGTACGACAAGCAAAAACTTAAAGATTAAGTTGTTTGAAGTTGAAGTTATACTAATATAACCGCAAAGTTAACATTTTCCGGTTTTCATCTTACGTAAATGATAATACAAGAAACCCAAGTAAGAACAAATAGGCTCGTACTACCTTCGGATAAGCCATTAGTTTTTTGTTTGCTTAATCTTGTTTCTAACATAAAATTGGTAATTGAATAGAGTATGCGATGAGTTGAACGAATGGGTTTTAGTTATTTACGTCCGCTTAACGTTCTGGTTTGATTGAGTTAATTCACAATGAGTGTATCGCAAATTAGATTCAATTCTGGATACAATAACCTTTACCTTGTATTGTGGTGGCAGCATTGTAGCGAAGCGGCCGCTCCTACGCCGCGTGGAGCCAACGCGCAGCGGCCGAACAGGAAGTGTCGTCTCTCATGTTTATTACTCTATGTAGTTACAGTGACACAATCCCCTTTTTTTAATATTTTATTACAAATCAACAAGAATATCCAAGTCTAATCTTTCATCACAAAAATTGTAAATCGCAATCGTTGCAAAAAAAATCGTTTGCACAATTACACGTACATAACTGCGGCCGCCATAGCCTGTTGCGATAAACGATGTCATGAATTAATTCTGTCATTTTCCTATATTTTCCGGTGTCTGACTTCCTCTGATGTCTCTGTTACGGAACAATAAATTCATCGTCAATGCGAATTTACGTCGGAAAATGTCGGTTTTATGTAGTTCTGCTAATCATTCTTCTTAAACGCTGCATCCTGTTTTTCTTTTAGTCTGCAATTTGCCTGTAATTACGGCTTTTTCATGAATGTACGTTTGCTTGCGAATAAAATCTGCAATTGTTCTGAAGGTTTTATATCTATTTATTTGTAGATATGTACATTTTAAGACAAATCTTATGTCATGCTAAATGAATGGTCTTTTAATTAGTAAGCCACCAAGAGTATTTAATAAAAAATATTTAAATCGGCCAGTCTTCCACATATATCATTTTAATATTATTATGCATATTATGTCAACTATTTTAATAGGTTATTAAATCAGAAATTTTATCTTATAGTGTTATATTTAAACTCGTTAATAAAAGTAGACAATCCGTAGCTACTGCTGGCCTTATCATCTGCGTTGGGTGGTGCGTCGGCGCTGCTGCTGCTGGCGGTGCCGGTGGGCCGCATCACTGTCACGTACCCACCCGCCGCGCAGCTGCTCAGCACGTGCCGCGCGGGCGCCCTGCAGCTGCGCCCTCTGCCGGGCTACCCCTGCACCCCGCTGCATCCATACGCCTTTGATGTCAACTTAACGTAAGTATATATGAAACATGGCGATAATTTTTTTATAGTTAACTTCACTGCTGTGTAATGGTATCCTTTATGTTTCTATACAGGATCTTGTCTTGCGGGTTCGTATGCGAGATACCCGACGAAGTTACTTCTAAGGAAATCGAGGCTATGATCCACACGAATTCCTACGACGTTCGATTACAGTCGAACTCTCATGATCAACGCCTGCTGTACCGTCATACGGTATCTCCACTGCCGATGAAAAGCAAAGTCCTAATGAAAGATCAAAGCACTTCAAGAATTATGACGGATGATCCTTTCTTTAATTCTACAGTCTCGAGATTATCAGACAATGAGTTATTTTTCCCAGCACCGACGCTTTACCAGATGCAATGTACGCAAACCGAAAACAACGCGACCTGTCTATTTGGAAGGAAAAACTTTCTTAACGATCTGGAAGCTGATAACGAAGAAAATTCTAATACAGAATATCGTATGCGGATATCACATGACGTTCAGAAATCGTCCACTGAAGTCAAGGATTACTGGGTTAATGCAATATCAATTGGGAATGCAACGAAGTATGATGCAGATTATGAAGGCGTTGATAGTATGGCTTGCGAGGATAATTTTATTGGGGTAATTTTCGTATGTTTCTTTAATTCATTTCATTTATCTCACTACACACACAATAGATCCAAATTGTAATTGACTAATTTATTAAAAAGTTTAGCAATACCACTATGCCTTTTAGTTATCATTATTTTGTCATTCATAAGAAAGTATGGAATCTAAATAGCCAATAGAAATATTTGTTGATAGTCTATTAATTCAGTAAAACCTTCATATTTGTATCATGTTTAGTTATTATTTGTAGGATGAAGACGTGGATAATGTTCGCGTGAAGACAGGCTCTAGACTACTGAGCAGCTGTTCGTCTGCGTGCGCCGCGCTCACACCGAGGAAGAACTTGTGCGAGAACTTCCAACAACAGATAGAGCTCGATCCCACGTTCACATTCTGGGCGTACATGGCTGTAAGTATCTATTGTTTTATTGTTTCGTGACCCTGATGCCTTTAACTGACGAAACAGTGTAATCCAAAGAGTTTGTAATAGTAGTTGTTATAAGTAACTTATAAGTAATTTGTAATCATAATATGAAGTTCTAAAACTTATACAAGGTTGATATTAATTTGAAGTTAAAGATTTTATTAACTCTAACAAAATTAAAATAAACACTTTGTAGAAAATTTTTGTGTTAACTTTGAAATGTATGCAATTCGAAATCAGTTATTAAATACGTGCGTTTAAAAGAAATGCTGTACAGGAATGCTAAAGATTTTTTTTTATATCAGGGAGGAATACTTAAAAGAGTTAACCGTGAGTTACCACTGCCGTATCAAGCATACAAAACATTGTTTCCTCATATTTTTCAAGGGGAATGCATGAGATAACAGCATATTTCTTTTCGAGTGTTGCCGTGTAAACCCACGATATATGCGGTGAAGATTGAGCGTAGCCGTTAATGGAAAGATTGTTGTGTAATAGATGCTAACTGGGTAATAGCTGTTACGGCAGTGAACCCCTTCACTACACGTCAAACACCACGGCGAACTGAGACTCTCTTACACACGCCTTTACTTAAATTATACGAAACGGCAATTTACATTTATCTATAACCATTTCTGAAGTAGTTTTATTAATTCTACGAATTTAAACCAGTCGTTATAAAAATAATAAACTTTACAATGATGGATATATGATGAATACCTATCTATATTCATAAAAAAATATGTGATCCGAAGAATTAGTTATAATTGCTTTATTATAAAAAAGAATCTATAGAAACATAAGCAAAACAGTTCTGAAGAGTTTCGATTATACTTTTTATGATTTGTAAGCGTTTTAATTTTTTTATTCCCATCTTCTTTATTGATGAGATTAACTATAAATAGAATTGATTAGGACAACTTCTTTTTTTGTTTGTCTATTATTAGACCAATACACATTGCGAACACGCCTACATTCAAGTTATTTTTTTGTTTTGGAAACGTAATTCCGTAAATGCTTTTTAGTCAACTTGCCTTTAAAACAATAATTGTATCTAATATCTATAACTTCTCTTAAATTTTATTGTAGTTCTATCTTCTGTAGTAATGTTATTGCCATGAACTTTCACTTGTAGATAATAGAAGCTTAGAAGCTCGTAACCTCACGTAAGTTATGTATGTCGTAACGTGAGACAAACATCTTAGCCTTGTCCCAGATGTCGCGAATGTGACTAGCGTGCACTCAACCACAAATGCCTACGAATACAGCTAAAAAACGTAATCTATTCAAACAATAAGATAAAAATGAAGACTCTTGGAAATATCAGACCCAATTTCAGGCTTCCTATTTCACTTTAAACTTGGTTTCCAAAATACTTTCGAAGCGTCGTTTCAATTTACTGCTTTGTGATGGGAATACCTGGTTGAAGCGTTTATCAATATAAGAATTAAAAGTGGGTCTTGTTAATCACCCACTTCAGAGAAGGTTCATTTTCTAACTAAAGTTTGAAAAAAAAAAATGATTTGTATCACGACCTTAACTAATGCGTTTAGTTTATTGAATATTCATAAGCCATTATCAAATTAAAATATTTATATGAATTAACATATGCTTTTATTTAATTATAGGTGAGAGTTTTCATTGGGATTATCGGTGGTACGGCTTTCGCGATGTTCGAGGGCGCAGTGATCGCTATAATCAGAGACCAGCGTGCGGACTACGGGCTGCAGCGGGTGTACGGCAGCATCGGGGGCATGATCTCATCTCCTCTTTCCGGGCTGCTCATTGACTACGCTAGCAGGGGCAAGGGATACACGGACTTCAGGTAAAAACCACAGGACGAGACAAAAATAGGTGTCTGAAAAGTTAGTCAAACTAATGTTCAATTGTAAAAGTTCATTGGAGAGTTGCACATGTTTATTAGTGGAAACTACGACGGATCCAGGGGGGTCATGGGGGTCATGGCCCCCCTCTGGTTGGTCAAGTGCTTGACAAAATATATTTACATATTTTGTCAAGCTCTTGACTTGACCACGACTATGTGTCACCCCTGTCGCAAAAGCTGGATCCGCCCTTGAGCATAACGCATATTTAATTTGATTGACAATTTAGATACCGGATGTAAGGAGACCTAATTCTTGTACTCATCGCTGTAATAATCGGTTTTGTTTAAATCCTATCAAATTTAATACTTTTTGTTATTGAAGGAATCGGATTTGTCGAGTTAATATACAATAAGCTGTGGTTTCTTGCATAACAATACCGCAATTTGATCCGTATTCAGAAATTCAATATGATGTATCGTGTTCTTTGTTAAATAGGAAATGATTGCTTACAGGCCGGCGTTCTACTTGTATGCGGTTTTGAAAGTCCTGTCCGGAGCACTCATGCTGAGCATAGACCTAGAATTCAAGCAGCCAGCTCAGAATCTTCTAGAAGATGTGATATCTGTGTTCCGGAATATTGAAATCGTCGCATTGTTTATTGCATGTTTCATAATGGGTAAGAATGTTTTATATACCTTCAAGAATGGAAAGAAATTAGATGCGAAGAAGGGATATTTTAAATTGTCTAGAAATATTTATGATGATTTTATTGCTATTTAAGTATTTAATGCCAGTATTAAAGAATTTTTAGTTAGTCTATATCTATACTAATATTTTTTTTATTTTTATTTTTTTTTTTTTTTATTATTTTTTTTTTATAATATAAAGAGGAAAACTTTGTATTTTTGTATTTTTGTATTTTTGTATGTATTGAAATAACTCAAAAACCACTGGGCCGATTTTAAAAATTCTTTCACCATCAGAAAGGTAATTATCTGTGAGTAACATAGGCTATATTTTATTATTACTAATGTTCAGGAACTATGAATAAACAGCGTGTTTCTGGACGCCGGCGTTAAAAATTCACTAAACTTTAACTTTTCTCGGCTTACGCTGCCTAAACCGTTAGAGGTATATAAAAATGATGTATGAAAGAATTGTAGATCTCAAAAAGTTCTACAGAAAAGCCCGCGATAGCATATATCTATCTTTAACGGTTTTCTTACAATAACCACTTTTTTGTGTACAAAGTGAATTAAAAACCTTACGCTATTTACAGCGTTCTTTTATAGGTTTCAATATTAATCCTTATCCAAATAAATGCGTTTGTTATCAGGAGAATTTAATGTAGAATAAAATTGTTCTTTACAGTATTAAAATTGGACTAATAGTTTAGAAGATATCGCGAACACAAACAATAAGGGTAACCGAAAAATCAGCTTACAAGCTACCGGACTTAGAAATTTGGAATCTTGCATCGGTAGATTTCTGTTATTACGTAGATTACTACAAGTTAATACTTTTGGTAATAGGTTGAAAAAAAAGGGCGAATGTAATAGGTTATATTTGTAATTTCACGCGGGCGAAGTCGCGAGCAACGGCTCGTTATTTATATTTAGCTAGTATTTAGAAATATTCAGTGTTAGTATTTAAGAATTCAATGCTAGGCGATGTGTCGATCGACCTACAAACTAACGGATGTCTACGGTCATCCATACAAATTACTTTTAGCTCGCCGCGCTAAATTAATTTCATCTTTAAAATAACGATTCAGTGAAATCGTGCCATTAAAATGTTATGTCGATTATTTGCATTCTTTCGCGAAGTAAAATAGTATTTTTCCTTGTTTCTATCATTCCACGAATTTTGGGCAAGTTTTTTGACAGGTTAAAAACAAATCTTTGCTCATTATAACTGTGAATTGGATGGCTGTTGGTTGATCGTTGATTTAATACATGCTTTATTGCTTTTTTATAATAGCGTAATAGTTGTATTGATTTTGTTCTAGAATAAGAAAATTCATTCCTTTTCCTATTACGGTATAATTATCCATTCAATTATTCGAGAAATGGTACAAATAGTTTATTAATGCGCAAAATATTTCGACTCTTACTAGAAATGAAAATCAAGTTTTTAATTATGTAAATAATATTTTCCAAGACGAGAATAAAACAAAAAAATCGCAAATTCCAGGTACCGCGTGGGGCTACATCGAGAGTTTCCTGTTCTGGCTACTACAAGACCTGGGGGCGTCCCGATCGCTGATGGGTATTACTATCACAGTGGGTGGGATCGCGGGCCTGCCGCTGCTCGTCCTATCAGGACCCATCATCAACAAACTGGGACACGCCAATGTACTCTTTATTGGCTTCGTCTTTTATGCTATTAGGTTACTTGGTAAGTTAGTGTAAAAAAAACATAGTCCAAATATAATCGGAAGTGCAAAAATTTCATTGATTTTTAGTAGATTTAACTTTGATTAAATTGCTGTCTTCCAGATAATTCTAGTAGATGTATTATATCCAAATATTTTTACCATTAAATTATACTAATATTATAAATGCGAAAGTTTAGATGGATGGATGGATGTTTGTTAGATTTTGTAGCCTAAACTGCTGAACGGATATCGATGAAATTTGGCATAGATGTAGAGGATAGTCTGGAAGAACACATAGGCTACATACTTTTGTTTTTTTTTTCTAAATTCCACGCGGACGGAGTCGCGAGCGAAAGCTAGTAATAATATAAGGAAAGTAGTAAGGTTTTACTTTAATCTTTAAATAATACTTGTTTTTCAATTTTGCGGATGTACAAAAGTATCGGTTTTATTTAAGGCGACGTATTTTAAACAAGGAAATGCAACTAAAAAGAATATAAGGAAGTTGCGTTTCAGTTTATGAGTAAAGTATACTTTTACGACTTTATTTAAATAATTTGATATACGTAAAACAAACAAACAACAAAGGTCAAAGTATGATTATATTTAAGTCGAACTTGTTTTAACTTAAGTAATGTTAAGTCACACAGCTTTATGTTTTTATATAACTGAGATTTAAAATTGCATGTAGTTTTAATTACTTAAAAACTGTTCCTCTTCGCTTTGTTATGTAAAAACTTATTTATATGAATTTAATAAATATATTTTAATGTCAAAATTCAATATTGTTAGTAAAAAATAAATTAATTAAATGTCGCATAATGTGTCACTACCGGCAACAAAGAAATGCGGTCTAAAGGATCGTTGACATTTATTGTGACATGTTTTTTAACAAACATATGACGTAATAATTATTTATCAGACATTTGCATTTAATTTACAAGCTGTTAGCGGTTCCGTACGCATTTGTTTTTTTTTAATTTTCGTGCTAGAATAAAAATTTTAATTGTAAAAACCATACTCACCAACTTATTTTAAATGTCCGTGGAACGTAAAGGCATGCAAACGCTTTTGCACCGAGCTGTACTTGTTCTCGCAGATAACCTCGAGCCTTTATAAAGTTTGAATATTATAATAGCAGTATTATGTTAATGTTGCATTGCCAAGGAGACCTTTCATTTGCGTTACATTCGATTTTTCTAGAACGATCTT
Source organism: Papilio protenor (assembly GCA_029286645.1). Lineage (NCBI taxonomy): Eukaryota > Metazoa > Arthropoda > Insecta > Lepidoptera > Papilionidae > Papilio > Papilio protenor. Next base: position 3,559,317 of record JAGSMZ010000024.1, read on the forward strand.
ATCTCGGCTTACATTGGTACTAATCTCGTTGACATATTTACGTTTGCCTCGGGCGTTCTCATTCGGCCACAGATTTGTAATGAGATTTACGAAATAGTATTTATATTTTTACCTAGTTTAATCTTAGTGTACTTAAGAACTTTTCGTGATAACTTTATAAGTTTAATTACAGCTTACAATCACCAAAACTTTAATCTTAAGTTATGAGTCATTTTTATCCTTGCACTGAACTAAAATAGTTTCGCGACTTTATATCAATACAGATAATTTTATAAGTTGCACTAATACTTCTTTTTATTGACATTTCTGTCGTTTACGTTTTAAAGTATCTTGTATTATTTTTTACTGAGAATTTGGTGTGGTGCAATATCAATGACAGAAGTAACTTAACACTTATCTCAATATGACTTTATTTAAAATATATGTACAGTAACATGATTGTTGCAGGATATTCGTTAATCTACAACCCTTGGCTTTGCCTGATCTTCGAGGCGCTGGAGTCGGTGACGTCATCACTGTCGTTTACTGCAGCAGTGACGTATGCCGCGCGTCTCTCCTCCGTCACCACCGACACCTCCGTGCAGGGACTGCTCGGTGGACTTTACTATGGAGTTGGTATGTATTATATTGTTTGAATTATCAACTTTCTGACACTATAATGAGTGCTAGCAGTTGCTCGCGACTTCGTCCGCGTGAAATTGGAGAAATTTTAAAATAATAGCCTGTTACTCACTGATAATGTAGCTTTTAAATTACGAAACAATTATTGAAATCGGCCCAGTAGTTTTTGAGTTATCTCAATACATAGAAAAATACAAATCTTTCCTATTTATAATATTTAGTATAGATTATCTAAAGGTGACAATTAAGGGTACTTCTTAACAAAGGCACATTATTACGGTAACTGTAGCATTTTAGAAAAAAAAACAAACGCAACTTTTAATGCGAAAATTGTCGATGAGGAGTCATTTCGTTGTCTATTCTCTAGCAAATAAAATACTCTCTAACTTTCACCTTTAGTATGCCATTGTCCGAGAGTTCACGTTACGTTATAGATTGTAAAGGTGAGCTTTAGCTCTAAGCTTTATTATTATGAGAAACAATTGAATAACGATTAATGATAATCGCCAGAATTACGTCATTACTGATTTAGAAGTTTGATCTTTTGTTTTGCATTTAACTGAACATTTATAGTTCGGTATTTAAAAACTATGTAGATTCAGGACTTTAAAATATTATTTATAAAACGTTGATTCTTTGTAAAACTCTTTAGGTTAAAAGTTAATACTAACTAACAACCAGTAATACTTATACGAACTTTTTGTTACAGGAAAAGGATCTGGAAGTTTGATAGGCGGATATTTAATGAAATTCGTCGGTACGAGACCAACGTATCAGATATTTGCAATCGCCACGTTCCTGACAGGATGCGTTTATTATCTATTTAACAAGTTCTACATCGGAAAGCGTCCTTTCGACGATAGCAACGACATCTGCAAGAAGAGACCGCCAACTTTGGACATCGAAGACTGCGAAGTGACCAAGAAAGAAAATGATAAATCAAGTGCGCCGCTAGATGTCGTTAGTAGGATTGAGAATGATAAATTAAAGAGTCCTATTACAGAGAGTGGTCCGAAAAATAACCAATCAATGAAAGGTGTGACGGATATTGACGGCGGCAGTGACTCCGGTGTAGACAACCCGGCGTACGCTGAGAGCGAAGTCTCCAGTGACGTCACACGCAAGGATGACTGTAAAATTACCAAGTAACGTTTGTGATATTAAGTATGTTTAATAGTTCAAAACTTACAAACTAGATTTAGAAAATTATCTATACAATTGTTGTAAGAAAATGTATAGAGTATTATAATTTATAGAATAAATTTGACATATTATTTTCTTTTGTATTATTTGTTAACGGTTTACACGATAATGGTAGGTTGGTGGAAAGTTATATTAATAATTTAAATAAATAAAAATCTGTAAAAGGTTCTACGGTAAAGAAAAATATTCAGGGGCTATAGAAGAAAAAATAATAATTTGTTTTGAGTGAAACAAAACCATATTTCTAACGAGTCCTACCTTATCACCTAACTATTACTGCATAGGTTAGTTTTTCCACGACTCTATGACAAGGATATATTTCGTGTATGAGGATATGGACTACTTCAGCCAGTCAAGCGCCCAGAAAAATCCCGACAATCTTTTAATGAGTGTTGGTTATCCTTATCAAAATTAAACACCGGAATTATGTCCATGTAGTTACCCAAATTTTGAATTTTAAATTCACGCGACGACAGACAAAACTACAAAGCCTGTGATCGGTTACTTTAGCCCATTTTTATTTGAGATGCTCTGAATATTTTATACAAATATGTAACACTTTCTATTCTTCTTGTACCGCGAGTGACATTGATTATGTCGCTAACCAGTGTAAATTGCAGTCGATGCTTGGACCATCCGAATCGTGCTTCAGGTGTTCCACATACTATATAGTACCGCTATAAATTATCGTTATTTTACTCCCGATAAGTCCTCTATTCGGACATAGTGAAAACGTACAGCATATTGTCAAATAACCATTCTCAAATCAGCATTTGAGTCGAACAGTCGTTTTCAATATTTCAATGCAGTGTTTTTAAAATGAGGAAATTAACAATAACTTTGTCTTTACTGGTTATCAGTGTGTTATGTAATAGTAAAGTTTCGGCAGGAAATTTACCCGGTCCAATGGTGTACGTGGTAACGCCTGCGACACGTTCTGCTCAAAATGATGAAGGAAGAGCGAGGCCGTTTTACTATCGCAACTGGATACGAAGAATGGATTCCGAAACAAGCACCACAACTGCAGCTCCGACTACCTCAACAGTTAAAGTGGATACACCCGACCTTATATTCGCTGAATTTGAATCGGACGGTCACATGAAGAAAAGCATCAGAAAATTATTAGAAAAAGAAAGGGTCGAAACCAAAACTTCTACAACGTTCCAACCTATTTACGTTCCCGATGAAGAGTTTCAACCGGTGGCGCAAAAACCTAACTATGGGTTACCATTACCCACAGAAAAGCCAGTCCAAAAAGAAACTGAGGAAAGTAAATATTTTGAAATGTATAATAAATTCTATAATATTGCGCCTACGGCATATACTCAAACAACTTCGCCTACGACTACTACGACTAAAATACCCACGACAACATCGACACAAGCTACGCCGAGTAACGTTGAAAATATATGGCACATAATCGACAGTGAGAAATCAACCCAACACTCGGGTAATTGGGAAGAAGTACCAATTGAAACGAATGAGGAAGAAAGTAAAAGTGAAACCCAACCTCAAACTAATACTGACGATCATGTAATCAAAGAAGATAACAAGGAAGACAACGAAGACGACGAGCTATTCACAGATTTCGCAGTACCCGGGTAACTACATAAATTATCTTAGGTATTTTGGAGAATTGTCTATTTGTATGTATGTCTAAATTGAATATTTTCTTTGTAGGTTTTCTGCAAATCCGGGAAATGGTGCCGAAAACGAATCTCGGGGTATACGCACGGAATCTAATTTTCGTTTCCCTTACGTTAACTTAAAACCTTTTCAGATAAAAACAATGAAGAAACCCACTAACAACCTCTTATCGAATAGTAAGAAGAATAATAACTTATATACTAATTTAGATAATTTCTACGATTTGAAAAATCCCGTTCGAGGCGAAGCGCAAGATATTGTGCCTCAACAGAAACCGATCGATCGTTATAATCCGGCCCAGCCTTACTTGCCACAACAGAGTTATGGTGGTAATTCCAAAGAGTCTAATAATGTCCCCGCGAAGGCTACAGCTAACCTTGTGCCACCTCCTCCACCTCAGGCGCCAAAAATAACCGATAATGATTTCCCTTCTCCTACAAACTACGAATCTTTTCCGCCATACGCACCTTTGAGCTTCAACAGCGCGCCACAGCTGCCGCCCCCAGCTCCTAAGCCAGTATCTAGTTACTCACCGCCAGCTCCCGGTCCTATACCAGTATCAAGTTACTCACCACCAGCTCCCGGTCCTATACCAGTATCAAGTTACTCACCGCCAGGTCCCGGCCCTCTACCAGTATCAAGTTACTCACCGCCAGCTCCTCCTGGTGACTCGGGTGATTCGGATACATTCGACTCTCCGCCCGGACCTCCCATGGATCACGGTGACTCGGATTCAATTTATTCTGCACCTAGTTCACCCGAAGACAGCGGCGACTCTGATTTACTTAACGGCCATGGCGATGATATGGACCTGGGATATCGTTATAAGCCACCTTCAGGACCTCCGCAATCATTCGCACCTACTGCACCTCCGATGCCTGCTGAGCCCCCTATGCCTCCCATGCCGATGAAACCATTCGAAGGATACAACTATAACAAACCTTTCATGCCCCCGGATTCTGACATGCCGGACCATGATAGCAAGCCAGACTTTCACGGATTTTATGACGATAAGCCTGATGATTTTCATTATCACCATCATCACCATCCTACGACAACTACCACCGAAATGCCTCGCGTCAACAGGTACAGTTACTACTATTTGGGCAAGAAATTGTATTACTTGCCGCTTTATTTCAGTGTGTACTTCATCGTTTACGTGGGCGCCCTGATTGTTAAGGCGGTGTTGCGACACAAGATTGTGTATCCCAACAGCTGGAGACCGAACGATACAACGGCGGGCTTCTTCTCTAAGAGATCCATAGATTCTTGGGACCTTTCAAATGAAAACTTGCACGAAGTGACTGGAAAAGTAACACACGCTATTGCGACTGCAGCAAAAATGTACATGGATGGTAAAAGCAAAAATGAATAGAAGCAGAGATTTGCAGTAACTTTATTTAATGTACATATATTTAGGAGAATATTAGACTAAGTCGTTGTGATCTGGACATACTTAATATCAGACTGTATGTATTAGTGAATTCATTCATCATATTTTAAGTATAGTTCATACTCACAACGAGACAATTATAGATCTGTTTCTAAGTAGTATAAGTTATAATAAAATATTTTTCTACTTCATATTGTAATTTTATTTTTTTTACCTTTTTTCATCCACATATGTGTTTTATGGGAATTAATCTTAAAAGATAAACTTAGTCTGCATATTGGAATTCATCTTTATATTTTTTTTACCTTTTTTCATCCACATATGTGTTTTATGGGAATTAATCTTAAAAGATAAACTTAGTCTGCATATTGGAATTCAACTTTATATTTTAGACATAACTTGAACCTTAAAAAGAACCGTTAAAGGACTGAAGTTACACATACTAAAATATCTTTGTAGAAATCCTGTTCTATGCTTCCAATGATGCGCAGTTCGCGATAAGAGCGCCTTAAATCTTGCTTTAAATCTAATACAAGAAAATAAAAACTTGAATGAAAGTACGCATTTAATATATATTTTAATATCATTATTACCAATTAAAACATATTGCCTTATTCTTTCAATTTGAAGTTTATTTAACTAGTTTGTAAGTCCTAAAAATGGCGATTCGACGATTATTACTTGATGCTTGTCAGCAATACAAATCAAATGTTTCGGCAAATAAACGTCTAGATTCTCGTGATCAAAACTATTACAAATATAACATCCCATTTCAAAAATAATTAATTTCTTTTGTCGCTGATGGGCTATACTTTTATAATGACGATAGTCAATAAGATTTTAGCCTCAATCATTTTTTCTCTGAATGTATTTACACTTTCACTATTAACACTGCACTGATAAAATGAAAACACGAGTTCAATTGAAAAGTAAATATAGAAGCTTAGATTTTATATAAATGCTAATTTAAATTATTAGCAAAGTTTTTTCTCATCAAAAGTGTAATTGCATATTGCCTGCATAGAGACATAAGATATAAACAAGCAGTTGACATTTAATGAAAAATCCTGAAGTCTATTTTGGAATCCCTGAAGACTTGCAGAGACCGTAAATATTTGTGATAACGATGCTAATTTCGCTAGAGACGAATTCCACTTTCTATGCGATAGACTATTAAGTAGTTTATGCATACTATGTGATATATGTTTAACACATATCACATATTTTTTAAAACATACTAAGAAGTTGTTAATAAAATACATACTGTAGTTGTTTCTAACAGTTGTACAATCAGGGAATCTAGCTGCGATCCAGATTAAAATTATGGTCATATGATCGTTTTGTACGCATTGAGGCGACACGAAACAATATCCAAAAGGATGCAGCTTTTAAATGTGTTTATACGAAAAAAGGTTGGTCTATGGTACATGGCTAACTACATTTTATTGTTATAACGTCGTTTACGCTCGGTGGTTACATGTAAGAGGCGGCGTTTGTCTCGTTGCAAGGAACAACGCAGTTTTTCCGTAATTGGAACACTGCAGATTGCCGCGACTGTACTTTGATTATTTGCCCACAAATTGCATGCAAATATGGACATTTGATGACAATCCTATTGGGGACCAAGGGACATGGAAAAAACGAATAGTTGCATCTATTATCATTATTTTTTTATGTCTGAAAAGCGTCAGTCCACCATTGGTTAAGTACCGTACTTGTTATATAGAGTCGATTGCGTTGATATGTAAATGCAAAAATATTGAAAACTTGTACTCATAGGGCCTATGATTTCAAAAATACATAAGCACGTATTCGTCATGAGCACATATAGACCGTGAGAAGTGTACGGACGGATTCATACACATCTTTGAACCAACAGAAACATCGACATGACATCTGTGACTTAATTCAAAGGTTGTGAAGTCAACTAAACCGCACTAAGCCAGTGTGGTTAACTAAGGTCCAGATGTAGACTTGTGAACGTGTTTACGATGAATAATTGCGGGTACTGCGCTTACAATCGATTGAGGAAGTCAAAATTTTGCTTTAACTTGATTAAACTCTGTAATATTAAAATTCTATTTCATTCATACTAAAGCAACGGCTTCGCTATTTTCAAAATTAGAGAGAGCGGTTTACTTTATTTGTCTTATATTTAGCACTGCATTTTTTACTCTAAAAGAAAAATAACAATGTATATCTAATCAAAGAAAAGCCTCGTAGCGACAGCTGCCCGAATAAGTTTTAAGTCTTACTAGTCTCGGTGTCAGCGAAGTGACAATCTCGCAAATTAAATTGACACGTCGGAGAGTAAGGGGAGCACGATGTGTTTGCTGAATCCATATCGCAGGCACTCCCTTTGCGGTTAACTGGGACGGTTCGTTTCAAATCATTCAGTTTGACTTCAGTCAACTGTGCACTAAGCACGGGTGCTGTGGAGACATTTGAATAAATAACGTTTAAATTGAAAGCGATAGTTTTTGAGTGATAAGTTGTGGTACATTAGACTGATAGGTGACATGGCTATAAAAGGTATACTTCCGATGACTTGTCACGCGCTGGTGTGGGTACTGGCCGTGGCGTTCGCGCTGTGGGCGACCGGCGCTGGCGCTGAGCCGGCTCGCTACGATTCCGCAACACCACATTCGCCGGTCTATAGTAGATACAAATATGTACCACCGCAGTAAGTAACTTTGTCATGTATTTGTTGAAAGATGTAGGTACCAAATAATTAAAAAAATATGACCATACTTATGTTTCATAACTACTATTTGATTTATTATAACTAAATTAAAACTTCTAACTCTGGCATCGACGTCGTGGCCGTTAAATTGAATTATTTAAAAAAGTTTTCAGCATCGAAAGGACTAATTAATTCCCGTTTTCAGTTAAGGCCAATACTTACTTTTTTAACCGATCAATTATTTTAATGTGTAGAAAGCGCCTGTGCAAGAAATTGCTTAATACTCGAATGAGTTTCCTTGCGATGTCCAATTGTCAGGCACTTTAATCATTCTGTGGTCGAAATAGCAACGTATCTTTTGTAGTTATAAATGCCTTATTTATACTAGTCTTAATAAATTCTTGTTAATGCCATTTAATTATGTGCTTTTATAAAATAGCTTTAAACGAAGTTAAAGACCATTCTTGAACCGCTAACATTGTTTCTTAAACGTATTTTTAAAACGGTGTCCACACCTGCACTATAGTTTATTGCTATATAAATGTAATCGATGTGACACCGTTTATGTATATTTAAATAATTTTCACTGTTGTACTGAATATTGGATTTTGTGTTTCTGTTGATGTTTACATATAACCAACTCCCAATTCCATCTGACAATACATTTAGTGTGTACAAGACCTAACTTATTTTTAGAATCAATAAACATTTGCAGCTTAATGCTTGTTAATGTCATGTTTACATGTAAACTTTAAAGTTCCAGTTACAATAGTTACGAACGAGAAGATGTTAGTTCTGCACCTCCCGACCCTGAGCCTTCGGGGTACAAGATCGCACCCTCCGAGCTGATACTCTCCGGATTGAGGACCATTCTGGATGTTGTCCGGAATATGAATAAGAAGCGAATGGAGAGCAAAGCTCTTCAGACTCCTGTCAATTCGACTGCTATTCAGGTGAGACTAGTGAAATCTAGCGACACTGACATAGATTAAAGAAAGAATCTAGCTAACAAATCTAACTGCCTCACTCAGAATTGCTAATGGTTACTTTAGATTTCTTATATAATATTATACTAAGACCGTGCGCAAATCTGAAACTAAACTATCGCACAAATGTTTAGTCTCGCTTTGATTCCTATAAGGTTATATGGAGGTGCGCACAGTACTCGATTTTTAGTTGTGCAACTTAACTGTTGAATTTGCTGCGGAACAATCGACAATCGCACAACAGTTGTGCGATAGTTTAGTCAAAGGTGTGCGCCCGCTTTAAATCAACACTGTGCTCCGTAGTAGCGATTTAAACATTCTGAATGGCAGTATTTTTTTTATTTTCATTAAAACCTTTCTTTTTTTAAAGAACATGTAGTAGTTTATAAACATCAATTTATTTGATATACTTCTGTGTCGTTAGACTTCATAAAGGTTATTTTGTTGATATACTCGTATTTAAATCTGTTCTAAAAGTAGTAAAAGAAAATACTATACATTGTGTTGTAGTGACACCTAGTGTCATGGAGATCGAATTAGGGGCAATGGTACCGGTGCGTCGGAACTGGGTGACCGAGAACGACGGCGCTAATTGCCCACTGTGACCGCACCCTTGTTTGCACAAACAATGATAACGCCCAAAAGAAAGTTTGGACGCGGCGACATTTATGTTCGAAAATCCCGTAATAAAACACTTTCCATGTAGGATTACCTAGCAATAAAACTAATTTAACGCTTCGCATAAAAGAAAAACAACTGTACCCTGAAAACTTATATATAGATTCCTTCAATGACTAATTAAAATTCTAAGCGCCTATCCCACCAAATTGTAAATTGCCTGATAACAATCCAACGTGTAAAATATGTGATGGAAATATCGGATTTTGTTACCTTATTTGACAGTGACGTCATTTAAAGTATCTGAGCCACTATCAGCCAGTGGTGGAACAGGTCCTTAAGGTTTTATATTACCGTTACATTTTATTATACGTTTAACAGTAATCATACAAATCCAAACAAAAGACGATGGATGGATTAGAACTTTCGCTTTTGATTGTCCTCTGCCATACATTGCTACAAACATTAACAATATAACTAATTTCAATGGAATTGTTTTCAGTTGCGACGCGCTAAAACATCAAACGAGACAGAGAGCGGTCGTGGCTTCGAGGACTATTACGACGAGCACCACGACCATGCCGAGTACCATGATGTGACCACCACCGCTAAACCGATGAAGCAGGGACGGTACACCGACCCCTGGGCAGGGTACTATGATTGGATAATCAACGAAGGTTCATTCAAATTCTGGAGTGTTTTCCAGGTAACTAACTTTTTTTTAAATTAACTTTACACTCCTTTATTAATGTTAAATGGTACCTAAGATATGGAATCAGGTACATTTTTCACAAAATTACGTTTTCCACAAAACTACTACTAAGATACTCTAATAATCTTTGAAACGTTCTTTGTCATGGATTCGTATGGATCTAAAGTCTAGATCCTAGACTAAAACAGATATACATTTATAATTATAACGAGGAAAGATTTTTTTTTGTAAGTAACGTACAATATTTAAAACAGCTTTGTTGAAAACATCTTTAGAATATATTATGAGTTAGAGTATAACCAAACGTGTTTAATAACAGTATTAGATTACTTATAGGAACTAGTAAATTATTAAAACAAAAACAATAAAGATTTCATGATATTAAGCATTAACCATAAACCGTCTGACCTCAGAGGCGCTGTAGTGTATCGTAGCGAAAAATCACTGTTGTTTATATAATTGTATAAAAAACACTGATTACTTTGCTATTTGACAAAATGTACGAGCGTTGGTATCACGACATTGACATAGTTATATTACCGAAAGACGTATTCCTTAGGAAGTCGATCATTGTGACCTTACACATCGCGTTTGTCCTTTATATTATAAAATATATTGTTCTTATAAATTATTTTACATACAAATGTATGTAAAAAATAGAGTATGAGCACTATATTAATATGTATGTTTACAATGAAATGTTGCAACGAATGTGTAACACGATGGTAAAATAATATAGAGTATGCACATAAAAAATAATAGATTTAAATTGTAAATTGTACAATATTACTTTGCTTTTGTCATTGAATGGTTAAAGTAAGGTTAGAAATATCCAATAATTTTGATGAAGATGTTAACGTCCTCTCTCAAACATTCGCATGGTATTTGCGCGAAATAACAGTATACCGCCATTGTTATTGAGTTCACCGGTCATAGGCACCTTTATTGTTAAACGCCAGTTATAGAAGATTACACATAAAAATAAGTAAAGAGGAATATTTATGTATTTCCTGTTACTAAAATTTAGCTAGAAAATTACGTTAATTAGAACGTCATTCTTATCGTGGTACATGGTCATGCGCTTCTTCATTAAAAAGTTTCCGGATTTTTTTATCATCCAGTAACTGCTAGCACTAACTGAACATAAAAATTCACATGGAACATACTTTAATGTAGCGGCGTAACGTTCTTTAATTCAAATTTACCAGAACAAGTATAAAACGTACGTACTGTAATAATAAATTAATAATAATTATCTAACTACGAAAAACAAAAAAAAAATCACAATGATATTTTATGCAAATAGAATATTTTTTTATATTCTTTTACATGATAGGCACAAACTGTTACACCATGTTGTGGGATAAACTGGTTATTATAATCTGAATTTATAAATAAAATATTATTGTTTACTTGACCTTGATTATCACAATAACCTTGTGAATACTACGTACAAGTACACGTGACACTCAAGTACAAGTTCACGTTGTGATGCGGCACCTGTCAATACAATGTGCAATACAACTTATTAAATTACTCTGTAATTACGTAGCACGATTAAGCTTTAATATTTATATACAACACTATAATACAATATTAACTTTAACCTACCCTGTATAAGGGGATCAGGTCTTAGCCAACCAAGTCGGCCCAATGGTTGACGACACCCATCTCTTAATTTCTTTACAGATTTCTAGATTGTCATAAGTAATATGCAAATTGTATTTTTCAGCTCTTCACCGCTGCCCTTCTTCTGTACGCGTGCCTGTCTGCTATTTACTACGCGAAATTCAACCCTATCATACCGGACTACAGTTTGGAATACGATGACTACTTCCTAGAGCGGTCTGTAGGAAGAAAAGCGAGGAGTGTTGAACCTTGGGAACTACCATCAGGTCTTAGCTGGATGAACACTCAGACGTTCCAATTTATTTTGGATGCTATTGCTACGCATTATAGTGACCAGTAGGGAAGCTTAAATTTTAGACAATTTTAAAGCGGGTGAAAATATTTATGAGGCAACGACGTAAAATCATTCAAACGAAATGATATTTGCAACCTTGTTGGCTTGTAATTATGAATGAAGTCTGATTTGACGAAAATTCTTGATTTTGTAAGAATACTTTGAATCGGATTTTAGGAAACAATACATCTTAAGGCGGTATATATAAATTATATAAGCGTTTGTCATAGTAATAAACAGTTGTGCTCAATTTTAGTTCCTAGATTACATTAGATTTAGTTTATAATAAATTAAGTCCAATTTTAATATCGTGTCTCATTTCTAACAAGCATTTTTTTGCCCAGCACACGCTTTCGCAGGAAAATATAATAATAGGTTACATAGCTTAGGTAATAAAAACAAGGCGAGGAATAAGGCACAAGCTTATATGATGTTACAAGCGACTCGCGGCCGTAAAAGCTTCGACAGGAAAGCTCTAAACATTTAGGCACACTGAAAAATTATTTCAGTGGCATACAAGTTTAGATAATTAACATATTGAAATATACCACTACTGCACTCTGTTATTAAGTCATGTGATTACGCAAGCAATACATATGGGCAACAATTTTCATACAATATCCAAAATTTAATTTAGCACTTTGCGAAAAAGTCAGGTAGATTAAGTATTAACTAACAAGAATTAACAAGGCATAAATAAGATGTTATAAGTTATTAACATCTTATCTTAACTAACCATGAAGTTTTTAAAGTAAGTGAATTTGATCAGTGTGTGCGAAGGTTTATTTCATATTACAGCTTGCAGGCGGCGTGCGGCGGGTGGCGGGCGTCCCGGGTTCGACGCCCGCTACCTTCGCTCCCCGGCTAGGACATTCACAGGATGTCGCTGTTGTAGCCACACTCATTTACCCGCTTTCGCTAAATATGGCGATCTAAATTATTGATTCTAAATATAGATTACTATAAAGTAAATTTAAAATTAGATTTAGCCATTTAGTGTTATTTTTAATATGGTTTGGTCACTTTTCGACTCGGTTGACTTAAAAACTTTTGTTGTAATTTGCCTAACTATTGTGTTTTAACCAAAATATTTTTTTTGTCACATTAAATTAAAATAGTACAAAATTTAAGACGTCATAATTTGTAGATCGATAATGACAGTTAAGATGTTCGTTTCAGCGGTAAGCCACAGAACAATTTCGTTTTGCGGTTTGCTGCCTGCCCGTAGCCCGCATTCGTCACGACTTGGCGATGTATAGTGGGCGTAACGTCATTACGTCAGGGAGCATCCGATCAGTTCAGATAAGTGAGCTCGAGGTGGTCTCTCGTCCGTGGTCGGGTTGGCGTTAGTTCAACGTTCAAGTGCAATGCGCCGGCACATCGCAGGAGTCAGTGTCGGTGCGAGGTTGCGCCGTCGCCACACTCGCGCCCCCACGCGGCCTACATTTTAAATTCGTCGTTCGACTAACTGAATACGATCTAGCACACAAATTGTTCTTTGAGAAAAAGAGAATTGTGACTTAGTGTACGTGTGTTTTTGAACCGTTAAATGTTGATCGTCGTTATTTGTTGGATAATATTTTAAGGTAAATTATTTGTGTCTTTTATAAGCATAATCGTATTTGTTGTAGATTGATACAATACAGTGATAAATCGTTTAACTTTATTAGAAAACTTTTACCATAAGTTTTTTAATAATATTAATGAAAGCTCAATGGAAGTAAAGCGTAGTCTAATAATAAACGGTACATTACTTAACAATTAACAAGATAAAGATTGTCTCTAATGTGAAGTCGATGTAATTTCCCCATACAAAAGACTTCAACGAGAAAGGCACTTTGGACATGTTTATGTTAAGTTTTGCAAAATTTTGTTCATGTTATCAAAAGATTTGAAACATACTTATTTTGTTTAAAAATACCATTAATTATATATGACATATACGTATTTTACTTAACGTATAGGATAAGATAATGTTCGATAAGTTTATTTCAAAGATTGCAAAGAGTTCCTTTTGAGTATCTTTGAAACTCAATGTATTTTAAAATGATATATTATCATATATGTATTCGTATGACCAAAAACTATTTCAAATGTAAATATGCTACTTGACAGGAAAACAGAAGCACTGAAATAATTTTTGTCATCTTATGATTTTCAGATGACATTGCTAGGGAAATATATTTTTATTAAATTATTCTATAGTTTTGAAGCAAATGTTACATTACATGGTAGCTATCCTGGAGTTATTTATAGTTATAATTATTTACAAACTAGCTTTCGCCCGCGACTCCGTCCGCGCGGAATTAAAAAAACAAAAGTAAGTAGCCTATGTGTTCTTCCAGATTATGTTCTACATCTATGCCAAATTTCATCCAGATCCGTTCAGCTGTTAAGGCTACAAACTCTAACAAACATCCATCTATCCATCCATCCATTCATCCATCTAAACTTTCGCATTTATAATATTAGTATGATTGAATTAGGTTCTTCGTTCGGATGTTCCCTAAAATTGTGATTAGCTTATAGTCTTTGTGGATTTCAAAGGAATGTATTCGATGAGAGTAGAATAACAGAAATATTGTACATTTTAATAGACCAGAGTGTATATCACCTAGTATTGCGACGTCGTAAAAGTTTCACTATCAACCTGAATATGTCATTGTATGAAACATACAAAGTCAATGGAACAAATATACAAAGAAACACACAGTAAATATAGAGAACAGATAAAATGTAGGTTTAAATTTAAAAGACTTTGTTTAGAGTACACTTAATGATAGCTTTTATAAAGCTAACCTGTTGATAAATAACACAGCGAATACCTCTTAAATATTTTGCATAAATACCAGCTTTCTACACATATTGATCGATTATTTAATTCTTTAAGAGATACTGTTATATGTTAAATATTGTTGTCACACTATTAATATAGGTTCCGTTACTGTAAATGCATAAAATTATCAAGACCGGTTTACATACACTATCTTCTTAAGTTAAACTGGCTTGGTAGGCTCTGCTGCCATAAGGTTATGGGCTTTTTATCACCATAACTTAACAAAAGTTAAGCTACCATAACTAAGTAAATTTTTATCTAAAAGAAATTCAAAAACTGTTTGTGTTCGACATTTATGTTTTGTTTATACAGAATTAAAATATTACATAATAATACTAAAAATATGGATCGTTTTTTGTTTTCGAAGATTTATTCGTCGCTTTAATAGATCATGTCCAGTCAGCTGCACAAAATTAACATTTACAAAACTTCAAAAGCCTGAACATCATTCGGTTTCAAAAATACGTATGCACGTGTTAGTCAGTAGCATACATGGTCGGAAGCATACGGACAGAAACGCGTATATATTTTTAAATTTGAAGGTATATTGAGAGACAAGTAATTCAAGCTTTGTATTTAAGCACCTGACTACACAATTCATTTAAACAACATCTCTATTACGTTTGGACAATGTAATCATAATAAGAATATTGGTCAATACTTTAAAAAAAAAACTTTTTAGAAAAAACTCTCCAGGCGAGAGATTAAGTTATGTATTGAAGTAAATTCAAAGGAGTGTTGAACCGATGCCAACATTCAACATTTGAATTGCATATCCCCTGTACAAGTTTTATTCAAGTCCGTTAAGTTGTCGGAACGTGTTTGTGACACTAACAAACATTTAATATACTCGTACATGTTGAATAACGGGACTCTTTGGACATCGAAAGCCTACGATAGGATTAAGATTTAACCTTATTCCCTTTAACATTTAGAATATTAAGTATGCATAATTTTATTCAAAAAGTCGAAGGTCAATCGGAAAGTATTTAGCACGTAAGATACTGGAAACCTCATTTTATAATATGTAAATCAATCCATAAGTTTCTTTTTGTAGAAATCAAATAATTTATATCTGTTGTAGTTTACAATAAGGTTTTCTTTTGCAAAACTCTTGCACAAATAACTTTCGTTTGCTTAATAAGTAAATTACGAAGAAATATGAGGTCAATGTCATGCA
Organism: Papilio protenor; assembly: GCA_029286645.1. Taxonomy (NCBI): domain Eukaryota; kingdom Metazoa; phylum Arthropoda; class Insecta; order Lepidoptera; family Papilionidae; genus Papilio; species Papilio protenor. The sequence goes on from JAGSMZ010000024.1 coordinate 3,575,159, forward strand.
TTGGTATGTATATTTACTTTATTTGAATATAATAAGATATCGATATTCTCTTTCAAATTATGATAATAGAATGAGTTTAGTTCGATGCGGCGATAACTCGAAGGAGCGACTTTCTAATTTGAAATCAGGATGGGGCTCCGTTGACCGGTTCTACGATTGGTCACATCAATCTTTATAGAATTAAACCTGTGTACTCGAGCATTATTTTCATTCATAATATTCATGTATAATTTATTTGATAATTATAGTTAGATTTACGGAATTCAAAGTTTTCTTTTTATTTGCCTCCATCTTGTCCATTCTGATATTTTTACTTAATACTACTAATCTATATCTATACAAATATTATAAAGAGGAAAGATTTGTATTTTAGGATTTTTGTATGTATTGGACTAACTCAAAAACTACTGGCCCGATTTCAAAATTCTTGCATCATTGAAAAGCTATGTTATCACTGAGTAACATAGGCTATATTTTTTTAATTTCACACGGGTGAAATCGCGAGCAACAGCTAGTGTATTATCCGTTTAAACAAACTAAATCACCTAAGTCGTGAAATTTTTGAGTTAAAATACTTACAAAAAGAATTTCTTAACGATAGTGCTTACGAAATATACATTAACCTGCGATTTATGGTCGAGCATCCATTGTAACTGTTCTTGAGTGAGCGGAGCAACGAGAACGATCTAAAGCCACTAAAATGCCGCTTAACTTACTGTTATGTTGCGGAAGGAAAGGTGTGAAGAGATCGTAACAATCAAAACATATGACATTCTTTGTTAAAAGATAAAGATATAATGGTTTTTATAGCATCAATTGCACTTATTATATTTGGTATTTCCATTTGTATAAATTCTTGCAAGACGTAGCTTAATACAAACATTAAGATTAAGGAAGGGCCTTAGTGTAGTTAATGAGAATATGATTTTGTATTAAGCATTAAATAAATAGAAATTGAATAAACACGCTTTGTCAACTTATAATATATTTTTAAGTGTTAGTTTCATATAAGTGTTTTAAGAAAATTCAGAAGTTAGTTACTCAGTTCTCAAATCAGTATACTGTTACCTATTCAATGCTAATACAGAACCGTTCTTTGGATAACAATAAGAGTCGACACGCGATTTTGTTTATTTATACCATTGGTATGTTCTGTCTGCATTGTAAGTTGTAACGGCCAATTACGTAATTAACAGTTAACAATTAAATTTAATTAAAAAAATAAATTGGTTTTATACGATTTGAGATGTTTCATTTAAACTGTTAGAAGTCACTAAAGTTATGATGGTGGTTTAAAAGTTTAAAAAGTATATAAGAATTGCAGTGAAATGTATTCTTGGAAGTAATGGTAATAATGGTAATCCAATATTCGACCTTAACATTGGTTTTTGCTCAAATGTCATCGAACTTGTCGCATCGCAGTGAACAATACCGCACGAATCGTGACTGCGGCAAAGCTCTCGATGTCTTCTACAACCACGTATACGTTAACGATCGAAATCAATATTCAATCTCGAACCAATTTTATTATCTGCAGTATTTTTAATTATTGTTTTTAATAAATTTTGTTTAATTTCTACCAATCTACAGATCACAAAATTATTAGAAAAACTATTCTATTGTTTAGAAACAAAGTAATTCATATAAATTATTGTAATTATTGTAATTATTGTAATTATTGTAATTATTGTAATTATTGTAATTATTGTAATTATTGTAATTATTGTAATTATTGTAATTATTGTAATTATTGTAATTATTGTAATTATTGTAATTATTGTAATTATTGTAATTATTGTAATTATTGTAATTATTGTAATTATTGTAATTATTGTAATTATTGTAATTATTGTAATTATTGTAATTATTGTAATTATTGTAATTATTGTAATTATTGTAATTATTGTAATTATTGTAATTATTGTAATTATTGTAATTATTGTAATTATTGTAATTATTGTAATTATTGTAATTATTGTAATTATTGTAATTATTGTAATTATTGTAATTATTGTAATTATTGTAATTATTGTAATTATTGTAATTATTGTAATTATTGTAATTATTGTAATTATTGTAATTATTGTAATTATTGTAATTATTGTAATTATTGTAATTATTGTAATTATTGTAATTATTGTAATTATTGTAATTATTGTAATTATTGTAATTATTGTAATTATTGTAATTATTGTAATTATTGTAATTATTGTAATTATTGTAATTATTGTAATTATTGTAATTATTGTAATTATTGTAATTATTGTAATTATTGTAATTATTGTAATTATTGTAATTATTGTAATTATTGTAATTATTGTAATTATTGTAATTATTGTAATTATTGTAATTATTGTAATTATTGTAATTATTGTAATTATTGTAATTATTGTAATTATTGTAATTATTGTAATTATTGTAATTATTGTAATTATTGTAATTATTGTAATTATTGTAATTATTGTAATTATTGTAATTATTGTAATTATTGTAATTATTGTAATTATTGTAATTATTGTAATTATTGTAATTATTGTAATTATTGTAATTATTGTAATTATTGTAATTATTGTAATTATTGTAATTATTGTAATTATTGTAATTATTGTAATTATTGTAATTATTGTAATTATTGTAATTATTGTAATTATTGTAATTATTGTAATTATTGTAATTATTGTAATTATTGTAATTATTGTAATTATTGTAATTATTGTAATTATTGTAATTATTGTAATTATTGTAATTATTGTAATTATTGTAATTATTGTAATTATTGTAATTATTGTAATTATTGTAATTATTGTAATTATTGTAATTATTGTAATTATTGTAATTATTGTAATTATTGTAATTATTGTAATACATAGTTAAGTAACGTAATAGCTTGGAATGAATAACCGTGACGTCATCACGAAGGTTACGATGGTTCGGAAGCCAGATACTAGGTAAGGACGCCCGGTGCTTCGTGACACGCTGCAGTAATCAACAAGGCAGGAAACGTCTGAAAAAAATACATCAATGTTTCGCCTAAAGTGATGTATGTACAGTCACGCGTTACTCGTATTATGCTAAAATTTATTTATAGCTAAATATGACCGTTTTTCTATCGTCTGTACTCTGGTAAAGTCAGTGGAAATGCCTCAACTTAAAACAAATCACTGTTATAAGTAGCGTTACGGCAGTGATGATTGTTTATGTTTTTTTCCGAGATAATTCTTAAATATGTCTAAAATTAATAATAAGCTGTTGGTCGCGACTTCGGAAGCATGAAATTAAGAAAAAATATAGCCTATGTTACTCACAGATAAATTTTCTTTCTAATGGTGAAAGAATTTTTAAAATCGCTTCAGTAGTTTTTACGTGAATCAAATACAAATCTTTCCTCTTTATTAGTATAGATAAAAAGGATACAGTAACTAAATTCAAGGTATACAAAACGTATTTAAAATACTTTTGTCACTATCGTTAACGTAAGCTCGCGGATACCGTACACGTCCTAAATCAGGAAAATTCGCGTTAACTCACCCACATTCCACGCATTCATACATACAAAAGCGATATTTGAATATTTAGGTTCGTCCCTGACCCACAAGGCGGTATACTAGTATTTTGTAAAAGAAAACGTATGCAAATGAGACATGTTTTATGAACATCTCAAGTTGAATGCTCCGAATACAATGAAAATGAAAAATGAAATGAAAAAAATGCTACATCGTTTAGATATCATTTAATATTTATTAACCTTGCCCTTATCAGTCTTTTGGGGATAGATAATATTGTTTTACGTTTCCCAAATCAATCTATTTATTGGCCGGTTTAGTTGTCTACCTTCTTGATTGTGTTATGCAATTTTAAAAAAAGATGTCAGTTGACTTAATTTTGAAAAACAAATTAAATGTTATATCCAGTTTCATCAGTTCTGATTATTAATAGAAATTGAATTAAACGAATACAAAAATAAATTGATAGTTCTAATATGTTTGTTATCAAATCGGTTCCGGTGCTAACGAGGCAATTGAAAAGGTGACATTGACATTGGGATCATGCGTCGTTCCATCCTCCGCTAGAGGTCGTTGAACTTGGAAATCATTCTGTTTGATATATCAAACTGTCATCAGTCATACTTCAATCGACTTGTGTTATGTAAGAAAACGAGTACGGTATTTTTTATTTGATTCTTGTGATAATTAGTGACAAGACTTTTGAAACATAGAATAAAGTAAGTTTATCATGTATTTATTTCTACAAAAAAACGTTTAAAAGCATATAATATAGATACCTAATCAGGAGTACAAAAGTGAGACGTTAAAAGATCTTCTGAGCCTTTTGTTGGTCTAAATTTCCTGTGTGACCTCGATTAGACGTAAAACTTGTATGACATACCACATCTATAGGTTGTACATCCAGGTTTATCTATCTTACTGATATTATAAATGCAAAAGTTTAGATGGATGGATGTTTGTTAGAGTTTGTAGACTAAACTCCTAACGGATCTCGATGGAATTTGGCATGGATGTAGAGGATAGTCTGGAAGAACGAAAGTTGCGAGCGAAAGCTACAGGCAATATATTTCTGTTATCGCTTTTGTTTTTAACAGTCAGTCGTCTGTCAATTGTTTCTAGTTGGTATGTAGTCGTGTATTGTTTCCCACGGTGCGTATAGTGCGTCATAGACGATTAGAAGATAGAACAAGGTTTACCTTCTGCTCTTGTTATGTACTCTACGTGCTAACGATCTAAACAGCGTGTCATTGCTGCGTACTGCTAAAACATTAAGGGCGTTTGTTTTGAAACATGTTACATGGAAATAGAATTTTAAAGGTCATTTATACTGTAAAGATAGTTAAGTTTTATAAGTAACCATTTTCTTCTATTTCGATTTATATGTAATGATGGGATGAAGGACTTAAGCAAATTAATTTTTATTATAAATTAAATATTGATTATTTATATTAAATTATTATTTGAAGACAGTGATTAAAAAACAACATTTTTGTCCAGTCAGGTTAAAAGGCCTTTTGAATCTTATAACTTGAAAAGTAATTAAGTAATGCACCACTTTAAACATATTTGTTACTGATGAACTGAACGCTTTGCTAAATGTTATCTTTGTATTTTTTATATCTTTAAATTATGGTAGTTGAAATTTGTATTCAGAATAGGTCGTATTCAGTCATTGTTCGCGTACGAGTATTCATCTCCGTATCGTAACAACTTCGTGATAGCGATCGACAATTAATTTCGACATTGCTTCGACTTTTTGCTCAGTACGAGAATAATAGATGTACGTTGTGGAGGAAACATTGAAAATAATACAGTCATTCATCCGTGCTATCAACCGGGTAAGCCTGCGCCTGCGCAGCCCTGAACTGAGGTCATCCCTCACGCCGTGAGAAATCACTTATTATAAATTCATTTATAAAATTTCAATCAATCTTACTACTTACTAATATTATAAAAGCGAAAGTTTTAATGGTTGGATGTCTTAATCTCATAGTCTGGAAGAACACATATGCTCTTAAGTTTTTCTTAATTCCACGCTAACGGAGTTGCAGAAAAAGTTAGTGAATAATAAATTCGCGTTTCATGTATAGAGCATTTCCTTCCTTTTGGTGGTCTTAGAGTAATTTATTGAAATTGGTTCCAATGTCTTGATATCTTAATCAACTGATTTCTTCCCTCACTTTTTATTGTTAACAATTAAATATAATCTTTATTAGTTAAAGATGTCGGACTTATTAAAGATTTCATTTACCCGAATCATTTCTATCTCTGAGTTTACTTGATGGCACAAATTAGGATAAGCCTGAAATATAAACAATGCAAAGAAATATATAAACCCCTTTAAATTCACTCGCATGAATCGAGGCGATGTGATACAAAACGAGCGTAAAAAATAAATTTTTGACAGTTATACCGATTCATTTCCTTGATAAGTGTGGTGCATTGAATATTATCGTGAGTCTCGAAATATTTATGTTAAAACATAATCTTTTTCATTCAAGTTGCAAAAAATTGAGACACAAATATATATAGATGTACAGATAACGTAAATTAATATAAAAGCTATATACATGTGCGAAACCATTTTATTTACAGGTTGATGAACTTAGCAGAATATTTCGTAATATTTATATTTCAATGTACTGTTAAACGACAAGTTGACACTTTTTATCTCGACGAGTTTTTTGAACCAAAATAAAAGGTACAGAAGAAATAGTGTCTGGCTTCTTACAGCGTATTGTTCATCTAAATACCGCAACAGAGTTATTGCACGTTCATTTTATACAGACTCAATTAAATTAACGGTTCTATTGTAATTATAATTGATTTAAAATTATATTTAAGACAAGCTGTTGCTCGCGACTTCGCCCGCGTGAAAACAAAATATGTAGCCTATGTTACTCACAGATAAATTACCTTTCTAACTGTGAAAGAATTTTTAAAATTGGCCCTTTTTTGTGTTATTTCAATACATACAAATATACAAATCTTTCCTCTTTATAACATTAGTATAGACTGCATTATTCTTAGTTTATATTCTTGATATGACTTTTCAAAATATAATGTATATGAGTAATACAATAAATCTAAATAAATGACAATAATTAGAAGCCATAAATCAATCGTCGGTAAATTAATTCTAATAAATTAGAAACTCAAGTAAATGATGTTTTTAATTACGATGTTCTAAGGCTCCTAAAGGCATATAGTTGTCCATCGGTATCACATATGGAGTTGTTATACCATGCAATTAATTGCGGGTACGTTTACCATAACATATAACAAGAGACGTAGCCGAAATATTTTAATGGCTACATTTATAATTAGACATAATTTCATGTGGCCACACAAACCGCATTTCTCCTCGTTGACCGGGGTTGAAGATTTGTGACGACTGGTTTGGTGGACCGAGGAAAGTATGTCGCAACGAATATCATCACATATTTCCGTAAAACATTAACGTCATGCTGAGCGTCCCACCTCACTATTTTTACTGTCATAACTTTTATTTGTTAAATGTCTTTATGTTTTTTTTTTTTGGTTTCGTTATAAATGTTACTTTCTCCGTGGGTGTTTGTGATTGTAAAGTAAATTAAGTTATTCATGTTTTAACATAATTTTGTCGTATTCTAAAGTGTGTTAATTTGAATACCATTCGATTCTAACACATTAAGCTATAATGACAGTGTTCGCAAAGTTATGTTAGGAATACTCTAAGGGCCTCTCCCACCAAATTGTAAATTGTCTGATAACAATCCAACGTGTAAAATATGTGATGGAAATATCGGATTTTGTTACCTTATCTGACAGTGACGTTTTAAGCTATCTGAGTCTCTATCAGCCAGCGGTGGGACAGGCCCTAAAACTATTCATAATCTGAGTAGATTAAAGAAGCATTTAAATATGTTTTAAGATTGTTATCTAGTTTTATGATACAGTATGTCAAAGACAACAAAACATCAACATAGTTGAATATCTTTAAGCAGATAAAACAAAGCGCTTAATAGCGTGCTTTAATGTGAACACACAGTCAATAGACTGGCGCATATTTGTGCACTGTTTACATATGCACGGCGCACGCACTGCCCGTGTTGTTAGGGTTACCAACATTTAATAAAAACATAAGACGGTCATAGAAAATAAACGAACAGAAACGTGACAATGACATCTTTTGCAATCGAAAACAAAAGAAACCCTTGATAGCGAACGCCGAAACTAGTGACATCTAGTGAGTTTTCACCAATCATTTTGACTTGTAGACATCGATGATAACCTAAAAATTTATAACGCAGTCTCGGGGTATTAGGATCAGAACCGAAAAGATGGCAACCCTAAGTAGTGCGTGTCTCTGCGATCCCACGATACCGATTCACGACACAAGTTTTAAATAAGTATAATTTAGCGGCAATCGTGCTTTGAGTAATTAACGTAACGTGGCTTACGTTTTGATAATATATTGTTATACGTTTGCTTCAGATGATTTAAATACAGTGTATCGCTTTGTATTAATGATTTTCTAGATATAGATTGGTAAACGATGATTTCTTCTAGTTTATAGGACACAATTCGTATTTCTAAAATGCTTTTTCTCTATATTTTTAACTTAGTTGCTGCCAAAGCCAATAGCCTAATGGTTTGGGGTACGGAGTACCGATCTTGCGGTCGAGGGTTCGAATCCCGCCATTCGACTATTGTGAACCATATCCTAGCACAAGCCTAGAGCTTAGTTGGAATGGTTAAAGGAAATATTAGTAAATTAACAAAAATCTACTAATATTTTTACAAAAAAAAAATGCGAAAGAAGCCAATGAAACTTTTGCTATAAAAACATTTTTGCAAACTTGAAAATAAATGTTCAGCTAATCGCTTTTTAATATCTAATCATTTTTTACAAACTATGACTGGATTATACTTACAAATGTAAATTAAAATAAAGAATATTATTTTTACATCATTGATGAAGTCTTTTTTACTATTAACATCAAATGTTTGATAAAAACATCTCACGATTATCTAAAAATACTTAGGTATAAATAAGTGTTTAAGATTTATAACATTTTATAGAGTAAAACAAAAACTTAATATGGATTAAAACGGTCTAAATCAAATGGATTTTAAAAACATTCTGCCAATAAAGAAAATCTAATTTGTTTCAGAGAATGCAATCCAAGTGATATGTGGCTATGGACTAGCGTCTTACACGTGTAGCGATATAACATTGTGGTGATGAGAGAGTAGTAAAGTGAAGGCAAGATGCACACGATGGACACCATGGGCACGATGTACGGCCACAAGAAGTACCGGCCGCCGATATCGCCTACCAGCTTCTATCATCACGACTATTACTCCCGACACGCAACTCTCAGACCTCAAGTAAGTTAATATAATCTAATACTAACACTAGACTAACCGTGTCCAAATTCCAAGCTCGAAGTATTTAGAGTAATTTAATTATGGGAATAGTCCATTGTAATTTGTTCTTATTGAGATTGAACCGGATTATTTAATTTGATGATATTCAAAAAGCTAGTAATAGCGGACTAGGGCTGCGAGTTCCGTTAGCCAGCGCTCTGCTTAACGGTACATGACAATGCTCGTTAAAATTTAATAAACGCTCTATCTATTATTTAATTTATGGAAAAGACATCAACGATCAAATTACTATGCATCCTCTTTGTTATACGAATTGATTGTGTTAAAATTATCTTTTATATGTACAATATCTGAATTGGTATTTTTTTATATTTAAAATATACTCGTACCTACATAAAAGACTAAATATTATATTATATTAATATCTCGATATGTGTATAGTTCATGTAAAATGAAGTCAGGTATTTAAATTTTGTTTCAAACATTTCATCTCTGATAATTTGCGTACGCTTTTTGTTATTCCCTGCCCCGGATACAGATCTTCTAATGAGACTTTTTTATAAACATACTTAAATCCCTCTGTACTGACGTGTTAAAAGACCCGGTAGTCATGCCGGCTCGTGTGATTTTTTATTGTGCGATTTATTTTATGCATATAGTTACTTAATTTGAATTTGAAAGATCGCACCGATGACGTGAGGGACCGATAATTGGTACAATTTTATAAGCGAGCTATCGGTGATCTTCCCCCTGCTCCCGCCGTCCACCCCGCGGCTTCGGTGTCGTTCACCGACCGCCGACCGTTAGGCTTTCCAACTTAAGATCACGGTATACCGATATTTGCAGCCTATATTTATGTATTTTTTAACTTTTTCAGAATAACCCGAGATACTATATTGCCTGGGTACCGATCGTTTAATCTTGTGTTTTTCTCTTTTTCGATATCCATAAATTTCCATGAACAATATATTCAGTAATATTAAACAAGCATTGCTAAATAAAAGTACAACTTAAGTAAACACGATCAGAAGCTAAGTGTAAATACAAACTTAGGGATAACTTAAACTCTGTTAGAGTTTGACTTTGTGCATAACCTAAGTTAATGGCCTAATTCTATTGGCAACTTAAGTTGTTTTTAAAGGTAATATCAATAACACGAGGACTTAACATGACATACTTTAACAACAAATAAAGCACAGGTTTAAATGCATATTTATATATACACAAGGTTGCACATAACTATTAGTACATATGTACAGCAGTAATTATAAAGTTATAGGTGACCTACGCCATAACAATGTTTTGTTATCCTTATTATTACTGTTTACAATGTCATTGCAAACTGGATATTATTACATGGAGCAAAAACAATGGCAACAGAATAGCTTCGCGTTTCTTGAGTTATTAATGACGTTCATCGGTTAACGGCTGCCTTTAACCGATGTATGACAAATGAACGTTAAAAGGCACGACAATTATCAAAATGGTCAAAGATGTTGGTCAAATTAAAGTCACGTGGGTCATTGTCTCAGCTAAGTAATAAGCTATATTATTTAAACTGTAATTTAATCGGTTGTGTACTCGTACACTTTATACAAAATGCAACAGCTGTTTGTTAGCCTGTGAAAATACTTATCTATACTAATATTATAAAGAATTGTATTTTTGTATGTATTGAAATAACTCAAAAACTACTGGTCCGATTTTAGAAACTATTTCACCACTAAAAGCTATTTTACCACTGAGTAGCTTAGGCTATATTTATTACTATTGGTTTTTAATTCAGAACTGCTAGTCCGATATAAAGCTGAAAGCTTTAAAAGGACATGAAGCTCAAATAATAAAATACTTTAAAACTCTGTATGTCGATTGGTTAACTATAATGGTTGGACACCATGTAGATCTTATCCGATTGAATATATTTCATTGAAGGGCGATTACTTGCAAGAAATGAGTGAGCTATTGCTCCAGTGATCCCAATGACGTCACACAATCTGAGGAATGATTACGCGACCGTCGCCTCATTCACTGAGCTAACGGCACGACTTACGACTGACTTGGAAGATGGAAATTATGGTAATGTAGATATGAAATGATCTTAATGGCGCCCACCGTCCGGCTCACTGTTGTAATGTTTTCAATTACTACTTAGAAAACTCTAGAGGAAAATAATACAGGTCAAAGCAATGTGTTACTACTAAGTAAAACTAGGTTTCCTTTACACATGATTATTTTCTGTTGTCAATAACGAATAAATATATTCCTTTTAATATTTAAATTCGTTGGTTTATACAAATACAATAAGGTTTTATCTATATCTATACTAATATAATAAAGCGTAAACACACACTTCTTTGTTGCCTAAGATGTCAGCAATCACAGCATATTTTCGAATAACTCTTTTTTTTAATAAAAAGCCCTACACTTACGTCACGCTTTAGGCTATATATATTTTCACGCCGTTAAACTTAGGGGTAAATATTTTGGATAAAAACCCTAATGTGGGAAAGAGACCATAAGTTGTTGCCAACATCAAAGAAGCAAGGTTGCCATGGTTTGACGTCATGTCATGTCATTTTGACATTTGCATTTGAAAATTTGACAAATGTGAACAATAAAATGAAAGTTTGATAATTTCATGCGGATGAAGTCGCATGGGAACAGCTAGTTTATTATATTTAATAACATCATGTGCGACTTATTAAAAGTAATTTAGCGCATACATTGTTACATTAACTTGTAATAGATATTATAAAAAAACTAAACATCTCGGAATACGTAAAAAATATAATAATATCCCGTTAACGTGGATGTAGTAGGTAGAGCGAATCGTGAATTGTTTACAAGTGTAATGATGTAACTGTGCGCGCACGAGCGCAGCCGGGAGGCACGCGAAGTTCATCTGCATGGTATCTAAAAACCCAGGAAGCTCGTCCGTGCATTTAATGAATGTTAAATCTTCCGCGTTTTAATTACTTCGTCTTGCGAATGTGCGGTAGGCGAACGTACCGGACCGTGCAGACACGAGCCAATGGAGATCGCCTACCGCTTTTGTATATTAATTTCTCGATTAGAACCGTAATCAATGATCTTAATAGAATTTTTAATACCATAAGTTAGTTCTTGAATTCATTTTGGGTCTTACAAAAATAGAGTTATATTAATTACTCGTGGATCTAACTCTCTCCTTAGATCTCATTCTTGTAAATTAAAAAAAAAAAAGAAAAAGATAGGCAACCCCACCTTAGAGTCATGTTTACGTTACGCACTATCGATTAGTGACAAAATTTTCAGGAAACTCGATGACGGGTTTTTCCTCCAAAAATTCACCACTTCAGAGATCAATTAAACATAGCCTTGCCAGGCTAGGATTAGGCAACCCGGTTGCAAAATGTTTAAAAAATGTGCTCTTTCATGTAATGTAGGTTTTATCAGGAAATCTGATGAGGGAAGGTCATCACTAGTGTTGTATCCCTAACTATTAGTGGTTTTATTGTCAAAGTTTAACCATTAATAAGAAATAGGCGCAACTGTGTTGCGAAGCTAAACAACGATAAAGATGGTTGTATATAAATACTCTTTAATGCTTAAGCGAAAAAATGAAATCCAACTTCGTTATTTCCTTTTCAAATAAAAAGACTGCACTCGCTTCGAAGATAATCATGTACACAAGAAAAAAACTTGTGTTATAAATTGAGAATCGAGTCCCATTTTAAAGGATGTCTATACTGGGATTAAGAAGTAACTTTAAACCGGTCGCATTAAAGAGCTTTGCTAAAGTCTTTATAAAGTTTTATAATAGTTCATGTACCCTATAAGTAAAAAAACTTAAATGTTTGACCAAAATCATTACTGACCACTATACTTCTTCGTGACCTTAACTTTAAATTTTTATTTTATGTCGTACTCTAGATATTTCGTATTGTATATCAAAACGAGCGTTTGTCTAAACCCGTGGCCGTTATCTAGCCGCTTGGGGCCAAAAGTCAGATAACTGTTTCGTTAACAAAGCGGAATTTCGTGTCAACTTCACCTTCTCCTAATTAAATATGCTTAATTGTAGAGTAATAGAACTTTGTATAATTTTTTAACCTGTTGCTCAAAGCTAATTCATATAAAAAAAAATCTTTACTAAAATACAAAAAAAAGCTTAATACGGGGTGACTGATAAGCTTTTGAAATATTTAGGAAAACCATCGGTTATACATAAGTACTCCATTAGTTAGGTAAATGTCATTGTGAGAGCTTATTTTCTACTCGTACTGCGGTACTCAATCACTTGTTAAGGTATCAGGACGACGTGGGCGCTAAAACAATTCTTTATTTAACTTATCGCCTTTCCTCTGGTAGGCGTTAACAAATGTCGGTGTGGGTGTTTTGTTAAGATTATGTAATACAATTACTTACACTAATATTTAGAGAAAACATATCAAATATGACGGAGAAGAGATAATTAAAAATAATACATTTTTTTTCTTGCCTAAAAAATATTAGGAATATTTCATTCAAAAATAATTTCATATCCAAGGTTACCACGGCCTACCTTACATGTAGATTGAGTATGAATAGATAAAGAATTACACGCTTCGGATTGCTCAAGGGATAGTGACTGAATAAAACAAATGAAATGTGAGTACAGCGCATGCGTGCGTCTGGCGTCTTCCAAATTGATCGCTCATCACATTGTTTTCATCTGCAAATCTCTCCAAGTCTTGTAATATTATTTTTAACTCAATCTAGCTGCATAGGTTTTATATCATTTGGCTAGATTTTGTAATACATGTAGAGATACAATAAAAGTAAAGGGGAGAATTTGCTTTAGTGAGTTAACCCCCAAAATGATTTTAAAGGACTGTAGTACGATAGGTGGTTTTTAAATTATGGTTAACTATAGTCATATTCGAGAAGATACTTACCAATGATTAAAATCTAATCATATATCTATTTTATCATCTAAAAATACAATGGTAAAGCCTTGTTTATCTTATTGTGTACATAGAAAATAAAATAGTCATTCCTTTAACCTGATTTATTCGACTTGAGGCGCCTCGCGGGCGTTCGTTCTCATGATAAATTCTTCTCCTGTAAGAAAACAAGAAACAGATTCATTGGTAGAGCCGACGTCGAGGATTGAACACGTCGTTACCTCGAGATAACTTATTGGAACTAATCATCCATAGTCCTTAACCCGTCGTGAAACATTTTTAGGAAAAAAATATACAAAACCAGTCTCGTTTTCTTACATGTTTTTTTTCTTTCGTCGTCTATCTATTTACTATATATATAATGTCGCAACTTGGAAAACTCTTCATATAGTTAACATAAAAGGGTTTCTCCTACTTCTATTTCAAAAACATTAATATTTATTTTTATTCTCTTGTTTTTAATTAACTACATACATATATTATTTAATTTAAAAACTGGAGACTTCTGCTCAATTGCTTGTTTTATTTGTTTACAGTGAAATTATCCACTTGCTTTCATTTTTATTTTTATTCTTTTGTATATAATTGAGTACATAGATACATTATTTAATTCAAAAACTGGAGACTTTTGCTCAATTGCTTGTTTTATTTGTTTACAGTGAAATTATCCACTTGCTTTAATTTTTATATTGTGAGCCTTTGCATAATTTGTTAACCAGTTTCGACTCGAAGGTTCTTCGTTTAGTTTTATTGTGGTAGAGCGATCATTAATATGTCTGCAAATTCCATCTATGTGGGAATTAAAAAGTTCATCTTTGTTATATTTGGAAATATATTATTTAAATAATCAGGATGTTAGCTGCTTCATTATACACGAATTTTATAATATTCATAACCGTAATGAGACTTAAATACATTTCCAGAATTTGTTCAAAGTAGCGTCTATCATTAGTTTTCAGCTTTGGTCGCTGCAACTCTATTTATAGAAAGCGTCGTTGTGCGATGTTTTGTTGTCGTAATGCGGTGTTACGCGCGGTTCGCCTTGCACTTGACGCGTCTTCAGTGCAACAGCCGGCGCGGAGGTCGTGAGCGACCGGCTCCGCGATTGCAATGCTCTGCGACTAGATTAACCGGACTTCTTAACCACTTGTGTATGGAATGCTAAGTTTATTAATACTCTGGATAGACATAATGTATTAACAAAACGTATTTTTTATAACGGTTAGGGGTTCGATATATTTGTAATTTAAAGACTGGTTACAACTCTGTTTTGAAAAAGACAATATTTCTCTAGAGCATTTAAAATCAATCGAAAATTGAAAAAGCTTATCCATAATATATAGGACTAGCTGTTGCTCGCGACTTCGCCCGCGTGAAATGTAGCAGCCTATATTACTCATTGGTAACGTAGCTTTTTTAATGGCGTATTTTTGAAATCGGCCGAGTAGTTTTTGAGTTATTTCAATATATACAAAAATACAAATTTTTCCTCATTATAGTATTAATATGGATAATATGGATATGAATAATACGAATCCTCATTGAAGTAAATAGACATTAAAATATTTTTTTTGCCATAAGTCTTCGTTTTAATATTACGCTTCTCTTTGGTTCCGGTTCGCTTCCGAGGTTATGTGTTCCAGGCTTGTTGCTTTTCATCACATTGTCTTCGCCTTTGTGCCTCTAATGTGAATATGTAAAGATCTGGTGAGTCATACACGAGCGTATTCTTTACACTTCGTTAGTGTCGGCTCAATGTTTATTTATTCAAATTATCAAACAAGGTTTCTTGTTTATGATTCACGTAATAAATCTCCATAATTTTACATTAATTTATTTACTGTAATTTGTTAGTTTAATGAATTCTCGGTTATTTATTTGCTACATATATCACTGGATATGTATTAATTTTGCTACAGATTTTGTGATTATTTTAAAAGTTTTTTTTTGTAAATAAGAATGTTGTCTTGGTCTCTATACAGCGAAGAATTCTCACTTTTTTTTAAATACTTTTCGTATATGCGATATTAACATAGTTATGGCTCAACAAGCAATATAGTTAAATTAAAATTGTCTTGCTACTTTTTCACTCATTTATCGGCTGAAAAGTTATAAAATAATCAAGATACAAGTTTCACTTGATTCATTTGTTGTGTTGATAACAAATGAGAGTCTAATAAGCATAATTTAACGAGTTCTGTCTGCTGACAATGCAACAAGGAAAGTAATTCGACTGACTAGGTCAGTGGGTCTTGCTTTCTCCGTCTCCATCGAGGAAAAAAAACTATATCACGGCTTATGCCTGCTTTATAAACAATAACCGAAATAAACTTTATTATAAGCTTTCATCAACCCAGTGGGATAGGTAGGAGTACAAATTATAATATAGGGCAATCATTTACTATGGGTATCTTTGTTGAAAAAAATAGATACAACAACAGTGTAAAACAATAAGTATAAGATACTGTCAAGATTTCATAGAGGTAATTCTAGTACCATTAGAATATTATAATACATTCTTGCAGTAATGTTTTTTTTTGTTGTTATGTTTATTTTATTTTCATTTATGTTACTTCATGCGTCCAAAGCTCATTGCAAGACTTGGATATATGCTGTTTTTTTGCATTTTTATGATTTTTTGTTATCTGGCTACTGATCTTGATGAACGTGAGAGTTTGTTCAAATTTACATAGTATTGTATGTGTGCGTCAGGGTTAACGTACGGATATAATTAAGTTAATATATGAGATGTATGTTTTTCCGTATCACCGTTGGTTTTCACTGACGAAAAACTTATTCAAAAACACATTGTTATCTCTCATTTTAAAAGAAGTTACTAAATTAAAAGCAATCCTACATCATCTGCTCATAAGTTGATGCCTTCGAAAAGATTTTTTTAATTCAAACTTAATCGATATTGCGAAGATTCAAAAGAATAAAACAAATGTGTGGATACGTGGCCAGTGTTGGCCAGTGCGGGGCTTTTGACCCAGCCGAGTTCAATGCTCGTGCACTGCTAGCCCGAACTAATTAATATCTCGACTAAATTGGGATAAACTAAATTTGGTATAAATAATAAGGACCGAAAGATTCCCATATACACTTTCTCAGAGTTTTGAGGTTAATTACCCCAGAGTTCTTTAATGGTAATAATCTCTTGATAATACGTCGCCTAATATTTACATTCTCAAATCTTCCATTACTCAAAAGTGTGTAAAATGATTAATGTAATATTAGGAAGAGTCCATACTTATACTGAAAAAGATTAAATGTGTCACATGACATCCGAGACATGCGTTGTTAATTACTTTTATGTTGTAATTAAACATAACCAATTAAAAAAGTTACCCGACGTTCTTACGGTGAAGGAAAACATCGTGATGCAACCTGCACATATCAGCGAAGAAATTCAAAGATATGTGTGAAGTCAACCAACCCGCACTTGGCCAGCGTGGTTGACTATGGCCTGTCACCCTAACTTTAGGGTAGGCTCCGACCCCCTCGGTGGGGACGTATATAGTGAGCTGGTGAAAGAAAAAAAAATTAAAAAGTCAATTCAGACCGGGCGCACATCTTTGGCTAAACTATCGCACAAATGTTGTGCGATTGTCAATTGTTTCACAGCCAATTCAAATATTTAGTTGCATAACTAAAA
The DNA here is from genome assembly GCA_029286645.1 of Papilio protenor. Lineage (NCBI taxonomy): Eukaryota > Metazoa > Arthropoda > Insecta > Lepidoptera > Papilionidae > Papilio > Papilio protenor. The sequence continues at coordinate 3,592,618 of JAGSMZ010000024.1, forward strand.
ATCGAGCAGTGTGCGCATCTTCATATAAGCTCATAGGAATCAAAGTGCGATTAAACAGTTGTGCAAAAGTTTAATATACTATATGGATTTCTAGATTAAACTTTGTAATCTATTAAAAGTTTGATGTGTTTTTATTAATAACATTTAATAAACACTCACGCTGTTACCGAGATAGGTAGGTAGAGATTACCGTGCCAGCCGTCCGTAACCTCGTGAGAACAATTTACAGATGTAATGATTATACTAATGAAATAATTCTTAATTTTAATCTGTGCAATTCCGTCCATTCAGTTGGCTTATTGCAGCGACCCGAACTCTGCTCTGAATAATAATTACCGTAATAAATGTGAAAATCGTTTCCGTTAAAGAACCCTAAGAATTGTAGTCGATGGCAGGGATTATCTTTGTTAAAAATGCAGTTTGTATGGATTTGTTATTGTTGATATCTTTATTACAATAAAATATAGAAAAGATATAAAGGAGAGAACAAATATTGTTGTATTCTCGTATCCTGTGTGTGTATAAGAAATCTGTAATTCATCTTATCGTAAATTTTATATTATAATCTTGATCGGTCGATGTTTTAACTCGAATGGTGCAATTAATGTATTGTTTAAAACTAGCAGGTCGTAAATCTTATCTCAGTTAGTACTAGCTTTGCCCGCGGCTGCGTTCGCGTGGAATTAAAAAAAGTAAGTACCCTATGTGATCTCCCAGACTATCCTCTACATCTATGCCAAATTTTATCGAAATCGGTACAGCCGTTTAAGCTACAAACGTTAACAAACATCCATACATCCATCCATCCATCCATCCATCCATCCATCCATCCATCTAAACTTTCGCATTTATAATTAGTACTAGCTTTGCCCGCGGCTGCGTTCGCGTGGAATTAAAAAAAGTAAGTACCCTATGTGATCTCCCAGACTATCCTCTACACCTATACCAAATTATATCGAAATCGGTACAGCCGTTTAGGCTACAAACGTTAACAAACATCCATCCATCCATCCATCTAAACTTTCGCATTTATAATTAGTACTAGCTTTGCCCGCGGCTGCGTTCGCGTGGAATTAAAAAAAGTAAGTACCCTATGTGATCTCCCAGACTATCCTCTACATCTATGCCAAATTTTATCAAGGCCCGTTCAGCCATCTAGGCAACAAACTCTAACAAACAGCCATTCATCTAAGCTTTCGCATTTATAATTAGTACTAGCTTTGCCCGCGGCTGCGTTCGCGTGGAATTAAAAAATAAAAAAACAGAGTAGCCCATGTGTTCTTCCAGACTATCCTCTACACCTATACCAAATTATATCGAAATCGGTACAGCCGTTTAGGCTACAAACGTTAACAAACATCCATCCATCCATCCATCCATCTAAACTTTCGCATTTATAATATGAGTATGAAGTATGATTATTAAATAAAATATTGAAGCCATTTTTAAATCTCCATCATTTTTTTCGATTCATTCAATCGGTGAACTCAAATGGCAACAGGAAATTATTTGAAGTCAATTTTTTCCACGATAATTTTGAAAAGCTTGATTCTTATAATAAAAAAAACATCAATAAACTGGACTACCAATTTATAAGTCTCAGAATTTTCGATACGCATTTATATTACACAAAGAAAGGTACGATTTTAATGACTAAGTTTAATTTGGGCACTCTCATACTTTCACACAAGGCCTCGGCAGCGATTCCCGAACACTCATTTATCATGCTCATAATGAAGGATTAAAAATGATGGATCGCAAATCCACGAACACCGAACAACTCTTACTATAATAAGACGTAAATGAAATTCTTCTGCACAATAACCCGTAAATTCTCATTACGATCCTCACAGCTTCGCTCAATGATTCATTATACTCGTAATATTTTCGATGTAGATAATTGTAACGTATGACCAATGTCATGACAGGAATATATGATGAACATTTCCTCAGCGTTAACAATCTTACTCTTACTTATATTATAAATGCGAAAGTTTAGATGGATGTTTGTTAGAGTTCGTAGCCTAAACGGCTGAACGGAACTTAATTAAATTTGGCATAGATGTAGAGAATAGTCTGGAAGAACACATAGGCAACTTACTTTTTTTTAGTCCACGCGGACGGAGTCGCGGACGAAAGCTAGTTATTGTTATAAAAACTCTGCTCATATTATTTCAATCTTTAATATTCATACTTAAAACTAACTTTTTCAAAATTAAATTCAGACACCTCTCTATGTAACCGTTCTTTAGTATAGTTAATCGTGTTTTATTTTTCTATTGTTATCTTTTACGATTACGTTACAAAGGTCCAAAATGCATGCACTATCCTCGGACGAGTGGGAGGATGCGAGGTCATTGACCGATCCTTGACCCACACAAGAGCGGACAAGGCCCTACCACTGCTCTCGAAAAGGATCATTTTTAGACAACACGGAAATTACTTTGACGGACAGTGACAAGAAAATCTTAGATTCCTTTGTTTATATATATGATAATACATTTATTCTTATATTAGAGAAAAACAAAAAAAAAAAAAAAAAAACAGAGTAGCCCATGTGTTCTTCCAGACTATCCTCTACACCTATACCAAATTATATCGAAATCGGTACAGCCGTTTAGGCTACAAACGTTAACAAACATCCATCCATCCATCCATCCATCTAAACTTTCGCATTTATAATATGAGTATGAAGTATGATTATTAAATAAAATATTGAAGCCATTTTTAAATCTCCATCATTTTTTCGATTCATTCAATCGGTGAACTCAAATGGCAACAGGAAATTATTTGAAGTCAATTTTTTCCACGATAATTTTGAAAAGCTTGATTCTTATAATAAAAAAAACATCAATAAACTGGACTACCAATTTATAAGTCTCAGAATTTTCGATACGCATTTATATTACACAAAGAAAGGTACGATTTTAATGACTAAGTTTAATTTGGGCACTCTCATACTTTCACACAAGGCCTCGGCAGCGATTCCCGAACACTCATTTATCACGCTCATAATGAAGGATTAAAAATGATGGATCGCAAATCCACGAACACCGAACAACTCTTACTATAATAAGACGTAAATGAAATTCTTCTGCACAATAACCCGTAAATTCTCATTACGATCCTCACAGCTTCGCTCAATGATTCATTATACTCGTAATATTTTCGATGTAGATAATTGTAACGTATGACCAATGTCATGACAGGAATATATGATGAACATTTCCTCAGCGTTAACAATCTTACTCTTACTTATATTATAAATGCGAAAGTTTAGATGGATGTTTGTTAGAGTTCGTAGCCTAAACGGCTGAACGGAACTTAATTAAATTTGGCATAGATGTAGAGAATAGTCTGGAAGAACACATAGGCAACTTACTTTTTGTTTTTGTTTGAGCTCGTTATCAGGTGTTTATAGTTGAATATGGTGTTAATTATATAATGAGCGTTTTGCCATACATTGCCACTTGACATTAGCTTATATGCTGATAAGTATACTTGGCAATGCATAAACTATTTGAAACATTTTAAGACGCCCTTTGTTCATGTATTGCGTCGTATTCTATCTTAATAGATAAGTATCTGTTTCAACTAATTTATTAATTTAACCTTTGGTAAATTATGCGCGCTTTTAATTCTTTTGTTTTCGTTAGCAATTCTTGTTACGAATTCAAGGAAGTCTTATTGGTTTCTATTGTATTTTGAATTATGATGGCATATTTGGATAAAAAAGGCAAAAGATACAAAATTTGTGCCCAATAGTGTCATTTTGTGGGTCAAAATTTATATTTATTCAAAGTCTGGACTAATATTTTTTGTGGTTTTTCTTTGAAACGTTATAGAGTTTATTATTATGCTAATCTAAACTGAGACCACTTAACGTCACAAAGTGCGGCTGTTAGTAATTTTTCAACATCGGAAGCGTCCAACCGGAGCACAGATAATGTAGGAATAGAGACTATAATCCGCGCCAGCACCGGCCGTGTCGCCGGCGTTGGACCGTGGCGAGCGTGACGCGGCGTGACGTGATCACCGTTACACGACATACTGCCTCTAACTATACTATCCGTATGAAGCTACCGTATTAATATGCTTCTTGCATACATCCTTAACGTATCATTGGCCCTTTGTTGTAGAAAGTTACAATCTCATGTTTTTGCGTCGAAATAAGATACCGTCTTCGGTGACCAAGAATCTTTAATATCATGTTTTCTCTAGGTTTATTTTGTGTAAACTACATAAAGTGTAATTGGTAGTATATCATAAGATCATATAGTGGTTATAGCCTCTATTTCCGTTTTCAATGACATTTCAGTCACTATTATGCCAAGCAATCTAGCAAAAACTTACTTTAAATTTACAATCTGTTTACAGTTTACATTAAAGTATGATGAACCATAAAGTTGTATCATGAATTAAAATCTCAGTGATGACATACACGAGTATAATACAGTTAGATTGCATTGTTGTGCTGATGGGTTGTAGACTGCGTAGTCATTGGCAATCTGTAGCGATCGTGGAATGCGTTGCACGCTGTTGTACGTAGCGTCAGTCATCACTATAATCTGTCCTGGCAATGGACAACGTTAGTTCTGCATTCTTTACTTGATACGGAATACTTTGTTTACTGTTATCGTTTTGTAATAAACTATACTTTTGAATCATACTTACGTTATAGTTATAGTCAAACTCTACTTACGAAAAATTGATTTAATTTGCCGTAGTACGAGCCCACGAAAGGGTCATAAATAAAATTACCGTTTGTAGGTTTTTAAGTTTTCTTGTTGGAGATGTTTATAGAAATATTTATTCTGCTCACGTATGTTTAACTTCTGCATTACTAACTCCTGTTGTTAATACTTATAACATTCAAATTATGAGCATTTATTAATAACCATTGTTAAAATAATTCTCATTCAAGATCATTATTCAAAGTACCAACAAATGCATACTCTAGTATTATCATCAGTGGTTGTCGTTTCCTGTAATTAATATTGTTTTGTTCATCATTCATGGGACAGTCTGATTCCTTGTAATCCTCGCGACGTATTCACACAAAACCGCTTACAAAAGATGTGCCACCGGAAAATTGAATACAAAAGCCGAGAAACAAATTATTCAAGATGTCAGGAGTAACACATGAATAGGCGGAGACGATAAAACGAGTGCCAAGGTAACTTAATTAATCCTTATTCTCTGTAATGTTACTTGTGTGGGTAATATTTGTTCTTTTTTGGGTAAGAGTAATGTAGCTTTTTTAATCTACTATGACTATTATTACGCATTAAGTTTAAATTAAGCTTAAAGTTCGGTAATCTTCAAAAAAAGTTTGTAAACTAGTTCGATATACGTTATATACGAACATCAACATGTAGAAATAGTGCAATCTTGAACTTTTATTAGAAAATTTCTTTTTTCATCTTAAATGCCAGCGCGAATCCTTTCAATAACCTTGGTTTAGTTCAAAGCCTTAGAAGCGTTTATAATAGTTTTTGTAATATTTTAACTTCGACTTATGAAGTTGGTCATGGTTTTTTTAGTGAACATCAATTTCAAACATGTTATGAAGAGAAACGGTATCAACGAACTCATCAAAATTAAGTTTTTTTGTTATTTCGCGTTCATAAAAATGATGCAAAAATAAACGCATAGTTATTTCTCCATAACCGGATATATTTTTGTGTTACAATTTTGAATTCGATGCACTATCATACTAAGTAATATTATAAATGCGAAAGTTTAGGATGGATGGATGGATGTTTATTAGAGTTTGTAGCCTAATCGGCTGAACGGAATTCGATGAAATCTGGCATAGATGTAGAGGATAGTCAGGAAGAACACAAAGGCTACTCACATTTGTTTTTTTTTAATTTCACGCAGACAGAGGGCAAAAGCTAGTTTACGTATAATAGCTTGCAGTTTTTTTTGGGTTTCTTTAAACTCTTTCTTCATATCTTGTAGAATTTAATGAAGTAAATGTAACTAACTTTCACACAACCCAGAGGAGTAGATAGAGATTGTAGGCTCGTATTGAGCACAATCCTGATACATTTATACAACAAATATTATACATTATAAATTACCCGGATATGTTTTTTAGTTAAAATACTCTGTTAAAACGCTATCCTTCAATCATGCGATGCTACAACACCTCGGGGCATCGCATGTCCTCGATATAAACGTGACTCCATTGAAGTTAAAGTATTCATTTATAATATGATAGCTGTTATTAGTAAAAAAATTAATTGATTAATGTAATTTCTAAAAATACCAAATTTTTGGAATGCGTTTTTCTTCGAAAGGGATATGCGTAAATAATTAATGCTTAAAACAAAGAACAAATGACGTTTGTCCGTGTGTTATCTCCAGTGATGTTCTTTGTTTTTATTGTCGACACATTGCTGTGTAGAGGTAGAGTTCATTGTTCTTTTGATATAATTTACACATTATCGATTAATAAAAAATACATATAATTACGGCGGATAATATTAAGATATTTATATCAATAACTTTTAGTTATTTCTTTTTGGATTCCTATGTACAAAAATCATTAATTTTTTTTTTTTAATTTCACGCAGACAGAGGGCAAAAGCTAGTTTACGTATAATAGCTTGCAGTTTTTTTTGGGTTTCTTTAAACTCTTTCTTCATATCTTGTAGAATTTAATGAAGTAAATGTAACTAACTTTCACACAACCCAGAGGAGTAGATAAAGATTGTAGGCTCGTATTGAGCACAATCCTGATACATTTATACAACAAATATTATACATTATAAATTACCCGGATATGTTTTTTAGTTAAAATACTCTGTTAAAACGCTATCCTTCAATCATGCGATGCTACAACACCTCGGGGCATCGCATGTCCTCGATATAAACGTGACTCCATTGAAATTAAAGTATTCATTTATAATACGATAGCTATTATTACTAAAAAAATTGATTAATGTAATTTCTAAAAATGCCAATTTTTTGGAATGCGTTTTTCTTCGAAAGGGATATGCGTAAATAATTAACGCTTAAAACAAAGAACAAATGACGTTTGTCCGCGTGTTATCTCCAGTGATGTTCTTTGTTTTTATTGTCGACACATTGCTGTGTAGAGGTAGAGTTCATTGTTCTTTTGATATAATTTACACATTATCGATTAATAAAAAATACATATAATTACGGCGGATAATATTAAGATATTTATATCAATAACTTTTAGTTATTTCTTTTTGGATTCCTATGTACAAAAATCATTAATAATTTCTATAACATAAGCATGGAAGATTGAAAAAGGATGCTACACCACTAACATCCTTATACCATTTAAAGTCTGCAATTAATCTAACAATTCATGTTTATTATTTCTAATATGAAATGTAAAAATAAAACACATAAATGGTACTACAATGCACATAAATCTTGAAGGTTTCAAAGAAAAAAAACACTTCCTGTATATTAAAGCTAATAAAATAAATAGCTACACAGAAGGTTGTCAGTTGATTGTCATATGTCGTGGTAGTTAAACACGAGGGCAGAATAGTTAATAGTGCAGTACTGCTATTGTTTGAAAGCCCAGTTGTGTTCTATCTCGGCCTTTCGTCTGCTAGTACTGCAGTGTTTACTGTTCTGGCTCACTCTTTTACCCTCGTGTGAAATTATAAGACAAGATAGATGGAGCCCGCTGATGTTTCCAGCCAGTGATCTAGCTAATTGAGGACATATTCGCAACAAGGAGAATGACTCTAAGTTAGCGTGACATACGATCATTGTTATGGCGTTTAAAAAAGCTTGCGTACTGTCGTTTGATGTTAATAACTGCGCTATCAAAATGACTATTATGTTATGATTTTTTATATCATAAGGTGGCAAACGAGCAAGCGGCCACCCGAATCCGTCAAAATGGCGAAGCGACCGCTGCCCATAGACATTCGCTATAGCGGATTGCCCACCCCAAATCGACGCACATAAAGAAGATATTTCCCCCTCCTATGCTTCTCGTGTACCGTCCGTGTTCCCTTCCCATCCTTTTCATATTAGAAAAAGGATGGGAAGGAAAAGGGAGTAAAGTTCGGTGTATCTGTGAAGTCAGAGATGGAAATCTGTTTGACTGATTCATTCGTAGTAAAATTTTAATTAACCAGACTATGCTTCAATACATTTTTAATAAAGACATTGTGCGTTTTTACTGAGTACAATAATTTTTATACTGTTTATAACAAATAATTATGTTTTTTAGTTACAACATAATATAACTATCGATTGAATAATATCCAATGCTACCCATGACTAAGAAATTAGTTGCCGCAATTAAATCTGCTATTATCTAAGTTTGCCCATGACCTAAACATTCTCACGTCACTCACGAATCCTTGTTCTTCATTATTTGATGAATTTCTGATCTAATTGATGATAATTGAAAACAAACAACTCAATAAATTACAACTCAATGGGTACGGTTTTTCGTAGAACGTTGAAATGCCCTCGTTGTTATTTAACCTTAGTTGGTTAAGACACAGACACTAGGTTTTTTGCAATTTATATCCATACTAGCTTTCGCCCGCGACTCCGTCCGCGTGTAATTAATAAATACAAAAGTGAGTAGCCTATGTGTTCTTCCAGATTATCCTCTATGTCTATACCAAATTTCATCGAAATCCGTTCAGCCGTTTAGGCTACAAACTGTAACAAACATCAATCCATCCATCCATCCATCCATCCATCCATCCATCCATCCATCCATCCATCCATCCATCTAAACCTTCACATTTATAATGTTAGTAAGATTTATCTAAGTCTATAACTACGACTGTTATTCATTCTGCCACAGTATTCGTTGTTAGACTAGTAATTGCACTGGTGGCATCGTAAAATAAAAAATCTTGTAATGGATTAATAGTGCTTTGTTGTAATAGATTAATTCATGACAAAGTGATTACATCTGAGTCTGCCGGCACAATACGCAAATACACACAATGCCGCCGGCGCGGCTGTAACAAACTCGCTGACTTGTGATGAGGGTAGCGCCCCGAGCCAGTCCGAACAAATCAACTTATAACAAAACAAATAAACAAAACCCTTATTACTAAACAAACAATATAAGGAGATCGCATGCTCAAATTTTGTAAAACTTTTATAATACATATAGACATATAAAACTCTTTATATATTTACGTTAAAATAACAGAATGTACAAAAGAGTAACCCTGTCCCGTCAAATTGTTAATTGTCTGGTAACAATCAAACGTGTATAATATGTGATGGAAATATCGGATTTTGTTCCGTTATCTGACAGTAACGTCATTTTTAACCTATCTGAGCCTCTATTAGCCAGTGGTGGGACAGGCTCTTAGAGTGTACTATTGAATCTCAAATGTTATTATGTAACCACATTAACAATATTTTATACTAGCTGTCGCCCGCGACTGCGTCCGAGTGGAATTAAAAAACAAAAACGAGTAGCCTATGTGTTCTTCCAGGCTCTCCTCTACCTCTATGCCAAATTTCATCGAGATCCGTTCAGCCGTTTAGGTTACAAACACTAATAAACATCCATCCATCTAAACCTTCACATTTATAATATTAGTAAGATTTATCTAAGTCTATAACTACGACTGTTATTCATTCTGCCACAGTATTCGTTGTTAGACTATTAATTGCACTGGTGGCATCGTAAAATAAAAAATCTTGTAATGGATTAATAGTGCTTTGTTGTAATAGATTAATTCATGACAAAGTGATTACATCTGAGTCTGCCGGCACAATACGCAAGTACACACAATGCCCCCGGCGCGGCTGTAACAAACTCGCTGACTTGTGATGAGGGTAGCGCCCGGAGCCAGTCCGAACAAATCAACTTATAACAAAACAAATAAACAAAACCCTTATTACTAAACAAACAATATAAGGAGATCGCATGCTCAAATTTTGTAAAACTTTTATAATACATATAGACATATAAAACTCTTTATATATTTAAGTTAAAATAACAGAATGTACAAAAGAGTAACCCTGTCCCGTCAAATTGTTAATTGTCTTGTAACAATCAAACGTGTATAATATGTGATGGAAATATCGGATTTTGTTCCGTTATCTGACAGTAACGTCATTTTTAACCTATCTGAGCCTCTATCAGTCAGTGGTGGGACAGGCCCTTAGAGTGTACTATTGAATCTCAAATGTTATTATGTAACCACATTAACAATATTTTATACTAGCTGTCGCCCGCGACTCTGTCCGTGTGGAATTAAAAAAAACAAAAGTGAATAGCCTATGTGTTTTTCCAGATTATCCTCTACATCTATACCAAATTTCATCGAGATCCGTTCAGCCGTTTAGGTTACAAACACTAATAAACATCCATCCATCTAAACCTTCACATTTATAATATTAGTAAGATTTATCTATGTCTATAACTACGACTGTTATTCATTCTGCCACAGTATTCGTTGTTAGACTATTAATTGCACTGGTGGCATCGTAAATAAAAAATCTTGTAATGGATTAATAGTGCTTTGTTGTAATAGATTAATTCATGACAAAGTGATTACATCTGAGTCTGCCGGCACAATACGCAAGTACACACAATGCCCCCGGCGCGGCTGTAACAAACTCGCTGACTTGTGATGAGGGTAGCGCCCCGAGCCAGTCCGAACAAATCAACTTATAACAAAACAAATAAACAAAACCCTTATTACTAAACAAACAATATAAGGAGATCGCATGCTCAAATTTTGTAAAACTTTTATAATACATATAGACATATAAAACTCTTTATATATTAACGTTAAAATAACAGAATGTACAAAAGAGTAACCCTGTCCCGTCAAATTGTTAATTGTCTGGTAACAATCAAACGTGTATAATATGTGAAGGAAATATCGGATTTTGTTCCGTTATCCGACAGTAACGTCATTTTTAATCTATCTGAGCCTCTATTAGCCAGTGGTGGGACAGGCCCTTAGAGTGTACTATTGAATCTAAAATGTTATTATGTAACCACATTAACAATATTTTATACTAGCTGTTGCCCGGGGCTCCGTCCGCGTGGAATTAAAAAAAACAAAAGTGCTATGTATTCTTCCTGACTATTCTCTGCATCTATACCAAATTTCGTTGAAATCCGTTTAGCCGTTTAGGCTACAAACTCTAATAAACATCCACCCATCCATCCATCCATCCATCTAAACTTTCGCATTTATAATATTAGTATGATTAGTGTGATAAAGATTCATATCATTTGCTTAGATTTTTGCCCTCGTATTCCAATATCGTTTGATGTCCGACTTATCCCAGTGAGATAAAATTATGTCCTTTCCGAAAAGGTAACGAATAGAATATATCTGCGAGTTATTGAACAACGGTAAAAGTTTTGTGCTAGATATGGCCAATGGGTAGTTCTTTCTCAAGTTTACGGTAACATAAATGTATCGTATTAAGTCATACCACAGTAGGTCAGTGCAACGGCCACGCATTGCTTGGACATGCGTGAAACAAATGCAGGGAAATTATACGGCGAGATTACAGAGTGCGGTGCAAGTGATTATGTTTGGCCGAGTGGCGGGCCGCGGTCACCGGGTCACCTCGTTACATGCGACATACGATTTGCCATTCAATCGTTATACCCACTGTCTTTCGTTTCAATTAACACCTTATATGGTCTACATTTGAGTCTGAAATAAATAAACTAAATTGACGAAAAAAAATATTTGTGAAAAAATTAATCGAAAGCCCCTATTTGTCTCAGTTTATTACGTACTTTATTTATGAACCAACTAGCTTTCGCCCGCGACTCCGTCCGCGTAGAATTAAAAAAAACAAATGTGGGTAGCCTATGTGTTCTTCCAGACTATCGTCTACATCTATACCAAATTTCATTGAAATCCGTTCAGCCGTTTAGGCTACAACTCTAACAAACATCCATCCATGTATCCATCCATCCATCCATCCAAACTTACGCATTTATAATATTAGTATGATTGATATTGTTAATGATTTGATGATGATGACTAATAAAATAATTTGAAATTGGTATGAATCTAGAGGAATATGTTGGCATTGAATACACAAGAAAACATTAGCAATTTCAAATACCAGTTGCGCTGATTTATTCAAATATAGATTTGTCCTCCACTGTGCACGTAATCTAAAATTGTATCACGAGCCGCAAGATGTCGTTGCGCTATATTTAGACTTCTATAGAAAGAGCTTCTCGTGTTTACTTCGTTATATAAATTGAGCATCATCGTTTCATTGAAATTCATGAAAATAAGTACCGGGTATATCCTGAAAGCTACGTAACGGTTCCATGGTGTAATGGTTAGCACTCTGGACTCTGAATCCAGCGATCCGAGTTCAAATCTCGGTGGGACCTGACTTTTTTAGTAGGGCAATGTTTTTAATTTTTTATTTCCATACTATTTCTTGTTTAAGCTTTGTGCAAGTATATTAATATGATGGAAAGATACCCTTACCTGAACATATAAGATGGGTAGTTTTCCACGTTCAAGACATGGCAATTGCGTCAGGTTCGAGGACCTCATTACGCAATTCTTCATTTAAAATGGTATGCAATTACGAGACGGATGTCGCTCCAACACGATAAATAAATAAACAATAATTGCGATAAGAGAGGCCATAGCGGTCTGGCTTACGCGAGCCTCCTCTACATGTGACCATGATCAGTTGAACGCCATAAAATTTACGAAAAAAAAATAAGGTTCTACTCTCATTTATCATTAATTAAAAGATGTTCTTTTAAGATCTTTTTACACCAATAATAAAGCATATGGAATTTCGAACTTGAAAAAAAAATTAAGCTTGCTACACTACCTTCAGTTTTAACAATACTTTAACTGGCAAATGAAATATGCCCACACAGGCATAGTTTTAACTGTACAGTTCGACTGTTTAGTTAAAACTGAATGTGAAGGGGGGATTATAACCCAATTCTTTACTACGCACTTACGATTTAATAAAATCTTTGGACGTGAATTCTTACAAAATGCACCAAGTCTAAAGATTACCTGCTGGATAATGAGTATCGTTGTACTCTGTATTTTAAGTGTACATGTTACATAAGTGGGTATCTCCATGTGCGCCGTCCCTCATTCTTGTGTGTATAAAATGCGAGACGTTTTTTAATGATAGCCGCTTCCACCGTGTAATTATGCGAACGAAAAAGCACCGACCAGAGATTTTTGTCTCATCGTAATTCGGGCCGTGTCTTGTAAATAATGCTCTTAAAATATTTAGGAACACACGCGTAGGAACGATCCAATTTGCGGAAACATACTGGTTGAATTGTTCCTACGCAATTTACAACAATTTGTAAAAGGGGAAGGGAATCTTTTTTGATAATTTGGTGCATTTTTCGTGCGAATTTGAACATGATAAAAAAGGAGTAAAAGTAAATATTATAAACTGCGTGTATTTTCTTTAATTGGTCTAACATTGTTATATTTTTTTTGATAATTATAAGCCTTGAAGACTGTTTAATCTTCTTTGATCGCTTAATTTAATTCGTAGTCGCGCAAACTCTTTGAATGATCGTAGTACTACGAGAAGCTAAGCCTAGTAATGTAAAAAAAATACTTAAAGCTCAACATCCAATAGGCTTATAATCATCGAAAATGAATCTGTATTATTTTATTTGATCGGATTTATTTCTTTATTCTACCCGATGTCGGTGCATTCCCGAAGGTTTGATTGGGTGTTTTGTGATGGGCGATTAGCGTTACTGGGGGTGCGCGGGGGGGAGGGACGGTGGCCGGAGGGTTTGACCACCGCGACCGGCGCCGGATGCCTGGTGCCGGCTCATCGGATCGGTAATGATTGTACTAAATCGCGCTGCCATAATGATACCGCAGCGCCGGTGAATTCGCACACAATAAAGAAGATTTGCATTTAATATTACGATTGGAAGGTTCGATATGCACTACTGAATATGTAAAAGTCTCATAAGCTTTTAGTTTTAATTAATATTAAGATCCAAAAATATTCAATAACATTTCAATATGTAAGAATTCGGAGTTTAAATTAAATTGAGAATTTAAGTAAAAATACATAAGGGTGACTTTTTTTCTTGGGCACCAAAAATAGTAATAGCGAGGTTAAAACAGGAAAAAGGAATGTTTGTACTTTTGTAACACGAATGTTATTTGCTTAGTTCTAGATAAAGCTTGGACTCTGACTAAAAAAACATCCTAATTTGAGTAGTCTGTGTTACAGAGCGAGTATCGGTTCGCGGGCGGGGGCTACCCGCGTGTGCCGGTCAGCGGGACAGGGCGAGGCGCGCGCGGCGGTGGACTGTGCTCCGCGGCGCTTGTAGCTGGCGCGCTGCTAGCCGCCGTGGCCGTGCTCGCAGTCGCCGCGCTCGCCTTCTACATGGGCGCCCTCAGACCTGACAACGGAGAACGTAAGTCCTACAATATTGACCTTTTGTAGTCTTTGCTGTTTTATCTGACTTTCCCTGCCATATGACTTGGTAAAGAATGCATATATACAAATAGACAACTTAAGTCATTTTAATAAGATATTGTTTATTTACAGCAATAATGACATTCGAGGGTAACTTCCGTGTGACGCGGGGTGATGTGTACGGGGGCGTGCCCGGCAGCCCCGCGTGGAATGAGCGCGCGCGCCGCTACAGCGTAGGGCTGCGGCAGGCCCTCGCCGTGCCCTCGCCCCTGCGACAGGCCTTCGTCGGCGCCATGGTGACCGGCTTCGGAGATCGGAAACTAGACGTACACTTCAGAATATACTTGGATAGAAGAAAAATACCAAGGTAAAATTTGTTTACATATGCATAAATCCCTAACTAGACCCTTAACAATGTAATTTAAAACGACAAAATCCTGTTCGATAAATGTGTATTGTTTGAGAAGGTTTTTATTAACAAAATTTCTTTTTTTGCAGTTCTGTATCGAACATAGAGGATTCTCTAAAGAATATTATAGTTCAGGATTTATTATCTAAGCAACCTTCATTTGGACAAATAAAAATAGATATAAATAGCATAGCGATTAAAAGAGACTTGAAACACACTTATCATTCAGAGTCTCAAGTAATGGAAGCCTTAAATGAAACTTTAGCAAGCTATCAACCTAAACAATTATCAAACCAAAACGGGAGTGATAAGACCCTCCAAAGCAGGATAGGTGTTGTCCGGAAGACTACCGTTAAACCCAACCAATCTTCAAAGAAAAGAGATCCCGATGAACCGGATATAGATACTGAAAACATTCCAGTCGTACAAGGTTCCTTTCAAATAACAAAAACAGAAGCAGACATAACAGAGAATAAACATAGCAACGTACCACCAAAGCGTGATGAAAAACCCAGTCACAAGCCAGTACCGGTAAAATCAACTACAACAACTAAAGCACCAACAACAAAAATAACGACAACACAACAACCAATTACTAAGGCAACCACCGTTTTATCTACATCCAAACTGAAACCTTTTACAATAATGTCTAATCTAGGTATAAAAACAAGAATTACTTCGACACAAAAACCAGAAACAAGTTTTAAAACAACCAAAAGACCCCCAACCAGATCTACGATAACATCGACAACAACTTCGACTACCACTCTACAAACTACTACGGCGAATGTTTCACAAATATTATTCGACCTTCTAACGAATGATAATCACGACAAAGATTTACCAAAGATTGATACATTATTTACAGTACCACATGTAATTGACAATGAACCTTGGCGTCCGATCACAAGACCATATTATGAAACAACAACAAGTAAACATACGACTCAAGATACAGAAACCGTAAGTGAACCTACTGCGAAAGATCGAATCGGAGTGGCCGAAGTTGTTGAAGATATTTCAATGCTAGAAAGCATGTTAACTCCGATTCCACCGACACATTACACAGAGAAAACAACTAGAAGACCATCTGGTTTATACAACATTAATCCAAATTTAGCGGCAGACATTTATGTCCCTAACCCAGTCTATACTAGTTTTACTCTACCGAAGTTTGCACCACCACTAAAGGATTTGGAAACGCTCGGATCAATGTACCCTAAACCTTTTCCTTTGCCAGTAGACAAAATTAGTGACGCTAAACATAATATGAAAGAAACGAATTTAGACGATGCCGATGATGGGAAACCAATAATACGACCGCCTAAAGAGAAAACGACTTCTACGATGATTAATGTTTTACGACCGGGCCCGCAAGACAATAGTACAGAAAGAGTTTCGATTGATGGTACATCAATATTAAAGAAGAATAATATAACGACCTCCAGCAGCACTTCTACTACTTCTACGACTACCTCTACTGTAGCAACTTCAACAGTAACCTCTACAACGAGTGTTAAATCTCAAATTACTACTGTTAAAGCGACGGTTTCCACAGATAAGCACATTACTAAAGAAAATACTACTCGTCGTCCTAACGATAAAGTTTCAATTATTCCAACAACAGATGTTCCATATCATACTTGGGAATTAGTAAATACATCTACAAACGATAATGACACTTTTGCTAAAAATTCTCCGGAAAAATTTTACAACGATACTTTACAAGCGATTATAACAAGAAATGATGCTACCTTCCCCAACACAACACCGAAGTTCCCAAGTAAGATTTCAGTATTGAGAAATTTAACAGATCTTATCAAGAAATATACGCAAAGCACAAAAAAACCGGAAACTTCATTGCCTACATCGTCAACTCCGGTTATTGATAAAGCAGTTGTTGACGATAACGATGATAACGAACCCATCGAAATTAGGGGATCAGTTGAGGTAATTCCAGAGGAAGAGATTGAAAGTACTACAGCAAGAGTGATAACTTTGATGCCTGTTAAATCAAATTTAGGCGTTAATAGACCTTTAAGACCTAGACCAAAGATAAAAAATGAACCACAAGTTGTGAAAGAAAATTTACGTAGTTTTTTTAATAATGCAGTTCAAGCACAAAAACTAATTGAAGAATTGAATACAGAGAATTACATACCTGCTTTTAATCAAACAAGCGTCGATGATGACAGCTTAGAAATAACAACTTCTGCAGATAATGATGCATACGAAACAGTCAACCATGAAGTGATCGCAAGTATGCCTGACAACATAAATATTGGGGCCAACATACCGATAATTAATAATAGATTTCCTAAATCTAGCAGTGATTTACAGCCATCAACACTAAGTGATGAATATTTTTCTCCGGACAAGTTTTACACTAGCGATAAAACTATTCCTGAGGGAACATACAGAGTATCCTACCACGTAACTGGGAGTGTCAGCAGTAAGCAAGCGAACAAAACCCAAAACCTACCAGCGTATGAGCTGGCTTTAGAACCGGATGTTGTTTTAGAAATTCCCATAAATCAATCAAACACCCTAACATTTGATAAATTGAAACAATTAGCAAGTCTGGCTACCATTACAGATTACAATAACAGCAGTTTATTTCGTCGTCCCGGAAGTGTGATATCCACTAAAGCTATACCCTCAAGTTATACACTTAACCAAGCCGGGTTTAAAATATTGACGAAAACCTACCATAAAACACAACCGTCAAAACAAGAGGATAATAGTTTTAACGTACAAGAAAAAACGCACAGCAAACCTTTAAAGCTACAGAAGGAAAAAGAAGTAGTAAATGTTGTTGAAGAAGAAGGTAAACAAAAATTTACACACATTTTTCAAATAAATTTTAATTGAATTTAAGATCTGCAAATTTTCTTTACTGTTTTAAAGATTGCAGTAATGCCACATCATTTCGTTGTGCAAGTGGTCTTTGCTTGCCGAACACGTCCAGATGTAATCGCCTCATGGATTGCCCGGGCGGGGAAGACGAACGGGCCTGTTCCTGCGCCGACTATTTGCGCGCAGATTTTGCTCAGGCAAAGATCTGCGACGGGGTAGTAGACTGCTGGGATTACTCGGATGAAAATAAATGTGGTAAGATTTCACTATTATTAAAACCTTCAGTAAAAAAATCCGGTTTTAAAGCAATTATTTAAACTTTTCTATTTTTACAGAGTGGTGTAACGAAAACCAATACGTTTGTTCCAATGCACGACAGTGTATTGATATGTCGCGAGTTTGTGATGGAACGCCGGACTGTCCTCTCGGTGATGATGAAAAAACTTGCGTAGCTTTATCCGATGAAATTGAAAATAATGAAGTTATACCATATAATGAAGAAGGTAAAGATTTATAACTTTGAAAACATGTAAGATATTTGTTATGATATTTATAATTCGTGATGTTTTGTATTATAATAAGAAACTTGTTCCAGGGTTCGTGATGGTACGGAAACGTGGTGAATGGGGTCGCTTGTGTGTGGAGAACTTTGCGGATGTTGTAGCCGAAGCTCATAGTTCCTTGCAACTACCAGATCTTGGTAGAGCAATATGTCGCGCCATGACTTTCGGGTAAGGTGCAATGTAACCACACAAATAGAAATGACATACAAAAACATTCCTTGAATTTTTCTAAATGACAAATCACGAAGTCACTTGGTATTTTATGCCTGGTTGTTGACTTTAGAGGTTCGAGATGGTCCCGCGAGGCGCGTGAGGGTCGCGGCATCAGTACCGCGGGGTACTGGGAGGTGTGGCACAACGCGGCAGCGCGTGCTGCCGACACCAGACTGACGTTCCGGCGCGCCGAGTGCCCGCGACGCCGCGCGCTGCGCGTGCGGTGCCAGGACCTCGCTTGTGGCGTTAGGCCTCATGCTGACGTGCAACAACCTAGGTAAATAGCAATAATATATGATAGCTGGTAATAAAATTAGTAAAGGAGAAGGCTAAGAGGAAGAAATGGGTAGGAGAAATGCTTGCAACAGCGCATTGAAATGACACATCGCAGCTTGACTCTTTCAATCTGTGACTTCACGAATGTTAAAAGTACAGGATATCTAATATCGAGTGTATGGTGTACGGTGTACGTGAGGCGTGGTGTGTTGGGTAGGCGTGTAACTGACGAGCGCGTGCGGTGGGGCAGGGTGGTGGGCGGCGGCGGCGCGGCGGCGGGCGCCTGGCCCTGGCAGGCGGCGCTCTACCGCGACGGCGACTTCCAGTGCGGAGCCACGCTCATCGCCGACCAGTGGCTGCTCTCCGCCAGCCATTGCTTCTACCAGTAAGTACCACCTGTTTAATCGAATAAGTCTTAACTCTGACTTCTAACTTTATTGTGATACCCTGGTAGTAAGCATTAGTATTTTCATTATTATTTCTTTTTTATAGAGCAACTGAAGCGCACTGGGTAGCGCGTCTGGGAGCTCTAAGACGCGGGGCGTGGCCGCGCGGGCCGTGGGAGCGTGTGGCACGTGTGCGCCAGCTGGTGCTGCACCCGCGGTACGCGGCTCGCGGCTTCCGCAACGACATAGCGCTGCTGCGCGTGGACCGGCTGCAGCTGCACGCGCGCCTGCGCCCCGCCTGCCTGCCGCCGCTGCGCGCGCCCCCGCCCGCCGGCACGCACTGCAGTGTCGTCGGCTGGGGACAGCTGTACGAACATGAGCGAGTCTTTCGTAAGTGATACTAAACTCTTCACTCTAAGTAACGGTTCTAGGATCCTGTGATGGTATTCAAACTAATTATAATTGTTTGTCAGCGGACACGCTACAGGAGGTGGAGTTGCCGGTAATATCGACGGCGGAGTGCCGGCGACGCACGCGGCTGCTGCCGCTCTACCGCGTCACTGAAGACATGTTCTGCGCGGGCTACGAGCGCGGCGGCCGCGACGCCTGCCTCGGGGACTCCGGCGGACCTCTCATGTGCCAGGTACACTACCACACCACTACCAAAGTAACTCGTCTGGTTTTACTACGAACTTTTAAAGTTAAGAGAGTATCTAAGGATTATCTAAATATTGCAGGAGGATGGCAAATGGTATATTTACGGCGTGACGAGCAACGGGTACGGATGTGCGCGTGCGAATCGCCCCGGCGTCTACACCAAAGTCTCTAATTACATCGAGTGGATCGACAGCGTTATAGAGAAGTACACGCCGCGCAACAAGAACGACACATACAACGAAGACGACGATAATAAATCAAACGAAGACTTTTATGCCGACTTGGAGACAGCAGAGAACAGAAGGCGCGCGTACTTCGACACGTGTAAAGGGTTTAGATGTCCACTAGGGGAATGCCTGCCTACATCCAGTATATGCAACGGCTTTCTAGAATGTTCCGATGGTAGCGACGAATCAAATTGCCACGAAGCTGCTCTGAATAGTTCTAGTATCGACCCCGATTGATTGTGGAAGAAAAGCGATTTTGTTATTTTAGTGTAGTCGATGTAAAGAGCAAATTGTAATGTATAAGCCAGTACTTAAATGTAGAATATTTTCATTGATTTCGACTGATTTGCATTGTAAGTAGCGTTAAGTTATATTCCGACTAAAGCTACAGTCTCTGATCACATATCTTCCAAGTAGTAAAAGTCTAAAAAACCACTTAAGCCATACAAAATGTGGGCATTGTACATATAGTTTGTAAATTAGCCCAGACTCTTTATATTTTACTGTTAAAAGCCTATTTAAAACCTATTTATTGCATTACATGGATAACCTTTTCCGTTTGAGCTACTCCCATTCAAATGGACGACGTCATCCATGAACTAAATAAAATGATTCTTTTAAGACATTGTTTTATTTACCAGGAAAAAAGGATATTAAATAAAAAATCATAAATCTTAAAAATTATTTTAATCTCTCCACAAATAAATTAAAAAATATAAACTTCAAATAAGAATGGCGTAATAAATAATGTCAAATTGTTACATTAATAAAATTATTGTTACGAAAACTGATTACTATATAAATAGCGTGATAACTTCGACATAAACATGGATTTTAGATGAAAACAGACTCGGTTTCAGTAATTTAACTTACACAATCACAATGAGACAATACATAAAGTAATACTAGAGTACGCCCAAATACGGTTACGTTTATCGGGGTTATATTTCACTTTAGTTACAAGCCAATAAGATAGAAAATTCAGAGTTTTATATCAAACTCGTGACGTCACACTCTTAAGCTATCCTTAACATACCGAGCGGTATCGCACACAAACAGTTCCGGAGGTCTAGCACGAAAATTTACAACAAAGTATCTTCGACAAAAAATTGTATATTTATCAGTACTTTACTGTAGCACAAAACTAGTACAAATGTCGATTGTTTTGTCACAAATTTTCATGCTATACCAAAACTAAACAGCGACAGATGACAAAACAAATACAGAGAAGTTGGTGTTCTGTCTACATTGAGAAACATTTACAGAAACATGTTTTCAGTTATTTCGGATAGTATGAACTAATTAGTAGTTTCTTCATGTGTGTTAGTAGATGTATTGTTATTCATAGAGTGCGAGGAACATTAAATATAAGGGCGAGTAAATACTTGAATTATAGTTATGTCTACGTCATTATTTATATCTTAAACGCTAATGATCGAGCGAAGTGAGCAACAAACGAATTATTATAAAGGACTAAATCGTTTCACATCCGGAAACTTATTTTATAGTTAATGTTATTTTGTGCTTCATGTGAACAAACAACGTCTATTATACAAGATTACGCAAATTGTTTATAAAAATTACAAAATGTAGTTAAGAATAGTGAAAAAGGTTAGATAATTGAAATTAATTTACGAGCTATTTTAAATTAATCTGCTGAGAGATGTGAAAATGTGTATAGTTTATTATATTTGAAATTAATTACTTATGTACTTATTTTGAGGCCTTATGACAATTTGCGTAATCTCTGTTCATATTAAGATTACAATTTATTGAAAAACGTTTAAATAACGTTGTTTGACGATGGTGCGGCGGATCGAGTTAGGTAAATTGAATCAGACCGTTGTATAATGGTGTTCCGATGTGTTCCGGGTGTGGGGCTCAGTGGGGCATCCCCGGTGGGGGCTTAGCCCTTGTTCTCGACTGGCGTGGTGGTGAGGCCGGTCGGCGGCTTGTTCAGCACCGTCTTGAACTGCTCCGGAATAGGGTGCTCCGACTGAAAACATAGCATAACAATTAATTGCATATAGACTTCGTTAAAAAGAAATTAATAGATTTTTGTTAATTTCCTTATATTTCCTTTAAACATTCCAATTTCCAAATAAGCTCTAGGCTTGTTTCACAACAATAGTCGAATACCGGGATTCGAACCCCCGACCACAAGATGGGTAGACCGTACCTCAAACCATTAGGCTATTGGTGCGAATTAACAAACAAACAATAAGGTGGATATGTTAGTAAACAGCTGAAAAAACCCTATTTCAATTGAAGACTGTAGTAGAAAAAGTGTGTTAGAGTACAAGAGACTAGATTATTTATGATACTTACATAATCGCCATTAGCTTTGGGCACGAGCACATTCATCTCCGAGGACTTGGAGCTGACGATCTCGACTTCGAGGGAATCCTGCGACAGGTAAATCTGACATCCGTCCGTCTTGTCGATGGAGATAGTCGGCACCTTGCCCAGCACCTGCAGCAACAAACATTACAATATAAAAATATGTACATCACAGTTAAAGAATAAAAAATATATACATGCATTCACGCACGTCTGTATAAATGATACCTTTCCCTAATATAGTTTACACTGTACTTAGTTACATAAAAAAAAACCATATACCAATTATCATTGACAAATACGTGCAGATTAATAAAACACAAAAGCATTAAAGTTTTTAAATGTATTAAAATACGTTGAAATAAATAATTTAGCAAACATAGTTCGAACACAGATCACCCCAATTAAATACAGTCGCAATATTTTGTATAAAATAAAATTCTATACCATCTTACCGAACGAATCTGCCATAAAAAAGAAACATTTAAAGAAGGAACAGTCAACAATGTCAATCAAAAGTCTTTGACATTTTGTAAAATCTTTATACTGTGAAATTTATTTACAAACATGTGAATTTTATTGAGTTTAGATGTTCGCTTTATTTGTGAAGTTAGCGGTTGTGTTAGCGTTGCTGTATTTACAGAACATATTGACGGTGGACAACAGCTCGGCGGAGGAGGACGACGAGAGGGCCATCTGGCTATGGGAGACGGTCAAGTACATGGAAACCGTCATAGACGAATACGGCGGCTCCTTCAGGACGCAATTCATTAACGGCTTTAATATTCTTTACACAAACTTAACGCTTGTCAATGTGGTTAGTGCAAATTTATATACGCGACGAATGTCTTTAAGATTTCATTCTTGTAAGTGCTTTAAAATAATTTCCCGTGCTGCGCTAAATTATATAAACATTCAAGATAGTATTTTGTTCAAGAAAATCGTAACTCAAAAATAGATCACTCGAACACAGAAAAATATCTTGTTAAACTTGTACTATTTATCCAAGTTCTTTGAAGTTAAATTTAATTCAGCAGTGCTCAGCGTCCGTACGATATTCAATGACTCTTTTAAACTAAATGGATGAGTAAATACAGAAATACATTTTGTACTCCATTTGCAGGTCATTTTTATTTTCAAATACGTACCGACATCGTTATTTATGTATAGATATATGAAGAATTATTATCTATCGAAAAGGGAGCATCTTCAACGAAAGCAACAAGAGTTTGAAGACATAAAACTACAGGTAACAATAAATAATGCACTGGACCATACTTGTTACTAATATTATTAATGGGAATGTTTAGATGGATGAATGGATGTTAATTAGAGTGTGTAGCCTAAACGGCTAAACGGATCTAGATAAAATTTCGCATAGATGTAAACGATAGTCTGGAGGATCACATAGGCTACCTACTTTTGTTTTATTTAAACCACGCCGACGGAGTCGCAGGCGAAAGCTCGTAAGAAATACATTTAAACAAGAATCTTAAAGCATATTAAAGTGTTTCTAATCCTTTTGAGAAGCAGTGTACGTGTTTTTGTATAGGTGAAGGTAGCGACAACGAAGCTGAGCGTTCGAGAGGCGGAGCACAAGGAGCGATCAGAGGAGCTGCGACGGGGGCTGCAGCGACTCCGCGGAGTGCGCGCGCGCGTTCGACAAGCGCTCGCTGACGACGACGACCTGCGCCGCGCCGCTGAATCCAACGCACTCGCGGCAGACATTGATGCACAACACGCGCAAAATAACTCCGAACAAGGTCCGTTCTTTATCAAATTCTTAGAGCATTAACGTATGAAACCATAAAGAAAGCAAAAAGAAACTTGTTATATAGGTAAAGTGCCCATGAACAACTCAAATTATTCCACATTATTTTACATATAGTAACTGATCCTAATTGTGTATTATCTTCCAGAACAAAAAATTCTAATCGAATTAATGAAAGACTTAAAGATCGAACGCACAAAGTTGTCGGAAGTGGAATCGGAGAATACGTACGGGGAGTACGGGGAGTACGGTGAATACGGGGAGTATATGCCCGCCGAGCCCTCCAGCCCTGAGGCAAGCATTTATTCATCTGCCAGTGAGAGTCAGAAGGAATGTCAAGTCAAAATAGTCAAAGTCACCAACGTCTACAAAGTATCATATCTTAGGCATTTTATCAAACAAAAAAGACTCAGAAGAGCCTCGAAGCAAGCGCTCTTAAAAAGAAAGGTTTGGAATTATTCAATATGCTTTACTTTTTCTATTTCGATACATATTTCAATGGGATTAAAGATAAACGTGTTATTTTCAGATGGAAGACATAAAGAAATTACTAGAGGACTGGCAAAAGACGTTGAACATGGTGATCAACAGCAAACTGGCGATAGTGGACATAGACACGAACCACATGGAGCTGGCGTCGCAGGAGGCGATGGGCGACTTCAGCAAGCCGCCGCTGCGCGACTCCTCGGACACCGACAGCGACATCAGCTGGTACCCCAACGCCTTCCGCAACTCACCCTATTGTTTTCAGGTAAAATACCTCTACTACGTAATACCTATCTTCCATGATGGCAACACCTGTTATTTGTTGCCAATTAGGAGAAAACATAAGTTTCAAAAAATTACAATACGGCATACAATTCACGCCTTGGTCGCGAATAGTTAATCAAGACCCGGTGTACATAAAAACGGGTGATCGAACTTTATGACAGAGACGCGATCCTGAACCACCATCGAACGATTTGATTGTCAATAACTTAACCTTTGTGGTGATGTTATCGATCCTTTGTCAGGAATCAGCGGACATGGACATGTCTCGCGAGTACTACGAGCCGGGCGAGGGCGAGGTGGCGCTGCAGACGGGGCTGCAGGCGGGGCTGCAGTCTGGGCTGCAGACGGGGCTGGATTGCGAGTGGGGCCGGCCGCGGCTCGCCAACAACCTGTTCGTGGTGACGGAGGAGACCAGCAGCCAGCTCGCCATACAGGAGGTGAAGAGCGAGGCGGGCGACGACTGGGATTGCAACGATATCGCCTCCTTGTGACCTTATTATAATATAATTTACTCTCAAATAGTAAGCATTTTGATACTGTACTAGGTATCTTTGAATAAAAATACTTTTTCTTTTCATTTCAATTTAATTATCTCTTCGCTCGTTCCCTAATTGAAAAGCGGACAGACTATTCAAATGTAATGCGATAGTCTGGAGGACGATGAGCGGATAATAAGTTGCGATTCCAAAAAAAGAAAACATTTTCTCCGATGGCTGCAGGATATTGTGTTATAAAATATATGACGTAATAACTGTGACGTAGCACAAAGCTCGCGAGAGCGCCTTGTAGCACAAAGCGCTCAATATACATTGCGTATCTTTATGCAGCGTTTTAAAAATATCCCAGTACAAACATAATCTAAGTGAACCAACACAATCTCAAACATATTTAAGCTTCAAAGTGTTTCGTGAAAATATGTTCGCTTGAAATACGTCGCCTTCGTATTACTCATTTTTATAACATGTTTCATGGGCCCATAACATAATAGACTTTAAAAAATTGATTGTAAATCAGCTCAATATCATGCTGCTTATAGCTTTTAATTTACAACTATTGTATAATTTACTACTATTATATAAATTCTTAAATGACATTTAATTACGTGTAGTTAATTAGTTTAAATGGTAATTAATTTCAAATGATAATTAGGCTCGTTATAAAATGGAACGTGACTGGTAAACCCTAGGGAGTTGAAAACCTACCATGAGGCCACTTAGCCTAAAATTACGTCACAAATTTTCATAATTACAAAATAATTTTGGCGTAGTTTCTATTTAACACTACAATACAGGATATTAAAAAAGTGCAATCCGATGGCTAGACGGGGTGTAAATCTTAAAAATTTCACCACACACTAAAATCCTTGAAAGCAGTCATCTAGTGTTGCAAAAAACATTAAACTTTATTTCCTCCATTGTACCTTTTTCTTCATTTTTCCTGTCGCTAATATAAACAAAGTAAGGAACTAGGACAGATATGCTTAGTACTAACCTGCATCTGCACCGACTGGCAGTTGACGAACTCAACGCTGGAGACGAGGTTGTCGAAGACGACGGCACACTTGGTGCAGGAGTCGAGGACGACGCCGTTGATCTTGCCGCGCACAGTGAGAGCAGAGTCGCGGCAACGGTACATGTACACCACGTTGTTCATATCCGCATTTTCAACCACCAAGTTGGAGTTGCCCTTCTGGTATTCCTAGTAAAAAAATGTCTAAATGAATAATGCTATCTTCCTAATATTATAAATGCGATGGCACATTCATCCGTTTGTTAGAGTTTGTAGCCTAAACTGTTGAACGGATCTCAATGAAATTTGACACAGACGTAGAGGATAGTCTGGTAGAACACACATGTTATTAACTTTTGTTTTTTTCCCACGCGGACGGAGTCGCGTGCGAAAGCTTAACGTTTTAACGTTTATACTACATACAAAACAAATTTATAGATATGGATGGCTTCTTAATCCAGTGCTAACTACTTCCATTGAAAGATAAACTTGAATTAATAAATTTCCCATTATCATAAAAGGCTATATGAGTATCGGTAAAAGGCTCAAATATACTTAATGTGGCTTTTATGAACTACGTAAATTGTTTACCGTTGCAACTAATGAGATTATGAGCTACATTGTGAGGCAATTGATATAAAAGGCTTTGACTAAAGTTTAACATGAATTAAACTGAGGCATCCCGCGTGCTAACTCACGAATATCTCATTATAGTTACCAAATGAATTAGCAATGTCTATAGCATCGTGTTAATTGAGATTAATTAGCGTCGGATCTACATCGTAAATAATTGAAACGTCATGAATTCCCAGCGAGGTATTCGACTGCCGCGCCTAACCTCTATTGGCTTTCCAAATTAAAATTGCATTTCAAATTAACAAGTGTTTTGAATACACCAGTAGCTTCAGTTCTGCGTTCAGTAAAACTTTGAAAAAGAAGATTACACAGCAAAAGTATTTAAAACCAATCATACTAATATTATAAATGCGAAAGTTTAGATGGATGGATGGATGTTTGTTAGTTTATATCCTAAACGGCTTAACGGATTTCGATGGAATTTGGTATAGATGTAGAGGGTAGTCTGGAAGAACACCTAGCGTCTTTTTTTTTAATTCTAGTCACATTATAAAAATAACTTTAGTTGAAAAAAATATATGTCAAACCTAATAAAAATACTAGAGCAACTAAAGTTTCAGGTAACGAACACGTACGACCCCTTGGGAGAGGATCACGACTTTATATTACCCTCGTAAAATAGTCCCATATTGCTTCACTTTCTATAAATCAATAGCCCGGAAGCCAACTGGTAATAAGTCACGTGAGTATATAAACTTTAGTACGATTTTAAAATTTCAATTTATTGTAGAAATTAAATAAAAAAAATAAAAAAAAAAACATACAGACGAATTGAGTACCTCCTTCTTTTGGGAAGTCGGTCAAAAAAATAAATCAGGCTAACTAGTACTAATTCTTTGATAAAAGTACGCTATATTTCAAAGAGCAGATTGTACCTAATTGCCACTTAGCATATTCTTTATCAGTTATTCTCTTTGTTCAACTCATTTCTTACTTATCTTGTAGACTTAAGTTGTTTAATTATAGTCCTTATTACGTTGAAAGAAAGGTCATGTTCCAATTAAATACATATCTGATATCGTAGTTACTGGCAGTCTATTGTCATCCTTTCTTCTAGTTCCTCAATCTTTAATTTATCATGTATTCAATATCAAAACATTTTACTTTGATTTTTGAATCGTTTTATATTGGTACAGTTCTAGTAAAAATCTAAATTGAAAATTACCTATTTCATCAATTATAACTTAATTGACTTTTTAATAGTCGAGCATAAATATGTAACGA
This sequence comes from Papilio protenor, assembly GCA_029286645.1. Classification (NCBI taxonomy): domain Eukaryota; kingdom Metazoa; phylum Arthropoda; class Insecta; order Lepidoptera; family Papilionidae; genus Papilio; species Papilio protenor. The sequence continues at coordinate 3,620,865 of JAGSMZ010000024.1, forward strand.
AATGCTATAGGATAACTTATGATTTCGTGATTCTCCACTTTCGTTATGCCGCTATAATTTTTGTCAGATAAGTAAGAAAGAAAAGAAATATTTTTTTAGATTATCAACATTAGAAATACTGCGTTCTCATTATTTATTCAATCTCACTCGTATCCTATTATTTACGTAAATAATATATCAAGCAGAATATATTTCCCAAAATATTTACCTACAAATAAGACCAGAGAATCGTGAATACGAAATGTTCCAACTTCCATTATTAATGGCTTTGTTTTTCTAAACACGAGCCGTGGTCAGTCTTATTTGAACAAAGTGTACATACAAAAAAAAACATTCAGACGAATTGAGTACCTCCTTCTTTTGGGAAGTTGGTCAAAAGTAAACAGAAAGGCAACAATTAAAGGACTTTGTTGACAAGTTAGAGAAGTGTTCCCTTTATATCGTGCTCTTATAACTTTAGACAGTTTATAAAGTCCCGAACAAACATAAATTTCGCAGCGCCTCGAAAATAACAGTAATTATACGGAAATGTAGATTTAAGTTACTAATTTATGCAAAATTTTCGAAGTTGCAAGTTTATATTATGAAAAAGTTAAACAAAATTGGCCTTTTACATATTGTTTTTTAAGTATATACTTTTAATTACAGACAAATATTTATTTCGTCTACATTTTGTCACATTATTTTCATTTTTCAATGCAAATAAAGTATACTTGACCCTTATATTGCAAAAGTTTTATTTACAGTATACCGCAACGGTTAAGCAACCTTCATTAAATTTTATGCGGGCATCCGAGAGAATGGGTCGCATTAGGGCGGAGTACAAACGATAGTCCCTTTTGTTGAGGAATATCAGAGACATAATCCACAGTCGACACAAGACAGAAATACCGGGGAATTAGAAAGACAAAATATATCGAAAACGATACATTAAAAAAACCGTGACGATTTAATTAGAACGCATGAATTAAAAAATAAACTTAATAATCCATGTGTTCTTCCAGACTATGTTCTACATCTATATCAAATTTTATAAAGATCTTTTGAGCCGTTAGAAGATATCTTCTTACAACAATCATCCATATAAACTTAAGTAAACTATTGATGTGGGGGAACGACATGTTTCTTATAATGTAAGCTAAATAAGATAGATTAGTTTGATAAATAATGTATATGAAGTATCGAATTCAATTTGTATGAAGGCAAATGCCGTACTTAATAGATAGGTGTCGTAGTGACGAAACAAACACGCAAAGCGAACAATTATGAACAATCAATATTCGGTTTAAATAAATTTTATCGAACTTAACTAAAATTATTATTTTCTAATTAACTAATTTAGAGGACAATTCTAGTATTAATTATGGTGTAGAGAATTTAGCGATGACAATAATAATAGCGAAATACAATTCGATTACGTACGGCTGTAGTAGTAATAAATATTTATTCACTCTCATTATTTGTAATGGTTCTGCAGGTCATTATTAATTTGACTAAACAGTGTTTTTTTTTAATTCATAAGTTATAACTATGAATCTATTGATTCCAACTTCCATAAGAATAAAAGTCGAAAATCGAAAAGATTCATGCTTGATTTTACATAACCATCCCTACTAAATTGTCACATGAATTGACATGAATTGTCAAACTAATCTAAATTATTTAGACACACTTTAGTGTTAGTTTTAATACACAATAAATCAGAGCCGTTTCCAAAGCAGACGTGTTCATTATTTCGCTCCTCCCCGCACTCCACACCTCACTTTAGTAAATCCCTCTATTTGTGGTTCGTTAGTGTGTTCGTAAATGCAATGTTATTCGTTTAATAATTCAGAAAGCCTGCCTGAAAGGTCACTCGCAGTAGTGCTTCAATCACTGGGAAATTAAATTGGCATAGAGTGCCGACTGTATGCCAAAGCCCCTGCCCGTGTATATACACTAATATTTGCGGGAAATGATAAAAGATTGAAGTACATAGAACATCACAAAGTTACGAGTGAAGAATTTCATTAATTTCTTTGGCATATGCTTTGGTAAAATTCCTCGTTATTTTAACGTAAATAAATTCATCAGTTACGTGTTTGCTTTATTCAACATTTCTCCGAATTAAAAGTCAATAATAAATCTAACATAGTCTAACAGATAATAAAAATAGTATAAAAGTCCTATTGGAAGAGACTTATCATCAACACAAGACCTTTTATTTCAATAATGCGTTGTATGAACTTTCACGTAAGGTCGAGAGTAAAAAGTTCATGTAGAGGCTTTATAATTTATCACTGACAGCGTACGTCCTATATAAATTTACACTTCAGTACTATAAAAACAAGTTCCCAAAAAAACTTATTTTAATTTTGATTTCGAAAATCTTCCTTGAATTTCTATTAAAGTAGCAAATGATCAGGTCAAATAATATAATTGGATCACTGAAGACTTTGGCATGCAAATGTCCTACAAACATTTATGTGCATACAGTATACAGTCTAAGAAAGAAAAACCAAGTCTTTTGTCCATTTTGCTTCTTATGTTGGGTCAGAGTGACACTTCTAGATTGTCAGTCATCTAGGTCCTGTGAATGTGTAGAAGGTGAGTTATTTATACTTACAATGAGCCACTTCTTGCCGTCGCGTGTGAAGACGGGCGGCTTGTCGAGCTGGCCGGCGCCGGGCTGCGGCAGCGGCTTGGAGGGGGCGGGGGCGGGGGCGGGGGCGGAGTGCGCCGCCTTGAAGGGCGCCGGCCCCTGGCGCAGGGTAGGGTTCTTGTGTGTTTGCATGTCCGCTGTCACCTTGCGCAAGTCTAAAGACAATGGATATCGCGGATTTTACCTTTTTTCTCTTTTAAATACATCAATTAAATGTCAATAAACGAGGAAATTTGAAAAAACAATTTAATATCAAGAGAAGTTGAAAATACTGCAGTTGGTCTAATCAAATGCAGCAATTAGCAATGAATAAATTATGATTTAGAAAGCTGACTGTAAATTTGAACATGCCAATAATTTTTATGAAATGTTTTTGTATAAATTACAAGAAAATAACTTCCTATCACATTTCACATTTATACGTGAAATGCAAAGATTTATTGATAGCACATAATCAAGTAATAGCGGTTGCTATGCATTTTATTGCGACGATTTAGCTAACGGTTGTCGCGGCTGGATCGTGGCTCGGGCACCGTTACATCCACACGTTAACCTCCACTTACACTACTATAAATAGAATATACACTGTTTAATATTTCAACGCAGTATCAAAATGCATTTAAAAGATCCATAACTCAACTACTAACTCGTTGCCTTGAAAATATTTTCAAACAATAGTAATCTGAACGGAAAAGTATAAAAAAGCACTTTTATTGAATTTAGACCTGATTTAAAGTGTGTAAAGTGTCAACTTACTACTGGTGATGCCCTCTCCCTGGTTGATCTCAGCGAAGAGAGCGCTGCGGTCGTCGACGCTGAGGTTGGCGAAGTCCGCCTCGGGCAGCACGGGCGGCGGCGGGGGCAGGCCGCCGGGCGGGGGCGGGGGCGGAGCGCCGGCGCCCCGGCCTGCACACACACACTACTAGTAAAGACCAGCTGTCATACATTATATGTACTGACAGTAATCCAAAGTCCAAATACGGTAACAGAATCGAGAAAAAACACTATTAGTATTTAAGGGGTTTAGGATTAGGGCATTAATGTTAGCACAAAAACTTTTAAATCGGTCTTAAAGCGAAGTGGGGGAGAGAAATTAACTTATCAGGAATAAGAGGAAAGATATAATATTAAAATAGACAAGTTTATCGTGTCAAGAAAAAGGTATCTTATCCAATTTTCTTAAGAAAACACAAAAATCGATTATGAGATTGAATACCGTCCATCCTTTGGCCTATTTCGGTTGAGAAAAGGATTACGTAACGCCCACACTCGTAGCTACAGTTCTGGCAAGACAAAACGAAGGATATAATAAAACTAGAACACGGAAAGAAAACAATGGATGGTAAAGTGCGGGAGCGAGTGAGATTGCGATCCGACGACGTCGAGGGAAATCAAGTAAAATACTTTGGACAATTTTGATGTTCCCGTGTAATAAAATCGAATACATTTGGAGCAGAATTAAAATGCTCGTCGCGAACTCAATCATATTAATTGCGAATCGAATATCCATTTACGTGACTCGGAATATTAAACAATGGCACTCGAAATGTTTCAAAGAGTTTATTTAAATGAAATAATTTCATCAAAAGTTGAAAAGGATATTTTAAAATTTGTTTTTCAGTTGTATTTACATATTTGTCATATTTTCTGTCTTTAATCATTTTTGACCGTTATTTACATTTGCAATTTTTATAAATAAGAATAATGTAATTACGTGTATAAAAAGGACTGATGAGTATAGTAATGGTCTATAGAGCAAGCAGGTCGCCGGCGCCGAGCTGGCCTGCACCTTAATTAGCCTCACCATTCTTTTGCTATTTGACTTTGCAACGGACTGATTCCCTTGCTAATTAGTACAAGATAAATGTTAAAAGCAAATGTTAGACTATTGATTTATGGCTATTAAACTTAAAATTTGTAAAAATTAGTAATTCCTCTCTGCCTTTTACAAAAAAAAGGATTTTTAACATTTATTGCTTATTTATATTATATTCAACCTTACTCGAATAAAGATTTAGGAGAGTTATGTTAAAAATGTGTACGGGAATGTTGTAAATCACTTACCAGACCACACAAGTCCGGTGGTGTGTTGCTGCTTAACATAAGCCTGAAGGTCAGACAGCAGTTGGACCCAGGCGCGGCACCACTCCACGTGTCTCTTGTCCTTCTCTTTCCACTCCTTGAGGACTCTGTTCGTGTAGAACTGACCAGCGTCGTTCATCTCTTTAACGTATGGCGCCGGTGTCGGCGACACCGCCACCCAGCCCAGAGCCGGAATACTCTCGGATATCGCTGACAGATGGTTGAAGAACGACGAAACTCGATTCTTCTCCCTGAACTGCTGTATAGCAGATATCTTTTCGCTGGTCGGAGCTAAAAGCTGCATTTCCTCAGCTTGCGATGGTTTGCTTCGTGATTGCGCCAATTGTATGTAGCGAAGCTGAGCTCTATATAAATAAAAATAATAAAATCAAATCAAAAATTAACAAAAGGTCTTAGTTAAGTACAGGTAACACAAATAAAAATGTAAAAAACCTAGTAATTTAATTAAGCTGAATCGTTAAAATGTTTAATCCTACAGAAATCGCTAACATTATTCGGTCCTTTGAGCCGGATTAATTTCAAGAATTCTAGCAGTGAAGTGAACACAACATTCATAGATCTGAAAAATGTTGCATTATATAAATAGATTGGTATTTACCAAAGGGAATTGAACTCTCTTTACAGAGTAAGACATACAAAGAGGATCATTGATCCGTAGACTATAGAGAGCTATTGGCATTGGGACAAATATTTCTATGCGCACGTAATAAAGGTTGAGGATCAATGAACATAGACAATACACTACGAGTAGCGCGCCCTGGCCTCGAAACACTATGATTATCTTCTTTTAAATTAAGAACATTTAATACATAAAAGAGATTATAAAATCTGATGACAAAAATTGAACAACAAAAGTCTACCCTTGACTTTCGGAGATAAAATTAAAACGGTATTGTGCGTCGTGTGAGTGAGGCTTATGGCACTTGTGGCGACACTTACTGGAAAGCCTCGTTGACAAGGTTGGCGTGAGTGGCCACATCGCCGCCGATCTGCTGAGACAGCTCCAAGTACGTCCGCAATGGGCCCTGGCAACAAAATAAATATATTCATAAAAATCTCTTTACATACATAACCGATAAGCTTTGAACACTTAACATAAATATCAACAATAAAGTCTATTAATCGTTATAGTGGACCAATTAGGAGATTTACTTATATTTATTTTTTTAGATGCACAACAAAAAGTTGTTGATCGCGCTGTTTTCTTTTTGCCTTTTTGTATCTTGTGTCAATATAACAAGGACTGTTGATTTATTTGTCAGTACTATTAATCTATTTTATTGGACGACTCGTGACGCGCGTTCGACGCTGTAAATGAATTACGTTCGAGTTACGAGTTTGTTTTCGGTACAATCGAATGATCCGATCGAAACGTATAACCTTTTTATCAGAAGATGAGATGTAAGAGTTATTTTTATTACCACTTCGAAAGTAATATCCATATAATAAAACGTTATTTTATTTCTCATTACTTTTATTGATATGATGGTTATTTGAGGATCGTTTATTTAACAACAATTGCTTGCTGCAATAAAAGGCATAACAATCAGATAATTTAAATTAATTAATTCCACGCATAATTAAATGAAACTACTTTTTGTCTTGCACAAAAATAATTCAATTATCTCATCTCATGCTTAATTAATGTAATGAAGATTTATAAAGCAATTGAAACACATATCATATCTTTAGCTGATGTTATTTTAAATCCTTATTTAAAAAAAAAAACTAAAGAGAGAATCGCACCGAAAATGTCTGCACAATACATTGTTATCCTTCCCAGGTTTACGTTAAAAAGGTTGTATTATTCACCCGTCCTTACTTAAAAGGTCAAAGGGACAAAAGGTTTATCTGTCTCAAGATAAATAAAGCCTTTTTAAGGTATTTAATGCTCATTGTCAAAGAAAACCTCTTTTGATTTACAATTACGGAAATAAAAAATACTTCTATCCAAGAATTTTAATTTTCTATGGAAATTCTCATATATTTGTTCGTGTCTGAAAAAAAATGATATGTACTTTTTAATTTAGAATGTAAGATGCCTAAAGAAAAACCATTTGCTATTTATCACAATGATAAATATATTATTTAGATCGCTCGCGCGGGAGTAGATGGGCCCTTTGAGTGTCGTTTATCATACAACATTACGGCGGTACAGCCGCCCACAAAAGAATAACATCGCTAACTTTATTATCAAAGCACATTCATTTCAATAATGGCACATTTTTGTATAGAAATGTTAGTTACAGAAAATTAAAACCCAAATTAAGCACTGCGATAACTGATAACTTAGCTTTATTGTGTTCGATATCAACCTGAATTCAAATAATGATAAAATACCAATTCGTAAATTGACGCCGTATCAAACTAGGGGTGATCAGAAAACGTAGATTTACCTCTGTGAGTTTAATTCGTTTCTCTTTCTGACCGAAGGAGGTACTCAATTCGTCTGTATGTTTTTTTTATTTTATTTTTATGTGTGTTACGGCATAACTCCGCCGCTAGTGGACCGATTTTGATATTTATTTTTTTATCCGAAAGGTAATGCTTGCAGGTGAGTCCCATTTTTTTGTTTGATTTTTGGAGTCAAAGACTACGACGTAGTTAAATAGTTTATCATTTACAAATACTAAATCATTTTAGACGATACCGTCTAAGGGTTTATACCTTCATACGTCGAATTATCAACAGTAATTATTTGAAACAAAATACGTAAAATTTAAATGGAAACAACAATACCTGTTAATTGATCCTGTGTTTAACTTTGATAACCACACGATACAACAGGGGTTACCTACATTAACCCTACACAAACTTTATCTACATACCATAATCCTTGTTTATCCCTATCCATTAAACGTAACTACGAAAGCATTATAATAGTTTTGAGTTAACAAGGGGTCTATCACGAATATTTGCATGACAGTAGTGAGAACGTATTCGTCTTCATTTGTTGGTGTATTTTACGCCCGGTAGAGGCACTGCACAAATCTAATACAAATTGTGTCAATGACGTTACTAAAAGGTTTTCACGAATGTTCGTGATAACCCCCTGAAGTCCCTAATCTCTTGGACTGATTCTCTATTTCCCACGAACTTTATAAAATGGAACATAACAAGATCTAAATGTTAACACATAAAACTGTAACTAGAAAAAGTAATACATGGAGTACCTACTCCATTACTTTTCGAATTTCTAAATTCGAAAAGCTACTAGCTTTTTCGCTTGTAAAATGTATACGGTGAGAAACCGTTGAAATTTCAGTACAAAATTATTCTTAATTTTGCCTTTACCATCGCATCTTTTAAGGTAATGAAGAAAGTTGGGCGCAACAACTTTTGATTAGGCAAGCAAACAGATAAGGTAAATATTGTTCCTGCCTCAGTAATTACTTTAAGTGAATTTCTACTCGGCGTATTAAACTCCGAACTCGTCTCGTTAACCTTGTTCTTTAACAAAATTAAAAGTATACTTGGTAGCTGTGAAAATAAGATTAAAAAAACATACCTATATTATCTACATTCAAAGTAGTGAATTCGTTTTCACGTTGAGATACCAGAAATAATCAAACTTCGTAAATGTCGTGCCTTAAGTATAAATTAAATTAAACTTACGCATTTGATTAAAAATAAACCAAGCAAAAACATTACGAGAGAGATTTTAGAAAACTTTTTGAGATTAATATTTTTACATCGTTAAAAGCCAATAAAAACCCTTCTTACAATTTTTCAGCTTTAGAAAATGTTTTATAAAATTATTTCCGTTAATAAAGCCGGGAGTCCTCGTTACAAATTTAATTTCTTACTTCCCACGTAATAAAGGCACTTAATAAGAATACGAGACAAAGCTAGTGGAAGCATATTGCTCGACCTAACGCTAACAAATTGTACAACGAAGAACTTGGAAATTCATTGAAAATTTCCGGCCATCTTATATTTTAACTGAAGTAGCTAATTTCTTACTAGGTTTTATTTTAAACCGCTTACCTGCATCAAATCCTGATACCCGTTGACACTCATGTTGTCTTCCACTGGTGTCTCTGTGAGCTCTACTGTTTCCTGTGGCGGCGTTGGTGCCGGAGACTGAGGTGCCGTCGACTGTGGTGCCGGGGACTCAGGTGCCGGCGACTGAGGGGGTGTGAGTGGGCGAGAGCGCAGCGCGGGGAGTCGCTCCAGCCGTGAAGTCACACGCTCCAGACGCTCAATAAGAGCCTCGAAGTCGGCAGCTGGGTTGTTACCTCCGACTAACTGCTCGCCTTCACTGCCTACAACAAAAAATACATGGAAAATTTACTATTAGTCCGTAAAAATTAAAAAAAAAAACACATTTACGATTGTGACTGTAGCAAATTTTCCACCAACTATGCTACCTCTCTCATACATTTGTACATTTTCAAGTTGAAAGTATTTCTAATTATACCCGAGCTCATTGCCATGTAGCCCGGTAACCTATCAAAGTGAAAACATACTTTTATATGGTACAATTACTTTAACTCTCATTCCTACTCAATTGATTTAAGCACATAAATCACATGGCGTGTCATTCTTGATACCTTCCGTGTATTAATATTTAATATGCGTACGATTCATTAATAAACTAAATGCAGAAAATTAATACAAAAAGCAGCTCATTCTCTACAAGTATAATTACGTATCGGATCGTTGTAAATACTTCATCTACGGAATTTAACACGTGAAGTATTTATGATGCTTGAGAAAACACGCGTTATTCGTGCGAAACGCGGTTTTACAGCACAAAGAGTAAATTTCAGCCTCCGTAAAAATAATTTCGATTTAGTAAAACGACAGCAAAGAAATACGTAAACAGCTTTATGGAAAAATGTGTTTTACACCAGTTTTCAAATTTAATAAAAACGAAATGAGCACAGGAATTTTTTCCCATCAAATAGACTGATAATGTTATGCATTTCATATCACTTCTTTTGAACACACACTCACTTCTTTTGCCATCAATTTATTTAAATAACTCACATTTCACTTCAATTATAACGAAAAACAACACGTTTTTTTTTAGATCAGTACAAATACTCATCTCACCATTTGCCCTTTCGGATATATCGGTATCCGTTGCCGATTCCTCAGTGCACACATCCTCGATAGTTGTTCGGGCTTCAAACATTCTTATAATATTCCTCATATTTGGGATCTGATTATCAGCCATTACTTAACCGGCACAACAACGTTCAGTTCACACACGAACACGACAGAAACAAAATGACAAATGTTAAAAGATATTTTAAACAATGCTGATAGGACGTGCGCTATCATCAGAGATATGGACACGATAAACTGACTAAAAAGAATAATATGATAAACATGCCAAAGTATACAATATACGCGTTACGTACGCCTATTCATTGCGACTTCTCAAAAATAACAATTACATCATTTCTCCGTAACGTGACAAACTTTCTAATTACAATACATATTATTATGATTAGACAAATTCGTAGCATTGCAATTAGTATGAGGTAATATGAAACAGTTTCGTTTTCATTAATACTAAAAAAAAATCGGGTTCAATTGTATGAGAAACTATCACCAAAATTATAGTCTAAAATGCGGTAGAAACCATCGCACAAAACAAACTAATCCCTTAACTGGATTTAGTAAAAAGAACAAGCGAGTCTTGTAAAAGTCGTAAAAGAAAACAATTTGTTCAAATTAAAAGTAAGAAGAGAATCCCGTGCGTAAAACAGAATTAGTGTTAGATCTCCGCAGAAGCTTTGTGAGCGTCGACATAATAAAAATGAACAGTAACAGCGTGTCTTCCGCCTCAATATAATTATTTTTTTATAATGTTAAGACCCGAAATTTGGAGATAAATTTATGTTGTTGAAGTGTTTTGCACTTAAACTGTACTTGGTGCAAATTTTACGGCCTAATGTTTTAACGTGCATGAATAAAACTGATGTATGTGAACCGAAATAACTTTACAAAGAAGAATTGTAGTTGGAATTTCAATTTTCATATAACTCTGACAACAAACACGAACCGAATTCGAAGTTTATAAACAACAAAACACTACACAATTAGTAACTTGGACAAAATTTTAACTTAAATACAATTTTGTTGGCTGCAAGTAAAACGCTGAACCAACTGAAAAACACTGTAACAACTAATTAAAAGTAGCGGAGTCAAGTTACCGCGCCTTTCCGGTACAATTATCAACAGAACAGACGAGTCAATGACTCATTAACGATAAAATAAAATACAGTATAGCTCTACATGCGTTTACAATAGCTACTAATTGTTATAAAAACATACGAATACAGCCGTGGTAATTGTTATGTTTACAGTTTTTTTAGTTCAGATTGTTACTAATCAATAATATCGATAATATTTGCCCCTGATATTCGCAATTGAAGATGCAAACACAAAACCTTCTTTACGATTATAATACACTTTAAAATAACACATTTATTTGCAAAAATTTAGTTTTATAAAAAAATCATATCTCCAACACAACAATAACGTCTAAAAATTTCAATGCAAACAACAAAAACAAGGTGAACGCTGAAAAGCATTCCTGGGCGGGTTCTCGCCCATGTCGTGCCGGTCCTCAAAGAGGAGACGCTAGCTCTGCTGTCGGAGTGTTTGGCATCCGGAAGGATCCCGCGGCGGTGGAAGACGGGCAAGCTCGTGCTCCTTAGGAAGCACGGCGCCCGGCCGACTCTCCCTCGGCATACCGCCCCATCGTGTTGCTCGACGAGGCGAGCAAGCTGTTCGAGCGAGTACTCGCTGCGCGCCTCGTCGCGCACATGGAGGCGGTCGGGCCCGACCTGAGCGGCGCCCAGTTCGGCTTCCGTCGCAGGCGGTCCACCGTCGATGCCATCACCCGACTCAGAGACATGGTCGAGGAGGTTGTCGGCCAGGGTGGAGTGTTGTTGGCTGTGTCGCTCGACATCGCGAACGCCTTCAATACGATCCCCTGGACGACAATAGCGGAGGCGTTGAGATACCACCGCGTCCCGGGGTATCTCAGGCGAGTCCTCGCGGACTACTTCGTCGACCGGGCCATCTTCTATCCGGCCCGGGACCAGGTAGTCCGCCGGGACATGACATGTGGTGTTCCACAGGGGTCGGTCCTCGGGCCGCTCCTGTGGAACATCGGATACGATTGGGTCCTGCGCGGTGCCAATCTCCGGGGCGTCGGCGTCATTTGTTATGCCGACGACACCCTGGTCACCGCGTCGGGACCAACGTTTCGCGACGCGGGCGTGCTCGCAACTGCGGGTACAGCCCACATGGTGCGCCGCATCAGGGCCTTGGGTCTAAATGTGGCCCTCGAGAAGTCCGAGGCCATGTTCTTCCATAGGCCTCGGACTAAGCCCCCCCGCGGTTATTCCATCGTGGTGAGCGGCACCCCCGTTGCTGTCGGCGGAACCATGAAGTATCTTGGTCTCGTCCTCGACAGCCGATGGGGGTTCGGTGAGCATTTCCGGGCGCTGGCACCGAAGCTGGTGACGTATGCGGGAATGCTCACCAGGCTGCTCCCCAACTGCGGAGGGGCGGGCGGAGTGTGCCGCCACCTGTACAACAGTGTGGTGCGCTCTAAGGCGCTCTACGGAGCGCCCATATGGGCGTCGAGGCCCCTGAGCAGGGAGAACATGGTCCTGCTGCGACGGGCGCAGCGGACCATGGCTCAGAGGGCCTCCAGGGCGTACCGCACTGTGTCATACGAGGCGGCGTGCCTTATCTCCGGAAGCCTCCCCTGGGACCTCGAAGCCGGGGTACTGGCGGAGGTTTACCGGAGAAGAGCCCTGATGCGGCAGAGGGACGGAGAACCCCTCCCGGAAGAGATTGTACGCTGGAGGAGGGAAGGTCGCGACGATCTCTTCCGGCGATGGGAGCAGAGATTGGCGGGCGCCTCGGCGAGCAAGCGGCTTGTTGAGGCTGTCCGCCCCGTCCTACGCCAGTGGGTGGAGGCGAGGCACCGGGAGCCGACTTACTTCCTGACGCAGCTACTCACAGGGCACGGCTGTTTCGGCCGTTACCTGTGCGTGGTTGTGGGAATTGAGTCGGATCCCGGGTGCCGCCATTGCGCGTCAGGCGACGTGGACACAGCCGAGCACACGCTCGCTGTGTGCACGGGCTGGGACGCTCAACGCGCCACGCTCACTGGCGCAATCGGGCGGGATCTGTCGCTGCCGGCCGTCGTACAATCGATGGTCCGCAGCGAACAGAGCTGGGCCGCCGTCGCCTCGTTTGCACGCGAGGTGATGGTGGCTAAAAGAGAGGCCCTGCGGGAGCGCGAACGTGCCGGCGAAACGCTGCCGCCCCGCAGGGCTCCAGCGAGGGGCCGCCGGCGTGCGAGATATGCTGCGGCCCTTCAGCTGAACTGAGAGGGCCACGCGCGACGGGTCGGGGGACCTGTCGCGCCGATTGTGGCGGATGTGCCTCCCTCTTGTGTTCCGAGGGGGGCCATCATCATAGGGTGATGGGAGGGGTTTAACATCTGACCCCTCCCTACACGTGTCGAGCCCCTACCAAGGGGCTCCCCCTAGCCGGGTCGTGGATAAACTAACGTAGATGCCACGGCCCGGTTGGGCGAAGGAGAACACCGCGGGGTTTAGTGGGTAGTCCGGCCGAAATAAGGCCGGGAGTCCCACACGAAACCGTCCCTGCTGCCTCCGCAGCACGGACGGCCCAGTGCGTAAAGGCATTCCCCGCGACAACAAAAAAAAAAAAAAAAAAACGCTGAAAAGCATATGCAAAGTCATTTCTTCCCACAAACGAAAACTGAAATATGTTAAAAGCGTGCAGATGGGTATTGTTAGCTAGTCAACTCGACAGCAGCTGCAGGATTTAATTCATATCAAATTTACTTTGTTCATTATATTTTAGTTGTTGAAAAATAAATTAATTTGAACGAACAAGGAAAATATAATCCATTTCAATAATTTAGCGTCGTATTTTAAGTTATTACAAGGAGTTTATGAAACCCCTGTCGGTGTTACGTATCCCGAACCGAGGGAGTTTCAAAGTGGATTAGTTATCAGAGGAGAAACTTATCTCCAATACACACAGGGGTAGGCAGATATTATAACTTACTATTCGAAATGGACTATTTATTTCTAGACATAATTTTATTATGTTTTATTTTTAAATGGATTTAAGAAAAAATAAACGTTATACGTAATTAATTTCATTTTATAACTTCCTTCACACAAATCTGTTCTTAACGTTTATGTGGGTGATATCTTTGTAACGAGTGATGATTTTCTCTACCGCAAGACATTATAATCTGAATTGGCCACTTCCTATACAGACATGGCATAACCCCACGTCCTGTGAGTAAATACAAGATCTTTTACAACTGCAAAATATGTTTTGTAAAGGAAAATTGTTACATTACGGTATTAAAAAACTGACTACTTCTGTGTTTTTAAGCATTTTTATTTCTTAATTTTTTTTCGAATTGACAGTGCTTGTCTCTTGTAAAAATTTGCAATTGTATTTACATCACAACTAAAATATGGAACAAGTAAATAACTATATCAAATTACACATGACTCATAATAGCAATTTAATGTTTCTTCATGACATCAATTTAATAATTCGCAGTAAACATAATAGATACAGATATAAAACATGCGTTGATATGTAATTACAAAATAACAGTAAATACAATTTACGAGATATGAAAGCCTGCACCGAGGAGAAACCGCAATCCATTCGAGCTAAGCTTACTGTAAACCTGCCCGTCTGCGGTTAATTACTGTGAAAATTCGAATGGCTACCGTGGAAATCAAGTCAAGGTTTTCGTCATTACTATTTAAACAGTTGTATACAATGCCCACTGTAGTATAACTAAAGTTAATCATAGCTATATAAATTGTAATCAATTATTTCCCGTAATATCACGCGTTGCTCTTGAAAACATATAAAAATTGAGAGAGATAAATGAATTATTAATACTGTCGATTTAGTAATGTTTCCGCTGCAAAATTAAAGTATAAATATTAAACACAATTACACTCAAACAGAAAATATAAAACTGGCCTTGTTCACTCTCTTTTGTAAAGTTTTCAAGGTAATCGATCGACTGACCGCATGAAAATAAAAATTGCGAGCTTTTTAGCTTAGCTTGAATATACGCGGGAAAGCACTTTATCTTAGGAAATCGATAACAGAAATTGTAGGCATAGAAATAGAAATAGAAGGCTTTATAGCGTTGGGAAGGAAGCGAGCATCAGGAAGTCTTTGTTATAAGGAAATTGATTCACTACGGAAAACGTACCATAAGATGGACCTGATCAGAATTTTGTCACATTCTCAACAATTAACACAATATCAATTAATTATTTTGTGATATTCTGTTCTAAAATCTATAATAATCAAGTTTGAGCAAATCCGTTCGGTATATTTAGGCAAAATAGTAAATTTTCGCTATCTTTCATTCTGATAAAATTAAATGGATATTAGGGTAATAAAATATGTAGCAGTGTGGGAAACCGTCATATCCAAGTTTGCACGAATATATATAACATTCACTTCCATTTGCAATTTATTCGAGTGTTGGAGTGCGCTCGTACTAGTCCTTGACACAGAACCTTTCTCCGATCTTATACCGTATGAATTACCGGGTCAGAGAAGAGTAGAAATTGTAGAAATCTGTTGTAGGCGAAAGTTTGAAACTACATATGTCTTGCGGGAATACGATCTGATAAGTATATTAATGTCGTCTCACCTTTATAATGTGTCTGGCCCCATCTTGCCAGAAATTAAGATAGTAGGTCCGATGGTCTTTTTAAAATTTCCATACTTTTTAAGATTATACGAAAAAGAAAATTTGCCACATTGCTATGACATGTTGCCATAAAAATTTAAGATTAATTAAGTGATGGAATGCTTAATTACTCGAAGATTCCGAACCAATTTCATATTAGGGAAATCTTAATTAAATTGATAATTGCGTCTTAAAAATATTAAGCGTAAACAGAAAGTCTATTAACACAAAGTCTCAGATTTGATTTGTCAATGATCCATTTATTTATTCTAGAATGCAATATTTTTTAAGAATTGTATTGAACTTATTATTGAAGTAATTCAAATTTTATAATAAGCAAGTTCCCAACTCGTGCGCTGATACGTGATATGGAAACATTTGTTTTTCTTTCCTTTATAGTTTATTTTACAATGTCTATGATTACCGCCTATTAGCGTTCACTAGTCATATAAGTCACGCTTGACCTGTTTAACTTTCCACCCATATAAAGCTCAAAAGACCAAGCGATCGACCGATTAAAAAAACAAAACTTTCGCTACGCAAGGCAATGTAGTTACGGCACTTGAAAATATTTACAAGTTTCCCACAATTTCGTATAATGGATACCTAAGATCACCTTTATATTTAAGGCGAGTAGAACCTAGATAAGTAGACCTCTCAGCTCGCTCCACTTTTCATACCCTTCAGCTAAACGAGAGACTCGTACATTTTTAACGAGCCTTTTCCAAGAATGTTGTAGAGTACAAGACTTTATTACATACCGCAAAGGTAAGGGAAATTTAATAGTCCTCAACTAATAAATTTACAATGTTACATCGCTTAATGTCTTTTTTTTATTTTTTTATTGAGAGAATAAATATTAATTTTAGCAAATATTTTTCGCGTACATAAAGGTATGCATTAAAGTCGAGCGCCAGGCTAGGATTTTAATATTGTTGATTAGGCTTTACAATCTTGTACGAGACAATCCAATAAACAAAACAACAAGAAATCTTTTTTATTATTTCCCATAAATATTACTTTGATTATGAACTATGACCACAATATAGTTTATGAAACTATTAAGTTGGCATAAGTGACGACGGATATAAACTAAAAAGTGATATTTCGTAGCGTATCTAGCTACCTTCCAGCTATAAAAAGATACGTCATAACATTGCTCTCAAACTCGTTGTTTTATGTATGTTATTTAAGAAATGGGAATTCTGCCAGCCAGGTCGGGGCGACACAATTCACTAACAAAATTCGAACCTTCGTTATATTTATCAAGGGAAGTACTGGCGTTCCATTTTGATATTGAAAATGAAATATTCATTACGCGATCCGCAAAATTTGCCAAACAAACTGCACCGTTGAGTCTGCAAATATTATAAGTGCTACAGTTTCAAACTCAATTTGTTCTCGAATTCCAGTTTGTATAACAAAGATAAGTTTATTTTGAAAAGGAATTTAAACTGCTTGCATTTGTTAGCTCTTTACTCATAATAGGAGAAGTATGGAGGGGATCAATCTTCATGAAGCTTAACGTTTTTAATTTCTAAAACTCCAAGATCTTACACATCATAAACAAACCTAAATTAAAGTTCAATATTAACTTAAAAATGTTACTTGTCTATTTCAACATTACATCGTTGCACCATATTTCAGATATAAATTCATTCGTCTCAGTACATGTACAATCTCAACTCGACCAACTTGTAATTTACTAGCATACTAATCTTCAAACCGGAACGCTTTGATGCTCGCATAAAATACTTGACTATAGCAGTACAGTAAACCTATCTATCTAGTCTGGATCTTACAAGCAAAATAACTTCAACCGGTATCATCGATAAATATACCCTAGCAAGTATACACTATTTTCTTGAGACATATCTTGAAAAACAAATGAATAAACGTAATAGAAGGTATCACAACTAAACCTTGATGCAAAAATATACATGAATCCGATAATCCCATAGCTAAAAGTCTTATTTATTATGGTATAGTAATTCACAACTTTTTGCAAGGAAACATTGATGCAAGCAAAACAACAATCAATTTCACAGTCGCTGGTTATCACACAGTAGATTCGCAGAACTTGTACCATTGTATAAATGCTCACAAAACATGTGCTAAAATTGTACTTAGTTTTTATAAAAGGTTAACGTACAGACGAGGATACCACATGTGTTTATCTCGACAAAAAATAACGAACGATGTCTGAAACAGCGCTTGTTTTATTTAACCGGCCTTTAAATCCGCTCGACGAATCGATTACGATTACTGTATTCGGTTTCCCGTTGCTACTGAACAATATACGTAAATTTAAACCGCAATACAAATATAATGACCTCAAATATAAAAGTTATCTTTTTAACAAATTCATCATACTATTATTAAAGCGAAAGTTTAGATGGATGGATGGATGTTTGTTAGAGTTTGTAACCTAAACGGCTGAACGGATTTCGATGAAATTTGGTATCGATGTAGAGAATAGTCTAGAACA
The DNA here is from genome assembly GCA_029286645.1 of Papilio protenor. NCBI lineage: Eukaryota > Metazoa > Arthropoda > Insecta > Lepidoptera > Papilionidae > Papilio > Papilio protenor. The sequence continues at coordinate 3,638,850 of JAGSMZ010000024.1, forward strand.
TTAGGCTACCCACTTTTGTTTTTTTTTTAATTCCACACGGACGGAGTCGCGGGCGAAACCTAGATAAATTATGTGTGTTTCGGAGGTGGTAAACACATAATTGATGAGTACTGCTTTTAATAAAAATTGATTAGTTCGTAAGAAGTTTAAAAGATACAAGAATTATTTTCCATTTTTAATTTAGTTAAAAGTTTTATATCGCTCCGTTGATACTCATGAGAATAAAGTTATTTTTACGTGAGTTTGACATTAACGTAGCTTGTTTTATATTTTAATAATCCTTAATGAGTTCAAGTTTCAGCAGTCGAGTCGTAAAACTGTTTTAACATAATCTCATGTCTGTTTGAGCGAGTCTCATCAAAAGTAATAAAATAAAAAAGAACAAATTTAACATTATTTCAGTACCAAAATACTCATACACAACATAAACATCACTAATTGAATAAGTATTTAAGAAGAACACAACTAAATTAAAACTGTTAGGGCCTGTCCCACCACTGGCTGATAGAGGCTCAGATAGCTTAAAAATGACGTCACTGTCAGATAAGGTAACAAAATCCGATATTTCCATCACATATTTTACACGTAGGAGTGTTATCAGACAATTTACAATTTGGTGGGACAAGCCCTTAATGCCAAACATTAGAACACAATTATGATAACGTAATATACCGTCATAGTCCTACACTCGGAGCACAAACAATTGCTTACCAAAAATCATAAACACGCATAGAGGGAACGGAATATTTCCTCGTACATCCTATTGTTATATAATAGACAATGGCTTAGAATCTCAGTCATCACGAAAAATAGACAGGACTTGAATCCATTGAGAAAAAAGCTATTGTGTGAAATTATTGACGATTGGTCCTGATTTCAAAATGACATTGATAAATGTTGTTTGCGGCGCCCAAACACTGATATCTTGTTTTCTCTTTCTGCTATACTTATGATTAATACCATAATTTTAGTCTGATTTGTTATTGCTGGGATTTGAATGTATATAATTGCGTTGTTATTTCGAACATTTGATTCATATTGATTTTATCATACACAATCATTTAATTTTTCGATCAGGCGCGGCCAAACGACATCATTGTTGCATCCGGCGTCGTACGCTTCGTTGCCCATATTATTACATCATTATTGTTATCGTGTTTATAAATAAAAAATCACAAACCCATTATCAAAATTCAAAGGGATGAGATAATAACTAGATTTAGAACGTTACGTCTCTATAAATAGTTGTAGAAGAACTTATATATTAAACGCACCTATTTACGTCTCCGTTTCTGGAAATGGCTCCAAGAGCGGAAGGTCAAGTTTTAAAATAAGATATTACTCATTCGATCAAAATCGACTTACCGCTTCCTATTACAGGAAAGTGGGATACGAAATCGCACAGTAAACACAATGTTTGAGCACTGAAAGTTTACACGCACTGACAATGAGGATGTTTGCGTGCGGGCGTGCGCGTGCGCCGACCAACACTACGGTACGCGGCGGTCGACTGATGACTCCGTGATTCAGAGACCGGCCGTACCACCGGTCACCCGGTCTCTATACACCAAATGACGAAGGCCGAGCGGCCTGTGTACTCGCCGCGCCCGACCCGCTTCAAACATCGACATGACTCATACATGACGTCGGCCTTAGCAACATTTGACAGTGCAGCTGTTATCAGTAGCCTATGATATAACTGAACAGCGCAGCGTCGGAAATAAAAAGACAAGGCTCGCCGCCTTGATAACTAGAATCAGCATGAGCACTAAAGGAATATTCTAGAGGGAAGGTAATTTAATGGTAAAGATAGAAATACAAAAATTTAGAATTGAATGAAGATGTAGTATATGTATGCTGTAATTGTTTGTGCTCCAATGTGGCTAGGTGATGAATAAACTGACAATAGCAGACAAGAGTAATAAGAAGAATAAAAATATTTAACTATACTATTTATTTCAATGAGGCTCAAGAAAAAAAAATAGTATAGATCCGCACGTAGGTTTAGTTCATTTTACATTCCCCTCTCGTTAAAAACCTTAATAATTGCGGAAAATTAAAATTAAACAACAGCAATTACGAATAAATCTCTAGCATTAATCAAATATGTATACATTTGCATTTAAAATTCCTTCTGATCTTTGCTCTTCAATCTTTATCAAAAATCCCAGTAGGTCACGGACTCAGCGACTCTCGCAAAGTAGCTTTCAATGTAATACGTTGCCATGCAATATAGAACGATTTACTTGTGAATAAAATCCTGGGTATAAAAATGTACGGAAGTGTAACGCCGCTAAATTACATTTTGCTCCAGCCAAGTTTTGTAGGTTGCTTTTTCATAAGTTAAGCCTTTGACATTAATCTCAATTACAAAGTTAAAATCGTTATGAACTTTTAAATGAACCGTTTTAAAATCTCTCCATTTCTTAATGAGTTCTTGCTCTAACGTCTAATAGTTGCACTATTGCAAAGCTAAGAGTAAAACGAAATCGAAAATATTTTTAACATACTACATATATCATACATAGAGTAATAGAAACTTTTTCAAAGCGAGTGGAATTCGAGCTCAAGAAACTTAATCTTTTTGCTATTTGAACTACTTATGTCAAAAGAAAGTTTTTAACTCTATAATGTAGAACAAAGTGTCCCCTCTGAGTGGTCCTTTTTGCCGTGTCTTAAGTTTCATAGTAATTTATTATACCAAAATGTTAAGTACTCAAACATTGCCTTACAATCGGGTTGTTAAATAAAAAAAAATTTAAACCAGTATATTGTAAAATTCGTGCATTCAAACAACTCTTTCTTCAACTCTTCTTTCGTTTTATTATAATGGCATAGTCAGACAAACACATAATTTTATTACTAACTAGCTGTTCGCGTGCGGATTCATCCGCGTGAAATTATAAAAACTTTATTTTATTGTTTACATTTGTCAAATTATCAATAGCAAATGTCAAAATGACATGACATGAGAAACCTTAGCAATCTTTCTTTCTTGATGTTGGCAGCAACTTATGGTCTCTTTCTCACATTAGGGGTTTTATCCAAAATATTTACCCCCTAAGTTTAATTGCGTGAAAATATATAGCCTAAAGCAAGACGTAAGTGTAGGGCTTTTTATTAAAAAAAGAATTAATCAAAAATATGTTGTAATTGCTGACATCTTAGGCAACAAAGAAGTGTGTGTTTACGCTTTATTATATTAGTATAGATAGTATAGATGTCAAAATCCCTTAGCAATCAACAATTTATAGCGTTATATAAAAATGTACTTACCTAAAACGAAACAACTTTAGCTTTTATTGATTTTTAAAATAAAGTAGACATTCGAATGCAAAACAGGGGTCAAAAAGTAGAGAGGGGTCAAATAAAATGAGCGGAGCGCGTACTTATTTGGGCATCAGGCCAAGCGCATTGATTTTCCTTTGCCCCTATTTTTTAGCAGAATCATTCTACACGCTTAGTTTTAAACTTGATATACATTTTTGGTTATTAAATTATATGTTTTTCCTAAAATAGATATTAAATTTGTAGGAAAATATACACCATGGTTATTTCGTAATATATTGCTGAATGGCTTTTTATGTTTTGTCACAACATATTTAGACTTAAGATTATAATGATTGTTTAATAAAATTTTCTGCCATGGTAAAAGCCATCTTTATATGAATTTTAGCATACTTTAATTCTTTTATCATAACTTACCATCTGCAACAACTGGTCCGAGAGGATCAAATCTTACTCTGTGCTCTACAGCCGCTCGTGCAGCGCAAACCAGATCAGAAAAGAACCTGTGCCGTCTCAGAGCCAATTCGTCGCGACCCACGGGCGTAGCGGGTGGATCTCGTGGCCCCTCATGCTCACCACCGCTTTCTGGATTCTTCTCGAACACCTCGTCATCATCCGAACAAACTTCTTGCACATTCATCGAGCGCTGTTCACCGATATCGTTACTGCTCGTGGTAGATTTTAAAATGCCCGTAGATTTTCGTCTACCCGTTGGACGCACCTCTACGTTTGTTCGAGCCAACTCCTTCTCAAGATTAGCCAGCTCTTCGAGTGTTGCAACATTACGACTGCAGTCCACGGAGAATCTCTTAAAATCCATTCGGGACTTTTTGTAATCAACTGAGTACCTTTTTTTCACCATTTCCCGCTTAGGTACCATTTGGTCTAAATCGTCTACTTCAGTGTCATAGTTAACCGATCCCTCGGAAACTTTTTCTTCCTCATTACTAGAAATTGTTATAGGCGAAACAGTAATGACAACCTCTGCACCCTTTGCTTCTTCCTTTAATTCGAGATCATTGTTCTTAAGGCTTTCGCTGCGCGATTTGTTTTCATCATCAGTTTCATTTAGTTGTTCATTAACTTTTTCATTTATATTGTCCTTCTCTTGGATAATTGATTCGGAAAGGGAAGCCATATCTTCTGATTTGGATTTGCTCTTGCTCAGTTTCTTAGTCGGTCTAGCACAACAACTTTTAAACATAATTATTATGAAAGCGTAAAGTTATAAATCTCTAGTTGTCAAACATTGAACGATAGACTCTCGAAGTTGCAAACATGAAGGTTGAAAACCACAATAAAATATTTATTTATAGTCGTTAAATATTTGTTAATAGACTTTATGTAATTGCTGACTGAGGTACTCGAGTATTATGTATTGCTTTGTTATGATATCGTGAGTTCTGATGTGAAGACTTGTACGTCGCGGCCGGCCGGGCGAGCGGCGGCGGGCGACTGGCGGCAGTGGCGCAGGGCGGATGCGCCGCCCGCCCGCCCCTCACCGCATTCCACCCCCAAACCCCCAGCACAGCGCCTTATGGTTACCCAAAATCATTTGTCCTTTGCTAACACTGCAAATGGCATTCCTTACCTCCATCTTCCAAGATTACAACGTAGGTTACATTACACGTAAATCGCTGATCACACGTTACCTATGGTATGATCTGATGATTGGAGTATGATTCCTTACATATTTGAAACACTGAAAATACCTCTTGCTAGATACAATAAACGCAAAAAAGTAAAAAAAAACTCTTATTTCCTCCTAACTAAAGTATTACATTATTGTCTTTTTATTAATAATTCTGCTAATACAAATCTGATTTGAAATAACGTTTTTATGCATTTAACAGCCTAAATATTAGAACAGGTTATATTTCTCTTATAAGCAAGAGTACACATTTGAGTACCCTTAGGTATTTATTTCAAAAAGTCACAAGGGTAATTGACTTCAGCACAATAGACAATGACTGTCATCTGCAACTAACAACTCTCAGCTGCAAGCATAGTTCTTTTTCCTTTCAACTTAAATGATTTTTCTATTGTATTCCTGCCATATATCTATACTAAAACCAAGGTCTATTATCTACAATAAAATAAAGGTTTTAATCTGAGTTCTTTTTAACAGGTAATTAATTATTTTTGTTATATGCTATCCATTTTTGATGATTCGTTTCTCTAAAATGAACAACATATCTTACATTGTTTTAAACATGTAATGTAAAATACATTGCATAAAGATCTCCTTTTTCTTTGCTTCGGGGAATAAAGTAGTAAGGACCCCCTTCTGGAGTAAAGCAGGGTTATAAGTTGTTTTAGCCTCTAAAACCATCTGTAGCCATCTCCTAGTGCAACGGTTAGAATCTGGGTATATTGAAAACATGTTCTAAAGCTGGCTCTTGTTACAGAAATTAGCCCCAACAAATTTTAGTCTCAGTCATTATGAATGGCCTAACTGATATTGCAATCATCAATTAAAACAATGATGGAGGACATTCTATCACAAGAAGGAGAAAGCAGCGTTAAAGCATGAAAACCTTGGCATTAACTACATCAGTGCACAAAAATTATGACAACTAGACAACCATATTATTTCTGTGATTTTTGAGTATATAGATCAATAGCGTATGGGAAATTAATCATAGCCATAATTTAAAATTGTAACAAGCTAGCTAAAAAGGGTGATAGGTCCGAATTTTGTTTATTTGTTACATTCTATCCTTAACATGGACAGTCATATTACGCTAAGGGAGTGCTATAGACAAGAAACTGAACTGAACTGAACAGTCATATTAGTTTTCCAGTAGTTTTGTGCTTTATTTAACAGTGTATTAAAATTAAAACTTCTGTCAAACACAATAAATGATAATAAATGGTTTAAAAGGTGCAAATATTCACATAGAAATATCAATGTATATTGGAAACACACAGGAAACCTGCGCCTGCACAATTTGCTTGCATATATTAAATGATGCTGTATGAGTCATTGATCATTAAATAGTGATTCATTACGTTTATTTATCGAAAAGTAATACTTTAAGGAGTAATATAATGTTGTAGTATTCCTATAGTTCTTCAATAATCGTTTATTACAACTTATTTTTATGTATATCCTAAATAATGCGATGTTTTAGTGGGGTCGGGTGTCGCTTTAAAATGGATTTAGTAGAGCAGTGATAACTGGTGAATCGTTTCAGTGTAGAGTAAACCTTTGCTATAAACACATTATAGTAACAAGTACAAATTCATTATCTATGTTATCTGTTTGTAAACAGTCGCTTTGTTATACTACAAGATTTCATGCAAGGCAATTAAGTTAATGAATTTTATATCCATTTAAAGAAATAATAGATAAACAATGACGTAAAGTTATAATAAAAATGCAAACTTACAATGTATCCAGAAATTAAACAATTCCGTAGAACCGTCGCCGGCACACTTATTTGTATAATTTAATACCTAAGTACGTAAAATTGATAAAAAATCAGTCTTGTTAGAGGTTAGTTACTTGTCACGATTTGAAAGTGCAAAATTACAGATAACAAATATTTTAGTTTTGGTAACCACAGATGAGAAAAGTAAACTTTTCCTAATCCTACTAATTCCTACTGCATGCTCCGGTTTTTTACCTGGGGTAAAGTCTCAAAAAGAATATTTAATCCAAGCTAAAACAAAATAAATAACTACGAAAAGAAATCAGTTACTGATACAAGGATAGTTTCTTTTTATTACTATCCCTTCGATTTCACAACTCACTGCTACATAATTAATTTTTGAAGAAGAGGCGGAGTTTGTTTCGTTGCAATGAACTAGACAATTTTTCCTGAAGTGGAACACCGTGGATTTTGGCAACTGTACTTGTAATGTACAGTCGGCTTCTGTTGCGGTATTTAAAGTCTTCATGAACTACGCCATCTTTCACAAATTAACAATTGCTATCCGTTTTGGTCAGATAAAAAAAGTCAGTTACCACAACTGTAAATTTACTTACATTGTACACAATTTTACAATACGATGTGTGCTTTTGTTAAAATATTTTCACTGGAAATATTTTCAGACATTTATTAGTCTCAACCTGTTCAAGACTCCCATACAACTTATTGGTTCAGAAGTGGAATACTGCCAAGTGAAGCTCTCACCTATGCTTTTGAATTTAAAAAATAAATGAAACAAATACATATTTAAAATGATTTATTTTCTATACTAATTAAAATAAATTTAGGAAATAAGGCATATTAAAATAAATAATATAATTTAAAAATTCTTACAAATACAAAAATGTGCTTTGCTTTATTATGTAGAAAGTAAAAGTACAAACACCATATTGCCATGATGTGTAAGTCATATCAAGGAAACGATTGTGACCTAAAAGAATTTGCTAAATGGATAATAATTTATTTGGTACAAAAATATGTAATTGATGGGAGCGGGGACTACTAAGATTACTTTAAAAGAAATTGTTTATTTATATAAATACTCGCGTATAGTACTCATAATTTGTATTAAATTCCTGTACTATTTATGTTTAGCATAACCAGTATACTATTACTATCTCTAATTGTATAAAGTAATTAATATTGAGGTACTTTGTACCTATTTAAAAAAAAATTACCAGCAACCATAGGTTTTTAGTCTTTTTCAACACAAAACATGAAACATATCTCTTGAGAAACAAGAACATTTAATTGCTCTTCGACATAACGTTTATCCTTTTATTGCTGTTTCAAATATGTCGTGTTTCGATAAATCGTAGTTCATACAATCAAATCAACTCACTGTCATATAGAGAAATCAACCAAAAGTTAACACATTGGTAAATGCTAATTCTAGTTTTCTGTAATAAAATATCTAGTTTTCTAAAACTTTAAAGTGAATTATATCTATAATCTTGTATTGTATTGTCAGCTATATAAAAATATTGGGCCCGTTGATCTGTACCATTGTTATTTATAAATCTGTCTAATGCATAAACAAAAAAAAAACTCCAGATTCAATACAAATTCCTTTAAAATTGCTTTGGTATTAAGACATTTCTCCCAAAATTCAAGCTTTGACTAGTTTTTTTAGCTACATAATTTAGTATTTCAACAGAAAATGTCTGTTTATTTATCTTTTGATAAATACAATAAATATTAAAAGAAAATAGCATATAGTTTACCTCCCTTATATGTGATCATTATTTTACCATAGAACCATTTGTATGTACTTTATAAACAAAAAAAACATAATTAATTACGAAATAAGCTCTGTGCAAAGTGGTTAGCGAGCTTACAATTAATTTCTAAAATAGTGTTACTTAGTATTAAAGTGAACATAAATCAGATTTTATAAATTTGACAATTCTAATCACAGTGTATTGGTCAAGAAACGGGCATTTTTGATTAATTTTAATGTTAACAATAAAATAATTTTAAATTAATGCACAGTGAGGTTGCTTGAAAATTACGTCTAAAGCATTCGTGGAGAGTTGAGAAGCAAATTTTTGTGTAACTAGAATACCGCGTAAGAAGGCGACTGTACAATAAAAATAATTTTAAAACAACAGATTTTAATAAAAATTGTTACCGAATGTTAATTTTGTATATTAAACGGTAATTAGACAAATAGATAAATTAATATTGACATCTGTCAGTGATATAAAATAGTTACAATGTACCGTTCCACTCTTGCATTAATTTAAGTCATTTCAGTGGATTCAAGTTTTCTTTACATTTCATAGCAGTTTAATATTGATCATATTTAAAATACATACATAATAGACATCCTCTTCAACACTACTAAATAAAATATTTAATAAAAAGTAAAATAAAATTAATTATAACTGTGTATAGAATGTTTTGTTACATCTAAGGATAAACTATAATTAAAAAGTCCTTAATTTATTTTTCTTTACAGACAACATCGTATGTACTTTAATTTCAACAAGTGAAATATAAACTTCATTTTGTGACAATATTCTATAAAAGCTACAAAGAAAAACGTTCATTCTATTATGGAATAACATAAACTAAAATTTCCATTCCCCATTTCACAAATTCAAAAGTAGAAATAAAACACAGCCACCAAAATATATCTATTTTCAAACACGAAGTTTGCTAATACTTCAGTTTTCTTTAATTTTCTTTCACAGATTTTACTTTATTATGTTCCTTCGAGACTTGTTTTCGGTTTTTTGTGTAAATTTCACGATAGTTCCCCGATGGGTGCGTTTTGCAGCCACAGGTCGTGGATGAAGCTGTAAAGGTCGTCACTCACTGCCACCTGGAAAGATCATGTTACGGTAAAATTTGAATATAACTAAACCAGTAAAATACTTTTTAAAGATTAGTATTTAATTATTTAATTTTAATAATTTAAGACGACAGTGAAATATTTTAAAACGAACAAAGTTTAGTCAGTGGTACACAGCTAATAGATTTTTATTATTATCCCGTCTTTTAATTATTATATTGAATTTTTAAGAAGAGGCGTAGTTTTTCTCGTTTCGAACAAGCGATTTCTTATAAGTGTAACACCGCGAAGTGGCCTGACTGTACAGTAATAAAATGATGAAAAGCGAATGCGAATTGGGAGTTAAATATGTGAAGCAGTTATTACAAATATAATGTTCGTGAGATACGGGTTTCTTACCACTATTGAATAGTTTTAGCTCCCGATATTTCGTCACAGTTACATGATCCATGTTCACGACTGACTGAGGTGATGCGGTAGTGTGAAAAAAAAATTGGGAGCTATAACTATTCAAACGTGGTAAGAAACCCTATCTTACGAACATTATATGTGAAGCAGTTAGTTAGTAAAAATGTGGATAACCTGGCATCTGACCTTGTAGGGCGTGGGGTTGAGGTTGCGCTTGATGTCCTGGCGCAGCGTGCGCAGCGAGGCCTGCACGCGCGCGCGCACCTCGCGCAGCGGCTTGCCGCGCACGCGCAGCCGCCCCTCGCTCCAGTACTCCTGCAAATACATAAACAACGTTACTTGTCGCACTGTGCTTTAAATAAAAGCAAATATACTATTTTAATATATTGACTAGTTGTTCGCGTGCGGATTCATCCGCGTGAAATTATAAAAAACTTTATTTTATTGTTTACATTTGTCAAATTATCAATAGCAAATGTCAAAATGACATGACATGACATGACAAACCTTAGCAATCTTTCTTTCTTGATGTTGGCAGCAACTTATGGTCTCTTTCCGACATTAGGGTTTTTATCCAAAATATTTACCCCCTAAGTTTAATGGCGTGAAAATATATAGTCTAAAGCATGACGTAAGTGTAGGGCTTTTTATTAAAAAAAATATTACTTAAAAATATGCTGTAATTGCTGACATCTTAGGCAACAAAGTGTGTGTTTATGCTTCATTATATTATAGTATAGATATAGATATTAGAATAGATAACATTTCTTTTATTAAAATACTCATAGGTTTTACATACAAAAAAATCTTAGTAAGTAGCGTACGTGTTCTTCAAGACTATGTTCTATATGTGTCATTTTTTTTATCTCTTCTTGGCTTTCGCAGTGCCCAAGCCGTTTTGAAGAGACGGAGTAACATTCAATCATCTAATCATTCGCAGTTATAACATCACTATCTGTCGTCCGCGACTTTGTATGCATTGAATTAAAAAAAAACCTTAATAAGTAACCTTCCAAGAAAACGTGTTCTTCCAGACTATTTCCTAGATCTATGCGGAATTTAAGTGTTTTGTTGAACCTTACAGGAGATACCTTGTAACAATCACCCATCTAAACTTTCGTATTTATAATATTAGTATGAAAGAATGAAGTATATAAAAACAATTACCTTGTACAGATGTTCCACTTTGCTGGGTATGACGTAGGCTCTCTTGGACTCCTGGAAGGGATGTCTGCAGAGCACCTTCTGTCCTACGACGGGCGCGGGCTCGGAGGAGCGCTGCAGCAGGTCTATCAGAGCGTGTCCGTCCGCACCGAATAACCTGTAAGCCTAAAAAATAACATCACTTAACTTTGACCCCTAGGTATGAAAATTTAGAGGCTATAATCGTTCAAAGTTCAGAAAAAAATATGAGAATTTGCCGACAGGATGTATTACCACAAGTTATGACAATGGAACCTTACGCATAAAGTTACACTTAGGTGGCTTTTTTATGCAAAAATATTTTGTATGCTTTTCTTTCCCTTCTACAGATCTTTCCCTTGTAGTTGTCTTTGCTCTCATATCTATACTAATATTATAAAGAGGAAAGATTTGTATTTTCGGATTTTTGTATGTATTGAAATAACTCAAAAACTTAGAAAGGTAACTTATCTGTGAGTAACATAGGCTATATTTTTTATTATTTTCTAATTTCACGCGGGCGAACTCGCGAGCAACAGCTAGTATTTAATGTAAGAAGTGAAAGACATTTAAGACAACTTATAATGGAACAAAATGATAGTAACAATGTGTTAGTTTTAATTATCTTTATCAGATAATTCTATTATCGTGTATTATAACTAAATCTCTATCTGTGATAGTGATTGTTACGTTTTATCTATATAAATGTACATATGATATTTAATTGTGACTTAAATTGCAGTTTATGAGCATTAAACAATAATTAAATCCCAGTTTTATATGCTGCAGAATGTTTATTGTAGATGAACGAATATTTTCGACATGAGATAAGTCGAACCAAAACACGTTGTGTATATTTAGGGAGCTATTTTTATATCCTAGGCTATAGACCTTGTAATAGTTTATGTAGGTACAGTTCGGCGCGATATGCGTTTATCGTTCAACAGTTCAAGGTCTATCGATCTGAATTATACATATTTAATCAGCGTCTGGGAATAAAAACATTCCTTATCATTAACAATTCATTTCTTGTTATCATCGATGTTTACGCAATATGTTACGTCCTTTTTTGTTACGTTATACACAACTTTTTTAATTTGTTAAATAATTTATAATTATTATTGATAGTCAGTTTTAATATTGATTTTCAGAAATTGCTACTAGAGTGTGCAATGGTCAATTTTAGTTGTAATTAAGGGCGACTTAATCCAGCAAGTTTTCTTCTTTCTATTAACAGAATATTCATAAGAATATTTTCACAAGTTTTCTTACGCGAGATAATTTTGCTTATTTGTTATTTATTAAAACAGTTATGTTTTTTTTTATTTAAGAAGATGTTGAGATAAATAACCTAGATGTATCAATCGCGATAACATTTGTTAATTGTATTTTTGAATACCTATACACTTCACTTCATCATCACCAGCTCACTATACGTCCCCACCGAGGGGCTCGGAGCCTACCCTAAGTTAGGGTGACTAGGCCATAGTCAACCACACTGGCCCACTGCGGGTTGGTTGACTTCACACATTATCTTTGAATTTCTTCGCTGATATGTGCAGGTTTCCTCACGATGTTTTCCTTCACCGTAAGAACGTCGGGTAAATTATGTACATATGAAAATTCGAAAAATCGAAAATCACATTGGTACATGGCGGGATTCGAACCCAAGACCTGTAGATTACAAGTCAAGTGCTTAAACCACTGAGCCACCGACGCTCCACACTTCACTTATAATTAAATAAATATCTTTTAAAACCAGGTTAAAAATACTCATGTATCTTGTCACTTCAGATAATACATAACAGGTTTTAAAATAAACAGCAAAATTTTGCAATAATTCATTGCGAGAATTTGATATCAGTACATCTAGCTCGACTAGAACAATTTAGCAAAAATTCAGCAATAATCTATACTGAAAAAGACATATATCCAACGAAGTTGCTTACCTCTTTGTGACCAGGTATGGTGACCTTCCCTACATCCTGGCTAAGTTTGATCCGCGGCTGTCCATTTATTTCCACCAGTTTATAAACACATCCCAGCGCGGGCTGACGTTGACATGTTACTGTAAAGAAATATCTATAAATTGTAGTCCATGAAAATCTACTCTTATACATTTACTTGTCTATAAAGATACATGATATCTACATATCTATACATACCTAAATGAGTTCCAATACCGAAGCAGTCAATTTTATGTCCCTGTTCGTTTAAACTGAGTATAGTATCTTCATTTATATCATTTGATGCGACAATCGTCAATTTAGCAAACCAGCTCAGTTTGAACGCTTCAGCTATTTGTTCGAACGAATTCCTTGCTAATACAGAAAGGTAAGCGAGGTCGCCGCTGTCTATACGAATGCCCACGGCTCTGTATCCGCAATCATTTAGTGCAAGGGCCACCGCACAGAAGTTTAAAAGACCACTCCTGTAAGGAATTTATAAGATTTTGATAGCGGTAAGATTGATGTCCATTACTAGTGCGTTTACCTTATATCTAAATTGCTTAAGGAAAACTATGTAGCTCTACAATTATTCAAATTATGCAAATATACGTAATTTCATATGGAAATATAACCCAGGACAACACAATAGATGTAAGGGAGTCGAGTAAGTTGACTTTTTTTTAATTTTAAGGATTCTATCATAGCTAATATGTCAGAATTAATAAATATTTTCAACGGTTCACCAGTAGTTAAAGCGGTGTGTAATCGAGCTATACGAATTGTGTTTGTTTTTTAATGATATTTGCGGGTAACATTCAAGTGTCCTTTGAATACATGCATTTAAGAAGTGAAACAATGTAATTTTTTCCACGAGGACTAGTAATTACCAAAACATAACTGACATTTTAGACAGTATTTTACAAGGTGAATAAAAAAATAAAAATCAATAATATAAACTGCATAAATATAAATTGCGTAACACGTAACAATTGCCCACATAACAGAATAAATATGTAAGCAAATCATTAACCCATTACAAAGTTCAATTAAAATGCTGATGCAGTGATAATGCGTGCATGCGAATACATATAAAAATGTTATTGTGTCTGTGCATATTCCCTGTACAATGCAACTGTGCCCAATGACAACATTGTCCCTATTTATCGTTCTCGCGTCCAGGACAATACGTCACACTGAAGCAAAATGTTAGTCCTTTCGGACACTATGTACACTCAGTTCAATAGCACCGTCCATTCGCCTACTTCAAAGCGGAATATCTGTAACTACATTCATTTTCTTAGCCCAGAGGCATGCTAAGTATGTGCTGGTAATGTTTCTATCCCGGCGATGTGAACCGTTCATGCCCTCCCCGGTATGAGTCGAATGATGGCCGCGCCCGCCTATCGCAAACTTACAGACAAACAATGAGACGAACAATGTAAAACAATATATAAGTCAGACACCAGTGTGAAGACGTGTGACGTGTGACGTGTGACGTGTGACGTGTGACGTGTGTTGCATGTTTACCTCAGTGTGCGTTCGACCGTGCTATATCCGTACGCGCTACGTGCGGACGGCTCGGTTATCGTATTGCCATTGGATCCACAGTTGCTATTGTAGCCGGAATGTCCGTTTATGCGCGCGCCGTGGCTATTGTACCTCTTCACGTCATAGGTATCGACGAGGGCGAGGAAGCCGGAGGGGAAGGCGACGGCGTAGGAAATGAGGGCGGCGAGCTCGCCGTCGCTGGCCTCCTCCGGGGAGACGTCCAGGACGGTGGCGACGCGGCGGCGCCAGTCGGCGGCGCGCTGCAGCAGGTCGCAGGGCTCGTGCGAGCCGGCGTGGCGCAGCGCCGCGCTGCGCACGTCCGCCAGCGAGCTGAATGACGTCACGAAGGAGTGGGCGTGCGTGCCGCGCACCGGGATGTCGAACATCTTGCCGGCCAGCACATTGCTCGTGCCGTCGAACCCACCTGCAAACGTTCATCGTCTGCACTAAACCTTTCTATTAGAACTCTCGCACTAAATTACTTTGAATTACGCAAGTAGCTAACTCCTGACACGGAATTTAAAAAAAATAGTAGCCATGTGTTCCTCCAGACTAAGTTCTACATCAATGCCAAATTTCATCAATATCCGTTCAGCCGATTAGGCGGTAGGCTATAACAAACATCCATCCACCTAACTCGCATTTATAATATTAGCAAGGCGGAATTTCTGAATTCTGAAATGTCCCTGTTTATACAGTTTATAGTCATATGTTTTCATTTAATTAATATGAAGTATTCAGATTAATCTTAACTAGAGATTAAATATATTGACCAAAAGATCATTGTTTAAGCAACCTTGGCCATTTTTAATTACTGTGAAAACAAAAAACCATTATACATATTACAATAATATCGTTTGAAAAATCTGAGGAAGACATTTGTTTTTATAAAACCCAAACAAACAATGTCTTTATGTGTGTTTGCTCGCAAGGTTAAGTTATTTATTTTATTTATGTTATTATAGCTTTAGTAGGTACACATTTAATTACGACACGAGATTCTCAAACTACTTTGTTTTACATATAATTGAAATGGTTATCTGGGCACTAGGGAGTTAATCAGAACCTAACGATTAGAGGACTTATACGATTATATCAGATTGTAGTTAGTGATTATTTTGACCTTTTGTAAAAAGTGTAATAATCGGTATTTCTAAAAGTGAAAATACATTTGTTAAATATTTCAAGAAATATAAAATCATAACTATTTGTTCCTGAGAAATCTTCATAAATGTATCTCGTAATCATAGTAATTTATTGATAAGGTCTTTTACATTTCGTAACACGCATCACCGCTATCAATTCTCTTTAATACTATAGAGAATTTACTTTAACTTTCATCAATATCCGTTCATTAGTTTAGGCTATAAACTCTAACAAACATCCATCTAAACTTTCTCATTTATTATATAAGTAAGAAGTAAGATGTAACACCATAACATTATAATTGGCCATCTCAGCTACCTTATCGTAATGTTCGTTGGCTGTACCAACTCGTTAGCAATTAATTAAATGTAGGGCCATTTACATTACTTACGGAAAGACTTGCATAATCGCATTGGATGTAATTAACATATCAACTTCTTTACTTGTATAAGAAAGATCAAACATTAATTTGAATGCGGCAAAATACCAATTCGTACCATCGTATTACAGCCCTAATGACTCCGAAACCGGCAAGGTGTGTCAAAAGTTTCCAATTAATGTATCTGTGCGGTGGCGAAGTTTCAATGTCAAGGACCGAGTATCATGATCAGAAAAGATTAAACAGTGTATTAGTGGGGGGTTCTTATGAGTCAACAGCGCGGCGCGTTACATGGCACAAGGGCCGGTGCCTGGCACGGGCTCGTCTACTCCGCAGGGACACGCTAATCAATATCTACAAGCATTCGCTTTATAGAAACAACTAGCTGTTCCCGTGCGGCTTCATCCGAATGACTTTATGGAAATTTTATTTTAATCTTTACATT
Source organism: Papilio protenor (assembly GCA_029286645.1). NCBI lineage: Eukaryota > Metazoa > Arthropoda > Insecta > Lepidoptera > Papilionidae > Papilio > Papilio protenor. The sequence continues at coordinate 3,655,426 of JAGSMZ010000024.1, forward strand.
TGTCAAATTAACAATTGCAAATGTCAAAATGACATGACTTGATGACAAACCATGGCAATCTTACTTCCTTGATGTTGGCAGCTTGTAGCGTATGGTCCCTTTCCCACATTAGGGTTTTTATCCAATTTATTTACCCTCTAAGTTTAATAGTGTGAAAATATATAGCCTAAAGCGTGACGTCAGTGTAGGGCTTTTTATTAAAGAAATAAATTTTCAAAAATATGCTGTGATTGCTGACATCTTACGCCACAAAGTAGTGTGTGTTTACGCTTTATTATATTAGTATAGATAATTTCAACCTGAAATCGACCAACATATATACATTTAAGAGTAAATGAGAAATAGGAGTTTATACTTACCAACATACGCATATTTAGAAGCGGACAATCCCCCGTCCGGTCCCTGAGCTCTGCGCAAACCGAACTCCAGCAAGGAAACATTCTTGCCGGCGACCATTCTGTACCGCGCCGCGTTCGTTGCCATTAAACTGAAATATAGACAATATAGTTATTATGCATTTTAATTAATTCTCTATCTCTCATCAACAGCCTACGCAGGGAGGTATTTTTCCGTGTAGATACAATATCAGTTGCTACTTTGAAAATTAATACTTCATGACAAATTAGTATACGCAGTCATCCATGGAACTGATAGGTGTGAATAAATATCGCTTAGTGGAGTGTATTTACAAACATAAGATAAAACGACATATAAATATATGCAAATCCTCTGATGCATGAACGGATATGCGTTATATATATGTTTATAGTGATACAAATTAAAACATGCTCCAATGTAGCTCACCTTGCAAAGTTGACCAGGGTCAGTAAAGTTGTCTCTAGCAACTGTGCAACTATTAAAGGACCTTCTATTCGCAATAGAGGGACTCTGAAATTTAAATTCAATTAAGATACAAACTCTCTAACAATCATTTATCACTTTCAGGTACGAAAAACGTTTTTTTTTATAGTTTATCCCGACTGACTCAAGTAGGTAATATTCATCACGCATATACATGTTTCTATGACTATGTACGAATGCTTATGTGGGTTTGTACGTATATAAGATAGTCAAGAGCTGCCTAATAAATTACATTTATTGTTACCCCTTATTTTAATTTTATTCAATTGTTTGTAGGCTAAAGTTGCATATAAGTATTTTTTTATAATCCCAAGCATAATAAACATGTTTAGAATATCTAAGTAATAATTAGTTCTATGTATGTTCTATTCCATGATTGCGTCAGTTTTCTAACGTGTAATTTATAAACTATAGTAAACTCAAAAAGTGTTGGAATGTTAAATAAAAAGTATTAAGTATCTATAAATAGAAAGAATTGAAGTCTGGCAATTTTTTAATTTAAAAAACTTTTTTTTCTAAAATTTTCGCGAACATGCCAGTTCCTTCTACCAAACTTTCAACATGCGGTTAACTTAAATCAATAAATGGTTAACTTTAAATCATTTCGAATTAAAAAAAACATTGCACAGTAACAAAAATTGTCTAGCTAATACTTTAGTATAGCTTAGTGACCTTTTGAACTTCGTAATAAAAATATTAGTGCTAGATATTGCTGAAGACAGTATACAAAATAAAGTACACATTTTGCGGATTACATAACTCATACCATGCCTATTGAAAACTATACCCGACTTATGACTGTGAGCATGTGAAACTATTTTTTTATATATGTACGTCAAACTTCTTACGAACATATAAACATAACCTTCTACATATCTAGGTCATCTTTTTAATGATAACAAAATTGTATATTTAGATTAATCTATACTAATATAAAAAAGCGTAAACACACACTTCTTTGTTGCCTAAGATGTCAGTAATTACAGCATATTTTTGAATAACTCTTCTTTTAATAAAAAGCCCTACACTTCCTTTACGCTTTAGGCTATATATTTTCACGCCATTACACTTAGGGGTATATATCTTGGATAAAAACCCTAATGTGGGAAAGAGACAATAAGTTGCTGCCAACATCAAGGTTGCCATGGTTTGACGTCATGTCATGTCATTTTGACATTTGCAATTGATATTTTTGACAAATGTAAACAATAAAATGAAATTTTTATAATTTTATGCGGATGAAGTCGCATGGGAACAGTTAGTTACATATGTTTTAATAGTACATAGTAGGATATAACAAAGTTCAGGATATTTCAAAGTTATTAGATTATTAATGACAGTTTTCCTTTTTTTTGTTATCTTTCTTAGTCTATACTAATATTATAAAGAGAAACGATTTGTATTTTATATTTTTGTATGTATTGAAATAACTCAATAACTACTGGGCCGATTTAAAAAATTCTTATACCATTAAAAAGCTATGTTATCAGTGAGTAACATATTTTTTATTTCATGCGGGCGAAGTCGCGAGCTACAGCTAGTTTTTTTATAAAGTGAGGGGATGATATTTTTGTATACCTAAACTACTCTAGCCTAGATCATAGGCCAGTAGCGGCCATATTACAGTTTAAAAATAGCACTGAATATGATTCAACTTCCTTAACAACAGTCATGCAACAATTATTTCATAGTCTTGGTTAATTTAAAACAATGTTTTTCTTATTTATATTATAATTGTAACTAACTAAAACTAAAGATTAGTAAAATTAATATGGTAAGTTTTTTTATTTGACATAATTTTATGTATGAACAATCGATTAAAAATAACCATTCTGAGCTATTTCACTTAGAAATATAATTTTCTATTGCATTTCAAAGTTAATTTAAAACTATGTATGAAAGAAAGAACACCAAGCAATACAAATAATGTAATAAATCAATATTTTAATTTCACACAAGTTGTTAATAAAATTTTAAAATCTATATAAAGGTAAATTGTCTTGGCTATCATTTTTATGCTAATTAATAAATATCATTAGTTTCCAATACTTAAATATGTGGGATCAATCCTACAGAAAAAGATATGATGAAGTAAAGATAATGGTACTTACCTCGGAAACACAACGGACCCCTCCTCTATTGCACTCAATTTGATATCTTTGCAGGTTAAATCTTTCAAATATGAATAAAATTCTGGTTCTATGTTATCTGGTAATGTTTGCATTAAATAATCAATATCTGAAACACATATTTAAGTTTGTATAAACAATGGCGAGAATTTCTTGTCTTACTTAATACTATTCAGTAATACATCTAGTTAGATGAATAATTTGTTAAAAGTAAGTACATTAAAAAGGGAACTTCAATATTCAGTACTAAACCCTTGATAATTATGATTGTATTTTTTTTAAGCAGAGTTACCATAGATGTTAACATCTTGATACAGTTTGTTATTGATTCAGGAACAAAAATAGTTGTGAATTGCAACACATCCAATAAATGAAAAACCTCTTTGATAAGTTATACACTTTCAATACTTTTTAAATGAATTATTCAAAGTTTTGTAGTTGTAAGTCATGTAAGTAAGTTTACTTACCACTATCTGAATAATGAAAATTCTCTAAAAATTTTAGGCACTCTTCGAGGCCAGCAAATATAGTGAATTCTCCCTGAAATGGATTGGTGCGAAAAAATAAATCAAACACAGCTACATCGTTCACTTTTTCAGATTTCCAATAAGCATAGGCCATAGTTATTTGATACAAATCTGAAAAGAATTACAATATTGTAAAACAAAACTTAGTCATTAATTAAAGTTAAACGTTATATTAATTTATCGTCAAAATTACGAAGTTTAAAAACAATTCACGGCAATTAGAAAAGAAGTGAACATCAACTCTTAAAACTAAAGAACAATACATCATTCTATTTTTCACTGGCAAGTTAGGAAATTAAATGCAAACTTCGGCATTACTGGTTTGACATTTTGAAATTCGCTCCAAAAATAAATTAGTTATTCGAATTATGCATACCTGTTAGCAGTGGTTGTACAATTCCATTTTGACGAGCCATTTTTCTGTTTATTCCTAAATCGTGATTAGACATCTTATACGAAAGAAAATTGACAAACACAGCGAACACTTTTAGGAACGTGAGGAATGTTTGGTATCTGTCGAACGACTAAAAGAAATAATTTCATCGTGATCAGCAAATCGTGCTTATCAGCGCGCCAAATGCTATTTGACGGAAAATATACGCATGCGCAATAAAGATCCTATTGACTACTTAAAGTTAAGGTCATTTATAAAGGTCAAACAAATCAAACTTTCATTTTTAGCAAAATAACAAAAACACTTCAAAGGCAGCTTTTTTGGATTTTTTTTTGTGGTAGACAGAAAATTAAAAAATATTATGTAACAGAAAACAATAGAAATCAAAAGTTCAAAATTCAAATTGCACAGATTATAAATAACACACTAGCGCCACCAAAATTGAGTTTAAAAATGTTATGGGAACATATTATTTTAAATGATAAATAGGTACTCCTTAACGTAGCAAAATAATAATTACAGGATCTACTTTTTATAAGATTTTAAATGCGATAACCTATACGCAGTTGCTTACTATTGTTTACCATAAATGCATTGCTCAGCACAATATCCTAGCGTGGGAAACACTGCGAACGGAAAAACAGAATTTCAATTGTTCACTAGTGTCCAAGGCTAGTATAATTTGTTTCAGTTGACTATAAAGTTCATATTCACAGCGCCAGGGGCAAGTTTTCTTTAGGAATCCCCATTTAAAATTACTGCCATACTCGGGAATCGTTACGACCATTTCAAAAACACAAAAAGCAGTTTGAGATTGTAATTTTGATACATTTACATAAATAACAATATTTGAAAATTTATTATATGCTTCAATGATTGAAGATTGTGAAGGGTGCAAATAAAAAAACCTTGCTTGTTTAAAGGGAAACTATATTTTATCTCAATGCTAATTACATTTTTCAACAGAGGAAAGATTAAACCGTTTTTTTAGTATTTATTTATTACGTATGTAAACTGATGACAAATATAAAAAATACAAATTCATCCTTTGTTTTTCATTCTTTGTTATTACATAGACACTCTTGCTATAACTCTAAAAATATAACAATTACTATTTTGCATGATTCTTGGACTATTTTGACAATTTGTGAATTATTCTTTTCCACTGCTAAAGCAATCATGCAAAGATATAATATTGTTATATTTTTATTTTAGAGAATAAAAAGATGGCAATACATTTTTATTCAGGCTTGTGGCAGTGAAAACCTAGAGTAATATTAATCATACAGATTACCAGGCACTTGTTCTTCATTAATGTAAAGTCTAAATATTGACTTGGTGAAAAATATGGTTTTACTCGGTGGACTAATGGGCCCAATCAATTGCAACACCCAAAACATCAAGCAAATTCATTAAAGCACAAATCTGCAATAGCAAAGTGATTAATAGTGATAAATACTAGTGTTAAAACTATATAGTTACTAAATTCCAACTATTTAACATGAAAATATGCATTTAAAACATGATGACATTAAAATAATAAAGTAGAGTCAAAAAATTACAAACTTCAAATGCAATATGTATGAAATAGTTAATTAACATAATCAAGAAATTATTCTTAAAATACCCTTTTGTCACATATTACATGTTTCTTCACTTAAGTAATGCATTTCTTGAGAACAGCGCAAGCGGACGGTCCCTTCCTGGATGTATCTTGTCATAGTGTAGAAGCACACCTTTCCTAGTCATAAATGTTTCATTACAATAAGTACATTGAAACGGCTTCTCTCCAGTATGCTGGTACATGTGGTACTGAAATTTGGTAAAAAACATTAGTATTTAAATCTTAAGACAACAGGCTGATGTGCAGTTGCGAAAATCCGCGGTGTTCCACTTACAGAAAAATATCTTGCAACAAGAAAATCTCCACCTCTTACAAGTAAACAATAAAATCTTACTAATATTATAAATGTGAAAGTTTAGATGATTGGATGTTTGTTAGAGTTTGTAGTCTAAACGTCTGAACGGATTTCGATGAAATTTGGCATAGATGTAGAGGATAGTCTGGAAGAACACATAGGCTACTCAGCTTTGTTTTTTTTTTTAATCTCACGCGAACGGAGTCGTGGGCAAAAGCTAGTAAATAATAAAAAGCAATTAGCCATATGCCACTGAGCAACCTTCTTTTGTAGACACATTTAAAAGCTATTGGTTGCTACTAGCTTTTATGGTGGATTACCGCCAGATTCCTTGATTTTACACAACTGCCAACTGCTCGGAATATCATACAAGTCAAGGCAGAACACAATTTAAGGTGTAGCTGTGGCATATTTTAACTATTTTATATTTAGTGATACACTACTAACCAAATAATTATCTCTCTTCATAAAACTATGGTCACATTGCTGGCACTGGTATTTGAAAACACCGTTTATTAATGTCAAAGAACTTTTTAAAGCCGCAGTTTGTAACTCAGGATTTGTACCCAATGAAGGTGGTGGTTCTTTATGTTCCTTTCCTTCTATTTGTTTTTCAGGATGCATACGGTGCCTGTGGGAGTAGCAGTTCCCGGAACTTGCAAACGACTTATCGCAGAACGGACACTTGTACGGTTTTGCACCCGTATGTTGGTTTAAGTGAAACTGAAAACAAAAATTCATAATATAAAAATTAACTTAGACAATTTTCTTGTAACCTGAATTTTATAGTTACTTTGCAAGCTATAATTTTTTTAAGACAAATAAAAAAAATAAAGAAACAAGATAAAATAAAAATAAATAAAATAAAGTAACATAATAGATTTTATTCTATTTAAAGTAATAATCCAATTTACTGTTCTTTTATTTTACCTTTAGGTCTTGATTTCTCTTAAAAGATTTCTTACATAGGTGACAATTGTAAGGCCTCTCATTGCTGTGAGTGATGCTATGAGTTTTCAAATTGCTCATTGTGTTGTATGAACGCTTGCAAATTTTACATGTGTATTTAATAGCCTTGGACACATGAGCAGCCATATGGATGGACAAGTTCTTCTCAGTTCTGAAACTATGAGAAATATTATTGATTAGTTTTTTTTTATTACAGTAAAATACAGGAAATGTTTAGAAATTTGTCCAACAATCATATTGTAGTAGTTGTAAGTAAATGTGTTGATAAGTTAAAAATTACTTTTAAACCAAAACATATATCTGTAAGAGTGATTAATTGAAAATGATTAATAATTATCTATTATTATTAATAATAACCGATCGAAATTTATTACTTTTAGTAGTAATTATTAATATTTCACGACACATATTGGTAAAAGTTATAAAATAAATTGATATTATTCATGAGACTCGTATTTCTATTGGTGACGGAGAGCGCACCAGAATAGTTAAAGAGCTTAAAAATAAATATAAGAATATTACACTTGAACTTATAACTATTTATTTGAACTTGTGTCAACCATGCCAAAAGAAAATGTGTATTCCTAAAAAGGGGTTGGTAGTAAGGCCCATTAAGAGTACTGAATTCAATTCAAAATGTCAAGTTGATCTTATTGATTAGTGATTTTTAAAAAATAATATTAATCAATTAATTTAGAAAAATGCTGGTCGAAAAACATTGGGTTATTATTTATTTTATAACTTTTACCAATATGTGTCGTGAATTATTAATAATTACTACTAAAAGTAAAAAATTTCGATCGTTTATTCACATTTACCAAAACATGTGGTTATTATTAATAATAATAGAAAATTATTAGTAATTTTCAATTAATCAGATTTACCATAACATATATATTACGAACTGGTCCAATAGCAATTGACGAACTATTGTTTAAAAATTATGTGCTATTTATCTAGCTAAAAGTAATCAGTGTATACACCTAATTAGAAGAAAAAAAACAGACAAAAGTAGCCTTTGTGTTCTTCCAGACTACCCTCTACATCTATGCCAATATTTAGTAGTTTTGGTCACAAACTCTAATAAACATCCATCTAAACTTTCACATTTACAACTTTAGTAAGATATATTTTTATTTAATAGACTTACTTTCGTCCACAAATATGACACATGCCATTAGTTCGATGTTTTTTAAAATGAGCAATAAGGTCATATTTGAAGTCAAAACCTTCTAAACAACTGCTACAGTTATATTTCTTAACTGTATTATCATTTATATGTGTCCAAGAGTGATTTTTGAGAGACAAGTCTGTAGAAAAACCTCTCTTACAGATTACACAGTGGAAATGTTTACGAGTTGATACTGTTTTTTTTTTATCAATGCCATCTCTTTTAATTAGTTTAATTGTTACATCTTCACCGTCTACCCCATTTAAATGCATTACATCTTCAACATCATCATCATAACTTTCAGTAATGGGTGACAATGTGTCATTTGAATTCTGCAACACTATCATTGGGTCAACACTGACTTCCATTTGTGTCTCATTTGATATGTTTTCATAAACATCTTCAGCTTCAGTTTTAATTTGTGTGCTGGTCTGACTCTCATTTGTTATAGTGTTTATGACTGAACAGTGGTTCATTAGTTTATCTTGGGCTTTCTTAACTTTATCTATAAATTCACAGACAGTTTGTAATTTTGTACAACACTGGATGCAAATGTTTTTTGGTAAATTATCATCCTCATCAATCTGGAAATTAAATACGAAATAAGAAACAAATAGACCATTGAATAAATTTGTTTAAAGAAAGATAATTAATAACATTTATTTAATTAGAAAATACATTTAGTTATAAAGACCTACCTCGATCAAGAAATATTTGTTGAGTTTTTCTTGAAGCAGCATTGCTTCAGCTTCGGCGCTATATATCATCATTGTAACTTCTTGCTCCTCTGCGCACAACCGGCACCATCTTTCAAAACTTTCTTTCAAATTGAGATTCATTGTATTAGATTATACTACGTGCTCATGATATCCGTAAAATAAATAAACGCTCCGCAGAATTTCATTCGGCGTATATATAAGATTTCTTTAACGATTTTTCACTGTGTTTTCCATTGGCGAAAACGCATGCGCGTTGCGTGATAGCGATGTTAAGGTTTCTATACTTCCAACGTTTGGTATTAAACGGCATGATGAAACTGCGCTAAAGCCTAATGCGCAGACTCCGCATGAAGTGTTTCGATGTATTGGACTGGACTAAATCAAACATAAATTAAACAAAAAGACATTTGACGTTTGCCACAAGGCTCTTGTGGCACCTTTTTGACATTGACAGGGTGGCGCCTCTGAACATTTAGGGTTACCAGCAAGGTAATATGTCCGCATTAAAGGGAAATTCTTTCCTTTTGAAAACGAAAACGCAAATTGTAAAGGAAGTACATGTACCTTACAATGTAACTAGGAAATGCCCCAGACTTCGTTTGTGGGTTAGAAGGCTCTATAGTTAAAGAATCTTTGTAGCAAACTTTTAGCAATGCACTCTCTTGAGACAGTTAGGGAAGGAATAGTCTTAACATAATAGAAATAGTCTTACTTAGCGCTCATCTACGGAATAATAGAAATCTTAATGATTGTTGTTTATAATCAACGCACAGTACAACTTTGTGGTATGGTTTGAACTGTGCGTTTTAAAATTATCAGATAATTAGTTTTTGACACATTACTGAGTACACACATTAATTTCCTTATTACGTAAGTAAATATGAAATTTATGTCAAGAAGGCCATACTTCCAGGTGCAAAAAAACACGTTACAATAAAGGGTCGTTTACTGTAATTTGAAATAGGAAATAAAACAACTTTCAGCAAAATATTTTTAAGTCAATTAGTATATAATTTTTTTCAAATTACAAATCTGAAAATATGCGTCGCCTTGAGAGTTAGGGAATTTCTTCATTAACAAATGGTAACAAATTCTGATTGCAACAGACACAAGATGATTCACATTTTCAAATGTAATTACTGGACACCCCTACTTCTTCTCAGCGATGAAAATATCTCCCACTTTAAAAAAAACTCTCTTGCACTACTTTTAAACACTTTCATCACTTTATTTCACGGAATAAAATTAAAAAGCCACACAAAATGCGTAAAGTAATGACGCGAAGTGAACTGACAAGCTATGTCACTATTACCCTGACATTAAATGTCACTTCTTATTGCCGGGTGCCAAAAGAAGCTTGTACCACTATACCACTATAAAAGTCGTTAGATGTCAGATGTCACTGTCAATATCAGCATAGTCACAGATTCACAAAAACCAGAGACCTCATATACCATTGTTTTTGTACAAGCTTAACTGACCTTAATTTAAAAACATGCGTAGAATGAATCGTTTTAAGTAGTTTATATGGTTTCAGAATTTTACCTATACTTATTTGATTATTTTACCTATTATTATTTGATTGCGAACAATATGAATCGAAAATTCTTCGGAAAACCATTACATATGTTTCGAAGCCGTTAATTCGAGATTTGATAAATGTCCATTACAAATTGTCTTCCGTTTTTCTCCACATACCCACCAAATACACAATAGTAAAGCCACATGATGCATAGTTATGACAGTACAATTGACAAAAGCTCTGGCCTGGCATGAATTGTTTTGCTTAACTGGCTCCAGTTCGTGTCTACATCATGTTTATTGTATGCTAGCGCTGATTTTGACAGCTACTGTACATCTGTACAGGCATAATATAAACCAGGCATAAAAAATAAAAATCACCTGCCTGTTGTTGTTGGTGATCTCTGATATCGCGCAATCCTGTTAATCGGCATAGCTAACAAGATTTATTGTAATCCACAATTTGACTGTTTATACTGTAAAGGTAAAATCATATTATAAAATACCTCAAAGTTGTAAATTACACATTATGCACCTTATATTGGTTTGTAAAAGTATAATCTTTAATTGTACACGAGGAACTAAAAGAAGCAGGAACAATTAGCACATACATACTTACTATCAGTCTATTTTTACTTATAGTTGCAATTTCAATGGCCATTTCCAATCGTTTAAAACTTAACAAAAATCTATAACGATTTGTTGATGAAAGTAGGTACCTTTTACTGAAAATGATCAGAGCTGAGAAGACATTATAAGTTAATTAGCATACCTATTTAATGCGTAGTCTAGTATGGAGTGGTCGTGGTTTAAACGTTGTTTGTTATGCGCAACATTATTCTATGTTATGAATAAAAATGTGCAACAGGAAATGCGAGATTGAACAAAGCTTTATGATGGTAAGCTAAGATGGCAAGTGAAGGATTGGTAAGGTAAGTAAGCAAAGCGGAGCGGGTTGTGGTTGTGGGGCATCGTTCTCGAAGACCGGTCTGCGCGGGTGGCGCGGCAGCGGCGAGCGGGCGCGGCGCGGCGGGTGCGCGTGGGCAGGGAACATTGCGCGGTGCGGGCGGGGCGTGCGTCAGTCGCGCAGCGAGCGCTATATCAAAAGTACGTCGGGTGGCGCCGCGCCAGCCCGTCGCGTGTCAGTGTTGTGTCACAGCGGTGGGCCAGGTCGGTTTCGAGATTACTTCGGTCCGACAAAACCATGGCTCTCAATTCGGACAGTGAACAGAAATCGAACCTGGTCCTCCGCGTAGACCAGGATTCGGACTCGGTTCTACAGTCTTTATTCGACACAGTGCTCAAGCCGGACTCAAAGCGACCGCTACAGGTGCCTCTACGTATGCGACAGCTTCCAAAGTCGTTCTTTAACCCGCCGTCGACCGGTTCCAAGTCGCCATCCGTGTCTCACTCGCGAGAAAACTCGGCCGATTCGGCGTTCGGGTCATCGTCTGCGACAGGCGCCGCACCGGTGTCGCACTCCCGAGCACACTCCTCGCCGGCGAGTCTCCAGCAAACCTATGCGGCGGGGCAACAGACCCAGCAGGCGCCCTTGCACCACCAGCACTCCAAACAGAGGTCCTACGATGTCGGCACACACATGCAAGATGATCTCGGCCCACTGCCGTCCGGCTGGGAACAAGCACGTACTCCAGAGGGACAGATATATTATCTCAAGTAAGATTTAACTTAAGATGTATGAATGTAACATTTCACATATTATATAAAAATGCATAATATAAATTGCATCAGTTGATGCATTTTGGTAAGTAAAGTATTTAAGACCGCTGCTACTAAAAATAATCTCTCCAAGTCATCGGCCTCAATGTACCTTGAATAGTGCAAGTAAATATATGGATATGAGATCCCCCAACGTCACGAGATTAGGTTGTTACGGTTTTTATATGGGTATGGTTTTTATAAGGTAAAATATTAAAAAAAAAAAACTGTAATTTTAGTTTCTTAAAAAAAAACAATGTTTTAATTGTTTATGTTTATAAAAATACTAGCTGTCGTTAGCGACTCCATCTGCCCGGCATTAAAAAAAATAGAAGACTATAAGTGTTTATACTCTAGAATATAGTTTTATCCCTCTATACCAAATTTCAGCGAGATCCGTTGAACCGAAATTAGGAAACAAACATCTATCCATTCATCATTTCGCAATTATAATATTAGTGAGATAAACAACAGTAGATTTGCACATACGCAGACGTTTACGATAGGGGTTAACCCGAGTCGTGTCATATTTGCTTGTTTGTTGCCACCGAAAAGCAGGTGTTTTAATACGTAACAGGTGATAAACGATAATATCCCCATTATACACACTAGAATAGCAATTCTTTGAACAAGAAAATAAGGATGGATACACGTATTTTAATTGCGAAAGATGTACAGGTTTTTATAATGTAAATAAATGTTTAAACAAAACCCACAGACGAATCGATAACTTCCTCTTGGAAGTCGGTAAAAAAATGGTACTCGCACATTTAACTGTGTACAAAAAATGAAGATTGATACTAAAAATAAATGTTCCGCATGTCCTAATTTTATTTTGCACTTTCATATTTTCATTACGTCCAAAATGCATTTTTAAAGTCTCATGTACATTTTATCTTAACATTATAATTTATACCACATCTATCACTAATTCCGAGGTAACCTAAACAGATGCATAAATATGGTTTCTGTGAATGAACGGATTTGCGCACATTGAACGGAGAGTTAGCTTTGTTTTCATCGAATAATATTATGGCTTTTGTATGTAACAAAAGAGATTTCACTTGTTTAATAATACAGTTGAATAAAACCTTGAAGAAATAAAAAAAAACGGTCTTCGGTATAGTACAATATTTCGTTATTAATATCGAATTACGTAAGGTATAACGACGAAAGACATTTTTGATTTAATAAACCCAGAAGTTACAAAATATGTTTGCCAAATTGTCAAAAAAAAATAGTTTAGCAAAAAAGGTAGTATTCAATTTACCCGCAAAAAACAATAGGTGCAATTGCATCTGAAAGAAAAATTTAGTAAGTGAAAAGACTCATCAATTTTGTAATTTAACTAAATAAAGCTAAGTAGCACGTATACCGTTTGTCGATGTTATCATTATTTTTTTGTAAATATGTTTGTTATTGTATTGCACATTTATCATCTACAACGACTCAGATTATCTCGTAAAAAATAACCTAAAACACTCTTACAGAATCGTTCAACTTAAATTATAATATAATACCTAATATACAAAAAAATAGATCAAACACAACGTATACTGTCATGTAGACGCTGTAGAAAAAGTCACGTATAATTTTTAAAAACAACGTGAGAGGCGCTCAAGGGAGTTTAGTTACAAATAAAATATATTATAAGATGATAGTAAAAGACTATAGCTATCTTTTTATCACAGTTATCAAGCTGTACGTTGAAACACATTGTCGTAATTCATTATCTTATCGCCATCGAATAGGTAGGTTACCTTTTGTCGGAGCAAACTAATGATAAGAAATGATAACGCTAGAGAAATGAATCATTTTAAGAGGAAAATGATTTGAATCTCTTTGAATAACAATTGTCTAACAGTTAACTTGTATTAGTACTTATATTGCAGTTGTTTAACATGATTTTCCTAAAATTAAAACAACATATAGCATCGAACTGTGTTGAGTACAGAAATTGGCCCAATAATTATAATTAATCTCTTCTAGAGTTCAAATAATACATAAAATAAGCTACACCGACAACGTAAAGTGAATATGGATAATATAATTAAAACTTCGCAAAAATTATATTTTCCCGTGATATGATAAGAAGCGAAAGATATTTTGTTCGGTATATTTGGTTAGATTAGATAAATTAAAACGTACTAAAGCGATATCCGGCGCTAAATTTAGATAAATATACGTACTTGATTGATCTAAATACAATCGGAGCGGTTACTTCAGGCTGTTACTGGTTAGAGAGTTGGAAATAATTATAGCGATAATCTATAATAACTTGTTGGTTGGCGCCGCTGCCATTACTGTTGTGTTACGTTGCGCCTGCGCCTGTCTACGATAATATCGAATTGTGGGTGTACTGCTTATGGGATCATTACATAATACGATCATAACATATTATGGATATAATAGTTTAGATTCAGCAAAATTTCAAACAATAATTACTGTTGACTTTGATGCTAACAGATAAAATGTTTCACGTCTATTTCTTATCCGCCTAAATTTTTGATTAACTGATTCCGTTAACAATAACAATTTGGGAATTCGTGAGAGTAGCATAAAGTGATAAATCAGTGACAATTATAATGCATAATAAATAATAAACAAGCTGGTACCAGGTTAGTTGAAGTTAGAAGACAAAGTGTAACAGTGGTAGTTAGGTGGCCGCCGCGACTGCCGACGCGGGCGTGGACGACAGCCAATGCGACATCAAAGCTTTTGCCACCTCGTAAATAACCCTACCGGTTTAACTAACATGGGGAACAACAAAAACTCAAAGATGAATATCATATCATAATTAAACATAACTCTATTTTTAAAATGTTCTAAAAGCATTATTAGTTAACACGTACAATGCGACTATAATTTTTCGTAAACATTTTTTTTGTCTCATCTTAAGAACGTTTTAATGCATTTGTAACTATTAATCAGTCGAAATGTGAAATTAATAAAAATGTACTTACGTATGTTCATGTACTTTTTAACTAGATAACAAGACAAGACAGCAGATCAATGGCATTGTAGGTTTGAGTTGCCAACACGGAAGACTAGACTACTTTGTAAGCAAGGCACTTCATAAGCTCCGTGAAACTATTGATATTTCTAATATCAAAGGTATTAATTTAGACAGGCGGGCGATAGGCGGCTGCTGTGTCTAGAACGCTGCGCCGCCCGTCGCCCGCTGCCCGCTTTCCGTGCAGCCGTGCGAGGGCGATGGGCCATCGCGAGCGCGCCTTCCGCGTCAGCAAATAGACTCGTATCACTTCTTAATTGCAAGTTGGGTCGATGTTTTATAAGCTCCATAACGGCCGGCGTGCGTCTCCGTCTCGTGCCTCTGAATGTTTGCTTTAATTATTATTGGAATGGAGGGTAATTCTCTGTGGTTTTGTTCGGCTAGACTTGGCGATGTTCCGAAACGGGTAGCGATGCAAATTGCCTTGGCGGCGGCCCAACGCCGACCAGTGGGCTCGGTGGCCGGTGGTTGGTGGCCCTAACGCACCTCAACTCTCACCTGAGACTCTCCCATTCCGCGATCTCAATAAAACTACTTACAATACAATTCAATTATATTTTTAATTTACGTACTCGCAGCTCAAAATTCTAGAGTTAAAGGTTACGAACCACTTAGATAAGGTCGATGTGTATTTTTTTAAATTCATCAGAATTACACTGATTAATGCAATTATTTCTTCATATTACTAAAACATATGAAATACTATTTTATAACTAAGTTAATAACATTTTTGTTGTTATTTACATATTTCACATTTCTATTCATCTTTTACCCATCCTCAAAAAAAAAAACAATGTGTGTTTTGTCCCAGATTACTTCCTAAACTGCTGCACAGACTGTCAGAGTTCTTTGATACGCTGTTCTGAGGACTGGAGAAGGTTTGTGTCCTAAAAAAAATAAATAATTTTTACTTCTATGAAAGTGTTATTTGTTGAAAATGTTACGATCCATGATCAGGTTACATTGGGAAACGGATTATATGATCAAAAAGCATTTTATACATGTAATTCATTAAAAACAAAGCGAAGCACAGGTAATTCGTATATTTCATTCCATAAAAGATATGTAGAGGGCGTGGGCTCTGCTCGTACAATGGACAAGTGATTGGGACTCGGGCTATATTTCCTTTTAAGTGTCGCCCTTAGAATCTTTAATAAGAAGGAATTGCTTGCACTGAATACAAAAGATTATAAGCCGCGTACGAAAACTGACAGGGAAGTTCATTGAACTTTTTTTTAATTCGAAGAAGAAAAAGGGGCGAACGTTCATTTATATTTTTTTCTTTTAGTAAATACGATAAGTAGTTTTATAACTTCCAGTTCATCGGAATGATTTAGCATTTGGTTCATTAATATAATTTTTTTTTTAAATCTGACTAATGAGCTAGTGATTCATAACACATTATCAATTTTCAATTGATTTCCGCAATTAAATTAATAAACGTTGATGGTTCTTATTCAGAAAAATAAAACTAATGAATGGCGCTTGGATTTACTCACGTTGTCTTTTATATGGTATACAATTCACGTTAATATTCTTGTCCTTCCTGCATTAAGCCGGGTCATTCATTCAATACTAGAAGGACCATATTTATTTTGTATGGATTTGACGGAGGACGGGTCACATGTGGAACGGAAATATATTCTTTCTAGGCGTTTCCTTTCTTGATTAAAGATATTTTTATTGCAATTGCGAATGTCTATGAGGAGCGGTCGCTTTACTTCGCAAATTCAAGTTGCCGATTGCTCTTTTGCCACTTTACGATATAAATAACAATAAAAATTGCGATACACGTTTCAATGGATACTTTTTTTTATTAAAACTATTTGCCATTGATGTGTTACCCCTGGTAACATACAGGTAGCTAAAGAGATTTAATTCTTATCAATATTACGTCTAAAAGTTATTTTCCCACACAAAAATAGATCATGAATCCTATATTATTGCAGGACAATTAACCGTCGGCATTCTGATGTTTTTTGCAAGTTTCCTGTTCTTTTCAACAGGTCATGAGTCATGTTTTACAGGTAGAGGGACCCCTGTTATTCTTTTATTAAAATGTGACCACTGAACATCCCTCACCATAAATCTTAATAAAAAGTACACATTCTATGATTGTCTACTTGAAGCAGATAATAAAATTGAAGGTAAGTCACTGGTAAAATTACAATACTTTTGTCGTCGTGAGTGGATTTTGAAATAATGGTAGAGAATATAATAGATTTAAAACTTTGGGTATTGTTTCTTAGAATCACGGTCAAGTAGTCGCATACAAGTGAAGTTATCGCGGTGTGTTCACAACGATAACATTGGAAACACTCGCTATCGGTTTCTGAGAAGTCGCCCGTTCGTTAGTCGGCGCGGGCGCAGAGCTGGCGACAGGTAGTCAGACGGTTAACGGCACTTTACGACTACAATTTTACTTTTCGTACAACGCAATACTGTGCTCAAAACAAACCTGTCATACCCCTATTGTTTTTTCCTTCTTCTTACTGTAAAAAAAGAATCACTTAAAGTTCCAGATAAAGAGAAAGTAGCTTTTGAAATTATTATTACTAATTTTACATGTACGTCCATAAATGCTTGTATGGCCTTATTTTGACACTTTTGACAGACAATATGCATATTTCAGTGGACGTTTACATTTATTTAAGAGTATTCGTTTGATAAAACCTTTTAATTCCTATAGAATAATTGTGACATATATCCTTCGCGCATACATTAACAGCATGAGTTGTGTTAAAAGTATGTACAAGCGACTCTGTGCTGTCTACCGTTGTAAAAAAAGTTATATTCCTTTGGTGCGTAAATTGAAACAAGGTACTCGTTCAGTTTCCACGCTCTGATTATTGGATGTTGGCTCTAGACAGCGTCTTTATCGGAATCGATCACAAACATAGTTCGTTGGGATAGCAAGTAAAAAACTAATTTTAACATAACATAACAAGTAAAGATAAAAATTCGATATACCTTAGAAATGAATTTGAGATAATGTTTACGGTATTGATATGTGTGACTTGTGCCCGAGGTTAATGTTGGAGAGTCTTTGTGTAGATTTTGATTTAGGTGATTCCCAAAGAACTGTAGTTTTAGTTATTTTATAGCTCTTAATTTATGCCATGAATGTAGGAATTACTATATTCCGATGCAATTTGCATAAGAGTCTTCTCTCGCAACTCTCTTCACGTATGCATAAAATGTCCATGGATTGCCATGTCCCAAATATTTATAAGAAAAAATTTAGATTCATATTTTAATTAAAAGTAAATAGAAAAGAGACTAAGATGCATTACAATAAGATGTCAATTGTATTAATAGACAAGACCTTTGTACTAGAATTTGAGAAATATGAAAGTGAGAATCATAAAGTTATAACTCAAGACACGACGGAAGTTAAAATTCAGTGAATTGACAAAATCAATATTGTTCTAAAAATAATTTCAGTAATCAATGAATGTTTGTGTTGTGGACTCATGTTATTTATTTCATATTAATGAATGACGTCTTTTCAACGTAAAATATATGGCTCTCTGATGTTATTTCCCCTTTATTTAGTTTGCAACCTCTAATAATAATTGCAACTTATAATCAAAACAAATTTTTCCTTATTAAATCGCGCGGTGAATTTTCCCATTCGGTATTATTACGTAATTTTGTATTAAAGTTTAATTGTTATGATAAACAGAAAATGCAGAACACGGTTTCATTAATTTAGTTCAATTTTGATCAATACATTTGTTTTGTGAATGCATTTTTAAAACTTATCAGGAAGTACTTGTTAATTCTATTTCATTTCTATTTTAACGCACTTGAATCTTTACACTTGAGATATTTGAAATTCTTTTCCATTCAACAAATGAATGTTGTATTTTTTAAATTGTAAAGCTGTTGCTACACAAGAGCGGTACAAGGGTAGATGTTAGTTGAGCTACATCGGCGTGTTGTGGACACAGATGGTCCTCATTGGATTGTGTCATCGGTATTAATATGCTCCAATACATGTAGTCAACAATGCCGTCTGTTCTGATAAAGAGGGGCCAAGTTTTCACTCCGGTCGGACCACACCGGGCGATCGCGTACCTATTCTTGTCATACTATTCGTAATGCATGACTAAGATAATTAGTTAA
This sequence comes from Papilio protenor, assembly GCA_029286645.1. Taxonomy (NCBI): domain Eukaryota; kingdom Metazoa; phylum Arthropoda; class Insecta; order Lepidoptera; family Papilionidae; genus Papilio; species Papilio protenor. Next base: position 3,674,496 of record JAGSMZ010000024.1, read on the forward strand.
TGGATCTCGAATTCGTTGAAGTCTAAAAAAACCTTAATCTATTATAACTAATATTTAATAGCAAGTGCAGACTATTTAATTGTTTTAAAATGAATAGCGTATAGGGACCGTAATTGTTATGTTTTTGGTATTTAATTCAATCTTTTACGCTTATATACATAATGTAAATCTATACTAATATTATAAAGAGGAAAGATTTGGATTTTTGTATGTATTGAAATAACTCAAAGAAAAATGATATAAAAAGTCATTAGTTTACTATAACTGTAAGGGAAATAATATTTTATAATTAATGAATCTAAGGGCCTGTCCCACCACTGGCTGATAGAGGCTCAGATAGCTTAAAACTGACGTCACTGTCAGATAAGGTAATAAAATCCGATATTTCCATCACATATTTTACACGTTGGATTGTTATCAGCCAATTTATAATTTGGTGGGACAGGCCCTAAATATCCTTTATGCGCCCATATCAATGATTATAAATGGCGACGTAGGTTATTGTATGTAAGTATGCTTGAGAGTATCTCCATGCCTAATTGTGAGATCAAAAGGGGTCAAGTGTGTACATTGACAGGCGCCTTAGGGCAACGTCATGTCGGCTCCCGATGAGGCTAGCCTCAGCAATAACGAGAGACCGCCAATTACGTATGTTTTAAAGGTGACGTAAGTTCCCCTTTCATGCCTATGTTTCACACGAGGACAGAGCAGTGAACTAGAACAGTACAGTGCAGTACTGCAATTGATTGAACGCTTACTGTCGAAACAAAACAACTGCAATACAGTACTGCACTATTTACTGCTCTTGCCCTCGTGTGGAACTATTCCAATTTATTGTAGCAGACATTTCTCTCAGTTAGCGCAATTAATAACATTTCGCAATACACAAGGCACGTAACCATTGTTTTGTTGTAATGTTTTTGTTAATTAAAAGAAAATAGTGATTATTTTATGATTCTCTTGATTTCTGTTCCGTTACAATAATGTACGCAAAGTAATTTATGATTTTAATTACACACACATATGTGAACAAAATTAGAATTACAGTAAATTGATCCACCTTCAATTTATGGATTTCGTGGAATTAGTTTTTTATCGAATTATACCCGATCATCTCCAACTGATGCTATGACTGGTGTCGAGTATTTTATTAAATTAATATAAAAAATATACACATTTATATTCACATTCGTGATATACCAATTCTATTAGTATAAATTCGACCGGTTTTTGTGTCCGTATGACAAACCGGCCTTCAGGTCGCCAAGGCAGAGGTGGCCACGCAAGTTAACAATAAAATAAATGCTTCAACCAATAACAAAAGTAGATCAATACCAAAACAAATGGATAATATCGTTTTTATATGTGGAAGAACGGTATTGCGCAGTCTGAGGCGAGCAAAGCAGAACAATTCTTTTCTGAAAGCGACACCTTTTTGATACCCGCGTAAGTTCAGGCTAAAACTAGAACTTTCTTTGTTAGGTAATGAAAGAAGCTCATATTCATAAGTTTCTCTAAATAGGATAATCAGAGATAGCAAGTTGTTACAGGGGTCTAGGCAGTGGTAAATCTCGTTCACATATGTGTGCATAAACATGTTATATTTTTTATTCACTAAAATGCATCGGAAGTTGACAACTTAGTGCCGTTATCTTTATCGAAATGATAAAAAAGAGATAGAATTTACGGCGCTAGTTTTTTAATAACGCAATTATTGTTATCAAGTCAATGCAAAAAGTCGATTTGATTTTCGATAGTCTTAAATTGTTGAAGTTTTGTGGCTCCTGGAATGTCCCTCTGTTAGTCATACGAAACACTGTTGGTAACGTGCAAATCATTTTTTGAATACTGATAGGATTCTTTGTAGTGTGGCATTTACATGAGTACGACAAAGGATAAATCAATCTTCAAGTTTATGATCCTTGATGGTTCTTTGAAATATTACCGTCTTTATAAGAGTGCGAACATGTATTAAAGATGGTATTGTTTTTAAAAGGTTAGCAATGATTTGTGACGTCATAAATGTCAAGTTATAATTTCCGACGTCTTAACCTTGACCTATAACAAATCATAAATCCTTTCTAGTTTTATATACGGAGTGTCACTTCCTCGTTTGTATTACCATAAGTCACTACAAAGAACTAGTAGAAATATAGGAAAAGGATTGGAGATTAAATCGTTTTATTAATAATTTATTTTCTTTTAATAAAATACGTAGTTCATTTATGTAAACATGTCTAACAACGCAAATTGGCTTGTATGAATGTTGATTTTTTTAGTTGTTCATGAAAAAATAAAGTTAGTAAATCTATGAACATTTAGATTTGATAATGTTAATATCTTTTGTTGTGTAACATCTTGGGATGCTATCATCATCGTCGTTTGCCCACTGCTGGATATAGACCCTTCCAAATGCCTTCAAAAGTAGAAGGAACAGTCCACTGCCTTCCGGACCCTGTTCTATAATGAAGGTGATTTAATCTTAAAATTTTAATATTACTGGTTCAGTTTTTTCGCTCGTATCATAACCAATATAAACTCTATTTATAAATTAAAAATGCCTTACACTTTTACTAAGTAAACAACATTAATGGAATATTACTTGTGTGCAATTGATTTTTAACACTACGTGAATTTCCAAACGTTATCAAACATGTAAAAGAACTTTGGTATCTCTGTTATTTTTAATGTGATTAAGAGGGATAGCAATATTGATACGATAATTAATACTCCAGTAACATTAATGTATACAGCGTGTAGTTATTGTTCACTTTGTTGATCCAATTATATCATTAGCACGGAAGTCGCTTCGCTAGGCCTTTGCGAGAATTTTACATAGCAACAGTTCTCGAACACTATGTTTGTTTAATCGTTACTATAAACGCTTATTTAATAATCCTATTCATGACTCAATAAATGCACTTTTTCAATGGTTTATAGTTTACTTCTCGCAATGAAATAACTATAAATAAATACTGTGGGATATAAACTGTTTTAACTCCAATGTCTTTAGTTATTAAAAAAGTTTACTATAATCAAGCAACATATATAATACTAGTTTACGTCCGCGACTACGTCCGCGTGGACTAAAAAAAAAAACAAAAGCTAGTAGCCTATTTGCTCTTCCATACTAATCTCTACATCTATGTCAAATTTCGTCGAGATCTGTTCAGCCTTTTAGGCTACAAACTCTAACAAACATCTATCCATCCATCCATCTAAACTTTCACATTTATAGTTAGTAAGATTACTCAATGAAAAGTTTGCATTGATTTTAACCTAAGCATTATACAAAATTTGAAAGAGTTTATAATTGTACTTAAAAATACTGCTTAACGAATTTACTGCCGCGAGCTTTCGTTCTATTAACGCGAGCTTTGGTGTTAGTAAGGGCTTTGCCAGTTAACGCTGCGCTAAGCGCTGGGCGATGGGCGCTGGGCGGCGGCGGGCGGACGTCGGCGTCGCGGTCGTGGCGGCGCCTCGCTCCTCTTGTTTACGTCTAATTCTGGCGCGAGCGCCGCGACGCCCCTCCCTCCCCCTCGCCGCACCCCGCACTCGCCGCGCCGCCTGCCCATTGAATACTGCGCGTGCGGTTATTTCGGCACAGCGGACGCCGCTCCGCGACTCACCGTAATGTCGCTTTCGTTATACTGTCTCCTCTCAAAGGGCCTCGATGTCTCCTACTGTTATTACAACTGAAATAAAAGAAACTTCTTAATCTTCGGTCCTATGTTTAACACTGTCTACAGATTTTTTATAGATCACAATTAGGATATCGCAGTCATTTAACTTTATGGTGGCATACATTACATGCATTTGACAGAAACTTATTCTAATCCTTTGTTACCGTTATACCGTTAGTGTAATGAACGAGTCTAGTCCACCACATCTAGTAAACGAGGTCTATTAAAAAGAATTGATGACAAGTATTTGTTTAAACATCGCATTATAGAAGGTAGATTGGGAAATCAAATCACGTAAATTATGGGACATTTTGATATAAATGATACATATTTTGTTTCTTTGTGCACACACGTCCGCAATTAGATAACTAAACGCTGGTTTAGAGTTGATTACCGTTCTCGGTTTAGCCCAGTTTTGTTGTTACATAAATCAAATTACACCGCGGCAGACGACGCTCGCTTTACGCGGTCGTGGCGGCGCGAAGTCGGTCTCATTTATACATACTACTCCTTTGATGCTCCCAGCAGGTGTAGCTGTTAGTTAATTCTTATTATATTCTGTTAAATCCTCATATATTCACTAGTATTAATAATATAAAGATAAACTCGTTTCTGTCACATTCTAAAATTAAGGGAAATTTGAAAAAAATTATAATTAGGTTGTTATAATCAGAAATTACTTTATCTTTTATCTTTTTTTTAATACCGCACCGCATGTCACTTATAGCTATTAGATTGTATTAGACGAAGTTCAAATAAGAATCGTTAAAATTTTATGTTTTAATTAAACGTGAAAATATAAGTTATCAATCTTAATATAAAATTATGATATGACATTACAAACGAAATTATTCCAGACCTTATAACTCAAACTGTAATTATAAAATTGAAGGGTCTGCAAAGTATAATAAGGCGCAGCGATGTTTTTAAATTTAATTGAGTATGCTTAAAGTGCATCCGCCGTGTGTTTTTCACCTCTCGCAGTTAACGAGGTATCGGCCTGTGATGTTACCGCGGCTGCCTCCGAGCCGGCGGCTTCTCGGAATCGAACCTGCGTCCCCCCTCGCCCCCGCAGCCCGCGCAGCCTCCACAACCTTCTCCCCGGCGGGACTCGCTTTGTGTCTTGAAGATTTGCTCCTATAGAGTATCGCCGTCATTTATCTTCGTACGCCATCTATACTTTTAGGGGCGTCAAGATTTTGTAAAGAAATCAAATCTTGCCTATATTTACCTCTGATTTAGAAATCAGTTTTTTGTTATTACGATTTCTTCTTTTTCCTTACAGTCTTAAATTTTCAATGTTTCTTTTTCTCGATTAGTAATTTATAGTATATGTACTTATTTAAGCTAAATTTTAATAAAACAATTATAATAGCAGTATATTGTGATTGTTGACTTGTTAAATATCGTGCGAGAAAGGCGATAGATAGGTATACTGAAAACAATAGTTAGTCGACAATACATTTAAGTGCATGTACTCATAGATAAACTTAACATTGATAAATGAAACAAAGCAAACACACACCCATATGTACTAATACACAACAAGTCAATCAAGAAACTTCAAATGTTGGCAAAAAGCAAACGATGAAAATAAAAGAATTTGAGAAATAAAATAAGCCATAGTGCCAAAAGTTTATATTGTAATTAGTCTGGGAAAACAAAAAATAGTGAAGTGAATCCAATTCAACGATGAACAGTCGTTGTGTAGGCATTGTAGTTTACAGTCATTAACTACGACACTCGGTTGTTATCTCGGGAACAACATCTCTTCAGTATATCGATAAATTATGTGGCCGGTTTGGCGCCTCCCTGCGCGGCCAGCGTCAGTTCGTGGTCAGGTTGTTTTATTTTATTTCGGTACACCTAAGTTGTTAGTAACAAAGGGATTGATTTTTTTTCTGTCGACTCCGCCCCGGCCTTTGAGAGCGCGCCGCATTTCTCGGTACCGGCGCACATCGTTCAGTAATCTCTCGATAGTTTATCGATATCGCTTCGACGATGCACCTCACTAATGTACATAAAGTGTGTATCAGAATTTTATGTTATGATGTAATTTTCTTTAGCGTCTATGATTATCAGTAATTAGTTTATTTGATTTAGAAATGAAAAATAGTTTAAGCAAAATATTCAAACCTAAATATTTTGTATTGAGATCAATAAATCGAAAAAATTATAGATAACATTTATTTTTAAGGATATATTCTTCATTGGATATTTATATTAATAATATATATTTAATATCAGACTTAATCCATGCGCACATCCTTTTTAAAAGCTTAAAGGGCTTAAGTTTTTGTGAGTCAGTCAGGGCTTTCCGAGCGGGATGTTATCTGAGTGCACATTCGCAGGTAAATCGATTTGAGTGAACGTCATTGAACGTCTAAATATTGAAAAAAAATTATTAAAAAACGAGTTAATCACAATGGAGCTTTGAATATTATAATTGATATGATAATTCTGAATAGGCTCAGTTTTACCCTATCAAAATTATAAATAGTAATATAGCCCAAGCCTAGTCAATTATATAAGTAACTTTTGAGATTTCGTTATGTGATAGAGTAATATTAATCAGAAATATATCACGTTTCGTCCTTGCTGCAAACAATTGAGATAGGAGTGAAGCTAATGTTACGAAAATTTGAGCTGACATTTTACTATCTTAGGGCGGAGTGCATACCTCCGCTCGTCTGGAAGTTTCACAACCAGCGCGTGAGCACTGTCTCTCACTTTAAATGTTAAATGATAGATTAAAATTTTACTATGTCGTCACCTTTAAATATCATCAATATATTACTAAGGTACAACATTTTTTAAATTGTAATCTTGATAAAAAATTTCGTTGATGTATGAAAACCAGAGAAACTATCATCATTGTTTTAGGATTGATTGAAAAGGAAAGTTGACATATTATATTCCAAATTAATCTTCCGGACGTTGATCTCCACTGAGTTCGCAGGATAAATCTTATAGGTTTCTGAGATCGCGTGCAGGATACATTTTTTGCCGACAGGCGTGTCGTGTCCGAGACAGGACATCTCTACTTATATTAAATTACACTTAAATAAGTCTATACATAAATTTCCTTTGTTTAAATCTGAACTCATTTTATAACTCAGGAGAAAAGTTTAATGGTTAGTAATGCCACCTTCCCAATGGAGAGACAGAAAAAGGTTAACCGACACGAATCTAAAGGTACGATGGAGGCGCGGGGGGCCGGGTGCAAGTGAGACGAAACATGCTGCCGTATGAAGGAACGAGACGTGCATACAAACAGTTCGGTACAAAGTCCAACGGCGCTGAGGACAGTAGCCTCGGTGCACGCTGCACTACAATACGCTCATAGTTCTACTATACTGCCAGTTAGTTCTCTTGACCTAAGTTCGCGGACTTTATGCTACTTTTAAATTCAATTCTTTTCTTGTCATTGTGCGTTTCATTGAACTTTTTTACACCAATCGATACTGACGTGTGTCGAAAGATGAATAAGATCTATTTATTTATGTTCTAAAAATACGATGACCTAATTGAAGTATGATGTCAAAAACACAATTAAATTCGTAGGCGTAGTACGAACGTATGAGTGAACGTCGGACGTATAAAGTTTCCGCTGGCGAGCCGCGAATCCGGTGCAGGAGCACCCGACAGCGGCCATTACAGCTTCCTGCGCCGCTCAATGGCCGCTCTGTGAGACCTGGCCACCTCGCAGTGCGGCCACAACGGCCAGCCCGGCCATATGAGCGAGGAGAACACTAGGTACGATATTCGTGCCAGAGTGATTTCCGTTGGCGCCGGCCACATGCACCGTGTCCAGCCTTTTTCTGATTAACGTCTAATTATAGGGCGCAGATCTCCACATGACCGCCGTGACTCAGTTCCGACTTAATAACTCTACAATGCCGTTCGCGACTTATTTGTAGCTGTGTATGGTTTAGAAACGCTGCGGATTTAGCAGTGGGTGGATGTTTATTACCATTTAATGGTTACGTGCATAGGGCATTGTTAGACACGGAACAAACGGCTCGTACACACTCCTCTTTATTTCCTTAGTCTTCGACATGTAATAATGCAACTAGAGAAAGATATTTACATTAATGTTTAGATACTAAAGTTAATCGTCTTTAATTGATAGAACGGACTCGGTAACTTACTTTTCCATTACATATTTTTCTATTCTATGTTTTAAAATCTACACTAATCTGTTGACATCACGTACTTCTAGTTCAGTCTATTAACTGATAACTGCATAAATCAATAAACTTTGTTTTTATTTATATTTCAGTAATTCTATTCCTAGATATAATTTGACCGAAATATAGTCATTAAGTGATATCAGAGTTCTGGAGCGAGTTTCCGCTACGTCAGATGATTGACGTAGTTTGCCACTGGCACCCTTTGCACGTTTCTAAAGTGACGTTTATTACCACTTTTACCAAAATATTTTACGATCCTTTTACAAATAACTTCATTACCAGTTCTAAATATATGTTCATTACGTGCTACTTTGAAAACATGCGTTAGTATCAAACAAAACCACAGACAAATGTTTATCAATAATCATAAACAAAATAACAAAAAAGTTTTCATTTTTTTCTTCGAACGACATAGAATCAAAATTTCATTCGCTTAATCACTTTGATAGAAACAAGCATTACCAATCAGTTTTAGTAGATATACGACGGAAATAGAAATCGATCGCCCTTTGGTCTAAGAAGCTGTGGTCACGGAGACCGTTCTAGGAATAGTACAGTGCGAAGGATTCTAGTGCGGTCTTAATGCCCGGATTCTGCAGTTCCAGTTTGACTCATCAAAGCTGCGGCAGGTCATCATGCATCGTCATCCTTGTCCCATAATTCCGGATTTGATTGTCACATTGATATTTCTCATATTATTATTTTTTTATCTATAATGGCAGCAACAAAGTTTAGTTCGATAGCAACAAAAACAATAGCCTTTTTAGTCAGCAGTTCTAGGAGGAATGGCGCGGGCTGTAAATATTAAATCTTGGCTTTTTAAGTCTCATTGTATTGGTTCTCGTGTTTATAAGCCAGGCTCTTAGAATTTTCTTACTTAATTTCCTTCGTTAATCGATTCTCGAATCTAAAACGCAGTTCTAAAGTAAAAGACGGATAAATATATTTCAAATAAAAAAGGTCGTCGTAGTTAATCTTTATTTGTAGTGCTAGATGGTCGGCATATAATTTCTTAGAGATAACGCGACTGGCTCATATCTTGGTACTTTCTAAAGTTAGATGAAAAAACATGTTGTTAACCTCTGTAAGCGAGAGGCGGACCACCTAGCCGCAAGGCCGACTGGTCTGCGCAGCGCACGCCCCGCTCGCCTCGCTACCTCGCCACCTCGCCACCTCCGTCCTACTACGTACTCATCGACTATATCATATTATTAACAGATTTCAAAAAGGAGAAGATTCTCTTCGTTCTTCGTTTGTGTGCTTCTTTTTTAATTTCTTTATTTATGTCATCTCTTAACTTCGCTCCTGGTTGTCCGATTTAAGATTCGCAACAAATATTATGCAGACATTAAAAAAAAATACAGTTTTGTCAACATTGTGATAATTATAAAAAATCTATAAATAAAATAGGGAAACCGAATAAATGGTCAATATAAAAAATAATTGTAAAACGTTTTTCAAAAATGGTATTCGACCAAAATCGACTTTGCACGGCATGTGGTTATAACTCTTCACATTACCAATCCGGTTGTCAATATTTAAAAAAATGTGGCATTTAAAATAATTTAAAATGTTCAGTGTTGCCATTTATTAACTTGTTTCGAAATATCTGTTTCCTTATTTGTAGTAAATATTTACGATGAAATACAGGGAAAGTTTTACTGCAACCTACGTGGATGACCTGATAACTAAAGCTTCTGTTATTAATCTATGGACAATCTAACACGCATTCCAAAAAAATCTTTAAAGTCTATTTCATAACATATCCGCTTCGATAATATTATTTGATCGTATATTGTTGAAATTAATATTTGCTCAAAGGTTGTTTGGATTTTTTTGCTACTATACAACTAAAAACAGTTTTAATTTCGGATTAAATCACATTCCTTATCTATGTGCTAATTTTTATCAAATACGCGTTCTAATCATTGTTCTTTTTCTGATAAAGGATAAGCCGACGAAATAGTTACAGAACCAACGGCGAGGCGCGAGCTATGCGTGCCTCGACTGGCGCTGGCGCCAGAATTCTCCAACGAAACCACATAAACCTATTATGAAACGTATTCTTAAAACGATAGTCTCAACAGTTAATAGTGCTCATTTGAGTGTTACATTTATTTTAATTAGATCATTATTTGCTAAAACGTGGCTAAAAACATCTGGCTGTCTCGAATGAAGTTAAATGAAGATAGCTTTCAATCTTTTTGTCATATAAATTATTGTAAAATTGTGTGAAAAGAAAATTTTGTAACTATGTTTGTGCCACAGTTTGGCTGGAACAGTACAGTAGATCCCGTAATAAAATCATCGGCCGGAAGTCGATGCGTCACTGAGTCGTTTTCGTCCACTTCTGTTTGTGTGGGTATTGCGCGTTAGAATGTGTTTGTAGACAATAATAAGTCGCTGCATTTTCGGTAATCAATTGTGACCATTCGCGTAGACAAATAGGCGCAAGTTTTACAGTTTATGACTTGTAAAAGTGTTACAGTAAAGGAAATTGTGTGACGTATAGCCGGTGTTATAATATAGGCGTTACACGTTGCTCCCGTTTGTATAGTGTTACTGATTGCTTGTGTGTGCGTTTATTTACGTACGCGAGCGCCGACTCGTCCGAGATTCAAATTTAGAACGCCGTCTCCGCCATGTTGTTTGTCGGTGAAAAACCTACGATCCATCGTGTGGAAGCCGTGAAAATGTCACAAAGATTGCCTCGCTGATACCTTTACGATATGCCCTATGCTTAAAAACATACGCGAAGAAATACCCTAGGCGCACAGATCATGATAATCTTAGACAAATTTGTCGTAATCTAACAAATCTGTATACACAATATGTGTGTAGTTTTAATATTTAAAAATACTGATGATAAATAAAGAGTTGTAGCTCCGAATCGTATGTTGTCATCTTTAGAATTCTGTGAGCGTAAATAAAATTTGCTTCTCAGTAAAGCGTATGCATGTGAATGAATGACTCACGGCCAGAATTGGTTCATTTATCCATCAGATTGTTACGGAGCACTATCATCGTTCATTTAAATCACTTTGAGATCTCTACGAACTACAATCGTTTCAATTTAAACGATAGAAACTTCAATGAATATAGTAAGGGGAGTACGGACGGCGACCCTACTCGTACAATACGTACGATTGTTAAAAAGTATTCTCATAAAGAAAATTTAAAAGCAGTATTTCTAATTGTTTAATACATAATCTCAGTGTTGCATAATAGTTAAGTAATAGATGAAAGTGCACCGAAGAAGAAATTAATGTTATTTTTTTTAATTTAATGTTAATAGACAGTGAGTGTAATGTTATACTACAAAATAAATCATCTCTTTCTTACGGCACTTTTCTCTATTTTTTATTCTATCAGTATCCTGTTATTTTATTTAAAATAATTTTCCTCAATGAAGCTTTCTGAGAACTTACGAATTGATTCAATAATAATATTGTTACGCTGACTAATATTTTAATAAGTCGATTAACTTTTTAGATCGTTTATGATTCATCTTTTCTTGAAATAAAAAGGGAAGGTAGGTAGATCTCGAACATTAAATTCACAGTCAAAGGTCATGACACCTGGATAAGAACATCTTTTTGTCTCTATTACTTGTACAGACGATGAGGGCGATGGAAATAAATAAATAGTGCACATAAACAGTATTAAGAGTTTATTAGATTTTAAAATTAAAGTAGTGAGTATATAAAATTTTGTTTATTATAAAACATACTTGTCAGTGTAATTAGAGAAATATTTATGTCGTAATATTGGGCGCTACCAGGTCCGAAACCGCCGCAGTTTTGCCGCCCTATAAGGTAACAACAAGTGTTCAAGAAAGGCGTTCAGTTTTAGGAACACGGGCCACTTTTTCTGACTGCATTGTTAAAAGTTTGGAATTGTAGCATTTTTCGGTGAGCTCTGATTGCATAAACGAGTTCTTGTGATTTATATATGGGTAGTGTATGCCGCGACATGCATCGGTACAACACGTTGATCGGGCCTGGGCAATGGCCACTGGCCTCGTTCTTATTTCATTATTTATTCGTACTCTTAATGGTTTTTTGAAACGCTTTCAAGCACACACATTGTTGTAATCGATTTAATATCATTTATAATTTGCATACATACAAGGGAAACCTTTTAAGACAGATTTTGGTACTGTTAGAAAGGATAATGTATATTTTTTTTAATATTTACCGATCGGGTGAATGTCCCAATTGTTATTTAAATTATAGTTTGTAACTTTTGTAAATTAAATCATCAAAAGAAATGCCTTACTTCAAAGGTGCCCGTTACGAGCGATAACGACTTTTGGTTGGTTTTTCTTAATTTCAGTAAGAAACTAACGCAATCCATATTTAGGAACCATATGGATGGTTACAATTTAATTTAGACAATAAGAGATATGATCAAATAAAATTATTTACCTTCTACTAAAAGGCGAGATATTTTCGGTGTATTTTTCTGTTTTAGGATGTATTTTTATTTATTACTCATCTTGGTGACATGTTCTATCGAAGGTTGGCGATCATAGCAACTTGAACTCTGCACACAGCAGACGCTAATCATTTATTTACACTTATGTTTGAAGTAGACATCAGAATAACATTTAGTCTATAAGCTATAACGAATCCCTTCAGTATTTCTACTCGTAATTAGATTATTGTCTATTCTTAGGGCTAAAAGTACTTATTAGGTTTTACTTAAGTGCGATACGAATATTGCGTTTATGAGTTCATATTTTGATGATACTGGAGTCATGTTAGCACATGATGGCGGTCGATTACTAAGATTGCGTAATCGATTACGAAGAGTAAATGAGCTTCTTTGTTTCGAGGTTACTCGGCGATCGGTGTTCTCTATGTTGTTTTATACTTTTACTATTATTTATACAATGTATTCGATTCACTTTTCATGAAACAGGAAGTAAAAGAATAAAAACACTTAGCTTTGTATGCGCCGCATACAATCTGACAGACGTCAATATTTTAATGGAATTTAGAGTTTTCGTTTCCTTATCATTTGTGACGCTGTTACATATTTAAATATCGTTTCAGTAATCGGACATATGTCATTTGTAAAGTATAATAAGTAATAAACTTTAGCATTCAGTATCATTCAATGGTATTTAGTTATGTCCCTTAGTGTAGACTTTTATGTAAAATTCGCACTTAGGTACTGCTTGGCCATTAAATGAATGAGTGTTGCTTTAAATCCGGGAAGTGCAAGAGACACCTTAAAATTAATATAATTACGCAGTGGCCAGTGAGTGGCGGATGCGAGTGCGACATGTGACTCTCATCCGGTGCCCGCAGCGCCATTTTAGCGATCCTCGCTCCCGTTGAATGACTACAGTGACATTTTAGCGCTCCTCGCTTCCCATTTATGACTACTACTGTTTATGTAGAAAATAAATTATATTTTGAAATCTTGACTACGAACAATAGTACGGCATGTAGGAAATAAACCGTTTGTTGATCGACAACCTTATATTATGACGATTATATTCTTCCTTCATATTCACACTGATATTTGTTATATTGTCATTATTTATTAAACGTAATGATGATGGTAAACTTCTTTGTGTTTTGATTACAAAATTGTTGTTGGCTTTACATGGTATTCATAATAAATGTATTAAGAAATGAACCTATGTGAAATATTATATTTTTTATAATTAGCATATCCTAAAGATCTAAGTGAAAAGCGGAACAGATTTGTTAAAAACTTTAGTGAAGTAAATCTCATGTTCCGATTGTTCCTTTGGGGATCGCAGGAACATCGAAGTCACACTTGAGGATGGTAACCGAGGTGGTTTTAATGTGATCTCTCATAATCCTTTCTTCTAAAAAGCAGGCTATCTTTCGATCTTCCCGCCATTAGCAAAAACAAATGCTCTATAACTAATATGTACTTCATTGCTATACAATGTGTGTGTAATTTTTTAAGATAATATCTTTCTCTATTATTAATAACCACCATATATGAGAGAGCTTAGTTATAATTGTGTTCTTTGTTGAGCACCGGTTGACATCTGTGTTATCGAGAAACTGCAACCGTTATTGTGAAAGAGTGGAAGGCCTTGCCGCGAGAGAAAGACATGCTCTTACACAACCCACCTTGTCATCTGGCGATTGTTCGTGCCATATCCTATGCGTATCCATCCTGTATTTGCGTACCTTTGTATACCGTCACTTTGATTCTGATATAGCAACCAAAGCGGTCGACCTTGTTGCAAGCTCTAAATACGTCCTTTGAAAGCTGTTTGAGATCATTCAGCATACATTTCTAATTACATTACTCAATAACAATTGACTCACTTTTTAACACGAATAGGTTCATAATGTCGATAAACTCTTGATTGAATGAGCAATTAAGGTAGTATTGTTTCCTGGATATACATTAGTGTGAGTTTTATGACAGCTACTTATAACCTTAAAACTGATTTAAATTTGGCTAGTACAGTTAAACAGTAACGTAAGTCTGGCCTGGATTATCATGGGTTTACTGGCGCCAGTTACTAACATATGCCAGCACTGATTTCGAGTGCTACTGGCCTACTTTACTGGCATAAACCATTATAATCGAGTTCGTCGGGTGACTTGCGCGACGCAGTTTACATGTTGTTTTCCGCGAAGAGTGCGGGGTGTGAGTAAATAATGTGATTGTGTACAAACACGATAGGTGCGATTCTCCTTGTATAACAGTTCGGTCGGTGTTATGCAACTTGAGCCGGCAGCGGCACTCGCCGGGCTGCGTTGTAATTACACACGCGACCGCATCACCTCCCCCTCCCCCGCAGCTCCCCCGACGTGTCCCCCGCGCCCCCTCATCCCGCGCTGACCTCCCCGCAACTCTGCAATGCTGTCACGTGGCAACGTGTACTACTGTACGTACGCTTTCAAAAACAGCCACACAATTTGAATATTGCATTTTAATATGTACGGGATGAACTTTACTTAGGTGTTTCAACTTCTAATGACGCCAGCGACTGCTTTTCGTGGGACAGTTATGCGGCTGGCGCCTCGTTGACTTTCATACGAATTCCTTAGTGCCATGGGGTATTGTGATTGAAATAAATTATTTAGAAACCTATTTAAAATTCATTTATCTTATACGTTTTTAATATTTGTCAAATCATTACAAAATAATAAAGGAAAATGCATTATAGTTCTTTCGATGTTTTCCTTTAGTACTTTCGATTTGTCTACATCACATTTAATTAAACTTTTTAGATGTCAATTTTAAACTATTTACCAAGACGTAGACAAAGAAATTCGCAGGATAACTAGCGAATATTACGTAAACCTAATACTTCGGTATAGTTTCTAGGTTTGTGCAAATAACCGGTTGCTTTTAGATACTGTTGCTAACTAATGTTGCAAATACTGCGAACTAATATCGCATTTATACTCTATTAGGCAACTAGTAACACCTGTATAAAATATGTTATCTCCATTATTTTTGATGATAATGAAAATAACAATATCTTTACATTTACATTGCAGACTTGTTTTCAAACATTATTCGATCTTTGTACAAAAGGAATATTATATTTTCATCGTATCGGTGTATGTTCAATAGAATATATGAATAAGACAGGTCTAGGTTTCACATTACCTCAGTTACCACATAATATCCGGTGGGATTGTAGCCAAGCAATAGTTTGTATTTAATAAAATTAATATTATATCAATATGAAGAGGATGTTGTGATTTCTTATTGAGTTAATCTTGAAAACATATTACGAGGAAAGAAGTAAAGAGTCTTAGACTTAATTTCCACTTAAAGTTTTGCTGCACGACTTCGCACTAGGCCCTATTTCCACTGGCGCTTCCACGGCCATGTTTCATATACATGAAAGCCGATCGCCACCGTAATCAAGCGACTAGTCGCAAGGTGGAAATATTTTAGTTCTTCGCGATAGCTTTATTGCATTATATGTTTTTTTAAATGTCACATCAGCTTTATATGGATATGAAT
The DNA here is from genome assembly GCA_029286645.1 of Papilio protenor. Taxonomy (NCBI): domain Eukaryota; kingdom Metazoa; phylum Arthropoda; class Insecta; order Lepidoptera; family Papilionidae; genus Papilio; species Papilio protenor. The sequence goes on from JAGSMZ010000024.1 coordinate 3,690,355, forward strand.
TATGACTCGATAAAATAAAATAATCATTCCTCAACAACTTACGTTCAATACCATTGATAAAAAATAAACTTGAAGTGAAGAATGATGTTGGACTGTAATATTCTAAGCCCTAATGCAAAAACAAGAACTTCGCAAGCATCGTTATTTGTTTTATTTATCGTATGAATTAGTCAAAAAGTTATTATAGTGTAAACTTACTTATTGCGTGTTTTGATCGCGGCAGCTATAAAATATTACCATATCTACTTTTGCGACGTTGCAATAATCGCATCCAGTTGACATGTCCTTAATATTTATTTGCATTTAAAGTATTTCTAACTGGAGAAAATGTTTATGCCATATTTCATGACAAACGAGGCTATACTATATAGAGCTTTAAATGTTTACATATAATGTCAATTTAAATACGTTTGTTCGTGTTTTATTTGTTTTTAATGTTTAGTCCGACTTGTTTGCAGTTGGGTAACGCACACGAGATTGTAAGCTGATATTAACTTCGTATGCATATCAGCGTTCTTCAAGTACATGTGATTTTCGAATGATAATATTTTGCGTTTGTTTTGCAGCTGCATTTATTTGTCTTGCTGTATATATTATACCTAAAAAATTATGAATTACTAGCTTTCGACCGCGACTCCGTCTGCGTGGTATTAAAAAAAACAAAACCAAGTAGCCTATGTGTTCTTCCAGACTATCCTCTGCATGTATGCCAAATTTCATTGAGATCCGTTCAGCAGTTTAGGCTTCAAACTCTAACAAAAATCTATCCATCTAAACTTTCACATTTATAATATTAAGTTAGTATGAAGTGTGGTCATTAGGACAACGGATGAACAGGCCCATTCGTGCAACATACATTGTTATTTTCCATTTATTAAGGGTTTTATGTGACTAAAGTTCAGTTTACCTTTAGACTTAATTGGTTAAGTTACTAGGTACTTTATTTTTTATCAATGGTTTGTGAATTGCAACTATAAAAAACTAAGAAAAGGTAAAGCAGGTGTTCTCCACCGTGACATCGAGCGCGGCTGATAGTGCGGCCAAGTTCATTACCGCGCCGTGCAAATCGATTCATCTCGGTGACGCCCTCTCGCGCTTTCCAATACAAAACATTTTCCTTATCTTTTACATTAGAGGCACACTAATGTAACGTTATAAATCCACTTTGTGGTCAATTTTTTTTCGTATGTGTAGAATTTTTGTTTCATTTTTTTCTCTGTTACAAAATCTGCTATTTGAGTTTCTTTTACCGTATTATATAGAAGTATTGATAGGTATTTTATATCTAAGTTTACCTATTTCAAGTTTATAGTAATGTTTTTTTATTGAAAAGTTAAAATTTCGAATAGTTGGGATCGCGATAGATTAATAAAAGTTTTGGTCGAATGCTGACGTCACTAGCGCCTACTTTCGGCGTGAAGAAAGTAAAAGAGGCGGTAATGATGGCCGTGGCTGTTTGCTCAGTGGGTCGCGCACTCCGCGCACGTTGCTCGCTGCGTCCGGCTCTGCGAATCGGTCACGTCGACCGCTAAACAGGAAGATTCGGCTCGCAATAGACGTATATAACATCTGTAGCCAGCGAATTGTATTATAAGATTCAAATATTATTGCCGCTCGTGGCTAATTGTTAGCGCATGTCTTGAGAAGTGGGAGCCAGGTGGGTGGGGTAAAGAAAAGCTTGTTCTGTACCGCACCTTGTACGATATTCCGAGCCATCATAAATTTTGTATGGTATTATTTGAATTTTGTATTTATAATATCAGTAAGATTTAACATGAGTGTTTAGGATTCGTTACCAGCCCTAAGTATGGAGTAGATATGTTGGAAACGAATAAACATTATTATATATTTACGTGGCATTCGCTCGAGTGTTAAAGTGCGTCCACACTACGTGTTCATTTGTTTCCCACTTACTCAGTATAGTGTAATTTTCCACATTAAAATGATTATAACCATTACTTTATTAAGTAAATCGATGCGTTTAGGGAAACAAGTGCACGTTTTGCAACAATACTGAAATTGCATTGTGTCTAATGAGTTATTAGTGACGAATTCTTGGAAACGATTATTACTTACATTTATTTGCTAATTATGCAAAAAGAGCATTGAATGAATTGGAAATGTTTGATAGTTTTTAATTAATGTTTAATTTAATAAACAAGGAACCTTATTACAATGATCAGATAGATAAGAAAAGGATGTTTTATTTCATCTCAGTCTACATGCTTTGTAAAGACTTGTCAATCTTCATACAATTTTATTAATGATCCTTTTAATTGTAGAATAAATAAGTGTTTAATTGATATAAGATCATGTTATTAATGTTCAATTGTTTTTTCTAGTCACATAACGAAGACGACGACATGGGAAGACCCGCGCAAGACGCTCGCAGCGCAGAGCGCGGAGACCATGCTCGCACAGGCCACAGCGCCACAGACTATAGCACCCGCCACACCCACAGGTAATAAAAAAATATTTTTATCTAATAAAAGCCTCACACTGGGGTATACCGGTAGAGGTAGACTTAGAAAGAGATGGATGGATTGCGTGAAAGGTGACATGATCAAGAAGGTAGTGATGACTGAGATGACGGATGATAGAGTTATTTGGAGAAAAACCCGGTACGCTGACTCTACGGAAGTAGGATAAGGTAGGGGAGATAATTATGAAAACCTAATTTCCACTACACGACAAGTACGGTTATTTCTTTGAGCAATAATCAAGTGACGCGCAACTGCCCATAGAAATAGCAGACGTAGTCGTATTTCGTGGAAAAGGGGTCTAAGTAAATCTGTTTTTACTTTTTGTTTTTTTTTTCAATAATCCATTTAATGTGTTCTATGCATATAATATATTCTACTCTTGCTTCTATTAGTAAAAGTTTTTATTGAAATAAACTTAGAACATAAATTAAAACATAATTACAAAGCAAAACATTATGGTAAATGGTTTTTTACTTCCATGAAAACGACTATTATACCGCTTGTCGGGACTCATTATGCATACGGTATAATTAAGTTTAAAGGTTAGCATCAATTAAAATATACCAATACTAATACATGCTAAAACATTGTATCGAAAAACCTTGTTTAATGCCAATGCAATAGTTTTTGCAGTTAATTAGTTAAAAAAGATGACGATTATATCAATTTGAATAATACTTATACGATTATTAATGTTATATGTAAAATAAGTTAGCTTCGTATATCAATTAATTTATAAACAACTAGCTTTCGGCCGCGACTCCGTCCGCGTTGAATTAAAAAAAAACTAAAGTGAATAGCCTGTGTTCTTCCAGACTATCCTCTACTTCCATACCAAATTTCATGGAAATCCGTTCAGCCGTTTAGGCTACAAACTCTAACAAACATACATCCATCCATCCATACGCATTTATAATATTAGTATTATATGATTATAAATATCGTTTGTTCAAATAAATATCATTTGTCGTCTGCTTAGTCACAGTCAACAAGACTGTTCTAGTGTGGACAATTGTATACAAACTATTCCAACATTAACTTTTGATATTAAAATACAAATAAAACATGAAAAAGTCGTTCATCAGAGCTATCGTTAAACCGCCCGAGCCTTTTCGTTTTCACGTGATCTAATTGGCTTCGGAGCGGCGTTTAAAATTATCATGGAACTAAAAAAAAAAACAAGTAAATAAGCCGAATTCTAAAAGTGATTTTATGACGGGAATTAACGCGTTGTTTCCGTCGGTCGATGCGAGAGGAGCGATGAAAGCTGGCTCGGAATACATCGTGCCGACGCCTTGCCGCCGGTTTGCGACACCAACCTACAGTGCTATCCAAACTATAACCGCTCTTAATATCGCTCGAAATGCTGCATAAAACAAAAAAAAAGTATCCGTGGGAGGTTTACCAGTCAGAGCTCTACACACCAAGTCCAATTTTACTTCAATGCATATTCCGTAATAATAAAAAAACCCGCATCGAGTCCGAAACTGGCAGACACCTGCATGGCGCTCGGATCTAACCCTGAGCTTCGACAATGTTTGAATCTTATAATACCTTGCTGGCTTCCACTGACGCCCTCATCTTTAACTGACACATTTATATTGGTTTATTTAGGTCGCTTAACATCTTAAGCAATTAATAAACTATCATTTGATATTAAATGATAAACAACAATTACAATAAGATTATAAAGTGTTTTTATTTACACATCTAAACTCACGTAGAATTGATTGAGATCGACGATTAGGCGATTAGGTATAACGCTCTCTAATAGTAGTAATCAATTAATTCGTAATAAAGTCTTATGTAACTAAACCTCGATTTGCAATCGAATTGCGTCTGTTATACACCCATTAATCGTTTCTTAACATATAGACTAAATAAATAAATTCTTGTAAATAAAATATTTTACATGAATTTACCAGAATTGATATTTGTGCGGTCAGTACGCTTATTATAACTCGGCCAGTACTGTTGAATGAAGTGTTTTCGTATTCAGAACTATGAACGAATTTTGTTTATAAGTTTCGCTGACGTTCCAAACTCCATTATAACTGGCGGGAGCGAGTCGTGTTCACATTATCATGTATTTCTTTTGATCGAGATGTGCGTCTGCTTTTCGCTTTCGTTGTTTAACTAGGCCACGAATGAGTTTTATAGTTTACGCGATGTATTTACAGATGAATGAATCCAAGTCTGTGCCGATCAAGGTTTCAGAGGTAGATTCTTATATATTTTATTGTAAACTGTTTCTGTTCAAGATTATTGCCTTTATACATGAATCGAATTGCTCGAGGTTGTGGATAATTTAAATTGTTGTAAAATTAAACTGCCGAGTCTGCCTTCCCCTACAAAAATGTATTGATGACATCTGAAACCTAGTCATTTTAGTTAGTGCCTATTAAGAAGTCATGACTTTACACGGGGCCATTTTGATTTTGCCTTACTCCCTTCTTCCTTCTTTATACAAAAGCGGTTAAGTAAATTATATATTCCTAAGGAAATAAAGTCTATAAACAATCGAATATTGTTTATTTGCGATTTTATCGTGTATAGTGCAACACAGCATTGTCGTAGTTGCGTTGAATACGTGCCCTAGTCACGTTCGAGCGGTGCGTCGCTGCGCCGGACGCACCTTGTCAAGGCTACCCGGTGTCCGGTGCGGCGACGCACACCCGGACATTCCGTTATCCCTTCACTTTATCCGGATAAAAGTTTTCCGGTTAATCAACTTGTATGTTTACTAGCTCGTTACCCGGAAAAGAGTTGTTTATTGTTAATAGCAATGTAAAAATGAAACGTTAACTCATAAAACTGAAGACAGAGTAATCAATTCTAAGATTCATCACCGACTTATATAGACTCAAATTCATACATTATCATAGCCCATAAACTTTTTGAGTAAATAATTAACGACCAATTTGAAAGTGATGTCTTGATTCGGCCACTAACCATATCAGGGTACTTCCGACTTTATACCGGAAGGAAATAACTTGATATGGTAGTGATTGGAACCATAGCAATAATTGTCCCGAACGGTGATAATTAGCACTATATACATAGACCTTAATCCATAAACTTATAAGGCGAAAGAACCTGGTAACTATATCGAAAGATTTACACGAAAAACGTACACAAAATTATGAAAATAACAGTATTCTGTCAACTCAGGCCATGGAGCGTCAGTGTTTGATATGGCCTTATCTTTGTTTTATTACAGCGGCAAACAAGGCCCAGTCTGTAGATCACCTGACATAGGAATAGTGTTTTTATAGTGCATTCCTTAGCATAATCTCGTGTCGCGATAGCGTATTACCTTTCAAATATGAAATAACATTCTTATGATCCATTAGGCACACATCTCTACAGACTCGCTACACTCTACTTCTCGGGAGAAGTTATTTTCGTACAATGATACAATTCAAATGGAATAACATTACACTTAGTGTAACGATGTTTACTCGTTTTATATGCATTTACTGTGAATTCTAGATAACAAGAGAAAAAGGAAAATGTATGTATATCAAACTTCAATATTTATTCAAATTATTTTAATTAATTTCTTCGTATAGTTCGATACTGATAAAAAAACCGATTTTGTTCCGGTGCACAACACTAGACCGACGGGAAGATCGACGTCACGTTCCCTCCCTATGACAGCTGTCATGTCAATTACGAGTTTTAAGAATAAGCGCACCATTTCCCATTCCTGTTTGTAATCCGTAAACTTAGTATTAAAATGTTATATTGTTGTTACAATTATATTATTATCCAAAAATACACTTTATTTCATCACGTAAAAATCTCAATTTTTACATATAAGGATTAAAATTACCTTTGCTGGTAACATAATGAAGTAATTATGGTACTGATGGTCAGTTGCAGAAGACGCAACAGTGGCGACAATATCACAGCTCACAGCGGAGTTCTAGGAAAACTTAATCGTTTCATGTTCAGCGCGACTCATTGGTATTGGATGTGGGAAAAAACCTATATATCTATACTAATATTATAAAGAGGATAGGTTTCTATTTTTTTATGTATTGAAATAATGTAAAAATTACTGGGCCGATTTTAAAAATTATTTCATTAATAAAAAGTTCGTTATCAGTGAGTAACGTAGGCTATACTTTTTAAAATTTTTAAATTTCCCTCGGACGATGTCGCGAGCAGAAGCTAGTTGGCAATACAGAGAAGACATTTTTTTACTATAGCAAACTCTGAAGGTATATACAACGTTTTAATATCTCATGTGTTACGTTTCGCTTCGATTTCGGTTCTCTTTCGCATCGAAGTACTACAGACCTAATGAGTATGACAGAGTGAATGCATGTCAGGTAGTGTGTAGCAGTCGTCGGCGTCGCAGATTACGGTAATACGGCATTAGCTGGCTTAGCCTCATCGCTCAGTCGTTGCTCTATTGTGTAATCACAGCTTAATTGCATCCACTCTTATAACCACTTACTTATTAAGTCTTGTTTAGTGTACTTTATTTATAACTTAGTACACACAGAAGTTAGGAAAATAATCACACTTCATACTAATATTATAAATGCGAAAGTTTAGATGGATGGATGGATGTTTGTTAGAGTTTGTACCCTAAACGGCTGAACGGATTTTAATAAAATTTGGTATAGATGTAGAGGATAGTCTGGAAGAACACATAGGCTACTCACTTTGGTTTATTTTTAATTCCACGCGGACGGAGTCGCGGGCGAAAGCTAGTGTAGATATAAATAAAGGTAGGGAGAGATTAATTCAAAATTACATTTTTATTAACTAAGTGATTATTGAATTTGTTGTGTGAATTTTAAGTTATTTTAATATGAAACTAATATAGTATTATATACCCTTAATATAACACAAATAACCTTTGAACCCGTACGTCCGATCCCAATGTCCGCTTGCAACTAGTCGCTGTTGAGAGTATCAGACATCGATTACTTTTGCCAATTGCCGATTTATATTCACATAAGATTAGTGCTGATCGATTGTTACCGATTAATTTCAGCAGCGAAGAGTACAAGTAGTAGCACGGCGAGCGACCCGCTGGGCCCGCTGCCCGACGGCTGGGAGCAGGCCGCCACACCCGAAGGCGAGGTCTACTTCATCAACCATGCCGCACGCACCACGTCTTGGTTCGATCCTAGAATACGTAAGTTTCATACCTCCTTCCATCATAGAGTATGTGTACAATCAAGTGCCAACATACACGGTCAGATTTTAGCTATCGATGAGCAGTTGACAGCACGCTGTAGCTGCCGACTTAAGGCTGTTCGTGTATGGCGGTAGTTTGATGCTCTGATACCTGTATACTATTGTTCAATGACAAGAGAACCAATAGATGTGTCTTTTGTTTGTGTGATATATGTTGCATTGATGTGTGTTGTGATTGTTTCCAGCACAACACTTGCAGCGCACGCCGGTGGCAGGCGCAGGGGCAGCAGGCGGCGGCTGGGCTAACGCCTCCCTGCAGGCTTGCCAGCAGAAGCTCCGCCTGCAGTCGCTGCAGATGGAACGCGAGCGGCTCAAGCAACGCCAGCAGGAGATCATGCTCCAGGTAAACTTTGGCTGTTTACCATTTAAAATGTTTCTATCATCCTTGGAAGACTTGAGCTTTGAATGACATAAAGTTTGAATCTTGTAATAACCAAAAGTTACATTACGCAATAATTAAGACTCCTGATTGGTAGACGTTCATCTTCTTGAAATAGTCGCGTTGAGAGTATCAGACATCGATTACTTTTGCCAATTGCCGATTTATATTCACATAAGATTAGTGCTGATCGATCGTTACCGATTAATTTCAGCAGCGAAGAGTACAAGTAGTAGCACGGCGAGCGACCCGCTGGGCCCGCTGCCCGACGGCTGGGAGCAGGCCGCCACACCCGAAGGCGAGGTCTACTTCATCAACCATGCCGCACGCACCACGTCTTGGTTCGATCCTAGAATACGTAAGTTTCATACCTCCTTCCATCATAGAGTATGTGTACAATCAATTGCCAACATACACGGTCAGATTTTAGCTATCGATGAGCAGTTGACAGCACGCTGTAGCTGCCGACTTAAGGCTGTTCGTGTATGGCGGTAGTTTGAAGCGCTGTTACCTGTATCCTATTGTTCAATGACAAGAGAACCAATAGATGTGTCTTTTGTTTGTGTTATATGTGTTGCATTGATGTGTATTGTGGTTGTTTCCAGCACAACACTTGCAGCGCACGCCGGTGGCAGGCGCAGGGGCAGCAGGCGGCGGCCGGGCTAACGCCTCCCTGCAGGCTTGCCAGCAGAAGCTCCGCCTGCAGTCGCTGCAGATGGAACGCGAGCGGCTCAAGCAACGCCAGCAGGAGATCATGCTCCAGGTAAACTTTGGCTGTTTACCATTTAAAACGTTTCTATCATCCTTGGAAGACTTGAGCTTTGAATGACATAAAGTTTGAATCTTGTAATAACCAAAAGTTACATTACGCAATAATTAAAAGACTCTCGAGATTAAAAGAGAGAAAGATTGGTAGACGTTCATCTTCTTGAAATAGTCAAGTTTATTAGCAAAAGAGTTAATGATGAAAATATAAATTACAATGATTACGTCATGGTGACATAATTGATAAACCATTTTGGTTCTATCACGATATAAACAGATATAGTGATAGTAACAGATATACAGTGATAGTGAGCGTCTAAATACACCCGGACACTCACTCGCATACCGCCCGACTATGACGTAGGTTCATTTTATTTTTAACATTACATTTTTATTATGTTTTAACTGGGACATCATAAGAACATAGTTTACTATAATTTAGATATAAATAATGTTGAAAATCTCTCACATCTTTTAATTAATTCGAGGTAGACGGAAATAGTTTTCAGTTTGTTCGTCGAAAGCATGGATTAGTTTCTTCTTTAAGGCGAAAAGGATAAAAAAGGTTGAGATAAAAATATAATCGGATGTTAAATTCATTTAATATTTACTTCATGCAAAGATGATCACTTATTACAAATTATATCCGTTCCCACAAACCTATCATACCGTGAACGGTAATACGCGACGAAATTACAATATAACATATGCTCAAGATGCATGAAAATTTCTCCAGCAAGAGTTAATGGGCCGGCAATCGAGCTCGATCGTGTCGTCGCTGGCGAGCGGCGGCGCGGGGGCGGCGGGGGTGCCGGGGGCGGCGGGGGCGCGGCCGCAGACCTCGACCCCTTCCTGTCCGGTCTGACTGAGCACCAGCGCCAGGAGTCGGCCGACAGCGGGCTGGGCATGGCCGTCAACCCCTCCTACTCCATGCCGCACACGCCTGAGGACTTCCTGGCCGGCATGGACGACCGCATGGACTGCACTAGCGAGGCGGGCGCTATCGACCCTGACATCTCGCTCGGCGACAACATCGACCCCACCGACGACCTGGTGCCTTCATTACAGGTAACGTACTGCTGTTCATATTTGCCTTTGTAGGACACGCTACAAAAACGCCTTTCGTTCGCCTTTGATACTAATATTATAAAGAGGAAAGATTTGTATTTTTGTATGTATTAAAAAACTCAAGAACTACTGGGCCGATTATAAAAATTATTTCACCATTAAAAAGCTACGTTATCAGTAACATAGGCCATATTTTTTACTGTTTTTTTAAATTCACGCGGTAGAAGTCGGGAGCAACAACTAGTATTTAATATGTAGATAATCGGATATGTAAAATATAACCTAAAAATACATAAATTCTTTAATGTTTTCAGTTGAGCGAATTCACCAACGACATATTACTGGACGACGTACAATCCCTGATCAACTCGACGCCGAGCAAGACGGACAACGTGCTCACCTGGCTCTAGATCTGGCTCTAGATATGGGCCGGGAACCTTATATTAGTTATTATACTGTTAATTTAGTACTTACCGCTTATGCCAATTTCACACGAGGGTAGCACAATCAGAACAGTACTCCAGTACGGCTATTGTTTGAACTCACATACTGGGTTCAAGCAATACAATTACTTGCTTCCCTCATTGGTCTGTCCTCGTGTGAAAGTGGCATCACTGACCCCGCAGACTGACCGCGCGGTAGCGATGCGACAAACACACAAGCTGAGTCTGTCAGGTCAATACAAATATTATTATTAAGTTAATTGTTTTGATTCGTCAAACGATTAAAATTCACTTGTTTTACTACACAAATTCGTATTAGATTTATTATTTTGATTTAAACCTCCAAAATCTTTTCTCAGAATGATTTTTTAATAAGATCTTTATATTTTTCTTTATATTGATTAATATAGTATTGCTTTTCATATATGAAACATTTTTATGTTATGTTTTGTAATATGCAGCATTATTTAGCTATTATTAGATAACTAATCATATACAGTTTATATAATAAGGTTATAGTTAAATATTTTAGTATTAGTTATACAAAATCTATTTTTCTTTAGAAAATGGAGGTCTTAAAAAAAGTAAAAAAAAACAAAAATATTTTTAATATTCATTAATTATACTTAAATGTCCCACAGTAGACTATTTGCTCCTAATTTCAATAGAGACACGACGCTACATAAATAGGAATTTGTAACTTTTATACAAACGCATCTTACTATAGAATTCGATAGCTATTGAACTTGTATTACATGTCCTTTTCGTTCTCTTTGAGAAAATAGAGACAGACAGTGTCAATCTACGGTTGTGTGGTAATACCACTGACCTCTATTAATGGATAGGATAGACGTGTTGTGTACGTATTTCTTTTTCGTCTTTTGGTGCTGACAGTGATGAGGATTTGAACTATCACTAACTTATCGGGCTCGTTTCAGTCGGAATGAAACAAAAGCTGGCATTGCGAAGCCTGTCCATTTATAGAGATCAGTGGTTTTTGTCGCTTGCGCGAATCGTACGGTTGGTCAGCAACAACTGCGGGTAGGAGGTAATGACAGGATTGTTGGTGTACATTTCACTCAGAAAATGACAATAACTAGCGTAGTGTGTGGACGGACATTGTGTGAATATTACTGCTAGATACAACCGATGTGAACACGTCACGGTACAGATCAACGTTGTAAGAACACCTATTGCTATCTCTTTTTTCAATAAGAGTGAAAGAGACGGCATTAGGTGTTTGTTACGGTGTTAGCTAACAGGGAGTTTATCACGAATGTTTGAGTAACAATTGCGAGAATATTTCGTAATGTTATCGACATTTGTATGAGATTTGTTGGTGTATTTTAAGCCCGGTAGGGGCGCTGCACGAATCTAATACAAATTTTGTCGAAGACGTTACGAAAACTGTCACGAATATTCGTGATAAGCCTCAGTACCGTCTGAGCGTCACATATTATTGGAATTTGCATCTCGGCATTTATTTGAATGAGATATTAATACGAAATTATGTAAAATAAGCGTTTTCGTTTGATATATATAAGTGCGTTGTAATGTGTGGAGTAATCGATATTTTTGTGTACTCAATGTTTTATACATGTTAATGTAAAAGGGCATTTGATAAACAGAAAAGAAATTAACATTAAAAATCTTTTGTCCTTGAAGTTAATAACACAATAGAATTTGTGTAAAATCTAAACAGTATAAGTATTATTTTATCGTGTGACACTAAACTGTGCGAGGGGAAAAATGGCGCTCGCTGCAAATCTCCTTTCTTAGCTGAAAGTAGAAAAATTGCATCGCCTTTGTGAGCTAGGTTCCCATACTCTTTAGTTAGACTATCGGAAATCCTCGACTTTCAACTCGACATGTGAATTGACGATATTAACTCTATCGATGAATAATTAAATGTGATAACATCATAACTGTGCCTTATTGTGCCTTTATAAAAATTATTTATTGTGTTTTATTATAATGTTGAAGTATTTGTGCACTTATTGGTGACTCGATGTTATAATCGGAATTAAAACTTATTTTATACTTGTAACGTGTTTGTCTACTTACACCGTCCTTGCGTATTTTTTGAGATTATGGTTAGATTAGTTAGTTAAATCGTGACATAGATAGTTATCTGGCAACTTTAATGTTTACTTAGTATATTGTAATGTGTGCGATGCGTGTATTGCGTGACACCGGCTGTTTGTGAAAGTGTTAGCTGACAGCTATCACCGACCGTTAGTCGATTGACAAATTACCTTATTTAACATTTTACCTGTAACGTGTTTATCACGTTTGACTGCGACAATACTCCTTTTTATGCTATCGGTGCGGAAGTGCGTAATATTTCGAAATTGTTTAAACCCACCTAGTCTATTTTATACAGTTAGCTCGATTTTAAATACCCAGATTAGGCTTTATTAAAATGCTACATTGAAAACTTTGCCATATTAGTAAAAGTACTATTCTTGTAAGACTTATTGTAACTTTTGAGGTTATATCGCATAGCAACTGTGTAACTATTGTAATTAGGTGTAGCGGTGCTGGGTTTATGATACATATAATTTTGTATTCTGTAGATCCGTTCGTTGTCCTTTATTTTGTATTTGTCGTGTATTATTTCTTTATATTTTTAAGTTACAACGCTTTTCATATTGTTCGGTTCATTATTCTTAAATGCTTCTTTTATAAAGTTTTTTTTGGTTCGACAGTAGAAAGTATAATCCGTGGCAGTGATTGAATTTAATAAATGTCATTTGTTACATCATAGCGCGGTTTGGAAGCTGCGGTTTGCGAATTAAAATGCAATGATATACAAGCATTCTTAGTTGCATTTGATTTGGCACGTGGAGCATAAGAATGCTCTTGTATCCGACGTGCCAACTCAAGCAGGCACTATCGGGCATTTGTCGTTGGTTCGGACTCTTCGCTCTCGCTTTATGACATAAAAGAAACATTCCATGTTACCACCACTCCACTCCACTCCACTTCACTCAGCAGAGCTTACACTGAATAATTTACTGAACAATATATCAAGTTAAACAATATATAGTTTATTTCTTAAGATAGCCTTTAATTACAAACATATCTCTTCAGTCTGAACAGATGCAAGTTTTCTATGTAGTGTATATAACATGTCTATCAATATTATAACAATGAAATTACAAATGTCATTTTTTAATTTTTATTTGCTTTAATTTCATTGTAAATAATTTGATATTATATGAATTAAATAAATATTTGTTTCAATATCAATCAAATGTTTCATTTTCTTCCTTTTATATTCATAATTCTGATTTAGATTTATGCTGTAGAAGAAAAACAATTTTATTTTCATTGATATGTCTATTTTAATAAATTCTAGTGTCAGCAAGCCCCATGGATCCAACACCGCGTGCATTATGATTTCCTCACCTGTTAAATGATAGAATTGTGCTGTAATTATATATAGTGCAATGACTCCTACGTAAACTAATATATGTTTGAAACACTTGCCAGACAAATCTTTAAAAACTACTACGACACAAACATGAGCATATGATAAAACATGGATTAAATCGGAAAATACTGGCTTACGATAGTTTACGTAGGAGCAGCAAATGTTATTTATAGAGCATGAGATAACATAAAAAAGTAATACAGATAAAATATGATAAAACCAAAAACACCTAATTTAAATGAAAAAAAAAACTATGGTTTTGTGATCCAATAATCTATGACGTAAAAGATGTTTCTGGTTTTATCTCTTCATTGTGAAATGACAATAGAATTTTTACAAGCACTAACCTCGAGGACTACTATAGAAAACCTCATAAATGTTAATAATCTGTTCATTTTGGACGCATGTTCAAAAGAATCTGCTGTAATTTGCATAGCAAGGATAAAAGAAAATTTTGTTTCTTACACCGCTCCTATTTACAAAGGAAAATTATTTTAAAGTAGTACCAAATGTAAAATATATTTATAGCATGCAAATTAAAAGCATTAACAGCTGCTATCAAAATTAGTATTAACCGTAATAAAAAAAAACTAATAATTAACGTGTATTCCTAGAACATTGTATTTTGGCGCTATTCTAAGTGAATCTAGTACAAATATCATACCGCGGGGTCCTTGAAGCGGTCATCCTGCGGCAGTTCTCTGTTGGCGACGAGCTGCTTGAAGTATTCTACAGACAGCTTGGGCGTGCGCGGCCGCGCCGGGTCCGTTATGTCCACGCGGTATAGACCGAAGCGTTCGCTGCAATAAAACGTCAAGTTTTAGAAGACATTATTTCAGTTTTTATGGCATAATACGATTTAATTTAGATATAAGTTAAGGCTAAAGTAAGTGTAGTGTATATAGTGTAAGCGTAGTTACTAACTGAACCGAATACTATTTAGTGAATGATTGCAATACGTACGAAAAGCCAGCTCTCCATTCGAAGTTGTCCATCAAGGTCCACGCCGTGTAACCCAACACTTTAACTCCATCTTCGTAAATCACGTTCAGAATCTCCGTTAGGTAATCCTGAAAGCGTTCATATTGTGTTTAAGAGAATATATTTCTTAATTTCAGAAGCATAAAACACAGAACAAGATATCGCGGGATTGTACTGAAATGTGTAAGGAGATCGTAGATTGTTATAGAAATGATTCTAAACTTACATTAAAGTATTTGATACGTCCATAGTCCTCGAGAGTGCCGCGGTCCGAGCAGCCGTTCTCAGTGATGTAGATGGGCGGGTCATTGTATGAGCTCTTGCACCATCGGAGGAGATTGGCGAAGCCTGTCGGTACGATCTGAAATGACCAATTTTAATTTAAGCTTAACTGTAGTGTAAAATATGAAATTATGATATTAAATGATTATTTACCCGAAGCCATTCGGAAGCAGAATCACCTCCGACGTCCATCGACGTCACTGCTCCGATATCCTTGAGCCAGGAGGGAGACTTAGCGATGGGGTCGACACCAGCGCCGGTGATGAGATGCGTCGTGTAGTGGTTGATGCCGAGGAAGTCTGATGTTCCCTTGATGCGTTGTATCCAGTAGTTGTCGAACTGTTCGAGGCGGGATTTGGGCAGGCCCTCGGCCGCGCTCTGCTGGGCGACGTTCTCAATCATGACGGCCGGGAAGCCGCCTTCCTCTGTGAAGATCGGGTGAGCGAACCATCCGAACTAAAAGAGAAAGAGAGCATAATTAAATTTACGTTATAAATACGTTAATGTATAAAAGTCATTGTATTATATTGCGTTTTACTTACTTTAAATTGATTGGCGACCTCAGCTAAGGCGACTTGTTCAGCGTTGCTCGGATCGCTCGGCTCATACCAGATGGCGTTGATGGAGATCATGATTTTCCCATCCTGTGTCGGCCTGTAGGTCTCGTTGTAGAGGTGATAAGATTCGGCGTGGGCCTTGAGGAGTGTTTCACTGCACAGATAATTTCCTACGCCGTGACTGTCAATGGCGGGGGCTTTCTTTTCATCGCCGTACGCGTCCTCGCAGATTTCGTAAGGCTCATTGAACGTGATCCACGACTTGATGCGGTGACCGAACTCTCTGAAGCAAACGTCGGAGTAGTCGCGGAAGTAGTCGATCATTTTCGGGTTGGCCCAGCCGCCGAGGTCTTGGAGTGCTTGAGGCAAGTCCCAGTGGAACAACGTTACCTGCGCACGAAAACATCAGATTGAATAACACTGAATAAAATGATTAAGTATGTGTCTCTTTAATACAGTTGGACAGCACACTGTCGTGGCGTAAGCAACAACGCTACAATCTTCGTATATTAATTCCAATAACTTACTAAAGGTTCAATATTGTTTTCAGCGAGGGCGTCTAGCAGAGCATTGTAGTACCGGATGCCGTCGGGATTGATTTGGTCCACGCGGCCAGTTGGCAGGATGCGAGACCAGGAAAGCGAGAAGCGGTAGAAGTCCACGCCGAGGTAAGCCAGCTCCTCCACATCCTCCAGGTATCGGTTGTAGGAGTCACATGCCACATCGCCGTTAGTGCCATCCGCGATCATCTCGGGACGCGTGTGAGTCAAGCGATCCCATACATTTTCTGATTTACCTATAAAGCAGAGGACATTCATTACGGTGAAATGTCAAACGCACACAAAAACTTATAGAATCGTTCATACGTGCTGATATCTTTTATGGTTACATTTCTGGTCGATATTAATACTAAATGGGAAATGAATTCTTAATTTCCTTTCTTAACCTTTGAATGGAATGTACTCGTAAAAGGGGCATATGCAAATCGATCTAAGGACATCGCTATATGCGGGTTGTTATATTTAAATAATATTACGAGTAATAAGCTTCAATTATGCGTAAACTCACATAAGTCCTGTTTTCGATGTTTTGTGAAATTGATAAAAACAATCTAACGACAATTCAAAAATACCTTTCGTAATCTTTGCAAACTCTTGAACTTCCTTCAAGCTAAAAGATAAATAAAAATGATTGACAGTGCAGCTAATCCTACTTGAGATATATGATAAATACCTCTGAGAGATATAATTTTAAACCCGCTGTATATAGCAACAGTTTTTAAACAAATTTATTTAAAATATATTTGAAATCAATTGTGAAAATTCTCTCACCGATAGGTCTTTCATTAGTGAATAAGCAAGCAATCAAAATGAATTTGATCATATTCAAAGACGTCTTATACGAAAAATTTATTAAGCAAGATATGGCCTTACCGCTGACATTCCACGCGCCTTCAATCTGATGCGAAGCCGTCGCTACACCGAATGTAAAACCTTCCGGGAATTTAGTGTAGTGCGCTTGACTCCTGTTAATCATATTAATGTTATTTCTTTTCTACTAAAAGATCTGGTTCTGCTAAAAGCCCTATACATTCTACGTACGTTTATTTTCTACCTTTTTTTGGTATCGGGGGGAAATCTTCCAAAAATACCCTGCCTGAAGCGAAGACATGGTTATGTGGGGATTGACCCGCTAAAACCCCCTCGGTGGCTACCCTCTATTGCAATAGGAGAGGGTTCTGGAATCTCCGTGGAGATTATTTATTCCGCTTATTTCCGTCATATGCTCATTTATAAATTTCGGAAAATATGTGTTTTGAGGTTAGCTTTCATGTTATCAAATTTAGTTGTCGAGTATTTTTAATGCGCCGCGGCCCTGTGATAATTGGTTGTGGAAAGTGTGTCGAGGCAGGAGTCAACCCGCCTCATAATTAAATTAATTATTCCGAGTCTGATCGCGTACGCAAACATTGCTATTACTAATTGTATACTTTGATGGGGACGTTTATAACATATGTATATTATTGTAATGGTAAGGACCATATTGTATAAATGATTTGCCTGTTAAAAATAGTACTATTGTTGTTTTCTAATTGACGTAATGTTAACAAATAAAACTCACGTCTGAAACAGTTTTAAGTTAATTGACAAGTTTAAATTAAAAAATATATATGAATGTAATTTAACATAAACTATATTTCGAAATAAATATTACACATTTGATTTTCTGTAACTTCTGAAAGAGTTCCAAATTGTACGACTAATTAAAATTATTATCAAAGCCTCTTTTACTTTACGTAAAAATCTAATGACAAAGAAAATAAATGATTCACTGAATATTTGTGTTATTAGAAAAAGGGTAAATCGGCAATCACCAACAAGCACTAAAACAATTGGTGTTATAACTTATTGTTACTTGATTAATTACGTAATGTTTCAGTAAATGGCATGTAAGGAAAAAGTACAAAAATGCTTACTAAACTGTTAGGGTGTTCTTTGGAAATCGGGCAAATGTTAATCTAGATTTTTTTTTTCAATTATTGTTTAGTATTTAGAATATGTACATAGATAACTGTATACTTAACTTAACTTATTAATTGTTACGTCAGTGTTAATGTATGGATTTAAATTGAATGACCGAGTGCTACTTCGGTTGAGCGTGAACGGTACTTTTAGCTGACCAAGTTTTACTTACAATGGCACCAAAGACGTAATCCAAATACGAAATATCGCAATACGCTTTTTGAGGTTAGTTTTTAAAACTGCAGATAAAAATATTTGTTCCATTAATTGAGTCGGTCCCTTCACTTATCCTAAAGATTTTTAAACAATAAATTAATTATTACATAAGACTGTGTTAATTTATTAAAATTATCATGAAAATAATCAATTTTATAACTATAATACAGATATAAAATTGATTTTATGCAATGATATTGAGACTTGCTTTGCCTATTAATTAAATTAGAAATATAGCTATCTAAAATTAACTACTTTATCAAAACCCTCTTTCACTATGTCTCTGTAAGTTACATTACTTGAACATAAAGTTACTTATTACTTACAATTGGTAGAGTGTAAACAAGGCAATAACAGTACGGAACGCCATCTTGCCGCGCGCTGTGTCGCCGCGGAGTTACAACAGCCAACTGGTCCGCGGGAGGGCCACCTCTCTTCTCTTCACCAACTATTTAACCACAATCTCGAGAGGTTTGCCGAATTTCCTCCTGATAAAATGAAGACGTGGGATTATCTATCGTTTCTATGACAGAATTAGTAATTAGGTCAAGGAAAGGTCGAAAAATAGTACAAAGGATGGTTGGTACTTTGTTTTCTCTCGTATTTTATAATAAAAAATGTATGAAACAATTTTCATTGACCTTCATGATTAAAATCTAGTCCTATTACTCATTATGACAGCAACTAGTATCTTGTTTATGAATATTTTTTCCTTACTTTGTATAATTGTTTATCATTAATATTGTTTATTTATCAGTTATTAAAAAATAAAACCAAATTCCCAATAAATTATTACTTTCCGACTCTGAGTAACGAGACTCGAAATTTGTTTGAAACAATAGTTGTTCTATTATTAAAGTTAGATGTAATATGTTGATCAAATATGTTTTTATTGCATTCTTTACTTTTTTTATATATATAACATAAGGTGGCAAACGAGCAAGCGACCACCTGAATCCACCGAAATGGAAAGCGACCGCTGCCCATAAATATCCGCAATTGCAGATGCGTTGCCTACCCTTCATTGACGGAGGAGGAGACGCACATAAAGAGGACATTTCCCCTTCCTATGTGTCTCCTCCACCGTCAATACCACTTTTCCTTCCCATCCTTTCCCCTTAAGAAAAGGGTGGAAAGGGAAAGGGACTTAAATTAGGCCTCCGGCACCACACTCATCAGACGAAACGCGGAATTGCTCCCACTTCACGCCTGTCTTCTGTGTGGTCGTGGTATTACACCGGGCGAGCCGGCCCATTCGTGCGAAGATGTTAAAGCGGGCTGTACCACTGTTTTACCAGTTTTACCAGTTTTACTAGTTTGTACCCTAAACGGCTAAACGGATTCCGATGAAATTTTGTATAGATGTAGAGAATAGTCTGGAAGAACATATGTAAGGCTACTCACTTTTTTTTATACCACGCAGACGGAGTCGCGGGCGAAAGCTAGTATCAAAATAAAACAAATACTTCTATAGATTTAGTGCTGGAGTCATTACATAACAAGATAAATATTTTACGAGAAGGGATCACGGATTACTGTTAAGATATAAGGCATAAGAGTAGTTAAGATAACTCAACCACAAATGATAAATTCATATCTAAAACTACATCCGTACAAATATCTTCACAATATTTAATGTAACAATGTTTGAGAATTGACTTTACGACGAGGCCGAACATTTAAATAAACTGAACTACGATGCTGATTCTACAAGTTCAACAATATAAGGTTTGAAATCAAGGGAATTGTTGCTACAATACATTACTACAATTTTAATCATATTTAGTTAGAAATCAGAATTGAATTCGTCGCTTCATAAATTTGTATTATTTGTACCACAAAATAGATTAAAGTTGTATTATTTGTACCACAAAATAGATTAAAGTTGTATTATTTGTACCACAAATAGGTTCGTAAGTATACAACTTTAAATTTAAAACAACATTAATTATTAGAAAATGTCTCCTGATCTCTAAATGCTTGTTACTTCTGTGATAACCATAAAGAAAATGTAAATTTTAATGATCTTTTCTTAGTTAAATAAAATTTAATTTCTTTCATTATCTCTTAGAAGCGGTAAAAAAATATTGAATACAATGCTGTGATTTTTTTTATGCATACGAAAGATTAATAGCTACGAAAACGCAAGATAATAGTTTATATAATTTAATTTAAAAATAAAACAGTATGAGAACTTTTAACAAAGACACTATTTAATAATACTAAATTAAATGTTTCTCATTATCAGTTAAGCTATGTGTTTCAAGTTCAATTATTTTTATCAGGAACAAAATGGCAGAATCGCAGAAAGATTCTAACACCAGCTTTCCACTTCAATATACTACGTATATATCATGCGAGCATTGTCGAAAACACAAATCGTCTAGTTGAATCACTTGGCAAGATTGTAGACACGCGCGTTGACATTGTACCAATTATGTCTGACTGTACTCTAAATAGTATTTGTGGTACGTATTATATTACTAGCTTTCACTCGCGACTCCGTCTGTGTAGAATTAAAAATTAGTAAGTAGCCTATGTGTTCTTCCAGATTACTATCTACATCTATATCAAATTTCATCGAAATCCGTTCAGCAATTTAGGCTACAAACTCTAACAAACATCCATCCACCCACCGAAACTTTCGCATGTATAATATTAGTATGAGTATAATTAAATCACCAATAAACTACCTAATCTTTTAGTAAAAAAATCAAACAAAAAATGGAACCCACCTGCAAACACTACCTTTCGGGTAAGAAAAGAATTTTCAAAATCGGTCCACTAGCGGCGGAGTTATGCCGTAACACACATAAAAAAAAACATACAGACGAATTGAGTACCTCCTTCTTTTGGGAAGTCGGTCAAAATAGCTGAAGTTAATACCACAACCAACTTAATCTACGCTAATTTCTTGGCAAATTAGACTTTTAGACCGTGTTTTAATTGCTTAAAATCTATGAACTAAAATTAATTTTTAAGATTTATATCGCCTACGTAAATGTTGACTCTGTTTTATTCAGAAAGTACACTTTTTTTGGTTAATAAATGGATGTTTTTCTTATAAAAATACTTTCAGAATCGATAATGGGCACTAAACTTAATGATAACAAGGTAGGGAAGACTTATAAGAATTCAATACACGAATTGGGAGCCATTTTGATAAAGAGATTTATCACAATATATTTATATATAGATTTTATTTTTAATTTATCTCAATTGGGAAAGATACAAAAAAAGTATCTTGGTATTAATCATAATTTTACACGATATAAATGATCGAAAAAAACATGTAAAAGAGAATGGTGTGAATTTCTTCGAGGCGATTGAAGGTAGAGATGACGAATATAGAATGATGTATTCTAAGAAAAAGAGAACAGCAATATTAGATTTACTTATTTAAGCACAAAGAGAGGGTCTGATCCACACAGTTGGTATTGAATATTGAAAAAGAAGTTGACACTTTCATGTTTGAGGTACCTTGTATTCAGTTCATTTTATTAATTAAACTGTTATGTAACATAATAAAGAATATGCTTTATGATATCAGGGTCACGACACAACGGCAACCGGGTTGTCATACTGTCTGATGTTGTTGGCCAACCATCCAAAGATACAGGTTGTTTTTTTATTATTTACTTACTTTATAGATTTAGAATAATTAAGTAAGATCCATTTTAGTCACAGATCCTGGTTTAATTTATTGTTAACTAGCTTTCGCCCGCGACTCCGTCCGCGTGGAAATTAAAAAAAATGTGTAGACTATGTGTTCTTCCAGACTGTCCTCTACATCTATATTAAATTTAATCAAAATCCGTTCAGCAATTTAGGCAACAAACTAACAAACATCCATCCATCCATCTAAACTTTCACATTTATAATATTAGTATGATTTAGGTTGTTGCGTCTTTATTACCTTTGGATATTATTGTTTTTGAAGGACAAAATATAATAATATTAGAACAAAAAGAGATATTTGGTGACATTAAGCGAGCCGCAAATGTAGAGAATCTTCACAAGATGACTTACTTGGATCGCTGCATCAAGGAATCGTTGTGATTTTACCCCCCAGTGCCTTTTATTAGCAGATGGTAAATGCATCTGTAACGTTAAGTAAGTAATCTCAACTTTAAGCATTGTAGAATGTGTTATGAGCTAGGAACACAATCTTAGCTACTCAGTAGAATGTCTATGGTTTCAAAGGAGCGATTTGCTTAATAGAATTTTTCTGTTTTTGTCTGATTGAGGTAATTACACAGTACCGGCGGGAACTGTCACATTGTCACATCCACATATACGATCTGCATCGTAATGAACGTTTGTATCCGAACCCATCGGTGTTCGATCCAGACAGATTTCTACCAGAAAATGTTGCCAAGCGTCATCATTATGCCTACGTAACTTTTAGTGCGGGCCCACGGAACTGTATTGGTATGTACCCTACGTAATTTAGGTTTTATCTTTATTGAATACCTATTTGATAAGTTAGGTATTTTTTTTACGTTTTTATAGGTCAAAAATTTGCAATTATGGTAATGAAATCAATAGTGTCCGGCATAATAAGAAACTTTAAGTTACATCCAGTGACAACCTGTTCGGATCTACGCTTCCAAGCTGACTTGGTGTTGAGAAACTCGGAACCAGTGTACGTTAAATTTACAAAGCGAGAAATTGCTATTTGAAAAATAAAGGAAGTTAAAAACGAGGGATATAGATTTTGTACAACAAGAATAGAATAATTAAATAAAAATTTATTTCTGTTCCTATTAAAAGTATATTTTTAATGAGTACATACGTGTTAAACGTCATCGAGGAGTCCCTGCATCACACAGAGGTAGTCGACGGAGGTAGCTAGTGAGTGGGCTAGGAGAATGCTTCGGGTTAATACTTCGCGAACCTTCCACATGTCATTAACCGGACAAGGACGGAAAATGGTGGACACGGCGCGCTTCATAATTCTCGTGGGATAAAAATGATACGGCTGGTTTAGCCACCAACTGTAACAAAAATATCTATATCACAGCGTAAGGAATAGATTTAACCCATGAAATATTGCAAACAGTTGTACAAATTAGATGGTGATTTTACAATGGTCTACCCTTCAATACAAAGAGTGATATTCAGTTTCAGTACATTTACTTTGTTTTTTCAACAATATAAGGTGGCTGCTTATTAATCTACCATTTTCTATTATAAAAAGATGATAGACGATGATGACTACAATATTAAAATGTTGGTTGTTACTACTGACCTTAAAAAAAGTCCTTCATAAACAAAATAAGTAGCGCACACGACGAATATAGGATAGAGTAGGGGCATCAAAACGAGAAGAATTAAAAGCAATGTAGCGATGAGCTTGAGGAAGGTGGGGAATGGTGCACCATATCGCCATAGACTGCGGATGTCGCAAGCGAATTCCTTTACCAGAACTTTCACTCGCCCCAACCGAGAAGCAGACCGAAACTGTCAAAATATACATGTCCTTATATTGGTTATATATAATACACTATATTCCGTAAACTTGTTTTAAATGCTCAATCTTACTAATATTATACTTACTAATAATATTATAAATGCGAAAGTTTAGATGGATGGATGGATGGACGGATGTTTGTTAGAGTTTGTAGCCTAAACGGCTGAACAGATCTCGATGAAATTTGGCATAGACGTAGAGGATATCTGGAAGATCTGGAAGAACACATAGGCTACTCACTTTTATTTTTTATAATTCCACGCGGACGGAGTCGCGGGCGAAAGCTAGTTTGGATATACGTTCCCATTTAATTTCATCATATATCTTATAATACGATATAATCGAACATTTTACATTTGAATTTGGTTTTATTTATTTTTAGGTTATTCCAAAAGGGAATTGTGGATTGCGGAAGATATGTATACTTTTCTACTTATTGTATTTTTATATTCGAAACATTCCCGAAGAGGTAAATACAAGTATTTTAAAGAGGAAATATTTGTATTTTTGTATATATTGAAATAACTTAAAAACTACTGGACCGATTTCAAAAATTCTTTCTCTATTAAAAAGCTACTTTATCACTGAGTAACATAGGCTATATTTTTACTATTTTTTTTTATTCCACGAGAATGGAGACGCGGGAAAGCTAGTATTCAATAAAGGTAAGGACGATATTTCTTACTTCCACCATAAAAGCCTTGTTAGTACGACGATAGGGTTTCATGATTATATTTATGTTTATATTGTCTCACAGTTTCATATTGATAAATGTTTTGTATTGTATTGACTGAGGATTGGTCTACATATTTATTTTAGTCACATGTTTAAGAAAGTGCAGTTTGCTCCATTATGACATTGACATTTGGTGTCATACAAAGAGCATATAAATAAAGTGTCATAAACGTAATTTTGTCAATATTGTGAGATACAGATTTTTTTTACAATTTTTTACAATTTTTTACATCTGTACCTGTTTGCATACAACTTTTTTTTTTCAAATCCTAATTTGTACAATTCTGATCCGTACCGTTCTTACAGAGTTCTTTTACATATTTAATGGAACTATTCTGAAAATTTTGGTGTAAATAAACTAATCAACTAGAGTCCGCTAATGGTAAACAGAAAAAGAGAAACTTGTGTAATAAATAAAAAAATAATTTATTGTCAACCAGACCACAACAAGTGTGACTACGTAATACATCCAGTAAACAATTTCCATATACTTTTACTACAAACTAGTTCATAAACTGACGAAAACAATAATCATATACGTTAGTTGTTTTTTGTTCGTTCCTCTATTTTAACATAGACGGGCTCCGTAGAGCGGAGCATCAGGTCCGAGGTGTATACGATATCTTCAGGCCTGGTCACTGGCAGCAGCCGGTACCGTTTTAATATAGCCAATATAGCCAATTTCATTTCAATCAATGCAAATTTTTGGCCTGTGGACGAGGAGGAGGAATAAATAAATGAAATCAGAACTATATTCTAGTATCACTTGAGAGAACTGGCCGTAGAGACTTAAGGGATCATAGACTGTTGTAAATAATTCTAATATTTTACTGAGATTAAAGAAATTTATTTCGATTTAATTGTCCTTTAAGTTTCTATTAACTTTAAGGTTTGCTTCCACATAATGATTTTAAAATGAGTGTTTAAAAAAAATATTTACCAATACAATTACGTGGCCCGGCACTAAATGGTACATAGGCGTACGGATGCCAAGTTGGCTTGTCGGTCATAAAACGTTCTGGTTGGAATTCATTCGGATTGGGGAACTGATCCTCACGTCGGTGCAAGTCGTATATCAAGATGACGCACTGGGTACCAGCTGGCATCACATTGTCTTCTATAACAAATGAAAACACACATTTACTGAATTAAAGTATTGATTGTTGATTTCGGATTATTACTTAAAAATTCTAAGCATTCGATGATATACTTTTGGTTTGCATAAAACATTTCAATATGTGACTTACTTAATTTTACGGAATGTTCAATGTTCCTCAAAATAACAGGCACTGACGGATATAATCTGAGACATTCTTTGACGCAACAATCCAGATATTTCAACTTTCCAAGGTCGGTTAAAGGAATCGATTGGTCGGTAGGTGAAAAAAAATCATTGTACTCTTGAATAACACGCTCCTAAAAGAAACACATGAATTATTTGGTGATCATTAACATTTAGTAATATATCTTCACAATTATTTCCACCTTTAAATAACACTAGCTTTCGCCCGCGACTCCGTCCGCGTGGAATTAAAATAAAAACAAAAGTAAGTAGCCTATGTGTTCTTCCAGACTATTTTCTACGTCTATACTAAATTTCATCGAAAGCCGTTTAGCCGTTTAGCCTACAAACTCTAACCAACATCCATCCATCCATCTAAACTTTCGCATTTATAATATTAGTAAGATTATACACACCTGTGCGTTTAAATTGTTGGCAAAAACCATCAAAGCGTATTGCAGAGCGGTCGCAGACGTATCGTGGCCCTGAAATTGAATAAAGTTTTTCAACAATTGATATTGTTCTACCAACCTAGTAAAAAAAAAACAACTCACCCCGAACATAAATGTATCAACTTCTTCCTTGATTCCATCCGCATCGATTGCCCCTTGTTTTTCAGCTTGAAGTAGCAAATCCAACATTGCTAATCTTTTTTTACCTTTGAAACTAATATCTTCGTCTTTTATTATAATATCATCTTCCTTAAAAGTTTCTCTTCTCGTATCAATAACACGATCACGAAATTTATTCATCATTTGTAATGTCCTCTTTTGTTTACGACCTAATTCCGTTAGGGAAAAGATGAAATCTGAATGCATCCAAAGTTTCAATGTCCTGACAATGGCCAGATTAGATAGATCAAACACTCCCTGTTTGTATTCCTTCGCAAAATCTTTCGATTCTTCGTCTAGTTTTATACCCATTGCAGTTTCTGTAAAATAATCGCATTATTTTGAATGTAATCCATTCCAATCAAATGTGAAAATAAAACAGAGAAACGTCAAGTTCCATTGGGCATCTCATCATTCACTTGGCAGCTTTTACGATTTTTTACCTATTTTGTTATTTTTTCTTAATATCTGCGATACTAATATTGTAATTAATCTTTTAGCGTTATCTGTAGTTTGTGACTGGTCAAGGTTATTAAGCAAATAGATGTTTTCCTTGATTGCAATAGCTTGTCTTAAATAAAAATTTGAATTTAAAGCTTATACTTTGTCTTACCGCAAATTGAATTCAATGTGAAATTCTGCAAATAATGTTCCACGTCGGTTTTCGGTTGGCCAACTTCACATTTTAGATTTTCAACTAATTTTCGGCTGTTATCTTCTAATATTATTTTGTATATTTTCAGAATATTGAAATAGAAAGCGGGCGTCAACAGCTTTCTTCTGAATGCCCATTTCGCCCCTAATAGGCATAAAAATTAAGTTTATTTTTGGTGAAATAGATAATTTAAATTAAACAGTTATAAATAGTTTACCTGTACTTAATGCTAATCCTTGCACCATCCATGGTTTTATAAATTTATATGGGTATCCTTTAGTGATATATTTCATATCACTTAAAATTGTCTGTAAACAATATACTATCAATACATTTTACTTAAAGTAATATACTTACATGAAAAAAACTTAACTATAAACCCGACCCGACTATTAAGATCGCCGATTGATCGAAATTCGACTTTAATACATTCTGGATAAATATAATTTATATTATATTAAAAATTCCTTTTATCGTTACATTAACTTAACTGTGCCATCCGTTCCCCCGAATTCCATAAAAAGGATTGCAAAGTTATCAACTCAAGGTTAACTTACCTCAGCATCTTCTGCATTATATATAGCGACAATTTTCTTATTCCCGATTTGTAATTTAAATAGCTGTTTGTATTTTTGTGTTAACTGACGGAAATAATAAAACGCGAATACTGAAAACAGAGTTTAATTCAGTAAGTTAGAAGCATGGAAAATTGACTGCCAAGTTACTTAACACAATTAAATTAGTCTTAAGTAGATAAAATAAAGATGGTATGTAAACGGAGAACTTAATTCTGATGTGTATAATACTTTAATTATGACTCCTATAGAACTTGCAATCGATAGTTACATTACATTTTATGAAACAAAATAAAAATCACTGTTTTTTATTATATGTATGGTTATATATAGATTATCTGTGATATGCAAATCGTATACATCTTTTTGTTTGTCCAACATGTTTGCATTACTACATTTGATAAAACAATAATATTCTCTAGAACTTATTTCTCACCAGGTCCCTCTAAGAAGTCCAAAGTATTGTGTAATAAAAATAATCCTTTTGGTCCCGGTATTTTGTTAAAGTCCTCATTTTGGTCCACTTTATAATAAACGACCAATGCCAGTAACCCTGCCGTAAAACACAATAGTAACCATAACATTATTGATTTTATTCAATATATTAGACTTGCTATAAACCGTACTGCGTCATGTGTTTTAACACTAAATGAACTAAGGAGATCGTGCGTTTTAAACCTGCTTTTATAGCATTGTAAAATGCTTTTTAAGACAAGTTTTTTTTACGCTTTACACGAAAGATTTTGTTCAATTCATTTTTAGAATGAGGTGTAACAAAAATTATAAAAACTCTATTTCATTTTTTTGCAATAATTATATACAGGATGGTTCATAACGGAAAGTTCCGAATAGAGTAAACAATATAACGCATACCCCAAACTACGAGATCTTTTAAAACTAGAGATATTTAAAATTTTACATTGTGTTTTCTGTTAGTATATCCCCTAAACATCTAAAGATATGTAGCGTGAAACTCTTATTTAGGTCGAAACTTGTCAAAATTGATTGTGGCCAGCAGGTGGCGTCACCATGGAACATCCTATAGCTGTAATGTTTTTCTGCAAATTGTAATAAGTCCGGGCGTTAACAATATTTTAAAGTATAATTGTTTTAAAATTCCCACGATCATAAATTATTTTAAAATTGCATAAACGCTTTATTTATATTCTGGAATTTTTATGGTAGTCTCCACTATAAGAAACTAATAATATTTCTTCTAAATGTAAAAATGGTTGCTAAAAAACAAATTTAAATAATGTATAGACAAGGTACAGTGAACTTAATTTTTTTACTGGTACTTTTATATCAGTTGTCATGTTTAGTACGCCATCTCGTGTCCGTGTTTGACATGTAATATAACATTTCACAAAATTATAATAAGCTCCATCTATTGTTAAAAAGTGATATAAAATAAAACATTAACATTTACATAAATGCATATATTTATCGTATACACACTAGTCACATATAGGAATGATTTTTCATTATTACTGAAGTATTTATAGCATATTGTATCGTACCAAATAAATCCCAAAAAAATTAAGTCGCTACATTTTATTTAACGACATCTATTGGCGATTAATTGAAATACAATTATTTATATTGATCTGTGGTATAGATATGTGGTTTTAGGATCTATCAACAGATAACGTGCTTTACAAATTGCTTTACTACAAATTAAATTAGCTAGCAAATTCGCGATTCTTATAATTTTCATTTTCATTACTCTATAGACGCAAATAATTTCTTTTATACTAAACATTAAAATATTAGGTCAGCAAATGTACCTAATAAAACATATGTCTAGACTATTTACAAATTTAGATTTGATTTCTCGATAGCATTAATAACTGTTTTCGTAAAGTTTACATTAATTAGAAAAAATTGCACATATCTACATGCTATTAATTTTTTACATTCGGTCAGTTTCCATTTTATGCAAATGTGCTTCTTCAATGTACTTGATGTTGGGTACGGCCATTTTAAATTTATTTTTGCGTATTTGTGGTTAAAATACATCCTGATATTTTAACATTGGCACTAAATTTGCTTGGTAATTGAACAATTCAATATAGATATTATAAAAATATTGCTTATTGTCAAAATGTTTGCGTTTAATAATTCTCACGATGCTTTGTACACATTTAGACAGAAAAAATCGAATTATATCCTGCGTACAAACGTAACATGCGCAAAATTAAACAATCTTAACAGTTTCCACTGTCCAAATGTTTATACACGAATATATCATTATCTCTTTCATTCAATCTCTAAAAAAATGAGCACACGATAGTCAGATATGTCAGTGTATCGATGCTTAGCTTTTATACTCTGTATTACGGAATATGCTGTTTAATATTATTCTTACGGACTCTGTAAGATTAATTTAAATGAAAAATGAATAGGCAATTAAGTCTTCAATTAATACACATAAAAAAAATTCTCACAATTTTTAGAAATATATAGATAATGACTAGATATAAGTACTTAAGTATTAGATATAGTAAATTCCAGTTTACATTATTAATAATGAAAACTGGAAATAATTATTATTTTCAGTTTAAGTAACTGCTTTTGTACGTTCACATGACGTTGACCTTTAGCTATTAACCTTTACAAAAAAATATTTTAAAAATACATGCACAAAAACATATTAACTATTTCTATTTTACGTAATAATGAGAACATCCCTATCTTCACATTTTTTTATATGTTCGGCTGTTTTTTTTATGTTGACAAAAGTCATCACAGGATAGTAGCCAATTCTAGTAGCCTTTATTTATTTTGTATTCAGCTTTACGGCATGCAGATACTCTTTTTATTGTATCAAGGTAATTTTATTAGCAGTTTAGGATAACAAGAATCTAAATAGGATAATTTTGGTATACTAAATGTTAATATTATCCTATATAAGACGTTTGTTTTTTACGATTTTGTGACATTTAAATGTTCATATTCAGGTTATATTCTTTATTTCAGGAAGACTAAAGCTTCGTTGAGTTCGTGTGAACTTTGCTTGTAGAACAATTAACAATGACGCTTGATTTGTATAACTTATTAATTTAACAACGCGCGAGTCGTTTCAAGGGTAAGTAGCAGTCTTATAGTGCAAATTTCTATACTGAATTTTTATTAGGGATCTTTGTCTATCTTTGGGATCTAAAATCTGTGAAGTTGGACTTTGTGTACGAATTTTAACATAGCGAAAAGTTTGTGTTAATTTTAAATTTACCAAGGCTTTTACTATCTTCTGTGAAAAACCCTAAGCAGGAGTTCCTTATCGTGATAACTAGTTTATGACAGACCAGTTTAAAGATCTTTTACATATCTGACTACTATTTTTGGTTAAATTTGAAATTGTAATGCGATGAGGCCTATATTTCGCTAGGCATTTATTTATATTAGGTTTTTATCCTGTCGTTATATGTCGTTATGTCAATGTTACAACTAATTTCAAACCATATTGAATTATAAATGAGTATAATCAAGGTCATCGTCCATTGGGTCCGTCGTATCTTACGACTAGGCGTGCCTTTGTAGCCTTTTATCTAAACCAAATTAGTGGGCCCAATCACCTACTAGTGGTTAGTAAGAAAGATCTGTGAATAGCGAGTGAATATAGATAAATGTAAATAAGATCCCTAATTTAAATCGATATTTGACGTTGATTTGTACATAGGGCTAAACTATTTAAACAGTGTAAACGCTCGGTTTCCCAATCTCGTTATATGGAAACCAAAAATAAAAGATCAAAGTTTGGCTTGTTTGTCAATATAGACTATTATTGTCTATATTGTAGTAAAGTTCCATTACCGTCACGTTTGTATTAAACAGTGTGCTAGTCTCTTTTTATCTAAGGAACATGAGAGGGATGGCAAATAGTATTTAGACAAGTGTGACCACGGTGGAAACGCACGGTTACTATAGTTAATAATAATTGTATAGTAGAGGGCAAGTGCATACAAACGATAAAGACTTTATCAAGTGGCTCTGTTCTCATTAAATTCCACGCCAGTTATGTTTGTTCCTCGACGACGGTAGCATTGTTTCTGAAAAAATGTTATTTTTCCTTTTATATTTTGCTGCGTTTTTATGTTTCCTTCATATTCTGTTGAATTATAATAGAACAGCAAGATTGCTGAGAAAAATACCTGGATTAAAGGGTCATTTTATTGTTGGAAATGCTTTAGAAGGAATTAAATCTCCAGGTAATTAATTTTTATTTACTATTTGAAATTACAAATTTTTAGAAATCATTTTGGTTTGCATCTATAATATTACATATCAATTTATAAATATAAATGTCTTTGTTTACTATAAACTTATTGCGTTTCAATGGATGCGGCAAATTTTCTTTTCAATGATTGCATAATTCTTTCATTAAATTCTTTTGGAAGTAATTTGTTAAGGTATTCTGTGGGATATATTTTTTTAATTTATTGGACAAAAGCAAATTTGATAAATACAATAAAACTATTAAAAGCAGTACAAAATACTCACAGGGTTTAAGCGTACCCACTGGTCACTGAAATTAAACTTTCATATCCAATCTCGAATTTTATTAATAATTTTTCGTTATTTTAAATTGATAAAATTAGTGTAAAACAAGATGTGATAATATCTACATAAATAATTATTCATAATAGTAATTTTCTTGAACTCCAGTATTTAAATTATCTTACCATATCCTATTTGTTTTATATCATCTTACATTTCTAACGTTATTAAAAGTTCATTATGTACTCTTTATTATTTACTAGCAGCCGCCCGCAATTCCGTCCGTGCGAAATTAAAAAAAAATAATAGTATTCTATGTGTTCTTCCAGACTACTCTACATCTGCGTCAAATTTCAGCGAGATCCGTTAAGCCGTTCTGTAGATACGTAGTAACAAATAGTTAAATTCATCCATCTTTTCACATTTATAATATTAAAGTAAGAAGTAAAGTTACGTATTGAAACCAGAAAGCTAGAGAAACATATCAAAATTTGTTCAGGCAATGTTCAATTTAGTTAGGTTTCATGATTTTTTTATAAAAGTGCTATTATATTGACATAACTAATCATAATCAGCTTAACGCAGTACTGATAATTTACAAACATACTGGCTATCTCATTAAATCATGTTATCAAGACCCTCGCAACTTACAGGTAAAATTGTAAAGAAATTGATAATATTTAAACCTGACAACTAACAAGTACGTGTAATATAGAAATGCAGCATCAAGATCGTTCTAAATGAAAACCTGTCTTTATCTTAAAGTTATGGGTGTGATTCACTTATTTCTATAGAGTCGGATAGTACATATATTAACTATACCATGTAACCATTTAGAGTAAGTCCAGAGGCCCTTGGTAGGGACGTATGTGAGCTGACGAAAAGTCAGCACGCCTCCTGGAAGCGTTTGGACGCCTACGACGCCGGGCGGGATCAGTCCTCACTCGCTCCCGCTCAGCAGTCTCCTTAAGCATAATGGCTTCGCAGAACGAAATCAGCGCACCCCAGTAGGGAAAGGGTAGGGAAAGGTCGTTTCCCAGTTATCATATTACCGCGTTGTGGAACGGTCTGTCCTCGGCGGTATTTACAAACCAATACGACTTAGGGTGCTTCAAGAAGCAAGCCTATCATTTCCTCAAAGGCCGACAACGCATCTGTAGTTCCTCTGGTGTTGCGAATGTCCATGGGCGTCGTTGACCACCTCGGTGTTCTCGCCGCTCGTTTGCCCCCTTTTAATATAAAAAAAAAACCTTTGATACCTATATCAAGTCGTAAGGTTACGAGGGGATACCCAGGGTCATCGGATAAAAAGAACAGAAAGAATTACGGACTTGTTGTTTATTCGAAAGTAATCGATAAATTGCAGTCGATGGAGATGAATAAACAAAGTTATATGAGTGCCCTTTCGAGTCAAATTGAAGTGCCTTTCGCCCTTCCGACCTTTCGTTTACAATATTTCTTTGTACTCGGAGATATTAAGATTTTTCCTGGTTATTAAATCAGTCATACCTTCATTATCATAATAACTTCCTATTAATTTAAACTAGTATTTTTATCGTTTATGACGGTTTAAAATTTCAATTTGTAATGTATGAATAACAATGAAGTTCAGAGATAAATACGCTTAAGCACGTGTACGCTCCATTCTGATGTAGAAACTATATAACTTGTGTGGCAGAAATAAATTTGTACTGTTATTAAATCGGACGTTAGTGTAAATAGTTAATTAAACGGCTACTGTCTTGCTTATACGAGTAGTTAGTAGGTAATTGTATCACAAATTCAATAGACATTTTCATTTGAAATTAAAAGATATAGTAAATTTTATGTAGTTTTGTAACGCGTGCCGGGTTTGTTTATTAATTTTTAAATGCATTTTTTGCAGTGGATCTTTTTCGTTTCGGAAGAGAATTGGCAAAAAAACACAATGGCATATACAGATTCTGGTGTTTCCCACTTGGAGCTGTTTTCATATACAATCCAGATGACGTTGAAGTGAGTGGCTTAGTTGTCATCGTATTTGTGATATGAATGCTTTTCATAACATTTTGTTACTACCCACAGATCATTCTGACCAGTATGAAATATCACGAGAAAAGCATAATATACAAATTTTTAAAACCTTGGCTAAACGATGGACTGTTATTAAGTGGTGGTATGTAAAACATATTATTTCTTGAAAATAAATGTATTATGCAATTATTATAAAAGTAAAAGTGGAAAATGGGCTGATGACATAAGGGTATACAAATATGTAAATATGTAAATACAAATATGTAAAAACATATTATATTTACAAATATGTAAATATAATATGTTTTGCGTAATGCGTAAATAATAAAAAAAATAACCCCTTACAAGGCCTATTCCAAACCTAACTGATATTTACTGAAAAAGTCCTGTGATAAAAAAACTATTTTTTTTATTTACAAGGCGTCATAGATGTATTTGAAGTTTCTTTGTACTGGTTTTTCGTGGAAGGTAATTCTGTAATAATAATATATCTGAAATTAATACCTATTACGATAATCTATACTAATATTATAAAAGGGTAGATTTGTATTTGTGTATGTATTGAAATAACTCAAAAACTACAGGACCGACTTCACAAATTCTCTCACTGTTAAAAAGCTACGTTATCAGTAACATAGGCTATATTATGTCTTATTTTTTAATTTCACGCGGGCGATTTCGCAACCAACAGCGTATTTTATACTTTAAGATAAATATTCATCATTTGTTTCAGGATCGAAATGGTTACATCGCAGAAAGATTCTCACACCGGCTTTCCATTTTAACATTTTACGTCAATACCTCGTGAGTTTAGAGGACAGCGCCAGCCGGCTTGTCGACACTGTCAATAAAGTTCTGAACGCTGAAGTCGACTTGGTACCTCTTATATCTGAATGCACGCTTCAGAGCATTTGCGGTATGTGTACTTGAATTTTTGATATGTAATGGAAAAAGTGTTCCGTCCAATTAATACCATAATATTTTGTTAAATAAAAACCAAGCACCCTATCGACTTTACCCCAAATACTAAGGAACAAAATTGATTCGAATGACACTTCCCTTCCAAATCTGGAATTATTTTTTTATTTATTATTATTTATATTATTTATTTAATTATTATTTTATATTATACAGACACTCCAATTTTATTATATGTATAGAAGATAATTTATATTTGTATACATTGTATGTAAATTGCTATTTATAGTATAAATACTATCAAGTTTACCACCTAGAGGTTATAAAAAGGTTATTTAAGATAATTTAAATAATTACTTGTTTGTGTTTCCTTAATTCATCAAAGCATGCAAATATTCGTTGCTAAATTTAATTAAATACGATCCACGTAATATTATTATTTCATATTTTGTGCTAATAATTGCTTGCATGTTTGTCATTTTGTCATATATATTGCACCTTTAATTATCTAACAATAAGAATTTCGTCTACGCTTAGATGATAATCATAATAACTAATTGATTTTAATAACATCCATCCGGAATAGATCGATACAAAGTTGTCTTTGTTATTGAATCCATTACATATGGTGTTTTTTTCCTTTAACTACTTAAATGCTAGAACAATGACATAATTGTACACATATCAACTTAATATGCACTAATTGCATACTGAATACATTGTATATTAGTATCTGATAACGGTTTAATAGCAACAAATTATTGCAGAATCCGCAATGGGCACTAAACTCAGCGACGACTCAACGGGGAAGTCATACAAAGAAGCAATTCACAAGCTAGGACTTTTACTAGTACAAAGATTTGTCAGAATTTATCTATACGCAGATTTCTTTTTTAATCTCTCTGCTCTTGCACAGGAACAAAAGAAAAATCTCTCCATTGTTCATAATTTCACTCGTAATGTTATAAAAGAGAGAAAAAAATACGTAAAGGAAAACGGAATATGTTTATCAAATACTATAAATGGTAATAATAATGATTATCTAAATATTTATAGTAAAAAAAGAAGAACGGCGATGTTGGATTTGTTGATATTAGCAGAAAAAGATGGTTTAATAGATAGTGCAGGTATAGAAGAAGAAGTCGACACTTTTATGTTTGAGGTAACACACTGCCAATTAATAAATTTTATTTTAATTGACTTTAGAGCTTCAGATAATGTTACAAATCATTTAAATTTCCCCACAGGGTCACGACACAACGGCAGCAGCTTTAACATATTGTTTAATGTTAATCGCTAACTACCCTGACATTCAAGTACGTATATTTTTATAATAATCTTCATCATAATTCTTCATTATCCTTGGCAGTATAATTTCCATTGTTGTCTGGACTGTGCATTCTCTTGATTTCCTGATACGACAAGGCGTCTACTTTCTCTTTAATTGCATCCATGAACGTTCTTCCTGACCTTCCTCTTTACCTCTCTTTTATCGTACATTTGTGATCTATTTTTTTCTTTATTATATTGTGTACGTATTGTTATAGGATAAAATAGTAGCAGAATTAAAAGATATATACGGTGAGACACAGCGAGCACCTACAATGGAGGATCTTAATGCGATGCGGTACTTGGAGCGATGCATCAAAGAAGCGATTAGACTGTACCCGCCAGTGCCTTTTATCAGCCGTAAACTCAATGATAGTGTCCAACTCAGTAAGCATTTTATTACTACTTACTCTAGGCTTGCATTGAAATTCCTGATAAGCAGATATGAATAGCTTTACTATTTAGATGTTCAACTAAGTCTAAAGGCATATTATTAATCGTCTGTGAATGCACTAATTAGATTATCAATGACAA
Organism: Papilio protenor; assembly: GCA_029286645.1. NCBI lineage: Eukaryota > Metazoa > Arthropoda > Insecta > Lepidoptera > Papilionidae > Papilio > Papilio protenor. The sequence goes on from JAGSMZ010000024.1 coordinate 3,727,326, forward strand.
CTGTTACATAATTCGTAACTGTCTTTGCAGGTAATTACACAGTACCAGCTGGAACATTATGCCACATTCATATTTATGATTTGCATCGACTGGAGAGTTTGTACCCGGACCCTTTGAAGTTTGATCCGGACAGGTTTCTGCCGGAGAATGTTGCTACACGTCACAACTACGCCTATATACCGTTCAGTGCTGGACCCAGAAATTGTATAGGTATGATAGGATTCTATACTATTTATACAAGTACCAGTATCATTGTACCTAGTTTAATAAAGTAATAGAATATCAAGACAATGTCTAAGTAAAGCGCAAGCAAAGTTATTCCTTAGAATTTAAAAGTTATTTTACTTTTTTACCTTTTTTTGGCATAAACCTCCCAGATTCTTTAAGTTTTTTAAAATATGACTAGTGGTTTATGACCGCGTAGAAGACAAACACACAAAATTGTTTTTTTTTTTATAATTGTACTTATACATGATGATATTTCTAGGACAAAAGTTTGCAATGATGCAGATGAAAACTGCAGTATCCGCCATTTTGCTTAATTTCAAATTACTCCCCGTCACTGGCTGCGCAGATCTACAGTTCCAATCTGATTTAATATTAAGAAACTCGAAGCCGGTGTATGCGAAATTTGTAAAAAGAGAATAAAGGAACAATCAAGTAATTTTATTTTAATTATAATCATTAACTATGTAAGCTTTTTATGTTTTATTTCGCCTACTAAGAGATAAATAAATGTTCTGATAAAAGTTTTTTTTTCTTTGGCTTCTTCATAGCAATACCATAAAGTTGATCCTCCCCACAGACAGTTCATTGTGCGTTGGACATATTGGACGTTTAAAGCAAGCTTTTTATCATGAAATCAATTAATATCTGAGCATTATACTAGTACACGTGGGTGAAATATAAAGACGAACTATTTACAAAAAGCAAAAGCAAAATATACTCAAGTAATTGACAAGCTGACAACGTGATGTCATGTTTACCTACAAATGATTACATTATTTACAAATATTAACACAGCCTTTTACAGAATATGTTCTTGTAAAGATTTACAAGCAAATTACCTATATAATACTTTGATCAAGCTTAGTCTGATCCTCGTAGTGTTTTTTTTTAAGTTTTCATAAAATTTAAATTACACCGTTTTCCAATATGTATAAGTTAATTGACGATTTTGATGTAAGTACCGTAATATTATCACTAGATGGCGTTGTATGTTTTCAATGATAACATACCTGCGATATATTCGCAGACTATGATAACATTATCATATAATTCGAGAAATCTAAACCAGACATAACAAAATGGAAAAATTTGTGATTGCAGTGCTATCTTTGTAGGTTTGATTGCTATGAATTCAGTATATAATTATGCTGCAACTACAATCATTTCCAGTTTTTTTTTATAAAATTGCGATGTTTTTATATGTGTGTTTCGGCAATGGGAACCCACGATTAGAAGAACAAAGATTAAAATAATTATAGTGGTAATACACCATATCAAAGTCATTGTGCACTGTCATCTAAGGTCAATGATCAATATTTTTATAATTATTGGATATTTTAAGACCTATATAATTAGCGTTACAACGTATTTGAAACATCTAGAATTTCAACAAAGTTTACAATTAAAACTAGCCATTCCCTAATTACACACAAACCAGTTAACTCTCTATAAACAGAAAATTATTTTGATTCAGTTTTTAAACAAACTTCATAAAAAAATATCGCATAAAAGTCTCGTGACAAGAAAGCGCTCATTCAAAGATTTTTTTAACAGCGTTGACCTAAATTAATAAAGAAATAGACGGTGGACACACACCAAATATAAGTACGCATACACCGACGTTGGCAGTCCCAGAAGCCGTTTATTTATAAACGATAGACTGAAAAGAATGGCTCAGTTGAGCGTGCGCGGAAGCGTCGAACGATTCGCGCGCCCGTTGTTGCGAAAAGTTCCCCAAGTTCCCTCACAGCCCTCGACGCCACGCCTGCCCTTGACTGTTATGAGATATTTGACCAAAGACAGCTACGAAAGCTTCATTATGGAATGTGACAATGATTTTGAGGTAATTTGACATAAGTACACGTTTGTTTAATCATATTAATATTATAAATGCGAAAGTTTAGATGGATGGATGTTTGTTAGAGTTTGTTGCCTAAACGGCTGAACGGATTTCGATGAAATTTGGTATAGATGTAGGGGATAGTCTGGAAGAACTTATAGGCTACTCTATTTTGTTTTTTTTATCCCGAGCGGACGGAGTCGCGGGCGAAAGCTATCTAGTACCAAATGTTCCTTCGGATAGAGTCGTCTCACAGCCAATAGAACTTCTAATTGAATGATTTATTAAACTTTGTAAAATGACAAAACTTCTCAAGTGTTATAAAAATGTTTCTTTAGCCGTATACAATATTTCTTTATTTTCCACATAGAGTTCATATAGTTATTGTTTTGTGACAAGGTAATAGTAGATTTAAAAATATAACGTTAATTTTTTTCGTCATTGAAAAAGTTTCAGTTAATCAAAATTAAGTTCACTGCGAGCTTACTGAAAGATGCCATTCTATTGCTATCGTTACGTTATTTATATTAAAACCCATTTGTTATTGGAAAGCATTAAAAGTAACCAGATCTTCATTTTGTCAATTATCATCAGCAAACTAGTTTTATGAGAAAGCTCAAAAGTTTAGCCAACAACAATAATTAATGAGATAGAGATGGTATTTCGCTTCGACAGCAGTTGACAGCACCGAACAAATATGAACAAACAATTGTTCTTAGTTGCAAGGGAAGGAAAATGATGAGGAAGGAAATATGTTAAACGTTACAATGATGTAAACTTGACTTTGAATCTAGTTCATAATTCGGAAACCGGAAAAATACATTTTTAAATTACTGATTGTATTTGAGAGAATATAAAAAGTACAAACATACTAGACGTATGACGTAAAACCACACCTACCATGTAAATTTGTTGATGCCAAGTTTGCCTTTGGTCTACGTAACACGAGCTTACTGAGTCATAGAAGCATGAACGATTTTGTTGATACATGCTTCTTTTATACTATAAATACTGACAACTATCGCTACATTGTTGCTATAATAATTTTAAAACCAGACGTCTTTATAAATGCAAATTAATTGCTTAATGCATTGTAGAAAGTGTTTAAAAATGCAATTTGATTTCTAACATTTTCAGAAATATCTTCAGAGACGCGTCCGTTCGGATATATCCTTTTATTTCATTCATTCGAAGGATATTTTCTTTAAACTGGTTCTTGGAAAAGATAGAACTTCAATAATCAACGTTTATAGAATACATTAAAAGTAAACATAGTCATTAATATAGATTGCTATCTTTAGAGCAATTGATATCATTTCTATTCAAATAGTACGTATACAATTAATAAAATATGACAATGACTTTGAATGAAGACTGAAAGAAGCTATTTATATCTCTGACCCTTGCTATGAATAATTGACTGGCTGATTGCTGACTGAAATTTGACATGAAGCTTTGCCATTCCAATTTTATAACGCACTAGCTTTCGCCCGCGGCTCCGTCCCCGTGAAATTTAAAAAAACAAAAGTGAGTAGCCTTCTTCCAGACTATCCTCTACATCTATACCAAATTTCATGGAAATCCCTTCAGCCGTTTAGGCTACAAACTCTAACAAACATCCATCCATCCATCTAAACTTTCGCATTTATAATATTGGTATGATTAACGATATTTTGATTCGTTTCGAAGTTACTTCTGTGGTCTCTACCAACCAACATTCCAAGCAGACGAACAGGTCGTCAGCAGAATAGCTAATTCTCGCAGTCACAGTCTTGAGAGCTTACTACTACTTCACATGTTTACATCCTTGTTCACGAATTTCATTGAAGTCCTTTGGAACGTCAAAAATAAATCTGAGTATCAGTGTGAGTAGATAAAAAATATCATTTCACAATTGATAAAATTATGAAGTAAAGCAAACGTAACAATGGTAAGCCGTTATCAAGATACGAGTATACATCACATTTTGGGAAAACAGTCGACGCGTATGCAAGGCAAACATCAGTATTAGATAAAGTCGTGAGTGAGGGGCAGGGGAGCCAGTTAGCGCGTGCGCGTTGGTTCAGCGCGATAGAGCGCCCCTCGGCCTTGTCTTCTGCCGTCGAACGCCGCGATGAACAGCCGCCAGCTCCGCCGCCTGCTCGCCGCCCGACCCTCGCTAGCTCTCCCAGAATGCGTCCGAACACGCCGTTATAGTCAAGTGAGACCGGTATATGTCATAGAGCGACCTGTGAGTGTCTTGTGTTATGTCATTTACTCGTACGTGCTTACTGAACTATGCCTATGGGACTCTGTTCGTTTGTCGTCTTTTAATGTGCTTTTTCCTAATGTTTCGTTACTTTAATCTTTATTCGAAATTTGTTTCAGAAATGGCGAAATTCAACACCGAATTTCTACGCCCTTCAGTCGATAGATATGAGGTGAGTTTTTCATTTGACTATGTATAAACAAATACATTATTTAAGGCAGAGTAAGGTTGCTCCAATGACGTCATAGGTCGAGTAGTCAATATTGGAAATAAATTGTTTTCAATGATGCGCATCAACTTCTATTGATCTATGTTAAACTTTGGCCGTCACAGTTATGGAAGTTGGTGGCGCTGTGGTGCATTAATTGACTCTTGACATTTAAACGTTCGTTTAAGCTTTCGTTAACAATTATGCTAAGAGTTTTAGGGACAATATAAACAAGTCTTAACTTAAAGTGCAATACGTGAAAAAATTCCGAATTGTAAAATAAAAAAATGAATATTTTCGATTAAGGCTAATAAAAATGTTTATTCACGTTTCATGCTGCAGAGCCTACTCTTTCGTGCACAACCTCGATCCGATATTGTGAGTACAGGACGACCTGCATCCCTATGTGTTAATTTAGAAGTGTTTTAGTTAATGTTTCCTAGTCAAATATATTGTTTGCTGTGTTTTTGTATTGCACTTTTTATTTGCGCCATAATCCATGGCAACAGGCAGTTATTTGCGACTGAACATGATCGTATATATGAAGATGGCTGAAAATAAGCGTCAGGTGATTTGGAACATCTGTGAAGCGATACGTCAACGACACACCCGCCTACCGCGTCATGAGTGATAATTACATTACTACGTCGTGATGATGGATTTGTCCTAGCATATTTACATAGAAAATTCATCCAACAATATTATCACGATTCATTTTTAGTTGTTTAACAGATTGTTGCTAATCGCTTGTTTCTACAGACTGTACTGTAGTTGATATAATTGCATGATGTCGTGATCCGTATTAGCGTAAACACCCCCTCTATATTAAAATGTTCGATCGTTATTCCGCAGGGTACGCGAGGGCTCCCACAAAAATGCCGACGACGTGTTATTTGATATGTTCAAAAATGACGAAACTGGCCTTCTTCCAGTTGGAAAGTTTTTGGCTGTAAGTGTCTGTTACATTATAATTTATCTATTTTTTATCATTACAATCTATCGCATTACTATGAAAATACTACGCTGGCGTTCAATTATTTTTAGCAACTTTAATCAATTTTCAGGCTTTAAGAACAACGGGGATTAGAAAGAATGACCCACGTGTTAAGGAAGTAATGCACAACTTGTATAAAGTGCATAAGGAATCTAATTTTGAGAGCGGATCTCCGGAAACATTGAAATTGGATAAAAAGACATTCAAAGAAGTTATAGCACCAAACATTGTTCTGATTACGAGAGCATTTCGCAGTCAATTCGTCATACCAGACTTTCAGGACTTTATAAAAGACGTAGAAGAAATCTATTGGGCAGCTAAAAGTAACACAGACGGCAAGGTCGCTAGCTACATACCTCAGCTCGCGAGAGCGTCGAATGAGAACTGGGGAGTCAGTGTATGCACGATAGATGGGCAAAGATTTTCAATTGGTAAGCATAACTCTTATCTTCACTTTGTATTCTAAAACTTCCATGAGCATCTTTTTAATTTCATGTTTTTTAGGTGACGTGAACGTACCATTCACGTTGCAGTCATGCAGCAAGCCTCTCACATACGCTATGGCTCTTGAAACACTGGGACCTGACGTAGTCCACAAATACGTTGGCACTGAGCCCAGCGGCAGAAACTTCAATGAACTTGTCTTGGATTACAACAGTGAGTATATGTAGGAAGCGCATAACAAATGATACACCACCTAGAAAACACTTGCGCGTCTATCAAACTAAAAATAAACCGCACACTAAGTTTGTTTAGTCAATAACAACACGCAAACTCGTGACATCTACATTATTATCGTTTGTTATACTATTTTGCTCTTTCTTTTACAGTGAAACCGCACAATCCTATGATAAATGCGGGTGCTATTTTAGTGTGCTCATTATTGAAAACGCTCGACAAACCGGAAATGACATTGGCTGAAAAATTCGACTATGTTATGTCATTCTTCAGTCGTCTCGCTGGCCATGAAGTTTTGGGCTTCAATAATGCTGTATTCTTGTCTGAGCGCGAAGCCGCGGACAGAAACTACGCGTTAGGTTTTTACATGCGTGAACACAAATGCTATCCCGATAAAACTAATCTTCGTGAATGCATGGACTTCTACTTCCAGGTATTCACATTTTAAAAAGAAAATTAAAATTGAACCAAACAAGAGAAAAAACAAATTCTAAGCTTACCGTTTTCTTTTTCCAGTGTTGTTCAATGGAGGCGAATTGTGATATAATGTCAATCATGGCGGCTACTTTGGCTAACGGTGGAATATGTCCCATCACTGATGAGAAAGTTCTGAGGCCGGATTCCGTCCGCAATGTGTTATCCTTAATGCACAGCTGCGGCATGTATGACTACTCAGGGCAATTCGCCTTCAAAGTGGGACTGCCAGCAAAGTCTGGAGTCTCGGGGGCTATGCTCATTGTTGTTCCTAATGTTATGGGCATCTGCACTTGGTCTCCGCCTCTAGATCCCCTCGGAAACAGTTGCAGGGGACTCCAGTTCTGTGAGGTGAGTTTACTTAGCAGGATTGATATTCTTTCAAATGTATTAACTCAGGCCGATTTTAAATCCGAATTAATCTTGTACAGGATCTAATCATGCGTTTCAACTTCCACAAATACGACAACATTCGTTATGCCAGTCACAAAAAGGACCCGCGTCGTTACAAATTTGAATCTACTGGCCTCAGCATCGTGAATCTCTTATTCTCTGCCGCCAGTGGAGATCTCAGTGCTCTAAGAAGGTATCCAATTGAAAACATAACATCTTATTGTAATGATTATACGTAAAACTGATGATGAATGTAATGTATAATGTTTGTCAGCAAAACTTCAGATCCGTCTCTACTTCCCGTGCCAGTGACACCTAAATCTCAAGACTGAATAAACAGTCCATCACAAGTAACTATATACGAAAGTTTTGTATAGCTACTGTGAAACATCATACATAATTCATATTAAAAAAAAGCAAACGTGCTTAAAGATTTCTTTGCATTCACTTGGCTTCTCCGAAATATTATTTACACAATACTTTTTAATAATTACGCGCTTTTCTGGAATTCCTCAATATTGTTTTTATCTGTTAAAAGATTCCAGTTCTAATTGATTTCTTTTTAGGCATCATCTCTCCGGTATGGACATGACGCTTTCTGACTACGACGGGCGTACAGCATTACATCTGGCTGCAGCCGAAGGACATTTATCTTGCGTTGACTTTCTCCTCGCTCAATGCTCGGTGCCTCACGACCCTCGAGACCGTTGGGGCAGTCGCCCACTGAACGAGGCCGAGACATTCGGACACACAGCCGTCGTCCAATACCTCAAGGAATGGGAACGTACACATCCCAACGGAACAGAAGATAAATCCGAATCGGCCGTCGACGCCATCCTGGAGGTGAATCCGGAAGCAAGCGACGCTGTCAAAGATCCGAGCATACAAGAAATAGTTACGCGAAACGGGGATAAAGTGCAGTAAATCTCATAAAAAGCCAAAATAATGTGTATTGTTCCATGTTAATGTTTAAAACGTATTTGATGTGTAGTATATGGGTGGCGTAAAGGCCGCTTCTCTGATTCATATTTAATATCGATCATTTTTACCTTTTAAGGAGTAAGTTGTCCTTGTCAATGTAGCGATTTCCATTGTTCTCTTGACTTTATGATACGGCACGACATCTACTTTCTCTTTTAATTTGCTCCATAAATTCTTATCGGCCTTCCTTTCTTCCTCTTCCCTTTTCACATAAAAAATCGTGGTGTCGTATCATTAACTATATAACTAAAGATTCTCCTAGTCGAATTTTTGAGAAAAAAAAGTAGATATTTGAATAGAAAAATCGATACAATACTACGATATACTTTTTTGTGATTGAGTCTATTTATATTTTTGTGCTCTATTTTAATTTTATGAACTTTTACAATTGTTTTTGGCTGTGATAAACTTTCGAATGACGTACTTCTACTTTACATTTTATTTATTGTTTGTTCATCTATGTCTAGTATATAAGTAGATAGATCACAGGCATTTAATATAAAAATATATTTGAAAATTGATGTTCCATTCTATTATTACAGGAGTTTATAAGTCTTTCTAAGATCTGATGTTCCGGATCATGTTTTCGCGTATCATATTTACCATTCCTACTTTTGTAGTATGTGTGATTATGTAAAGGTTGGTTGCTTTTTCGACTATGTATAAGTGTGTTCAAACCAAACTTATAGACAGCTGTTGACTATGGACAGCCAATATTTTTATTTATTTACTATTATTATTGCATTCTGTGGCTCTTAAATCTCTGAATGTGTGATTTCCAAAATTACTAGTATGTAACATAGCATGCTTGTCACCTACAATAAACTGCACAAAAAGTGTATGTAAAAAGGTGCACAGCATATAAAAAGGTCACAGTGAGCCTTCTTATACTCAGCAGCTGTCAATATATTTGAATATTTAAAACAACTAGTACTGTAGTGAAAGTTACAGGAATTTGACTCATAAATGCATCTCAGATGAAGACAATAAGTATCTTACATTATAGTAAAAGCTGAATATTGTAGTAGCTTTGTGGTTATTCCTGCCTCCAAATATATATGTCAATTGAATTGTTAAATGTTTGTTTCATTTGTTATAACCCTTCTATAAATAGTACAAGTAAAATAAGTAGGTATTTTTAACAATATTATATTGAATAATATTACTAACGAATTAGTAGACATCAGTAATTTCCATGGGTGTGTAACAAATGAAATATTTTTGTGTTTCATTTAGTATCTGAAATCTAAGGGATTATACAATAAAATAAATATGCTTTTACTAATTTATAATTTATTGCTTATCTAATAGAAACACTACATTAAGTTATCAATTTTGTGCAACTGTTACCCGAACTGGAGATGAGAGTAAACCTAATAATTTACAATCAGCTTCTAGTAAAGTGAGATCAGTGCTGGATCCCAAAAATCTGGACGAGAGTTCAAGGTCGCTGATTTGTATCCTAACTCTTGCACCTCTGACATATTCTTCTCCTCGTGTTGTAGGTCTTGTGCACACACAGTGAAATTTCCATCCAAAGTCTATATACAAATCATCATTTACTACGTGAAATATTTTACCAATAACTATTTTTCCAACGGGATCTCCTAACTGTAAAGGAGAAATATATGAAGATAAGAGGAATAAATAGGCTGAATTTATGCGAAAGATAATTTAGTACTTACATCGATTAGTTTTGAATTCCTGAGTAATGCGGGAAATGTTAAATCTTGATTGTCCTCTTGTTTTAAAATTTGTGATTGTTTTTCATAAGCCTTCGCAAAACCTCCTGTTTTAGGATCTGAGGAATTGTCTGTATTTTCATTTGGAGTTGTAGTTACGCCACACAATCGACGGGGAATTTTAAGTATATTCGAATACTTTGCGTATTGTCGCAATCCTAAGTTAATCAACATAATAAAGTTTATTACTGCTTCTATAGGCAATTACGATATACAAAAGGTTATAATAATATAACCAAAAAATATTTTTTAGCAACTTTTCTTGTTTTGACCATTGACATTTCTTCAGTCACAGGTGAGGTGACAGTTCAAGTTTAGTTCGGTATCAGACTGGGCGAGAATTTTGTGATTTTTTATTGAAAAAAATAACCACCTTAATTTAAATAAACCTAATTAACTTTAAAATTACGAACAGCTTTACCTGATAAATAATTTGATATTCTTATAACACAGTTATTTTATTTAATATTAAATTGCATAGTAAAATATCAATACAAAATGTATTTGTTTTATATTTATACATTTGTACATCTTGTATAAATTGATACAAAACCATTTAAATCCACCATTATTTTACTTACACATTATATTGGCTTACAAATAATTTTTATAATCTTTACACAGTTCTTGTTTTGTATGAAATGTCAAGTGTCAATTCAAGTCAACGCGCACGTCAAACGTCACTAACAAATAAGTACAATTACAACATTTTGATAATGTGAATCAATTGAATAAGCAAATAAAAGAATAAAACCGAAAAATGACAGAAGATCAAGATGCTAAAGACTCCCAATCTGATTCGGGCAGCAAAACATTCGTGAACAAAAATAGAGAAACTAAAAAAGCCAAAACCCAACGGCCTCTAACCAAAGTAAATTTGACATTTGATCTATAAACTTCATAACATCTGTGTCCTATTTTGATTTATATTTACTTGTATTTTTCAGATAATATTTCGACGATTACCTCCAACAATGACGGAGGAAGCATTCTTGGATCAAGTATCACCCATACCAGACCATGACTATTTCTATTTTGCTAAACCTGATCCGTCCCTCGGTAGTAATGTTTATTCCAGAGCTTACATAAATTTTGTTAATGTTGATGACATATATCTCTTTAGAGACAAATTTGATGGGTACATCTTTGTGGATGAGAAAGGTTTGTAAATCTTACAATTTTATATTAAAAAAATAGACCACTGAATGTTACTATAATGTCTTAAATTGCAGGGCTTGAGTATGTTGGGATAGTAGAGTACGCCCCTTTCCAACGAATACCCAAGAAAAAGAAGAAAAAAGATCCTAAATGTGGGACTATTGAAAGTGACCCGATTTATCAAGATTTTATAGAGAATTTAAGTAAAGAACCTGAAACTGAGAATCAACCTAAACTAGAGTATTCATATCCAGTTAATGATGGTAAGTTAATATTAAGAAATCATTATTTGGTACCTAAAAATGGTGGTTAGAATAATAATGGCCAAATACATATCATTAAAGTATGTAACAGTGTCTTAAATGATAAGGCCACAATTAATCTTCAAATTCCTTTTAAATTTTGCCATCTCATATTAACCATAGCTTATGAAGTGAATTATTTAAAATTTAGTATTCAACCAAAAGCATTGTAACCTGGTTTGATTTTTGTTTAAGGAAAACTTGCACTGTTAATTAGTAGTAATTAGGTCCGAACTGATAGCTATATCTTGTTTTACAACAGAAATATAAATTGAGAATGTTACGAAATTCACAAAAACTATAAAAATAGTTGTAGTAGATAGCTCATAGACAATTGTGTATCCATAAGTTCAATAAATCATTGCTTTTCTGTTTGTTCTATCCAATTGTCAGAGCATCTAATAATATTTTTTTTAATACTTTCAGGAAATGATAAAAAAGCTCAATCAACACCTTTGCTAGAGTATCTCGCTGCTCGAAAACAGGACAAACGTGGCCGCGATGAAAGGCGTAGGAGAGAAAATGATAAAAGAAAAATGAGGGTTGAACGGAAAACTAAAGATGGTACAATTAAGGTAATGCTTGTGAACTTGTGATATTCATATAACCTAATAACCCATATATTTCCCCCAATCCATGTATTAAGAATAGATTAGATGGTTTTATAGGCCAATAACTTATTTTTTATAGTCATGTATACCATTACTGTAATGTTGCTACAACAGCCTTAAAGATTAAGCTTTTATTATATCTATAGATTGGCCAGAGGCCTAATTTTAGTTCCTTTCCTTTCCCACCATTTTCTTATACGGAAAGGATGGGAAGGGAATGTGAATTTGGCGGTGGAGGAGACACATAGGAAGATGAAATATCCTCTTTATGTGTGTCTCCTTCTCCGTTGATTAAGGGTAGACATTTGCGGATGTATATGGGCAGCGATCGCTTCGCTTTCTTGGCGAATTCAGGTGGCTGCTCGCTTGTTTGCCACCTTATAATATATAAAAATGCTTAGTAATTCAACAAACTAATCATATGCCATGACTATAGTTGATAAACGAAAATCTTTAGCCTTTCTGACATTCGATTTTAATTAGCGCACTATTTATCTAGCAAGCCGGTGACAACTCGGAAGATGATATCTACAACGATTACTATGATTGTTACGACCATAAATTTGAACAGCACAACTATTGGTATGGAGAACAAAAAGTGTATCGCAAGACGAAAGTTAAATCTGTTCCGATATCAGATGTGAAAGGCTCTCATGGTTCTGATGAGTTTTTAAGTACAGATTCCGATTGGGACAGTCATTTTCCAGCTTTGACAATGAAAAGTCATAATACATTTACATTGACATCTGGGAAATATTGTGATAAAAAAGAAAATCAAGGTGGTATCCCTAATAGTGGGGGTGACACATATTTTAAGGTGTACTTTTGTAGCATTTGTACCCTAATACAGTATTTATTTTGAGTAGCAGTAATGTAGATTTTAAGCCTTTATGGATTTTGCAGTAGTTACTTTGAAATAAGTATGGGAGATCTTTTAACCTACAAAAATGGAGCAAATGTGACTAAGAGCAATATATTAAGTTTAAAACAATTCTTAACATGTAACAATACATAATGAACTGATTATATTAATATCTTCGAAAATATGACGAGAATAATTTTTGACTGTCTAACAGAATTAAGATCTTAAACGAAAAAATCATACTGTACATAACTTACGGATAAATGACTATATTGTGATCACAGCTTTGGTCATATAATGTTAAACACATTTTCTGTAATTTAAGATATATGCAATTACTAAAGTATTACATAAAGGTTGTTATATTTATTGTATGATATTATTATGCTTAATCTATAAGATATGTTGTAGTTAATAGTGGCATATGATGTGTGTCTTCGTAAAAAAATAGTCTAAAGTAAATTAATATAAAGTGTCGATATCTTGTCAATTAACACAGTAAAAATATATAGAACGGCTAAATTTTTGGAAGTAACAAAATAAATTTCAATAAAAACTGTAATTATGCGTATTTCATTACAGGAGGACGAAGTAGTAGATAACGATATTAAGAAGATAAAGTCCAGGGAATGGGAAAAAGAGAAATCTGTAACAGAGTCTAAAGAAGATGATGTTAAAGAGACCAGAGATGGGACTGTGTTCGAGTCTAGAACATTCCGCGAGCAACGCAAACTGATTGCTACCACACTTGGAGATAAAAAGAAAAAAATGGATGGTGATAAAAAGGAATATAATACACCAAAAGATGAAGATGCGACAGAAGATTATGAGAAGAATTTCAAAAAAGATAAGAAAGACAAATTCAAAGAATCACCGCGCGAGCAAAAGAGCAAAAAATACAGTGACACCAGAAAAGAAAGGATAGGCAAAACTGAATTTGCTAAAACTGATAAACAAGCAGTTATTAGTAAGATGTTGTTATCGGAGAACAAAAGTAAAACTCATAATTATGACGATATTAAACCTTTTACTCAACTGCCTCAAGTAAAAACTGACGATTTGACTAGAATTATAGAAGGGATGGACAGGAAAGTTAATTTGGATGATTCACATGACAATAAAAAAGACGCCAACGATAATAATGAGAGCATCAGTGTTATAAAACAGAGAAGAAATAGTTTGGACTCTAATGATGTACCGATGAAAGAAGAATCAACATTAAAGCGTCAAAAATCACTTGACGATAGAAGTAAATCTACTGATAGAGAAGAGTCTGAAGAAGTAGACAAAGGTGACAATACAGAACGTCGAGCTGAACGGAGAATTAGGAATAAGGTGAGAGATTTTTTTCTTAAATTCATCTATTTATAACTAACAAAAAATAAGTCAACTTTTTAACTCCTTCTTGTAAAATTCTTTAAGTCTTGTAAAATATTTCTACTGACTAAAGAATAATGGTGTTAACATTTTAAAAGATATAATTATGTTTATTACAGCATCTGTTTAAAAATATTGTAATATTTTATTTCTCCTTCTTCAGGACCGCCCAAGCCTGGTTATATACCAGCCGGGAATGGGCAAATTCAGTAAACAACGCCTCGCAAAAGAAATACAACCGAACACAACAAAATCATTAACCGATAGTGAAAAGAAAGACACTTGAGAAAACTGTCACAATACCCAATATTTGGACAACAATCAACGGAATTACCCTGAAGCTGGCATTCAATACAAGTCTTGCAGAAAGAAGAAGGACCTTTGAATGTGCCAACTGACGGACGGACTGTCCCTGTTTATTCAGAGCTGTTATTCTTATTTGTTCAATTTACACGCGATATGAAATTGTTGAATTTGTTTTTTTTTCTTTTTCATAACATTTTAATCATGAATTTGACCGCATTGAATGCTTCATACTATTAGCTTGTGAAATTTAGTTTGGTTTGTTTAATTTCATTTAAATATATTTCATTTTAAACTGGGATCGATGTTTGTTTATCTGTGCCTCCTTACCTCTATGCTTTTTTTTGTTATGAATGTTCGATGTGTTTCTTTCTGCTTTAGAAAAAAGTAACCTTGTTGGGATAAATGCTTTATGTGTGTAAGATGTTTAGTTTTGTAATATTACATGGCTGTATGGCTTTGAATGGTTGACTAAATACTCAATGAATAAACTATTACTTTCGTAGAAATAAACTCACGTACTTAGATTAGGATTTCACTATTCCTTTTCTAGGAGAGTACGTAATTGTATAGTATTGTATTATCTGTGGTAATACGTAAGATATTTGCAATTAGATTAAGCTATCACAGGTTAAAAAAAACGATGAATGTTTAAAAAACTGTATCAGGATTGCTCACAGTAAAAGTTGTTATTAGACATATTATTCATTTTTAAAAACGACTACAAGTCGATAACTCTTAATAACCTAATTTGTTGTGAAAAAACGATATTTTCCTTACAAAAAGTAGATACTTTGCACGGTTAAAATGTTCTTTAAAGACAGCGCATGTGTCTAAAGTTGAATTTGAGATAGGGTAAAAGTTACATATTTATTTTTATATATAGATATGTTGATGTATTGGTAATTTGGGACGAAATTGATAGTATAACAATATAAACTTGTTAGAGATACGCATAAGGGCGTTGTTATTATGTTTTGGGAATACCCTCTTGGACTGTAATAAAGAAACAGATGTTGCGTAAGTCGGTATCCTCGATTGGGGAAGAATCACGACTTTATACTCTGTTTATAGGAAATAGAAATTTTAGTCTATGGAAAGATAACCTATAAAAATGAATCCCTATTTCCCTTTGTCACGGCATCAGGCGTGAATGGCTGGACCGGATTTCGCTAATTGTTTTTTCTTGTGTTAGTTGGTTAAAAAATTAAGTAAAAACTATAAAACGGGTCTCTATTAAATTTGGCATAGATATAGAACATAGTCTGACAGGCTAACTTTGTTTTTTTTTTAATATTCCGCACGGTCGAAGTCCTGGGCCAAAGCTATAATAAGTGAATAAATAATTAAAAGATTCATTGGTTTCTCAATAAAACGACAATTATTTTTAATATAAATGTATTTTTTTTCTTTATCACAGTAGCCAAATAATATTATTGAAGCATAGTTAAACATAAAATATAAATTTAACATCTTTGGCAAACGCAAATTACCTTAGTTATACATGTGCGATAAAGTTAATATTTTGTTTATTTATTTTAGACAATACTAAAGTGATTTACAATAATGATTTTGTACAGTGAAATTAGTACATCTAGTCAGCCTTTATAAGCCTCTAAATTGTTTTGATTCTTAGTATTAACTTAACTAAACTTATATAAAATAATTCGAAAATGGTATTATACAATTTCAAAGTTTATATCGATTAACAACATACAAACAACTCGTTAAATTAATTTAACAAGCCTATAAAATAATCTGGTTGGTCGAAATCATACGCTTAAAGGAATTACGTCTAACGGGAACGCTTATTATGTCCTAATCCCATGAAAAATAACCGCTTAAATGCAACAAATTCGACAAAAACACCAAAAAATAATTCATAACAAAATCCTAGATATTTAACAAAATATATCTTGAATTCCATCTTGTCGATATTTTTCTATCCAGTTATTTTTTAATTAGGCAAAATATTTAACAAAACAGCCGTTTAATTGACTTTTTGAAATAAAACATAACGGGATAATAAAATCTTTGGTAGCTATTTGGTTTTTAATACTATAACCGTGAGTTTTCACTACAAAAACCTGTATTCATCCCTCTCATTACCTTTGAAAAAAATAAACGATGTAAGTATGCAGCTGTTTGCAGTGAGAACCCGCGGTTATACACATCTACGTAATTTATTCTGATTAGCAGTTTTGTGTTGATTGTGCCAATAAATATTGTAGCTCTTAAATGTTCATTTCATTTGTTATACTCAAACAACCACTAACGTTTCACGTTGTGGCCTAACAGCACTTTTCTTATTTTCACCACACATTCAAAAACACGGTTTTATTTACGATTGTCTCTTATTATTTAATTCAAAGATGAATTCAGAAGTGCTCTAAATATTTAAATAACGTCTATAATCTACTACCGGGCACCAATAAGGTGATCTTATTCTGACTTCTTCTATCAAAGAGGTAGAATCTCCTTTTATCCCTCTTTGGTCTTAGGAGACGTCGTTGAGAAGGTTCGTAGTGGCGTTCTTGTCAACAGCCGTAGTTTTCTCTTTCGCCGTTCTCTTTGTTTGGGCGACGTTGTGTCGATGCATGATGTAAAGAAGTAGTACAAAGCCGACCAGGAAGCCGGCAAGTCCGCCGCCTATTGTCAGCCATGTTCGTCTTGAAGTTTTTATGTTTTGAACCTGAAAGTTTGAGTTAATCAATAAATCATCTAACGGCTTTTTAAAATCTTTAACTTCATGATTAAAGCGCATCATTAGTGTAGTTAGTTTACTAATTAGATCGCAGTTGTAGCTGGAATGTTCTAGTGTGTATATTTTGGTAGTTAATATAACAGTGACACTAGGTAACTAATAGTACAAACTTGTTTTTTTATTTCCTAGAAAAAGGTATTACCTGTGTATAAACTGATTCGCAGAGATGATAACTAGCGTTTAACGTCGCTGATATTTCTGGCTTTGGACAGTTGTCGAATTCTGAAAAAAAAAAATGTCTGTTATAAAATAGTTAGAAAAAGTCATTGAATCTACTCGATGTTATCTAATTCCAATGATATAATAGGTTAAAGTTCGATTAGATTAAATATTGTTGTCACTTAAATTACGGTTCATTGTTAAAGTGTAACTATAAATAACAGATATCAATGAATTAATTTATAACAAAAAAAAGTGTAACACTAACCTCTAGAATTTAACCTGTTGTAATCGTTTAGATGGAAATAAACATTTTTCTCTTGAAACCAAATGACGGTCGCTTTTAATTCGCACAACTTTAATTTGTCTATGGATTCTGTTAAATCCACTTTAGCCAACTTGCACATGGTACTGAAGTGTTGAGGTTCGAGTGTTGATAATGGATTTTGCGATATATTGTACAGAACCAAATTGGGTAGAATACCCCAGTCTGGCAATTTATCTAACTTACAATCTGACAGGTCTAATAGTTCCAATGGTGCTTGTATTGGCTTCGTAATAATCAGATCTTTAAAACTCATATGTAGCAATGGATTTCCGTTTAAATATAACTTTCTTAATGATGGCAGCTGAAATAATGAATCTGGCAGTGCTAGGATAACATTTTTCGATAAATCTAAAGTTTCAAGATACGATAGTGATGCGAACGCATCTTTATCGATCATATATATTTGATTTTCAGACAAATATAGGAATTTTATGCTGGAGTACGAAGACAGAGTGTCGGCGTGTATTTCTAGCAACTTGTTGTCACTGAAGTCGAGAATCTGTGGAATGAAAGAAGAAATTTGATTAGTTACAAGGTTTCTACACATGTTAACACAGTGATCTCTTAGCACGAGATACATACACGGGTAGTAATTCGACGATTGCCCATATAATAAACGAAAACTGACACAAAGGTGTGTTAAATCCGTGGTATCAAGATTATAAGCATGAAATAATTTGGTTAATCCCGTAATCTCAACCATCATGTAAGGAAATGTATACAAAAGTTTAACAACGTATATTTGTTACTATTATGTTTTTAGGTTATTATTTTTAGGCTATGCACACATTATTGTTGTTATAACCGTCATTATCTTTGTGAAATGATGTGACAATACGGCCAATTAAAACACACGTTGAAGTATAATGAGGAAAGATAAGATAGCTTTTGAGTATCTCGATAAGGTGCGTAATCGTAGCGGCTTTTGTTATGCTGCGGTGTGAGCGAACACGCAAATAAAACCCTTGAAGGAAAACAAATACATACAGCAATAAAAATAACTTTTTGATAACATCAACTGCTTTGATTCTAATGATTTACGTTATTTTCTTTTTACACTAAAGCTAAGGTATATCAATTGAATATGTAACGCTAAAGTACATTGAAAGTTTTATTTTAGTTACATTTTTCTGTTTCCTTCTATTATGTTTAGTTTTCAGCTATTTCCATATGTAGCCATAACGCAAAATATTGTTACCAATCCAAGAATTTATGATTTTTATAGTGCGAGTTAGTGGTACTAGTGTTTCATACCTCAATGCCGCCTCTCAGCGAAGGAATCTTCGTGAGTCGAAGACCTCCGCAATGAGCTCCGAGCATATCATAGGCGTGTTCATAGGTACACCGCGTTGGCGCTGACGCCAGCACTTCAAGGTCCGTCAGTTCCTTGCATGACACAGTTAACACCAACCCCAGCCAGATGATGTACGATCTATAAAATTTAACACTGAATTAGAATTTGTTTTGTATGTTTTCATATTTAGAAGTTTAGTTAAACCAATTTTAGGTTTCCTACATCGTATCTTCGAGGGTAAACACATAACTGACGTAACTATGACCGTTTTATTGTAACAGGATAAACCATAGACGACTTCATGGATTTTTTGAATTAATTACTACATTGATAGTAACTGATACATGTAGGAACGGTGTTATTGGTAAGATTATTCTGTACAAATTGGGAGAAAACATAAGAGCTAAAGAAGACTATATTTTATTAAAGCATAATATGGCTGTGGCTTCTATAGAATCAGAAGAGGGTTCATACGAAAACAATTAAAATAAAAAAGAATCAGGATCTAGTTATATTTAATAGTTATTACTTTCCTGTTGTGTTGCAAACATAAAAATTACATATAATTAATAGATAATGTAGATTTACAGTTAAGCAGTAGCTTAAAAAGAATTAAAGATAGATTAGATTTCTAGTACATTTAAATCTAAGCAAATGACTGATTAATATTAGTGATAAATAAAGATTCATTAAACATTTTTGTTATTAGAAATTTTTTTTTTTTAGATAAGATAATTGAAAGTCTATGATTTTGTAATATAATAAACCAGCAATCAAGAATCAAATCTGGGTCTTCAAATTTCAATGCAACACATCGATTGCCTACGCTATTTCATGATGCTTACAAAGTGGTAATTTCGCCTCAAACTGCTAATAGGTGCTATGGTATTGTGTGTTAACCGGATTATAACGTTAGTATAGTTCACAATAAAGTTTGTAATAAATATAATTAAAATACTTCGGAAATGAAAAAAAACTTCCAAGATATTACCGCCAAATGACTCGATTATGGCAAAAATTATATTTGGGAGTGTTATTAAATAATTAATATTTAAAATAATTATGATATAACTACAGTAATCAAATATTTACTGTTCGTCGGAGGTCTTTAGATCGAGTACAGAGCTTGTTTCTTGAAAGAGGTTATCGTTGGACCTTTGGTCTTCCAAGTAAACTTTATCTTATAGGTATGTAAATACGAACAATAATAAACTGCTTGTCATTAATATGGATAAATGGAAATATTTATCCTTTAACAAATACAAAGAACCTTCTCTAATTGACGAGTTCCCAGAAAACTATTGTGACAACAATAAAGAAAAACATTTTAAAAATTCGTAGGGAAAAGCGTAATATGATGTGATCCTTACTTTAGCCTATCTATAAGAGTTCCATCTGAGTTTTCAACATTGGTCACGCACTTACGAGTACTATGTTTTTTTTTTTTTTGTGACTGAATGGCCACTGTTTGCCTTGAAGAGGCATTTACAGATTCACCGGGCTTGAGGTGGCCGAGCGCAGATGGCGCTTAGCTTAAACCTCGTTTATGAGTAACTAAGCTCGAGGGCTCCCACAGGAGCCTCAGCACGAGCCGTTACTTCGTTATTATTATCGGATTGGGAGGCCACCGAGCTCTTAGATCGCTTCGGTGGACAAGAACCAATACGAGTACGTAATGCAGTGTCAATTGTATGGGATATTTTAATCATGTGGAACTAAAAAACTGATATATTCTGTAGTATTCCGCAAGATTGAATTGTGTTAGATATCGTAAGTGGAATTTGTTGCTTAAGTCACGGCCGTATTTCAATTTTCCATATCTTGCGTTACGAAAACCTTGTACCATACGGTGTTCCCGTGCGATAAAGTTTGATAAATTATTGTTTAAAAACACAAACCTACCTAGCTAACACACGAAAGCAATATTATATCAAGATGTCTTAACATATTATCAATTAACTAGCTGTTCCCGTGCGGTTTCATCCGTATGTAATTATAAAAATTTTATTAAATTGTTTACATTTGTCAAATTATCAATAGCAAATGTCAAAACCTTAGCAATCTTTCTTTCTTGATGTTGGCAGCAACTTATGGTCTCTTTCCCACATTAGGGTTTTTATCCAAAATATTTACACCCTAAGTTTAATGGCGTGAAAATATATAGCCTAAAGCATGACGTAAGTGTAGGGCTTTTTATTAAAAAAAGAATTATTCAAAAATATGCTGTAATTGCTGACATCTTAGGCAACAAAGAAGTGTGTGTTTACGCTTTATTATAATAGTATAGAAGTATAGAAGTATAGATAAACAATTGTTACTGAACACTTTCGGCTTAATTATTTTTGCCTAAATTAATTTTAAACCGAAAGAGAACCCAATCGAGCGCTTTTTCGCGGATTTAATATTTAGCCCTATTTTAAAATCGAATTGAGTCTTATGTATTTATTTAGTCTACAATTGAACTTAGTTACGTAAACTAAAGTTAAATAAATTACGGGGAATTGCGAAATTAATAACTCACTGATGACAAACCACAGCGAAAAATGTTTCCTGAAAACCCTAGAATTTGCCGCACCTATAATTTAACCGCGTCACATAGTGACATTGTAAAACGCGTTCTTAATGTATTGTCAGCACAGATAATGAAGATAATTGAGGTTAAATTATTTGCAAATTAGTAGGTTTAAAAGTAATACAATAAATAATGTTATGTGCGTAATGAGTGGAGATGTGATGTGAGATGCGGTTGTTCACGTAACGTCCGTGCAATTAGATGAACATCAGTAACCTGTACAATACCTCCTCACTTCTGTCAATCATTTTATTATGTACAAATCGGAACAAACGATGCCGTATTCAGTAATAACTAATTTTGTTATTACCGAAACTTCGGTGATCGTAATCTATACTATACTTTTATACTAATATTATAAAGAGGAAAACTTTGTATTTTTGTATTTTTGTATTTTTGTATTTTTGTATTTTTGTATGTATTGAAATAACTCAAAAACTACTGGGCCGATTTAAAAAATTCTTTCACCATTAGAAAGGTAATTTATCTGTGAGTAACATAGGCTATATTTTATTATTACTAATGTTTAGGAACTATTAATAAACAGCGTGTTTCTGGAGGCCGGCGTTAAAAATTCACTAAACTTTAACTTTTCTCGGCTTACGCTGCCTAAACCGTTAGAGGTATATAAAAATGATGTATGAAAGAATTGTAGATCTCAAAAAGTTCTACAGAAAAGTCCGCGATAGCATATATCTATCTTTAACGGTTTTCTTACAATAACCACTTTTTTGTTTACAAAATGAATTAAAAAACCCACGCTATTTGCAGCGTTCTTTTATTGGTTTCAATATTAATCCTTATCCAAATAAATGCGTTTGTTATCAGGAGAATTTAATGTAGAATAATATTGTTCTTTACAGTATTTAAATTGGACTAATAGTTTAGAAGATATCGCGAACACAAACAATAAGGGTAACCGAAAAATCAGCTTTCAAGCTACCGGGCTTAGAAATTTGGAATCTTGCATCGGTAGATTTCTGTTATTACCTACATAGATTACTACTAAGTTAATACTTTTGGTAATAGGTTGAAAAAAAGGGCGAACGTAATAGGTTATATTAGTAATTTCACGCGGGCGAAGTCGCGAGCAACGGCTCGTATGCAATATGGAAAAATCTCTGTTCACTCCTTGTTTTAAATAAATATTAATTACTAGCTGTTTGCTCGCGACTTCGATCGCGTGAAATTATAAGGAATAAAAAAATCTAGCCTATGTCTCCACATAGAGAGTAATGTGAAAGAAATTTTATAAATCGGCCCAGTTGTTTTTGAGTTATTTCAATACATACAAAAATACAAATCTTCCCTTTTTATTATATTATTATAGATTTAATTTATACCACTCATAAATTAAGTCTAAAATTGTTGTAATGAAATTCAAAATATCAGCGATGAAAATGAAAATTATTTACCATACCTAATATGTTTTATTTATTTAATTAACAGAACGCCATTACTTAAAACTGTATCTAATTCACTGTAATTGGCCATGACCTAGATATAACTAAGATATAAAACCTAATATCTTAAACAACGTAGAATTTGATAAAACCATCAAGGTTAAGATTCGCAGTTAAACACATGAATAATCGTAAAATATTTCGTACATACTCAGCAAGAACAAATATGGTTACTAATATTACAAAGAAAAAAGATTTGTATTTTTGTACGTATTGGATTAACTCAAAAACTACTGAGACGATTTCAAAAATTCTTTAACCGTTAAAAGATTACATTATTAGTAACATATGCTTTGCTTTTTATTATTTTTTAATTTATCGCAGTCGAAGTCGCGAGCAACAGCTAGTATATTAATAAATTCATACATATATATTAAGTATTTTACTCCAGTTGGGTTCTTGAATAGCAAGTCGCAAGTCGCAAGGCAAGAGTAGATTGATCCTACCGCTCAATTGGTGTGGTTCTTAGCCGTCTTAATTGTCGAAAGGTCAAACTAATTTCTTTTAATTGACCAACTTCGTTTGACATCGTCTTGGTGGAGTTCGCGGAATCGTCACTGTTTAGTCATTTCAATTCGAATATTGGCTATCAGGGAGTCTATAGACCGGATTCTTGAGCGCATTATCAATAGTTTTTAAGCTAACAAAAGTGTATTTATTATTTGCACTGTGCTGTTGAATGTTTGTCAATTTGTAAACGTAACTTGCTTGCTTGTTGTAAATTGATTTATTAGCAACTTTCGCCCGCGACTCCGTCCGAGTGGAATTAAAAAAAACATTGTAAAATAAGCCTATGTTACTCACAGATAAATTACCTTTCTAACGGTGAAAGAATTTTTAAAATCGGTCCAGTAGTTTTTGAGTCTATTCATTACAAACAAACAAAGTTTTCCTCTTTATAATATTAGTATAGATAAGTGGTATAAGTTTGGACGTAGTAAATCTTCGTTATGATATCCTTAAGTAAATTTGAGTGATTACGACATGAGGACTTCAATGATCCATACAGCGGAAGCTGCACATATTGTGAGGGACACTCCTGTGCGGTGCGCGGCGACCGTGGCGGTCCAATTGTCTGATTTATGTTTAACATTCGCCCACCGCACACGCCCCTACTAATGTTAATCATAAGAAAAATATGCGAATGATGCGATATTATAAAGCGATCAATTAAACTTTTAAAGTGTTGAGAATTAAAATAATAGCAATAGTTAATCTTACTAATATAAATGCGAAACTTTAGATGCATGGATGGATGTTTGTTAGAGTTTGTAGCCTAAACTGCTGAACGGATCTCGATGAAATTTGACATACATATAGAGGATAGTCTGGAAGAACACAAAGGCTACTTGCTTTTTTTTTAATTAAACGCGGACGGAGTCGCGGGCGAAAGCTAGTAAATAACATTTATTCCTACAGTTAAACATATTTTTGTTTAATATCTTAAGTTATTAAAAAAAAGAATTATCAAAATCGGTCCACTAGCGGCGGAGTTCTGCCGTAACACACATAAAAAAAAAACTCACAGACGAATTGAGTACCTCCTTCTTTTGGGAAGTCGGTCAAAAATAAAGTAATTAAACAATAGACTGGGACGTTTGTAGTTAAATGATTATTTACTCAGTTCGTTTTGATTCACGTGCATTAAAAAAATAACGTGTGTCATGACGAAAATATTGATTAGATAAACTTGATTCATTCTTTTTCTTTGAATATACATAGTGACGTTGCTATCGCGGTATTGTTTAAAAGCAATGTTATTTGTTGAATTTACCAAAGATTTCCAAACAGTTTCAAAGGATAGGGAATGTAGTTTCAACAGTAAGGAGTTTTTAGTATAAAGTACGAGTAGTATTTATTATATATTGCTATAATTTTTATAACTTGTAAATGTTATTTACATTTATAATATTATGTTTAGATGTTAGATTCAGCATCAGGCGTAGCCCTTATTTAATACGTGGAAAGTCCTTCAAGAGATAGGAAAGTGAAAGACGCAATACTTGCAACCTTTTCGAGATGGAATTTCTTTGTATCTCATTTCTATATCCTCGTAAAGCGTAACTAAGAAGACATTTTTCATTTAAATAAATGTTAAATAATTGCAACATATGTTTAGTATTCAATGCTTGTTACATTAAAAAAGATTTCGTTTGTAATAATTAGATTTACTTATAGGAGATAAAAACTTCTTGAATAAAACTAAATAGTGATTTTTAAAACATAATTGTCACAATTTCATTTAAATTGTTTTATAGTTAATCGATTTCTAAAATTAATTTGTGGTTTGCGGAATCATTACTAATCACTTTGATTATTAAAAAGTAATTTATTCCTTAGAAATGAAATACTATCCTATATCATTATAGTTACGTTTTTCCTTAGAGTTAAAGTAAAATGTGTGTTTTTTTTGATAATTTGAATTCAATTTAATTCAAAGGAGCTTGTAGATAACTAAGACTAAGACCCGAAAAAGATAAATAATGATATTAATATTTACCTCTTCATTTTAATTTCCATTTCTTATGTCAAACTGATATCACATCATATCACGCAAAGATGCACATGATCACTTTAGACACAATAAGGCACTCTGGAATCGTGAAGCACAGGGCAGTCACATCGACTTACTTCGGGGGCCGCAATCACCGGCGGACGGCACTCGTTCAATTGATTCAATTAGTTAACTGTTGCTCTGTTGTGTTCCTCCGCAACGAGATGTTCTTTACTCGGAGGATCAAACGTTACTGTGGAAGCGGTAATCTCTTATCAATCCTTCTTGCACGGACCAAATTCCTATCGAAATAATAAGTAATCAGAAACAATGGCAAGAACCGAATATCATTTTCGTAGATAGGCGCGATATCTAAATGCTCCGATTGGTCAGTTGATTATGTTTGCTCTTGAGACGTTAACGAATTCAATGCATGATAAGTAATGTGTCTCTTTGTGTAGACGAGTAAATATGCTTGTCAATAATTGAGATAGGGTCATCATCGTAACTAGGTAATTATGCATCTACTTTGTGGTAACGATAATGAGAGAATTTTAGGTCAATTTAAATAATAATATATTATCGTTTTATACAAACGAAGCCATTACTGCAAGGTCATTTTTATAAATTAGATGCTAAAATCAAAATGTATATGTGAACTATCGGATAAATTAGTCTTCTATTACAAATTTAATAATACGTAGAATTTGCTCATCGTAACGCTAAGGCGTAGCGTTACTATTCACTAAAAATATTGTCCTCTGTTTATTATGTCCCTCTCATTCGTATTTTCTTAGATATACCTTTTATCTTTATAATTTGTTTGTAATAAGCTTGGCGGTAAGTACCGAGGTAAGTTCTATTATCAGAATAGACTAAATGTTCATCTTCATGCATTTCTAAATCCGTCTGAAGGACCTTCGTCCTTCTACATCTAGACGGATGTATTCCGGCGAAATTAGTAAGGTACCAGAGCACCCGCAAAGGACAAGCGTGTATTTATAAATGTATGAATGTGGGCGAGGGTGGGTGAGGGTGAGAGAAGACAGTGCAGAATGGAAATCCGTAATCTCTGCCTATCTTCAACCTTAAAGACGTGATTTATCTTGTTATTGTATTATGAAAGAAAAAGAAACTAAAAAATAATAATTTTGGTATTTACATATTCTTACATTTACATTATTTATTAGACAATATTAAAATTGGCGACATAAAGTTCAGAAATTGTTTCTGAGATTTAACGATGTTGCCATTATATTAATAATACATCAGATATAATCAGTGACAGTGACAATTTAATTTATTTGACAGATTTGTAGCAGCATTTGCGGCTTTTTGCTAGTGTTTTTTTGATATCATATCACAGTGTAAACAATTTACGTTTTACAAATGTAAGAGAGCTGATAAAAATGAATGCTGGGAGTTTATATGTCTCCACTTGCCGGCTGATGATATTAGCGGATGCTGCTGACAAAAGTTCTTGGACCGATTTATTCCGTTTGGTCCCTTATTTACGTCAGTCATTGTCTTGCACAGTTTGTGGTAACCTTCTCGTAGAACCCTGCACTCCTAAGAACTCTACTTGCCAGCACCACGTATGTAAAACGTGCAAAGGTGGTAAAAAAAATTTAAAACCATCTTGCAATTGGTGTAAAGACTACGAGAACTATTCGGAAAATTTGCATATACGAATACTTTTACAGTGTTATAAGAAGTTGTGTGAATATTTCATGGGTACCGATGTATATAAAGTTTTGCTAGAAGAAGATGAAATTGCTACGGGTGTGAATGGTTCGACAGTAGCGAGCTCTGCATTAATAGATTTAGTACAGGAAGGTGCTGCTTTTAGTGATAATTATGAAAGTGTTGCTGCCTCAAGATCTGAGTATAGTATATTACCTTGTGTTTATACAAATACTACATCCACACAGACACAAGGAGCATCTACATCAAACGGTACAGAAGCAGGAATGTCGAGTAGAGAACGTATTTCAAAGCCGATGTCAAATGGCACATCAGTTTATTCCGTAATGTACGCTGGGTCTGGCAACAAAATTACCATAAAACGAAAAGCCATTGAAGAATCAGAATCACCTTCAGGTGAACCTCGTCGTAAAGAATGTAAAGTAAGTATTGTATTCATTATTATTTTATATATAAATTTATTCTAATTACAATTTTAAGTTACAGTATAAATATAAGTAACTTATAACTTCTGCTTGTTTAGCCGTCTCGACGAGGGGAATCAGGGTTTAAGAAACCATCAAACAAGTCTCGTAGTTCTGCAAACAAAAGGAAAGGTTGCCGCTGTGGTAATGCTACGGCAACACCGGGCAAGTTGACTTGCTGTGGCCAGAGATGCCCCTGTTATGTTGAAAGTAAACCTTGTACTGAATGTAAATGCAAGGGATGTAGAAATCCTCATAGACCAGATGGGTTAAAGGTATAACACTATTTCAATTTAATGACAGAGAAATCTTAATTTTTGTTGTAATGTTCAGTTCCTTGTAAAGTTAATAGTTTCATTTAATGGGACATAGCTTACACTCAGTGCCCTCAACCTGCCTGGTGTATTAACTTAATATAAAAATTCTTCTACAACTCCATCCAAACAAAATAAAAAAGACTTAATTCATAGTCTGTGTTCTCCCAGACTATTCTGTACATCTATGCCAAATTTTATCAATATCCCTTCAGTGTTAAACTACAAACTCTAACAGACATCCATCCATCCAAATATTCGCTGTAATTTAGATAATATTCTATTATTTATTTTCAGGTACGGCCACATATATCTCCAGTGGAGTCTTTGCAAATAGCATCAAGTTCAAACACGGACACGTCTCCGTCATTCTCTAGCTCGATGGACAGTCTTGACACCGACACATTGACTATGGAGGAAATGGAGGAATCCCTCTGCTCGGAACTTAGTTCTGATACAAAATGTAATTTCACTATTTTTTTAATGATTGATATTAAAAATCAAACCAATACTTACTATATATATTAATTTCAGCTTCAGTATACTCAAGCCAGTTGCAAATATCACCATCTTTACCAGCCTCAATAATGATGGATGAGGACCAAGATTCACTTGATGATGAAGAAAGTTCAGATTACAAATGCTCGTCTGTTGAGCCGAATGACCCTGATGTAGTTTCACCACCATCCGACACTCAGGATACCTACAGCGATATTGAAGTTGATGATGTATGACATTAACTTTCTAGCAATTAGGATAGTCTTGTAATTGTGCAAGGAAGTGACTGAACCAAATGCAAGTGTATGTAAGTGATTTTGTTTTCAGTGACATAGTTTTTTATACTGTTTTTATTAAGACTAGTTGAATCCAAATTCCACATTAAAATATGGATTATTTAATATTTTCAAGCCTAAATACAGAAAATTAAAATTTTGACTTCAATTTGATTATAAGCTGCGCTTATGAAACTAAGAGACAGTCCGGTCAAATTCTTGTGAATTGTCAGATAACAATCCAACGTGTAAAATATGTGATGGAAATATCGGATTTTGTTACTAATCTGACAGTGGCGTCATTTTTAAGCTATCTGAGCCTCTATCAGCCAGTGACGGGACAGGCCCTAAGTGTTAGTTCCGTTTCTGTATCAATGTTTTCTGGTGTCCCAATACCAAAGTGTCTTAAAAATCTTTTTAATTAACACTATCACATGTATATAAAATCTTTGTTTTATTCTTAATATATGTGACAGATTTCTAGATGAAAATATATCAGTTCTCGACTAATTTGAATGATTAAAAACGTTAGAAAGTGTGCAATAGTGATAATGATTGTTTTGTAGGTTTTGAGAATATATTTAAAATAGTTTCATTGTCATTAATTTTTAATTAGGGTATAAATTTTACTCTAAAATGTATGTTCCAATATTTAGTGAAAAGAATTTACTTTACCTATTTTACCCTTAATTTAATCGAATGAAATAGATTGATAATATATGGATCTTGGTTTTATATTATATATGTAATTTTTAACTGATATGGAATATAGTTATGTGGCAAGGTTTACATTGGTAATTATTGGGAATTTTTTATTACCAAAGATTATGCATGCCCTAGAGTTTAAATACATTATTTAATTGTTAATAACAAACCTAGTAAGTTTTTATTTATTTTACACTGCCAAAACCCATCCTCAAAAATATATGTTTATGTCAATTTTCTCTAAGAGATCGAAAAGAAACACTATAGTTTCGTAAATACTGTAATTATAACCCTAACTAAAGAGTTTTATGCAATATTGCATAATGCTTTTTTTATATTTTAGCTGATAAATAAATAATAAGTACTGATGTAAATAATGTGAATTGTTTTGTAAATATTTTGTAAAAAATAAATGTGACTGCTTATTTTTATGCTGTGATTGTATATATATGTAAAGTGAGTACAATTTACCAGATCAGTTTTGATATTTGACGAATACAAAATACCCCCAGAATTTTACAATATAAATGTAAACTTAACCCTTAAATGCATATTGTTGCCAAAAGTCTACAAACAAAATTTTTTATTGAAACCAAGATTTTTTAAATTATTTTTCCCTTAATCTGTGACTCAAAACCTATACTGAAATATTTATTTCATAATTAAATAAAAAATCATGCATAACGGTTAATTATGTAACATAGCCATTCTTAGGTTTTTCTCAGCATATTTAGGTAATGCAGTTTCTATCAAGAAGCCTGGTATATTTTATTAATTATGGTGCAGACAATATAAGATTGAAAATCAAATAGTCCATTCCAATATTTACATGTTCCATCATTTCTATTTACTGATATCAACCAAGTATCATAATAACAACTTATAAAATCTGTTTAAAACAACCATAAAAAGACTTAAGTTTTAAAATGTCAATTATTGGAATATTTAGTATTTGGTGGTTGTCATTTAAAAAATCATAACTTTTTATAGACCTACAGGGATCTTATGGCAGTTTTTTAGATAGCAAAACTTCTCACAGAGCTAGATATTCTTATTTGACTATAAATTGTGAGTTAACTGTTGCAATACTTGCAGAATATTATTGATATCTTTATTTTTATCAAACAGAATGAGCGGGATGGTTATATTATAGTTAGCTTGTAGTCTTTCTCAATGTGTTAAATATATATTCATGTAATATTGCCATTTTTTTATGTGGACCATGATATGAGTTGTTTTTAAAGGTTTTAGATAATTGTAAGTTTGTTTATTTAATATTAAGCAAGTTATTGATATCAGTTTATAATGTTTTTTACAGATGTTAAATCATTTTAATTATGCATATATTATCTTACCATACTATAGGATTTAATCATTTTTATACTGTAAAGATCTACAATAGTTTCCCAGTTGCTTTTTGTATAAACTAATAATAAACAATAAGCACTTTTAAGTACAAATAGTTGTATAAAATTAAACTTTTTTTCATGGATGTAATTTTGTAATTAAAACGATTTGCTTACAATAACTAATGTCAGAAAATAAACTAAATCGGGTGAATGAAAAAAATAAAATTTAGATATTTTTGTTTAATCCAAGACTTTTATTTTAATTATCATATTTATATTTCAGGACCTTAACTTTTAAAATACATTTTTAATATTGTTATGTAATTAAAATCGATTTATACCTATACATATATTTTTACTCAACTCAATTCAACAATTTCTTCAATGGACCATATTCTGTCGAATTCTTTTTTTAAAGCATGAATCACTATGAAATCAGATGTAAGTAAAGTAGAATCTCTGTTACAATTTACTCTTGATATTTCGTAATCTAACGATCCAAGTACCGCCACTGCATCTTTACATTCATCAATCGCGTCTATGATTATAAATTCGTGTTCCAATTTTGGCGCCAAATTAACTATCTTCACAGCAATTCCTTGTTTCACAAGTCCTTGCACTATATCTTGGTTGTCGGCGTTATACAAAACTATTCGTATAACCACACAGTTTCTCTTATGCACATTTAATAGACATTTGGATATAGTATCACTGTTCAAAGTCGGTAAGCATACGTCTATTGAACGACAAGCGTGGACAATCACATAGTAGATGCACAACAGATTGTTTGTTCCGATTTCTTCCTTCTTCTTATCATCTTCTGCTCCGTAGAAAAGCACCTCGTTTATACTATCACAATGTACACTGTTCTTTGTTTTCAATGTTGTCATAAATGTTACGCATTTCAGCAATGCGGAACCCGTCGAATTAATAAAAGATCTCCAATTGGGTACATTCATTTCGTTGATGTAGTTTCCAATGCAAATTGTTAAGTTTACGACGTTTTAATTATGCAAAGAGGATGACTTACAACACTTGGACTTCTTTTACGGTGGTTATTTTTTTTTCTAAAAAGAAAGGTAAATCGAAATGTCTTATTGAATGACAGCCGAGTTGTAAAACAAAATATAGATTTTTATATTTTGTTTAAGTTTGTATAATTATTTTTTATATATCTTTACGTTGTGAATGTATTTATTTTTAATTTAGCGGTTGAAATATATAAATGTACCAATCGAGAGCAAGAAAGCCATCCGCAAATGTACTAAAGCCAGCTGGATTGCCTGCACCTAACGATATAAAAGAATGCAGGGTAAACGTTGATGAAACACGAAAACGCAGTAAAAGTAAATATTGTATCCCGAAAAGTTTGCGCTACGATTTAGAAAATGCGTTGGTTAACGTATGTATTAATTGTACTCCTTGATAAATAAAATAGCAAAGTTTCATGTATCCATTATCACTGTGCTATTTTGCTTTTCAGTTGTGCGACGTATGGTTTGAAGAAATTAAGCCGTATCTAGTTCGAAATAATGTGAAAGTACACGTTCAAGATGATGAGACGAATACAGGATCTGGTGGGAATAATTGTTCAACACTTGACGCCGTAAAGCTGACTAGAAATCGAAGCGCTAATCCTGAAAGGACGAATTGCTCGCATCTTGATCCAGGTGCTGCTTCCGATGTACGAATTTCGTACCTGAGATTCAACTATCTTTATATCTACATAAATTATATCAACATTTTATTACATAAATTTATTTACGTTTCATAGGAATGGATTAGATTCATCATAGAACATTTTTATCTTGATCCCTTTGAATACAGTAAAGCTATTCACTTTTTTGATTAATCGTAATAGCGGTCTAACTACAGACACGGTTTATCTGTACAATTTATATTGATACAGACGATATTATAACTGTTGTGTGGTATAGCTTCGTCTTCAAGCTGGTGCACGCTCTGCCGGCTGTTGTACAACGCGTCATGCGGCATCGAGAGCGCGGTCGCACAAGCCGCCGTCGCCGCCCCGCCCGCCGCTCCGCCCGCCGCCGCGTCCGCCGCCGCCCACGTTGCGAATACCACCGCTACAGTTGTCGGAGGCAAGACACGCAAATCCTAGTAACTCCACGATGGTGCCACATGTAGTCGTTGCAAGTGGAGGAAAGCGTCAATACACATCATACAGTCTTTTTGAATTCTATTAGTAACATCTCTATCCAGGCGACCTAATGTCTACTATAAGCCGTATAAGACAAACGGTAACGGCACACCATACTCCACTTTCCTACATCGCGCGTGCGATCAGCAACGCACACAAAAAGTAATTCGCGGCGGAAGAATGTTCGAGCAGCACGCAACGACATTCATTCCTAGTATATGTACTCGATGCACTCATCTGTAGCCAACTGATGCTACAATTTTAAACTTTCACAGCTTATAAAATACACAGATCATACATAATATTGATAATCGATATTCTATTCAGATTAAGAGATATTACATCTATGTTAAACAAGTATTTTTTGGAATTATTCCAAATATTAGCATCAAATATCTTCTACATTTGATTTGTACCCTTATCGGCTGATAAAATTAATAAGCTATTGTTGAAAAGTCGTTAATTTAATTCCGTAATTTAAATATGAATGTGAATTTAAAACAACTATGACATACTTAAACTATGATTGTGAATTTAAAACAACTATGAAATACTTAAACTATGATTGTGAATTTAAAACAACTATGAAATACTTAAACTATGATTGTGAATTTAAAACAACTATGACATACTTAAACTATGATTGTGAATTTAAAACAACTATGAAATACTTAAAATGTTTAGGGTGGTGAGTTAATACCACACGACATGATATATGTACACATTCGTAACAGCGTACTATACGTTTTTTCAGAGCCAAAGCAATGAAAACGTAAAGAAGTTGCCAGCTAAACGTCGTGGTAAAAAGAAGAGGCGTTCTAATTCTCCGATAGCGCTCCGAAATCACCATCGAATACCTCGACTATGCAATATGATGGGTATTAAATCTGACGCCACCAAGCTTGCTAGATATTGACTGGCTATCGGTTTTATAAACTGACGTGTAAGTTGATAACCCTTAGTCAGTAATTAACAAATCTTAGTACACAGTATAAAACGTCTGAGTGGCGGTTAGGATTGTCCGTTTGCTTTGTTTTACAGACTTATCTGTTACTTTCACAAAAATGAAACTTTTTAATCTTCTGCCTCCATATTCATTAGGTGCATCGGTCGTTGATTTTGTGACTATTTACCATAATGCTTTAAAATTTCGTGCTTTATGTGATTTATAAGTTGTAAAATTCTATGCCAGAGTTTGCGACTTTTAAATTTGCCAATTATTATTTCTTGAAATAATGCTTATAGTTTTCGTTTTATTTTGATATTAATTAATAATTATTTCCTTTTATAGATAAATAGATATTAATAGATTAGTAAAACTTAGTACTCTAGTAATAAAATAAAAAATAGACATAATAAATGTGTTATTAGAGCTTCCTGTGTTTAAAAAGGTTTTCGGCATATTTACTAATTTTACTTTTAAGATAATGAATATAGCAGAATATCGTTATCTGGTCGAATTTAGGGTGTTTTAATAATTTTTGTGTCAATAAAAAAATGCTTAAACAAAAATTTTTTTTTGATACATAAAATAAATAAATTAATTGCAGTTCTACTTTCGAAAGCCAGGATTGAATTCTAGGTTTATTGGTCACATTTTCAAATACATGTTCTATTCTTTTATTGTTTTCTTTTCGATTTCAGATGAGAAAAGTTAAATGTACCGCGTGAAATAAATGAAAAAATTAGAAAATAATGTAGTCGACAAATACATTTACGTTTTTATCATTTTGTAAATATATAAACTAGTATATTTTTCTAAATAAATTCCTTTTTTCATGATTTTAATGTGTACGTTTTATTGAGTCTCTAGTTCACAGATACATAACTATTAATTTATTATAATTATTATAATCAGTCAGTAAAACAGTTTTGTCAAAGAAATTCACTTAGCTGTATTGCTTGTAATGAAAGTCTACGTAGATCTAATTGCCATGAATAGGACCGCCAATA
The DNA here is from genome assembly GCA_029286645.1 of Papilio protenor. Classification (NCBI taxonomy): domain Eukaryota; kingdom Metazoa; phylum Arthropoda; class Insecta; order Lepidoptera; family Papilionidae; genus Papilio; species Papilio protenor. The sequence continues at coordinate 3,762,222 of JAGSMZ010000024.1, forward strand.
ATATTACCACCTTGGTATACCTTGTTCAGTATATTATCTTATCTTTACCTCACAAACAATATGTACTTTGTAAATATGCATTGTAAACTCCATCTTTATTTAGGTATCCTAATTTGTTTACACGCGAGAGCTTTTTATTCATAGTTTTATGGCTAGAAAAAGTTAATTTGCTAAGTTTCACCTACATTTAAGTGAGACGTGAGACTATAATTGTCTATTCTTCAATAAGACAATGCGCTGTGCTTTCTCATAATTCAGCCAATTAGCGTTGCAAGGTGCATAAGGTTTGTGATTTCGCATCGCTATCCGCGCAGTAAACCGAGAGATAAAACTTTATTGCTCAAGTGCACTGTCAGAGAAATTTTCATGTAAAATTAAATGAACAAGAAACAGCCGTGTAGTAATCAATCTGGCGGTTGCTGCATGTGTAATAAATCTATTGCAAATGTTAATTTAATAGCAGGATCTCCATGTACACTATGATTCGAAATCTGCGTTTGCGACAGTATCTTTTATTGCTAAATTTATTTACGTTTAGTGACAACGCTTAATTTCTGCCGTAAAATCGTAGTGGAAAGGAACATAAATAAATCACGACAATCGCACACGACACTTTTAATTGGTACATAGCTTAAGGACTATTTTTCCTTACTTACGACTCTTTACAATATTACAACAAACGCATCGACTAAAACGGCCGTACAGGGAGTGATTTTCACACGAATAAAAATAATTTACAAAAAAGCAGTCGAACATATACATCACACACTTTAAATAACTAAATAAATAACTCGCACGCTGGCGCGATTCGATCGCGACCGCGGCAGCGCGGCGCCGCCCGGCCGGGGCCGAAGCCCGCACGCTCTTTGGATCCGAGAAGAGTTTATGGAACGTCCTTGCGTCACACCTTATTCCCCTAATTCGTATGCTTCACGTAATCCGTTTCGTAGTACGCGGGGGCACCGTGCGCCCCCTTCCGGTCCAGCGCGCGAACACGCACGAAGAGGAACGCCGCCACCAGCGACGCGACCACCAAAACTAGTAATAACATCACCAGACCCGCCACGAATGACGGCACAGACATACAGATCGTTTCTGGATCCGTCGCGGGCGATTGGATAACTACCGTTTCATTGGATGCGGCGTTGTTGAGAGCGAAGTTGACGTCTCCCGGTGCCACCACCTGAATTATTCTACTCGTGTTCACGTCGGTCATCTCTTGAGCGTCACGCTTGTATATTCGTACAGGAGAGGATGTTTCACGTCTCCTCCTGACTCCGACTAATCTCTCGGGCAAATCTTCTACAGACCTAGGCCGACCGCCTAACGTCGCAAGATTGCCGTGACCCTCGTCTTTCCTCTTGACCGTGTTGTACACTCCGCGACGGCCCGGTGGTGGGGGTGGAGGTAGATTGACTTCGTCGTCTTCTCGTGTCGGAGCCGGTGACGACGGGCTGGGTGCATTTGGCGTTGAAGATACTTGCACCTGTGGAGCCGGTACGGCATCGTCGCGTTTTTCTGAGAATGAGCCAGTAGCATCTGCCGGATGTCTAGGATCGGGGAAAGCTGCGGGCGGCACTCCGTATTCGCTGTGCGGTGCCGATGGCGGGGGGCCATATTCGGCATGAGGTGCATTTGGTAAGCCATATTCGCCGGCGCTCAGAGCATTACCACCAAGCAGTGGCACTCCATAGTCGGCACCCAGTCCGCACTTGGGTTCGGGACAATTGTATCGACAGACTTGGATCACACACTGGAAATGAACGTTCATCGAATCTGGGAACTTGAATGCTTGGAAATATGCAAAGGATACCACTGAGGCAGACGGTCCAAAGTTCTTGATTTTTTGGAACTTGCTCATGATCTTTGGTCGGACCACACATCCATATTGATCAACCAGTTGTATGGGAGCTCGTTTACCATCATGGGCGACACAGTTACGGACTAGCATGTCAAATTTGTTTTCGTCATCTTTTATTGCAAGAACCATGGTCATCGTTTGCCCGATCTTGACAATACCGGATACTTCGGAGGCCCAGGGTCCCTTCCCCACTTGTATTTGCATCCAACATTGTAAGTTGTCTCCGAGAAAATTTGCCGTAACAGCATGTAACATATCGACTTGGAAGGGCCTGAATGTAACCGCTTTTTCGTAGAAATCATACCAAGTACAGCGCAATTTTCTAGCCTGATCCCAAACTTCTTGTACGTAAGGATCGTATTGGACAATGATGGTGTTCTCGACGTATGACCCGCTGGGTGTAGGGCTGCCATATGTTGCGACATTGTGATTTGCAGAACTTGACATACCACATCGGTTTAGGAATATTTCAAAGGTGGCACTCAGATGGCCCGTCCCTGGCTTCAAGTGCATGCAAGCAGGGTCGCTGTAGAATCCCTTGGAAAATATCATACCGTAGAAGGGTCGATCGAATTCGATGTTTACCCGCATGTGTGTCTTCTCGCATTGTACCTGCAGATGTTTAATTTTGGGGCTATCCGGTGTGGCCAGTGGCCAGGGATCGTCGCTGTGCGTCGGCGCCAGGGGCGGGCCGTACGCGCCGCCCGCCCGGTGCTCTAGAGGTAGCGACGCGGAGTCCACCGGAGGTTCGCATGATGCATCCTGAAAATGAAATTATGTATTTATTAAAATTACGATAAAGTTTTGTTTTACCCGAAGTATCATTACTTTGATGGGTTTTCAAATAGCGCAAGTGTTTTACTGTCTAAAATTTCGCTTTTGCTTTTCCTTGGAAAGTTATTAAAGGTTTACGAGCGCGGGTGCAGGGTGATGTGAGATAGCAACGCTCAGAGCACGCATGGCTGGCCGCGGAGGAGCACATTCCTCACGACGTCGCAGTCTACTTCGCACCACGCGACGCCTGAGCCGCGCCGGTCGGCCCGGAGCTGCTTACCGACTTTCTACACTGACGGATGGTAACCAGTAATTAATATATTAATCAGCGCGGGCAAGTCTCGTAGTTTTACTTGAAAATTTGAAATTATCTTGTTACGTTTTTGAACAAATAAACTATTTTCATATTTGGCATGCTAATTGATTGCAAACTCCTTTATCTATATTCTTTGGATTGTTTTGTTTTATTTTAATCTATGGTCATTATGGTAATTATTAGAAGATAGCTTCACGTGAATAAAGCTATCTTACTCAATGTACGATGTGCGCAGAATTGAAAATTGCTACGATGATTTTAAATAATCTACCTAGTTAGATTCGTAATATATGGAGTGAGAGTTGGATCCAGTGCGCGGACTTGTGTACGTCTCAGAGGATCGACAAGTGCGGAGTAGTAACACGGGAGCGCGGACGATCGCATTTTCTAAACCGGTTAGAAATTACCTACTGCTCGATATCTGTTGCGGAAGAAAACACCGGACCTTTGCCGACAGACAGCTTTCTTTATAGGCAGAAATAGCATTGAACTTACTATCGCAATCGGAAATAAAAGCTATTCGTCTAGCGTTAAGAAAATAATATTACAAACCCGAGCACAAAGTACTACAAGTGTACATGTGTAAGTACACCTGTACTTCTGCTTGTTTGATTCAATCAAGTTAATAAACGTTGTAAAGATAGCTTAAAAAGTTAAGATAATCTTTACAATATAAATGTCACGGCTTAGACATAATGGATACACGCGTTTAAACTCGACGGACCACACAACCTCTAAACTAATAGCTTTTACGCAAAACTATGCTTTAATTCGATTAGGTAAATACTATATTTGATCATCATTACTTTATCAAATCTGCCGCATCTAAATAACAACGGTGTCCGTCATCTAATGACATTTACTAGGTATCTGCCTGCCACTTATGAATTAATTAAAGTATAATGAAACCGGAAATCAAATCATTTTTTGCTCTCACTTTAATGAGAGCCAAATGGACTTTTATTTTTAAAATTAAATTACTTCGTTGTAGAGTAACACAGTAGAAAAGCTCATGATCCCACTGGCACGTAATTCTATATGAATTAGTAATAATATCGATTAGTTATCGTTCACATAAATTGCTTCACTTAATCTAAAAAAAAGCTAATTTCGTGCATTTTTGCATTCTGAAACTTTTAAATGTAACATGGTTGCAGTATCTTTAAGATTATATTTGTAAAGTGTACAAACTCGGTAATTGTGACAGGTTGTACAGTCGGCTGAGCAATGTGTATTCCTCCCCCCGCCGCACGCGGTGTGCACAGAGTGACAGGTGACAGGTGCGGTCTGCGCACAGCCGCACGGGTGAAAGTCATCACCGCACCGCTTCCGTTTCCTTTGAGATATCACTCTCAAAGTAAGCTTAGATTATAAAGTTAGCCATTAGATGGAGCATTCTGTTTAACCCTCGACATAGCCATCTGACTTTTGCATTGTTATTTTTCTCATTTGATGAATTCAAACTTTAAACGACGACAGGAAGTGGTAAATTACGGTTTCCGTGAATTTGCATATTGGGGGGAGTTTTTATGTTGTAGGGTATTCGGCAAACGGAAGTTTATGGAAAATAATGGCTTCTTTTGCCTTAATGGCAGACGATGTTGTGAAATTAATGTATTTAATTATTACATATTGGAACATGTGGTTCGTACATAACTCAGGCATTGTTTTGGGAAAATACGATTACCTAACTACCATTGTTATTAGTGTTTATATTTATTCAATCTGTATTACATTAAAATGAAACTGCACGAGACGTTCGGTTGCATCATCCGCCGACAAAGCTTTGCTGAGAAATTTAGCTTCAGTGAAAGTGCTTGTTTAAACAGATATTTAGTCGGTCAACGACTCACTGAGAAATTTGCTCTACCATAGTTCGTGAACTTGAGTTACGCAATTTTCTCGAATAACTCTTTTCCTTAGAATCCGAAAAGTTATAGTCATCTGGTCTTCAACAACTTTAATCTCTTCGATACAGTAACTTGTATAATTACAAGTCTTGTTATCACTATTGTAACATCAGTTAAATAATAGCCAATAGATTATATTACCAATAATTAAATTTAACTTTTATAAGTTTAACGCGAAATTAAAATCTAACTTCTGTTTGTAGTATATTCGAGTATCGACATAGTGCTAAAATAAATGTTAAAAATATTTCTTGTAATTCAAACATCTTATAATAGCGGTAAAATCTTGGCGTACATTACTGATTTATATAAATTTCCTTTTGTCACTTTCCTTCATATTTCAAATCCGGCTCCGTATTTTCACTCATGACGCGTAAAGCCTATCATTGAGTCACGACACGCATTACCTCTTAATGATCGCATCTCTATGATATTAACTTTACAATATTGCTTGTAGCATACACAACTTTCAATTCCATAAAAGGCACGACGTTATTGTGTTGCGCTAAACTTGTCTCTCTTGACAGATGCTCATAACTGTACGAGTTTGATTAATATAATTTACCTAATTGTAATACTTTGTGACAAATTTTCATATTAAAAATACTGCAATACGTTTAACTGATTTTTTATACTACTTTGACCTATTTACTTCATCATTTAATATATGAATACTAGTATAGAAAACTCTAATTAGAGTTGTCTAAATAAGTATGAAGATGCGTGTAAAATTATGATTACTATTCAGTCTGAATTATCATCGCATTGCTTTTTTATATTGAAAGTCCCTGTCAATATGCGTAAAGGTATACCTTTACGCATATTGACAGGGAGTTTCAACCTATAGGTTATAGGTAATTCGGTACTAATAATACGGTAATACCTATAGGTAATTCGATTACCGAAATATATAAACTTAATTGATACGTATGAGCGTTTATGCAGTTAGTTTCCAATTGTCGGGGTGTTTTGTGGATGTGTTAACGGAATCATTAGCCTAGTTGAACATGAGTGGAAAAAACTGAATAATCTTGTATCGCTCACCGCTGTACTGCACGAGCCGTATGCGTTCTGTTCTACGCATTGATTTTATACACGTTAAAACTTAGAGATTGATTGAAACAATACAATGTATTTGAAACGGTATATAATGTACTAGTCAGTAATATTGCTATGCCGCTCGTTACCGATGAAAAAAAACAGAGATAAAATTAATGTCCTTAGTTCATACAGTTGAAGTTCAAGGTTAGTGACAAATTGTATCATCAAATAGTATAGCAAGTATGCCATCAAAGATAGAACAATGCTACCAAAAATCAGGATTTTGAAAAATTTAAATGATTTACATTTACTAGTCTATTTCGTGCTATTGCTTATTTTATTCTCAAACTAAAATTATTGACAATTATTTTATTATCTGCTGATATTACCTCACAATTATGTATATCGTAAGCCGTAACATTGAATCATGGAAAATAATAGTTAAATTGTTTTCTTTAAGGTAATAGCTGCTTAGGATAACTGTCTTTAATAAGCTACATGCGTTAACTTAACTACCAAGAAAGTGTGCGTACGCGAAGCGAGCTTTTAACGTTCCGTTTATTTTAAACTTGTCTCCCATCTCTACTGCTGAACGAAGCGCAGTCTAATCGAAATCAATCAATTGTTACTAATTTAATGGCTGTTAATAATTTCGGGACCAATGCGACATTTATTTATTATTCATGCCTTCGCTAACATTTCCCGAGATAAGAAAATATGTTTGTATTGTTTGATGAATTAAGCTTGTTTGTAACAAAATTACTCTAAATCCTTTTGTGTTCAAATTAACAAATATTAACTATCATTACTACACTTCATCACTAGTTTGATCTTGTACAAAATTAATGTAATTTAAATGAAAAATACGTAATATGTCAAGTCACGCGTACCCAATATTATTTTAGTTCTAAACAGTAACGTGTAACGTTAGCATTAACGCTACATAATGCTGTAAACTGTCATTATAATCTGACCACATTTGCTGTTCACTTGAAAAACGGTATCGCTACAATAGACGGTATATCACATCATTATCACCGCGCCACACTCTAGAGGGATGACAAGCACAAATATTAAAACCGTTCAAAAATAATTTCATATTTGAAACATAAAGACTAAATGAAAAATATGAAATTGAAAATACATTCAAGGTCTGTTAGTAAAAGTGTATCGAAAATTTGGTTTAAATTTTCACCTGGTAAATTCTATTAATAAAATTTCGACTCACCCGTATAAGGAGCGCGATCGCCAGTAGTAGACTAGTCCTCTTCATAGTACAATGCGGCGATCGACAGCCTGCAACCAACGAACACGATCAGTCGAGCACAAGAGCGGCCCGCGCGGGCAAGGCCTAGCGCAGCGGCGGAGTTACGGCCATACCGCTGTAGCGATGACTGCACTAGTGTTGCCCCAACCTCCCCCTACCTCAGCCCCACTACAGCAAGTGGGGCTAAGTGACCCAGTGACCGAGTGCAGCGCGCCGTGCCGCCGGAACTGCACCGGTTGTGTTTGCGGTTGCACTGCGCGTGCGCCGATCCTCTGCAGCGAGGAAACCGCGCGGCCTTCACCTTACACGAAGGTCGCCAATTCATTCTCAAATATGTTCTTATACATTTTTTTTATTTCAGAAACAAAAAAGGATCTTTAATTGTTTAATTTTGGTTTTCTTATAATTTCAAAAACATCTTCGTCTGTTTTGTTACAATTTGACTTGTTTAGACTTTTTTGTAATTGAGATATTTAAATGCGGAAATAACTGATCTTCTTAACATATTTAATATATTTACATAATTTATATTCTATTTTTCGCGGCACGAAAGGTCTTGATTATTTATCTCAGATTTGTGCGTTTTTTTATTATTACGAATGAAACGCTAAGGAACGCAGTTCTGTCGACGTGCGGGCAGGCGCGTCGACGATTTCACCCTATACTGCTGGTTAGAAAGTCTCATCTCGAATCGAGTCTCCAACATTGCTTCGCTATTGGACATATTAAGTCAATGTAACGGAACACGAAACATCTCTTACTATTTTATCTTCTTAAAACATTATATGCTAACGCAAGTAAAATATTATCAATTTTTTATGGTAAAATTTGGGACAATTCACATACAAAATTAAAAGCCGTTGTACGGTTTCTCTTTACGGTTTTTCTATTTAGATAAAATGTACCTGTGTAAGTCCGTGACTATATAGCATACTTTAATTATCAAATTAATATAAAATGAATGGAAGGATAACGATTTGAAGACACGTCTTGTTAGAAATCGGCATCGTCTTCGAAAACTTGCTTAGAGAAGACTATAGAAATTTAATACAATAAAAAGTAAACGAAGCTTTTAAACTATCCTTAACATTCTAACATTTAACTATAGTCGAAAAATATAAGCTTCCTTAATGTGTACAATTATTAAAGAAACAAACAAAGATATAAATAAAACACAACAAAGGAGGTTGTATAAAACCTGTCCATGCGAAATTGGCGTAGTTATATCAATGTGTTTCGTGACGGGTCTAGTTGCCGGTGATTTTTTTCTCGTCGGCTGCACCCACCTGACTGGAACTAGGCTGCCGGTTACTTGTAAGAAAGCGGACCCTCGACAATTTTCTATTTTCATATAATCTAAACGCGTATTATCATAACAGTTTCCATTAAATGAACTTGTCAGATTAATCAATAAAAACTCTACTAGAATATATGCAATTACACGGAATACGAAGAAATGGATACGGCATGCGAGATTATATCAAAAATAACAGCTGAGATAAATCAGATTTAGCAAAATCAGTTTAAATATAAAAACATCGAACGTTATAATTTGTAAGAACTGTCAAACTGTCAAAAGCTATTTCAATAGAAGAATACTGTTATTACAATGCAAATATAACAAGTATAAAACTATTCATATTTTTCTAGTCACGATTAACTCACTACTTTGACAGGTTATAAACTATAATAAAAAAATCTAACGAATTAATTTATATACAAAGCTTTAGCGTTTGCTTACAACGAAAATGATGATTGATGATTTCTGATGAGATATTTATTATCGGATAAGATTCCATTAAAGTGAAATTCCTAAATATAGTAAAATTGGTTATACAACAACGGAATGTAGTGTACAATTATTTGAGAAATGGAACTAATTGCTCTGTCAAAACAGCCATTAGTAGACGTCAGTTTGGGAGTGGACAGCTTTATCCAATTTACTCGCACATAGATCAACGTCTAAATTCAGTGAAAGCTGATATGTTATTTATGAGCTACGATTCTTTAAAAACTGAGAATAAAAAATATTGTTATTAAAATTAACAACAACAACAACATAAATCAATACAGGTAAATTGTATTTACAGCAAAGGGATGCATTTAATTCTAATACACCAAAATTGAAACAGAGAGGTTAAAAGAACAGCTGAAAGCAAAATGCAAAGAAGATTAAATTCTAATAAAATAAACTATAACATTGTTCGAAGTATTTCAATTATTTTCTAATTTACTATTCGATATTCAGTATAAAACGCAAATACGTATTTATAAATATTTATACGTATATCACTCATAACTCGCGAATGATTTTATATTGTGCGCATTATACATGAAAAAGACACCCGTAGTCATGTTCAAATTTCACACGAGATGATCGACAAAAAGTGTCGTGACTCGCCGCTTTTTATTCAACTTTCGTTTTCTATCCACACTTATGTGTAACTTCACAAGTCAATACAATCGTCACTTATAATCAACATTTTGTATAACAATCAACTTTTTTTTTATCACCGGATTATAATGGATAATTTCATAATTAGTTACACTTTTCAATAGCAACAAGAATAAAGAGAATTTAATCGTCAGTTTTCTAGAGATGCCGTTATGATTGTGCACTGCCAGTGCTCGTAACTGGCCGCGAAGAATTTTTTTCTACTAACGATCGTAATATTTGCAAAATCATGGCGGGAAATGCAGTACAACGTTTTACGTTATCTGTAGCATCTTCTAAAAAGATTTCTATTTCTGTGTTCGCGTCTGTCAGTTAATACGGAAGAAAGTAGTAAGATGTGGCGCCGATTTAACACGCTTATCATTTTAAGATAATTATAACTAGAGACTACCATTAGAAACAAAAGAAATAAAGATTAATAACAGATTTGAATGTGCAATTCGAATTTCGTGTCTTTAATTCCTTATAAGCAAAAGTACTTTTAATTAGTCAGTAACGAGTTACTCGTAAGTTTCTCTTAATGACCAGGTATAGTCCGAAAATTCTCTACGCTATTATTGTTGCAGCGTTAGAAAGTGAGTGAGATTTTCACGGATTCAAAGTTAGGTTTCACGGCGCCCTTGACTATCTCATATCTAAACGAGCCAAAGATTGTGTGTAGAAAATGATGTTTTATATGTCAAGAATTCTGTGTGCGGAATTGACTGACACGGAATTATTTTTGAGGTTATTATAACTATAAAAAACTTAATTTGATAAAAATCTCTTTAGACTAAATTTACGAATATTTGCATTGATTTAAATAAGGTTTAATGTCCCATAAGAGAAAATATTCGCGATATTTTAAAATGATCTGTTTTCAACTACAATTTAGTTATTTTTATCGTTCACATTCTTACAGATTTCTCTCGACATCTCATGTGTATGCAAAAACGGAAAATAATCGTTCACTATTGAAGCGTAACCAACAACAGTATAAATTGCTATCGTGCATCAACACGTTCATTGAATATCTATGAGACGGTGCATCATTAGTTTTGCTGACTTTCGTCTCTTCAATCTTATATTTGCGGTAAACTCTTTTTAATGAAAAAATGTCTCATTTCTTTAGTAACAAAATACATTATTTAGCCTACATTTTTCTTAGCGTTTATAATAAATCAAAAATTCGTTTCTAATTGAACGATAAATCTTAAAATGAATACAATTATAATTAATGAAATGCATAAATATGAAATGACAACCATGCAAAATGGCGATATGTCTTTGATTCATTGCAAAAAAAAAAATTAACATCGTATATAACGTAGTACAAGAACGTGACAATGTCATCTAAAATGCCTCTATTTTTTATGTGTTGTTTTCATTGTACACAAAAGAAATCTGAGCTTACAACGGCGGAGTGTGGCCGCATAATCTCCTAACGCCAAATTCTTGCCTCAATACCTCGATACTCGCGCTGGTTGGCACTGATTGATACCCGACGCACGTAATGAGGCGGATTTGCTTATAAACCATCCGTGTGTATTAACTACTGATCACAAACAAAATACCAATACAAATTTTTGAAAAATGAGAAAGCTTGCATACGTTGCTGCATCATTAGTTGAGCTTTTCTACACATTTCTTTGGAGACTGCTATTTTTGTGCCAACAGAACTGTTTTGATCTCTTTCATCTGAATACGGAACGAATCCATATGGAAATCCTAAACTCAATATTAAAAATTACTATGGAGCTAAAATGTCACTCTATTTTCATAAAATTAACCTACATTTATTTTTAAAATATGCTGATTAGTTATCAAAATAGTGTTGGTATTTCGACAGTCAATCAGTGTAATTCGACATCGACCTACACCTGCGCGCATTATTTAGTGTGACGTATCTATTAGGTGATTCGACGCTGCGACGCGGGCTCAAGGTTACGTCGCACAACACTTTCTCCGCGGCAGTTCAACGCTCCTCGAATTCTGCATCTCAGTATCAATGGCGGAACTCCCGAACGCAAACACAAATACAAACAAAACCCACCCCTATTCCCAAAGCAATACCATCTAATTTCAAAACTAAGGATATTCAAAGATGATATCCAGCGACTTTAACGTTCAATGCCCATGTTAATGGCACCGAGAAACGTAACGCGTCCCACTTTCTCTTTTAAGCACGCAGTAGTCTCTTTCTTTCGAGTAGCGACCATACATGGGGAAGTGAGATGACGATATGTCAGATACTGCGCCTGGGAAGCTGGGCAGATCGCTTTCTTCGCCGCACTTGGCATTGGCGGTGCACGGGGTCCGGTAACTTTCGATAGTGCGATTGTCGATTGTGTGAGTTCGTCTCGTATGGTAACCATTTGACTTTGATCGATCTCTGAATCTCGATTCAATTACCTGACGTCGATTGCGCAATCGCATACGCCAACGTTTTGTTGTATATCATTACATTTTTGTTACCTTAACGACGTAATAACGTTATAGGAAGTTAGATTTCAGAACAATTGAAACAATAGGATGTTTGTTATTTTGACTGGCAGAATTGATACAAGACATTTTCTGACGTTAAATGATCAATCTCTATAAACTCCCCTAGTCCAAAAAAGCTGTAGTAGGGTATAAAAAAATCGCTCAATATTTGGTTTTCCTGTATATTTTTCCTTTAAATTGTGCTAACGATAGATAGATAAGTAGCCAACATAATTTAATAGTATTTAATATTTTATTGTCATGATTTATTAGTAAACAAAATTAACCTCAATAACAAACTCGATAGGCTGTTCTACTCCTAGTTTATATAAATAGAATCCGTGTCGTATTAAAATATTGGAGCAATATTCTAAGAGTTCTAATTAGCATATAGCTTGAGAGCTATGACTTATGTATCGAAGCTTTGTGTGAATATTAATCAGGAGCCGATAAGACTTTTCCGTTCAACTTCTTGATATCTAGATTAATTTAAATTGGTATACGACCAGAATGTAAGAGACGAATGCAAAGATATTTATAGACGGTTACTGTTAAAATATAGAGAGATTGATCGTATTTTATTTTAGCAAGGTAATGAAAACATTAATCCGCTAATTAATGAAGAAACGAAAGAAAAGGAAAGCTTTTTGGAATCTAGATCTAAGAGTCGCACAAGATAACACAAAAAAACTAATTCGTTTCCTGAAGCCAATTTTCACATTTGTAATCTCGCAACCGGAACCTCTGTCTGGAGAAAACTGCATCCGCTCTGCAGCGAAGCGTTACGCTCAGTAATTCCCAGACAAATGATACGTGGCTATCAAATAACAAGCCTTCGTGAAAACTCTCTAACAAACATACTTTGCTCCTGACAAAAATCCTATCAATCATATATTTGAGATAAGAGTTTATACTTTCAGATTGTTTAGATTAAAATCCTAGTAATGATGTAACAATCTATACTAATACTATTACAAAGGAAATATTTGTATTTCTGTATTTTTGTATGTATTGGATTCACGTAAAACCAAATGGACCGATTTTAAAAATTCTTTCGCCATTAGAAAGCTAATTTATCTGTGAGTAAAATAGGCTTTTTTACTTTTTTAAAATTGTCGCAGGCAACAGCTATATAAAAGCGCGAGAAATTTCAGAGGCAAGAGTCTGAAAAATCTTTATTTATTTTATAAGAATTGTTAAATAAATAAATCATAATTACTTGCCAAAAACATGTAAATGTATTAGATTATTCTTAATAGATTTTTTTTATACATTATGCCATTTTATTGTATTCGTTTCTAAGTAAACAATTTCTTATAGAAGGAGGGCTGTGGTCTTGTCACATTAAAATGCGTGCTACGCACTACAGCGGGATCTTTCATCTTTTTACAACCCATTAATAGTAGTAAAAAGATAACAATTTGTATTTTACATATAAATTAGTAAAACTTTGCAAATTTTTCTGAACATTAAGGAACATATAAAATTAATTTAACAGATGACAGTTTTGATTATTCATGAAGAAAACTAGAACTAGGCTAATTTTTTAAAGTAGGACGGCAATATATTATAGATATCTATCATTTTAAATAATGGAAAGTAATATATCTCATCAATCTATTTAATTAATGCAATCTCGTATTTAACATTAATCTACTTTTAATTAGAAACCTACCTTATTTAAGGCAAAAGAAAATGTTTCGCGTTATAAATTGTTAATACTGAAACCTAGACATTGATAAGCAGATTACATAAATACTTAAGTTCAGTGTTACCATTAATAAAGCATTCAGGTAGGGGGGCGCCTGCGCCGGGGCAGCGGGTCACGGAAGAGAAAGTCGGTTTATGGTCTCAAGGACGAGTGCGTCGCTCCCGCATTGCGCAACCTCCGAACATAATTGATGCCTTTGCCACTGAACCTTCCCGCGCTATTGTGTAGCAATCATAATGCTGCAGCTATTTAAGGACGTTGACTCCGACACGCTTTCTTTCAACTCATCAAATACTTAAGATGATTGTTACAATTTACTTGTGAAATAAGTAAGTGTACTTCAGTATCTTACGAAATATTTTCTGTGCTTAGAACTGCTTTATAGACCTGGTATTTTAATAATTAAATGGATTTTAGTGTTTTTGTATAACCGTTATAAGAATGAGAGAGTTGTGAAGGTTATGAGCTTAATTTAGACATAAAAAAGATATAAAAAAAACATAAATGTAAACAAATATTAATCCGCAGATTTAAACGGTCTAAACAATAGTAATCTTAGAGTTACACTTAGATATTACGTTTAACTGTTATTGTCTTCTGTTTAAGATTTTCTCATGCAACATTGTACGTATAATTAGAAATTCTAAGATAAAACAAAGACATTAAACTTGAGAACGTCGCGGTCACGATCCTTTAGAGTTCACTTTCACTCGTGTGATTCACTAAATGGCCTTACAGATGTATTACGTAAGCCCCTACTACGTTCCCACTCGCACTTAGGTAATTACAACGGGAGAAAGTCGATATTTCGTCGAGTAATCGAGTACAAAATATGAGTTCCATTTCCGAACTTTTTACGAACGAATTGTTACGTAAATAAATTGAGATCGTATGTTGCGTAACCGAATTTATTTTGGAAATCGTACGTCTTTCTAACTGGCAAACGAATTAATTCTATTTAATTATTTTATACTTACAATTTTATCTTGGTGGCATAAAGGCACGACAGAGAGATGAAAACCTGAAACAAATAAGATAAAATTAATCTTACTAATATTATAAATGCGAAAGTTTAGATGGATGGATGTATGTTTGTTAGAGTTTGTAGCCTAAACGGCTGAACGGGTCGTGATGAAATTTGGCATATATGTAGAGGATAGTCTGGAAGAACACATACGCTACTGACTTTTGTTTATTTATTTCCACGCGGACGAAGTCGCGGGCGAAAGCTAGTAGGTAATAAAGCTACAAACAAGTATGGATATTATCTAATTGTCTATGCCAGTGAAATCGTCCTTGGTACAACAATGACGTTAAAACAATGAGCTATTTATGCGATAAGCCGACTTCCCGCCTCCGTCGCCGGAAACGCGCGAAAGTGAAAGCATTTTGTTTTATCTGTGCCTGTCAGGTGTAATATAAAATGATAAATTACCTTAACTCGAGCACTATATTTAAATAACTTGTTTAAGATTATTAGTGACGCACGCATAGTTATTTTATATTTAAGTACTGAGGAATCTCTTATGTGAGAGACTAGAGTATTATTTAACGTCATCTTTTCCAAAGTAACACTAGCTATAGTCCATTTTAACAGTGGTAGAGCCCGCTTTAACATCTTCGCACGAATGGGTCGGCTCGCCTGGTGCAATACCACGACCACACAGAAGACAGGCGTCAAGTGGGAGCAATCCCGCGTTTCGTCTGATGAGTGTGGTGCCGGAAGACCAACTTAAGTCCCTTTTCCTTCCCACTCTTTTTCTCATAAGAATGGGATGGGAAGGGAACGTGGATTTGTCGGTGGCAGAGACGCATAGGAAGAGGAAATATCCTCTTTATGTGCGTCGATTAAGGGTAGGCAACGCATCCGCTATTGCGAATGTCTATGGGCAGCGGTCGCTTCGCCAGTTTGGCGGATTTTGGTGGCCGCTTGCTCGTTTGCCACTTTATAATATAAAAAAAAAAAAAATTTACGTCATATCGTAATAATATGAAATAGTCGTATACATAAAAACATAAGAGTTCACAGGCTTCGATGACACAGTTGTTGAACACTTGATTGAACTGGTTCGATCCCCGACATGTACTATCTTTTTCGAAATTCGATATTCATAATTTGTACCTACATCTATACGATGTCCTTAACATTATCCGATGGAAAACATCGTTATGCAACTTTACATATCTGTACATAATTAAAAGATATGTGTTAAGTCAACCAACCTGCATTGGGCCCGCGTTGTTATCTATGACCTGGTCACTTAACTTAGAGTACGCTTAAAGCCCTTCAGTGAGGACGTATAGTAAGCTGACGATGACATAATAGTAAACCGTATTTAGTGGTTACTAGCTGTTCCCGTGCGGCTTCATCCACGTGAAATTACAAAAACGTTATTTCATTGTTTACATTTGTCACATTCTCAATTGCAAATGTCAAAATTACCGTTACCATAATGACCTTGCTTCCTTATTGTTGGCAGCTTGTAGTTTATGGTCCCTTTCCGAAATGAAGGTTTTTTCAATTTATTTACCCCCTAAGTTTAATAGGCTGAAAATATACAGCCTAAAGGCTGTCGTAAGTATAGGGCTTTTTATTAAAGAAAAAATATTCAAAAATATGCTGTGATTGCTGGCATCATACGCCATGAAGTAGTGTGTTGTTTATTTTATTAGTATAGATAAAGGTATAGCTTAGTTATAATTTAAACTATAGATCTTATTGTAGTTCAAGTAATTTATATGACAATTATTATAGCGAATTAGCAAATTGACTTATTATAGGAATATAGAGATAAATCTTGTCAAAATATATCTCACAAAACTAGTTAGAGGAGAGAAGCCGAAGGGCGACAACGACTTGATCTAGTGCATTATTTATTATGGAGGCGATTTCTCGAGCGGTACGAGATTTCTCCACTTTCATCTCGTCTCGCGTTTACAGTACGGGTACGCAACATTCTCAATGATCAATACATTATTCAATTAATCGCCGTTTACGAATTCGTTTTATATTTTTTTCGATAAGAATTATTAAAACAGAGATATTTTCGAGAGAAATTTTTGTACTTTAAACGTAAACTTCAATGTTAAACCCGTAAATATATGTTTATTGTTAATTAAATTAAATGATATAATGTTAACTTAATATACAACTAAAATAAAAAGTATTTCTACAGTTAAGAAAGCTGAGAGCCTCTTTATTGTAATGTCACGAGTTACCTTAATTAATTATAACCAGTTTATATTGATTTTTTAAATGTTTTATATTGTTATCTCTACATTATAAAGAAATGCGTTTAATCGATTCTTAAAAATGTCGGTTTTCGACTTTTGTAACAGTTTAATGGTGAGATCACGTTAAAATAACAATTCTAAAATTCATAAACTCAAAAATTCTCCGAACAAATACAATCTTTTGTTCAAGCAGTCATAGATCAATTATTCGTATGTTTAGTTAAACATTATTCGATAATGTTAAAATCGATAAAATAAACGGTTAGATTCGGCAGCGCTCCCAAAGCTACGGATTTATCTTGATGTCTGATGAGTTAACCACAATGTCTTTCACAAAAATAATAAAGTTAGTTAAGCTAACACATCTAAGAAACCAATAACCCTGCGGCTATATTGAATTTAACTCAGACAAAGACGAAATTACTTAGTCAATGGGCAAATTAAATATAATTTTATTTGCCTTTCACTTGGCTTATTACCAAATAAATTATAGTGTACTAGCTTTAGCCCGCGACTCCATCCGCGTGAAATTAATAAAAAACAAAAGCGAGTAGCCTATGTGTTCTTCCGGACTATCATCTACGTCTATACCAAATTTCATCGAAATCCGTTCAGCCGTTTAAGCTACAAACTCTAACAAACATCCATCTAAACTTTCGCATTTATAATATTAGTATGATTGATACTCATTTGTTTCTGTTGCCGTAGGTTTTCACAGATTATTTTAAGCACATCAATTCCAAAAGACAACTAGAGTAAAGATGTCTCAGCCGTGTGAACCCACGGTTAGTGTTAAGAGTAAATCGAACATATAAGTGGCAATAACAGTTACAGATAGCTAAGTGAGACGGAACATCCGGTATAAACATCGTAGCTTGCCCAACATAACTAGAGCAAAATAATTTCGTATACTTTCTAGTAACAGGTTTTTATTTGTTTAGTTGCAAATTAATAAAGATAAATCATCTAAACATCTAAGAAACTTCTAAAAAATCCCTTAATTTCACCTTTAGTAAATTAACGACAATCTTTAATTATTACATGATTTAACAAAAAAAATGTACCATGAAGAATCTAGTTTCAGGCATGATTTTATACAGTAAAAGGCTAACATCGCCTATGTTCTGTTCTGTTCTAAGTGTCAACTGCTGCTGAATCTATACAAAGACATTCTTATTCAAATAATTCGTGGTAAATGATCCGGCAGTGGAATTCGACGGTTATAATACAAAGTTATAAAGTGCAGTAAAAGTGAAATGCGTTGATTTTCCCTGCATTACAAATGCGCAAAGCAGGGATACGGGCGCTATCTGCTCGTTATGATCTATACGGGTAAACTCGTTTATTATGCTTATTTATTGAGAATATAAAATCATATTATTGTAGAGTAAATGATAAAGGTACTTTCTAAATGAAATGTTTAACAAATAACATACATTTATATTGTAACTAGCTGTTGCTCGCGACTCCGTCCACGTGGAATTGAAAAAAACAAAAGTGAATAGCCTAAGTGTTGTTTCAGACTATCCTCTACATCTATGCCAAATTTCATCGTAATCCGTTCAGCCGTTTAGGCTACAGACTCTAGCAAACATCCATCCATCCATCTCAATTTTCACATTTATAATATTAGTAAGAAGTAAGATTGCGTAGACTAGACTATACAAGCGAACTTTATTATATTACCAAAGGATATGTACAATCCCTGAATTGACGAGGTTTTATGCGAAATTACAGAATTGTTAGTATATATGCTTAGTTATGGAATTGTTGGGAATGCCCTTAAAAGGTAAAATAAGTGAAAGCCTATAAAAATATTCATATATTGTCAACGCATTATTATATAATATTAATTTTGTTACGTGTGTGACATAACTATTATGCGAATAATTTATAGGAAATTTCATATTTATAAAAAACTTTTCTTTTAATTCAATATTCATATATTCATTGTTACATAATACTGGGCTATAAATATTACGCGTTTCATTAAAATTCAATAGAGAAAAAAATAACGTTTCATAAAAACTATTATTTTTAACTGTTTTGTTTAATGTGAATAATATTAACACTTTTATGTAGGAGTAAGTAATTATTACGTTAAACAAAAGAGTCTAAAGGGCCTGGAAAATCAGGCTCACTAGTATAAAGTATCTTTTAAATAAAAAAATATATATATTTCCAAGGCAAAGCCGCGGTTACGCTTGGTTTGTGGTCATTTCTCCTAAGAAATCTAGGTTCACCTCGCAAATATATTATAATACGTATCAACAAAATAGACAGAAATAAACATTAAATGGAACACAGATTAAAAATTAAAACGTTTTCAAATATTTTAGGATCCTCAATGTATTTTAAAATTTTCAACTCGATAAAATCTATAAAATTAGAAATAAACGGAAATATGCAAACTTTCTTTTACATTCCAACTGCCTATAGACATGAGATGGGAATCATCAAGTTTTTTTTCAGACGTCAGAAAGTTTCTAACGATAAACATCACACAAAAAGTTTGATTACTCAATGACTTTTAGTTTACTCAGAGTAAAAAAAAGTACACTAGATCATAACTTTTCAGAAAGTGTAAAAACGAAAATCATCTATATTCTCAAATAAGCCTTCCTATCTTTTCATGACAGAGATAGTAATTGCTAAATAATTTACTATTGTAATTTAATTATATTAACTACAACGCTTTACTTGTTATATAAAGCACACAAAAAACGGTACTGATAGACATTCAACTTTATAATCGAGTCGCAGTACGGATTTATAACTCGACTTATTTCCCAAGATAAAAGAAAACAAACCCCAATTACAAACCGTGTTTAAGACAATACTGTTCCCGTAGCGTGTAACATACCTTACTAAGGACCGCCATACACGCACAGAGCGAAGAAGTTGATTACTGCAGAGTGATGCCGGCTGTATTTTCTTATAAAGAATTTCCGTCGACCGTTTTAAGGTATGTGTATAGAAGCCCTAATATTCGTAGAACAATCACTTTTTCTCTACAACTAGCACTTGTTAATTACCATCGATGTAATTAAGATAATATACATAAAAGATTTTTCGCTTAACTTAAGTTTCACTTAGATATATTTGTTAGATAGTAAACATTTAAAACCGAAGGAAAATTCAACTTTTGTTCTCTATTATAATTAATGTTATTTTTTAAAACAATAGAATCTTGCAGATTGCATTTGTTTCAAACGTGACAAATAAAAAAAGTACTTTCTTTTAAGTTGTTCTCTACAGTTAAAATTGTCACAATATTCGTTTTGCGTATTTTGTTTTTATTTACTATTCGAAATTCACGCTAACGATCGACATAATCAATGTAGCGAATAAATATTGTAAACGCGGCATATAATGTAATATATAATTGTAATAAAAAATACTTTTAACTTTCAGATCTAGGCAGATACATAACTCAGTCGCAGGTCAACAATTTCAAGATTCTTGATGAGAATTAAGATAATTCCGACAAATGATCGTAGCCGTGTCTCCGAATGATTAAAATCTAGGACGCGACGTTAAATATTCTGATGGTCCCAATATTTTTACCGAAGTGTAATTTATGTACTTTTATATGGTGATAATGAAGGCAATTGGCGTGTAATCGCTGAACCCCGTAACTATGCAATGTTATATTCCTTTTTACTTCAATTTTAAGTCAAATATTTATCCTATAAAATAATTGCAAGAAAAAAATACTATTTACAAACCAATTGTTGGTAATTTTTCGTAAATGATTGTTTTGCAAATGTTGGTATCGTTAAAAGATGATAAATACTAGTTTGTGACTAGTATAGAAGCAACTACATTACTTCTACTGTTAACGTTAATTAAGATGTCCTAAAACGTTACAGAGAATCGCACAGAGTGGAGAAACACCCTTCGAGAGATTGTCAAGGAGAGTGGTCGCAACCCTCAGGAATGAGGAAACGATTCGTAGAGAGAGAGAGAGAAAACGTTACCCATCTTAGCAAGTCAACTAGTCTTAACAAATTGTACAATTAATATTAATGTCTAACTCTACATTTCTTTTTATGTCTGCTTCAAGTTTGCAGCTGTTATGTACCAGTAAGAAAGAAATGTCTGGAAAGGATTGTTTAAATAACGTGTCAAATTAGTCGTTGTTCAAAGATGACACGATAGGAGCGCTGAGGAACGCACAGACTGACACACTGACTCGCTTTCCATCGCGCCGACTTCGACGAGCAACGCCTCATGTGGTATCAACACGCTAACATCATGTGTAAAGACGGAATAATTTAATTTAACATAAAAAATGTAGAATTTCTTAAATATTATTGACCAATATTGGCTTCTTAAAAACAGGAATCCTGGTTAAATCGTCAAGGCAACACTGATTGATGTAATTATCCATAGTGTGCAATAAAGATATTCTTTTTTCTTATTCTATTCTTATTCTTAATATTGCTCGTAAACATACGCACTACGCTCGTGGCGTATATTTGTGGTTTTAAACGTTCCATTACTGGAATGACTGCAATAGTTTGTGTGATAGTCCATCCCCTAACCATTGTTCTAATGGCCCTTCATTTGTTTACAATTACTAAAATATTTACAAACATGCGTGTCAACACACTAAATAATAATTATGTTCAGGCTAGAAGAAAAAACGCAAAACCTGTTTATGTTGTAAGTAAATAGTTTAATCAGTTTTGAAATTAGAATTATTTAAAAGTGTACTTAAAGTCGTAGTAATTTTTATCCGAAGTCTTTTAATCCCATGAATATTTATTACGTAATTACATATTAGAATGCTCAGCTTATGATATGATTTGCAAGTTTTCGACAAATTAAAAACGCTCATTAACTTGCTTTCTCCGTAAAACTTCCGTCGTATTAAGAATTATCTCGCAAACATATTTACGTGTTAGAAGAGAAAGTGACGTTTTATTTAAGCACATATGTAACTAATGGAGAAAAAAAATTGTAATACATAATATCTGACGTTTTTTAACCTTTAATTCCATAAAGTCCAGAGTAACAAGCAAATTAATAAATCTAGTGAAGTAGTTTATTTCATATCCAAAAATATGATTACTAAAAAAAAGATAGTTTTTTCCTACAAAACCTCCTTCGAATTAAGGGTTGAACTAAGTCTTTTAGTGGGAATTTTAAACATATTTCTCAACATGTTTCTCAATGTTTAAATAAATAATCTTAGTTGATGGCAAACCACCGTGAAGCATATAACAATGTTTCAAAACGCGTCTGCTCACACACAATGTACGGGAAGTCCTACTGTGTAAGATGCGGACGAATTTCGCAACACGCACTTAGTCGCATCTGTAACAACTAACAAGTAACAACCGTGTAGCTTTTGCTGCTACATCCGCTTGACAAATACGACGCGAGGTTCTACGCTGTTTAAGAGATTTCCTTATGCTGGGTTGCTGAAGTTTCCATTTATTTTATCATAACCTATTCATTAAGGAGTAAAAGGTTAGCATGGTATCGCATGTTACAAGGAGAACATTAGTTATGAGTGTGGAAGGGTACACCGGTAGAGGTAGACCTAGAAACAGATGGATGGATTACGTGAAAGATGACATGATCAAAAAGGGAGTGATGACTGAGATGCCATATGATAGAGTTATGTGAAGGACAGAAACCCGTTGCGCCGACCCTACTTGAGTAGGATAAGGAGGAAGATGATGATGAGCCCAGTGATTCATTAGTGTTAGGTTAAAATAAATTTCAAAGGTGTAAAACTCAAGCTACGTAGTTCGGAAACGAATTTCAAGAATATATCGAACTAAAAACACTAACGAATGGTTAAAAGTTGGTTGGTTGGAATGGTTAAACGTTTCCGTACTTATGTATTTCCGATGATCTAATTATGATAATTTCTTATTTAATAAAAGCGATAATTAATTCTACAAGCTTTTCCTTTTTCATGAAACATTAACAGATTCGATAAATTGTGACCAAACCGTAATGAAAATATGTATCTTTGGTATGTTTTCTTTAAGTGTTATTATTTAGGAAATTCTTTATAATTTTTTAATTTATTGTAGAAGAATTTAGCATCGCTATTACATTTTTAATTTAACGTATAGACGTTAATGAGAAACCCCGCAAAACGCTTTACGCGAGCTTGTGTGACGCGCGACCTACTTTCTTCGCGCGCCGCACCACATGTCGTTTCTACGCTACCGAACACCACTTGTCTCTTTATATACATCTAGATAAAGAGCATATTCCTATAAAATGTAAAGAACATGTCATGAAATAAGCCGAAGCCCATTGTGAACGCTCAAAACATGCAAATGCCTTTGCGGAAGATAATTTCGGTTGTGAGTGAAAGTGGAATTATGCAACTTTCTATGGTTGAAATTGTTTCGATAACATTCCGTATTTAATGTTGCATTTTTTTATAATCTAGATAAACATTATTAACTAATAAGTTTTATTAATATAATGCCAATATTTTATAGATTAATGATGGTTTAATGATTCAAATTTACAACCACTTAATTCGTTATTTAGTAAACAAATAAATATCTGATAAACGCAACAACATTGGCAAATTATTTGTGAATCAATCAATCCGCTATATTCAATTTTGTTCCCTTAAATTAAAAGAGTATAAAAATAATTTGAAAACCACAGCGAATTTTAATCACATGTCAAATTGTATTTTATCTTTAAAATGTCGATAACAAAAATATTAATTGTTCTGATCAGATCGCAAATAAGTAATCAACATCGATCATGTAAAAATCCAAATTTCAGTACCTTTTCAGGTGAGTTTTCAGCACTTCAAGATATCGAAGAAACAGTTTCAGGATAACACAGCGAGCTACCGATCACTGTTCCAGAGTTCACAACACACGTACACAGTCAGTTAGGGTCACTTTCGATTGTCACGGGGTAGGGCAAGCACTGCTCACCTCTCACTGTCGTGGTATGCACTGGCCGCGCCGGCTGCCCACCACAACGTTTTATACGCGTGAAAGTTGCGCCCGGCACGTCACTTCCACTCAGCTTAGATCCCGGATCGAGATTTTGGCGCGGTTCAGCTCGGTTTTGTAATGACGCTGATGTCAGTATGAATGGTTGGGCGGAATGTAAGGATTGTTAAGTCATATGTATCCGGTGTTGCTTAATCTGAGCGTCCGTTTGTAATATGTTAAGGATGTTAGTCATTACGTTTTTCTTAATTCTTTTTTCATGTATTTAAAGTTTTGGTGATGTAGGTTAAGGTTTACTAAGTAAATAGTAAAAAACACCTAACTAATATTGTAAATGCGATAGATGTTGCATTGAAGGGGTTAGACTTTAATATTTTAATGTAGAATTTTAGAGCGGATGAAGAAATGACAATAATTCACCTGTACCAGTATTTTGGTAACCAATAGATTTATGTACATATTCACATAAATTAATGCAATTATTTAATTGACTGAAATAACGACAAATATGAAATGCTCGAACAAAAGATTTCAACGCATTCGAGACATTTCACAATTGCGTAAAGTCGCCGAGAGAAAATCGTGTTTTAACAAGTCATCATGTTTTATTAAACAAATTTTTACTTGTACAAATTTTACTTAATTATCATAAACTTGAAGACGTGACGATAAAGTGGAGATAAACGACATGATCTTAATTTAAACAAAAAATATAAATATTCCTGAGCATAAATGCCTTTAAAGTTTAAACTGGTTAAAATTACATAATTTACAGGATCCTTCTGAAAATTCATCATACTCTTCCATTTATTACGGCTTTGAATCATAGAAGAATGAGTACAAACACCAATTTTGTGTATGTAGCTGATTTAAAAAGAAGAAAGTCGACATACGAATAGAAAATTCGCAGACCCGTTCAAAATAAAACTAGTTTAATTAATTTGTCATATTCACAATTGTAGCTACTGCGTGTGTAGCGGGTACGGGGTACGGGGTACGGTGTACGGGGTACGGGGAACGAGGTACGCATGTGAAACGTCAAAATGCAGCGGCGTCACTAATTACGACCGAGAGCATTATCTCAGATCATTCACCCGCCGTACTCCGAGCTCGAGCGGATTAAAACAGAAAGTAATACCAAATTCGTGCACCTTACAATGGGCAATTTATTCGATTTCACTCTTTTCGTCAATTTCATATTTCGGTGTGCGACGTCGCGGTTACGATGCGAATCTTACCCGTTTGCGTTAATGTTCATTCACACTTCCAGTATAATTGATATTAATTACTCTAACAATTTCATTTTAAAAATGATACCTGAACAACGTTCATTTCCAACTTGAAGTGCATTTAAGAATTAACTCTGTATTGGCTCAGTATTTGACAACAGTAAGGTGCGTATTCAGTTCCGAATATATTACCTGTAAATCATTCTCTCATCGTAAAATTGTATGTCAAATTATGTACTTGCAACCCAAAACGATATATTGATTTTACGGTTTATTATGGCTTGACCCTGGCACATATCTTTCGCATTTTATACATCCATACATTAACGTCATAATACTTGCCAGTTTCGAGTACTCTTTAGGTATATTCTTCTTCATTGGGATGTTAGAATCGAATCAAAATAAAACAGATATCGAAATTTTCTTGAATACTCAACAAATGGGCCAACTGGTTTTACCCTATTTGTACAGCTTTACTTTCGCTTACATTATTTTGTCACCGCAAAGACGTCAGAGCGACCCAGCTCGGCGAGGCGCCTCCAGTTCCGCGCACATGGATCCGCTTTGCACAACGCCGTGTCACAATAACGACCTCCTTGCAAACTGAATAAGGTTTCAATTTAGGTTACCTTAGTCACTATAGTACGTTAGGCACGCGATTTACATAATGTTATACCGAATAATCTTTATTACTGTATATTAGACATTGTACGATTTGTTATACAAGATGTCTTTCTCTTTTTGAATTATGGATTAGTACTTTCTATAAATGTCCTAAGGATTTTCATTGCTATTCATACCTAGTGCTGTTCGTAGGTCTAAGTTTGAATTTTATCGATAGTTTAGTTAAACCTTTGTCATAGAAGCCATAAACATTGTGTTATTTTTAAACACCACTACTTGTCCTATTACAAGTACCTATGCATATGCATCCTTGTATATGTATTTATTTTCAATATTCAATAATTGTACCGTAAAATTGAAAGTTATATAAAGATATAGAAAGAAAAATCCAATAACAAATAATTAAGTGAAATTAATTTCAAAACACGCCCGTCATTTGTCCTAAATATACATTTAAAAAAGGAAACTATGACTCGAGTCGATACGTGTTTTGAAACTCGAGCATATTGACGGCATTGACCCTTTGTAATAATTGTGTAATTAAATACGTCAAAAGAGCGATAACAATGAGGCAGT
This sequence comes from Papilio protenor, assembly GCA_029286645.1. Lineage (NCBI taxonomy): Eukaryota > Metazoa > Arthropoda > Insecta > Lepidoptera > Papilionidae > Papilio > Papilio protenor. The sequence continues at coordinate 3,788,633 of JAGSMZ010000024.1, forward strand.
TTCGATTATCGCGCGAATTCAGTCAAATCAAATCAGTTTCGATTATTAATTATTATTATTCAGTAACGCGACACCCGCCCGAAGAAAGTGAGAGCGCCACTCAGACGGATGTGGGGGAACTCCAGAGCTATTTTATATCTTAAATATTTTCTCTACGTTGATCATTTGACGTAACTAATTGTTCGTTTTTTGTACACCAGTTTTATATTAATTCTTCTTCTTCTTCTTCTTTGTCGTTTGAGTCTTTACAGACTCGTCGTGGTTATCACGTATCAGTGACCCGCTTCACAAGCCGCCGCCACTCCTCCCTGTACGCTGCTTTTTTCGCACATTGATGCAAAGGTACGTCCATAGCCGTTCTTATCTGGTCAGTCCATCTCATAGGTGATCTTCCTCTAGGTCTGGTGCCCTCCACCTTACCCTGTACTACCAGGCGTTCGATGGATTCGTCATTACGCCTGCAGACATGACCAAAAAAAGTGAGTATTCGAGCCCGAACAATGGAAGACAGACGCTGCTTGATGCCGAGTTCTTCGAGTATTGACTGATTAGTTCGGAATGCAGTCCAAGGTATCCTCAGCATTCTTCTCCAGCACCACATCTCGAGCGCATCTATCCTCTGTTTCTCGCTCTCTCGTAGGGTCCATGTTTCAGAGGCGTACAAGAAAATGGAGAACACAAGTGATCTTACAAGCCGGGTTTAGTTGCTTTGGTGATGTCACGGTTCTTCCATATTTTCTGCAATTTGTCCATCGCTGATCGAGAGATTGCCATTCGTCGCTTTATCTCATCGATGCAACCGCCGCTGTTCGAGATCAACGCACCAAGGTAAATGTAGGAATTGACAACTGAACAATTCGCGATTTTTGCAATGTCTGGTGAGTTGTTGTTAATGCGGTCAATAATCATAATCTTGGTCTTGCTGCGATTGATCTTCAGGCCAAACTCGAGACTGACTCTCTCCATCCTCAAGAGAAGCTCCTCCATGAGGCAAGCACTGGTTGTAAAAAGGGTGGTGTCATCCGCGTAGCGCAAGTTAGATAGCTTGCGGCCTCCGATTGTGACTCCATCAGTCCAAGAATCAAGAGTACGTCTCATTATTAGCTCTGTGTAGGTATTGAAGAGCAGCGGAGATATAATGCATCCCTGACGAACGCCTGCACTAGGATGAAAGGTACTTGACAATTGATCATCTGTCCTGACCGACGCAGTACCATCCTCATACAGACGCCTCAGCAGATGAACAAGGTGTTTAGGTGCGCCCATTTCTATCAGGGTTTTCCAGAGCTTAGGCCATTTTACGGAATCGAAGGCTTTTGAGAAATCCACAAAGCAGATGTATGCAGCTTTATTAAACTCGCGGGATTCTCAATTATTTGGCGCACTATAAGTATTTGCTCCCTTGTGCCCTTACCTTTTACAAAGCCCGCTTGCTCAGGAGCCACTTCTTTAGACAGAAACGCCTTTAATCGCTCATTCAATATATGCAGTAAGATTTTGCTAGCATGCGAGATAAGGGCAATGAGCCGGTAGTTACTGCATAATTTAGTTGAACCTTTCTTATGTAGAGGAACGAAGATAGTGTGCGTCCATTCTTGAGGCCATTGTCCAGTTTTCCAGATCCTGTTGCAAAGTCCATGAAAGACTTCTACTCCGAATTCGCCCGAGGCTTTCACAGTCTCAATGGGAATAGAATCTGACCCTGTGGCCTTCCCTTTTTTTAGGTGTTTTATTGCAGCTCTTATTTCGTCTTTAAGAATGTCCGGCTCCTTTTCTTCCTCCGTGGGTTCTGTTGGTTCAAAGCACTGTGACTGTGGATCTTCAAACAATGATTGACAGTAACTTCTCCAGGTATCCGAGATCTTCTCTATCTCAGTCACTGTTTGTCCTTGACTATTCTCTATAGCCCATGTTTTTGAGGATAGCGATTTGGTTATTAGCCGGATTTTCTGATGAAGATCCTTTGTCTCATTTTTATCTGCATGGGCCTCTATTTCTCCACAAATATTTTGTAGATGATTATTATAGTCACGTCTACATGCTGCTTGGATTTGTGCGGACTTTTTATTAATGGTTCTTATATCAACTCCTAAAGTCTTCATCTTCCGCCTTTCTTCGACCAGTGCTAGGGTATCATCACTCATCCAGTGCTGCTTTTTGCATGTGACAGGTGTTGTTGTCTGTTTCACCGCCGAACTGAGAAGATCTTTTGCGCGCTCCCACAATTTATCCGGACATTCTGTTCTAGAGTCCGTCGTCAACCACTGTTGCCAGTTCTGGTCTATTATTTCTGTAAATTTTGGATGGTCTCTTATTTCCAGTCTTTTGGGTTTATACAGCGTTCTAGACGCCTTAAGCTTTAACTGGATTTTTGCGATCAGTAGCTGATGATCTGATCCACAGTCAGCTCCTGGCAACGTGTGCGCGTTCCGTATGGATGTTCTCCATCGTGATCGAATCATAATGTAGTCGATTTGGTTGCGATAGTTGCCATCTGGCGATATCCAGGTATAAAGCCTTCGCGGGTGGTTTTGGAAGAAAGTGTTTGATATCACCAGGTTGTTTTCTGTGGCAAATTGTACGAGTCGTTCTCCTCTCTCGTTGCGTTGTCCAAGACCAAATTTTCCTACACAAGAGCTGAGTATATGTGCGTCCGAACCTATTTTTGAGTTAAAATCACCCATGATTAGTAGAAGCTCTCTTTTTGGCATCCTAGAGGTTGTTGTTTCCAGATCAGAGAAGAACTTTTCAACATCTTCACTCGTGGCAGTGCTAGTGGGGGCATAAACCTGCACGATATTTATATTCACGGGCGATGACTTCAGCTTGATGCTTATTATTCTGTCGCTTACAGGTTCATAGCCGATTACACATTTAGAGACATTTTTTGGAATCACAAAGCCAACTCCGTTTCTACTGTTGTCGTCATTACCGGAGAAGTACACTGTGTTGGTCTCGGTGAGAAGATGGCCACTACCCTTCCAATGCGTTTCACTGATACCACAAATGTTTATATTACATCGTGATAACTCATTTTCTAAAATTTTGAGTTTTCCTGGTTGAAGTAATCCGCGAATATTCCAAGTCCCTACATTTTGTATAATTCGTAATTTCATAGATGTTCCAGTAGCAGCGTGTCCATGAGATGCCTGGTTACCTACACCACCATGGCCGGTAGCACACTTCACACCATCCGTCCCGGACACGGCATGGCGCCGCCTACGCGGGTCGCATGGGCATTCTTGTTTCTTTGATTCCGTATACATGATAACTATCTTGGGACAGTAGATGCAGTGGTTTCCCCTTGCCTTCTGCACCAGCACTTTTTGGGACCATTTATATCCCAAGGCTTGCTGTAGCCTCCTCCAGCTGGTTTCCCATCTGGGCGTGTGGTTATCCCGCCACTGTTCGGTCGCCAGAGCCTCGTCCGTTGTCTAGCAGGGAGTACCGCGAAGGCTGGACTGGACTTCGCCGTCACTGGACGCGTGCAGGTGAGGTTGACGTTTGGGCCGGTTGAGATGTTGGTACCGTACCCCTTTACTCCCCTACTTATATTAATAAATTGCTTTAAATCAAAACGTAATGTGTAAAATGAATAATAGTTTCAAAGTCATTTTATTTGGAATGTTTTCTAAAACAAATTAACACTTTTGATTGTTTTCTACTACTCTACGATCCCTTTACTCGTATCCGATAACATCTTAACGCGACTGCTTTTAAGCCTCACTTCAAAACCTAATTTCACTTCATTTCATTTCATTGAAATTATATTCTCACACAAAATACCGAGACGCTTTCGTTTATCCGAGGACGTACAATACAGATATAAATGGCCTCTTGTCTTTGTTTGCAGATTAGATAGTTAAAAAGTACACGACACAATTGGCTTAGGCTATTGTTTATAATAAGTATAGAGCCGCGACTCTACTGTGCATTGTACCTAATACTTACTAACTTAATTAATCTAGTGTCCATTATATTAGCCAATTTATCATAGTCGTCCACACCAATTACAATCAAGACGTAAAGCGAATTGGTTTAAGAAACAGAAATGTAAATCATAAAAGAATAGAATTTGAAAAAAATTAAACACTCTTTGATTTCGATTATGACAGAATTGTTTAGTTTTGGTAGTTTGACAGTACTAATATTAATAAAAGTAGTATCTAGTCCGGCTAAAGATATTTATCATACTTTTCGTAGTTAATATTATAAATGCGAAAGTTTAGATGGATGGATGTTTGTTAGAGTTTGTAGCCTAAACGCATGAACGGATTTCGATGAAATTTGATATAAATGTAGAGGACGATCTGGATGAACACATAGGCTACTCACTTTTGTTTTTTAAATTCCACGCAGACGGAGTCGCGGGCGAAAGCTAGTATCTATATAAACCATTGATATATCAAGCCTGCAACCGAGATATGTAGAAATTAGCGATTTCCATTATGTATTTCCACACACTTTCGAATTTTATTGTTTTAAGTATTAATTAAAATAACTAGTATTTTATTATCTGTGGTCTAGTTACTAAGAAAAGTAATTGTATTATATCACAATATAAAAACCCTGTCTAAACAAGTCTATCTATCTTGTAAGGAACTATACCGTCGACGTAATATAAATGAGTCACATTTGTTATTGTTCGTTAAATGAGGTCAGTTGCGTAACCGACTGTCGCTATAGAGGGTCCTGATGACGTCACCCGCTGAAACTAAAGTGAAAGCATTTCTTGTAAGGTATTCGAGACGTTGGACTAATACTAATGTGTTCTATTATATTAAATCATTATATAACCGTGCGTTTTCATTGATGAAATATTTGTGTTTTTAACATATTTGCATCCCAATTATTTTTCTTCAGAGATAAAATGTGTCATGCGTGTATTTCTGCTATAAGACTTAGATTATGTCATAAATATGTAAACATTAACTATAAAAATATTGTGTAATTTCGATCTATATATTCATAGGATAATTACAATTCCACTTCCTACTAAATATAATTGGTGAAAGTTATTTTGGTTTTCAAATGAGTAAATTATGATATCGAAAAATATGTATTTATGGACATGACATTACAAAAAACCATTAATTGATTGTGTTGTAATAATTCCTTCGAATTGAAATTTCTATGAAAAGATAGAATAATATATTATCGAATGTTAAATAATTAAATGATTTGAATTCCAAATCTAGAAAAAATTATATGTAACTATTTAAGTGTTATATTAAGTTTTTAGTACAAATATATTTTCATTATTTATTAGGTAGACTCCACTTACATATTGTGGAAATAGAAAATCTGCTAATTGACGTTGCGAATTAAAGCATTCGACTAAACTGCGTTTAACTATATTTTTGGAGTAATATGGGTTTACCTTTACCACATGTAATACAACTAGCTTTCGCCCGCGACTTCGTCCGCGTGGAATTAAAAAAAAGACAAAAGCAAGTAGCTTATGTATTCTTCCAGACTATCCCCTACATCTGTACCAAATAACATCGAGATCGGTTAAGCCGTTTAGGCTACAAACTCTAACAAACATTCATCCATCCACCTATCTAAACTTTCACATTTATAATATTAGTAAGATAAGTAAGAAGTAAGATATTACACAAGGCTTTACTAACCTTACCGTAGAATTCCATTGCTGTGACACTTGTGATAATTCATTTTATCATCCCTTTAATTATCTTTGACAAAATATATATGACACAGAATACATAAGTGTGAGTGGAATACTACTGTTAAAGATGCTCTCATAAGATTGTGAAACTAAAACAATTTCAAAGATATCGATCAAAACAATCAAATCAAATTATAATTCTTGACACAAATCAAATCTTATTTCAAATACGCGTTACTCTGAGTACACTTACTTTCTTTATTAAAATGAAAAAGAAATTGTACACGAGTTTGGTATTTAATTAACTCTCGGAAGTTCACTATGTATTCTTTAATTCACTGCGTCTCACATAGCGAAAGCGTAACGACATTTTGTGATATTTCTTTAAAACATAACCTTAATAATTTTAATATTTAAATGACGAAAACAACTTACGATCTTAATATCTGGTTCTTTTAAGTAAAAATTCACCTCGAATTAGATTATTTTAACTGAATTATTAAAACTAACATTTTAAATAGTATAGATTAGTAATTACTTTTTAATTTAATTTCTTAGTTTTACCATAGATAATACAGTATTATACAGTTTTGTTGTCATAGAATAATTAAGAAACAGAATAAAAATACCATCATATAATAACTGCTAATAATAGACATTCTGAGAGAAACTACAATAAAGTGTATCCTAGAGATCAGAAGTATTATTTCCTTTAGGTCATTATCTCGATTAGTGAAACTCAAATGAGCATTGCCTAGCAGGTACAAGCAGTAAAAGCGTACCAACCCTCGCGAGACGGCATTCTCGTCTAACTTTCACTGACGGGAACACCACGATTTCAACTGTAATTGATCCGTTGGAGAATGTCCTTTGTCGTTGTATTAACCATACTTAGTATGCAAAAACTCTAACATATTTGTGCCATTCGTCGTTAAATATGCCCTAACCGAGAGCCTCAGACAGGACAGAAGTGAACAGCTTATAGATGTGAAGAGTATTTAAGTTATAGTTTAAATATATCACTTTATGTATAAAAGGACTGTTAGAGCGTGCGCACACCTTTGACTAAACTATCGCACAACAGTTGTACGATCGTCGATTGTTTCGCAGTCAATTCAAATGTTTAATTGCACTACTAAAAGCGAGTAGTGTGCGCACCTCCATATAAGATCATAGAAATCAAAGCGCGACTAAACAGTTGTGCGATAGTTTAGTCAAAGATGTGTGCACGCTTTTAATATTGCTTTTTGCCTTATGCTATAGGTGTTTGTGAATAAATATTTCGTACACATAAACCGCTAAATATAAGCGCCTGCAATAAAAATATAATACATAGTATCATTTGCATATGCTCTACAGCCCGGTTAAATCTGACCAGGCGTCGAGTTTGTTCTGCAGTAAAGATTTGTTTTTATGAAAGGTTAATAAATCCAAAACACCTAACTGATATAAATAATAAAATGGTTGTAATGATTATAATAATAATAATATCTTTATACATATCTTATTAAAGAGTTGATACTACTATCACTATCACAATAGGTCACAAATAATGATTTCTCATAATAATTATACCTTGAAGATAAAACTTCCTCAAACTATAGAGATAAAATTGTAGTGGAAATAATACTAGATGTAAGGATTCACTATAATTCAGATTAAAAATACAATTTATAATTAACATATATATTTTATACAAAAATATGAATATATATAAGTAATTGCAATATCACATATAAAACATTCAACCTTGTTTAACAGCTTGACTGTAACTGTATGGGCGTATAACACTGGCTTTACCCTGACTATCGTAGAAGTTAATGAGGTGTTGAACACTGCCGGGTCCCGGTGTAGTGACTGGCTTACCCGCTGGACTCGGGTACACGGGTACCGGTTTTATTTGAGGCGGTGCTTGGGTAGTCTGAATAGGTTTCGCAGCTGGTACCACTTTAATAGTAGTTGGTACGGGTGCAGGTGTTGGTTTAGGAGTGACGTTAGCAGGTGTAGGCGCTGGAACAGCTGGAGTTGGATTTGCAGGTCGTTGACCAGGTCTCATACCACCTGACTCCATGTTAATAAATGCAAGGTTCGCATTTTTGTCAATAGGCGGATATACTTTACGACCTGAAATATTAAAAGTAATTAATAAAACGTGTAAATTTTAACAGATTATTATGTATATAAGAGAATGAATAATATTCTTAAAAAAGCTTATAAACAGGTAACATATTGATATCAAAATTAACCTTCAAGTTGCGGAACTATAAATACTTTTGAGTGTGAGTAAACAAAGAAAATTGCGACAGAAATCTAACCTATACAAATAGGTTAAGTTTAATTAAATTGTCGCTTCTCTATTGGTTACATCGCAAATACTATTATACAAGAAACATATAACGCAGAAAAAACAATATCACTGAAAACATTGTTCGCTTAAGCTATAAATTGATATGAAAATTAAAAATATACACAATTTGTAACAGCTGTGACTATTTTCTATTTCTATCTCTATTTTTCGATTCATTTTCATAAAGTACATATTTTAAGATATCAGTTTTAAAATGAATACTTACATTCAGCGTAATAAAAGGCGAACAATAAAATAAATGCGATCTTCATTTTGTCAAGTATACGCAACGTTTGTGTTTCAAGACCAACGATTTAGTATTGAGAACCGCCTGGCAAATGTGTTCGGCAAACTTGTAGCTCACCGTCGGGTCACGTCATATTTTGCCTCACTCTGACCTTTGTTAGTTAACCTCGTACGATAACTTGAGCTGACGAGAGTGGACCGAGATTAAGATTGTTTATTGTAAGAATTATTTACTTGGAAATCGTATTTGATAAGAACATTAATCTAGTTTATATTTTAAAACATTTAGAAGAGTATCTCTATTATTTATTAACGAGCGCTCATACAATTTTTCCCTTAGGTTTGCTACCTTTTAAAACTGAATTGATTATGTTCAATCGAAATACGAACAAAGAAAATTATGCATGCATAAGTAGGTACCTTATTTTGTTTTGGTGTCTCATTCTGTGTTGTTGAATTATTTAAATAGAATAAAACAAACCTACATATTAAAATTTGAACAATGGCCAGCGTGTTCCTTTTTTTATTGCTATGTGGACATAGAAAAGTTAGCTAAATATAGGTATTACATTTAGCGTAGCTTCTCTAATTCTCTACAATAGAATAGTAAAAGTGGATATTTAACCATACAAATATAATATAGATAGCGTTCATTCAACAAGAATTGTTTGTAATGTCATGATGAATGGAAATCTGCATAACAATATCGATCAATAGTTTCTTGTGCGACAGTAAATCAGTTCAATCGGTGGTTCCGATGCATTATACATAGAGTAAGATACGATTTTCCCGACGTACGAACATCTCGGTAGCTCGGCGGCTCTCAGCACGCAAGTTTTGCATTACACGCGCGCGCTCGCCTGCGACCGTCAGCTTCTGATGTCTCTTTTCAAATAACTTTCTTTTTGTACTTATCGACATTTCGCAACGCTTCAACTAAAACATTAGGATAAATTAGGAAAATATTTCTCAAAGAAAATGGTATCACATTCCAACTCTTCCTTAGTATAAACTGAACAAAACTTGTCTAAATATCTAGAGTGAATAGGGCTGACACATCGGCAATAACATTGACACATGAATCTAGACGAACGGACGTATACGTATGTTATTTAATACAATGGGCAGTACATGGGAATGTGTCAATTCCATCGTAGTACAATAACTGTCTCATACATTACAACATCGACAAACAATCACATCAGCAAATATAAACAGACCTAACAGGACCAGTGGATTCATACAGTCATTTAAAACGTACGTGCTATACGGGACGGAGTGATTGATTTGTGTCTACAGATATATGCATACATCGTACGTGTGAGTCCTTAACGAGGGACCGAGGTCATTGTTGTTTACCAAGGTTTACTAACAACTGGCATTGATTATGCCGAACGATCATCGCTTCTAAAACTGGAAATCCGCGAGTTGAATCTCGACAACATGCCGTATCTATAGAGATATATGCGGCTGGAAATGACGTCACCCTGAGGTCGGTCGTATCGTAGTTGGCGCGAGCGCAGAGATCACTAGTGTGTCGCGGCTGTGCTAGAACTAACGTCCTAGCCACTAAGGGAACATGAGATTAACACTGGTTCTTCTTCTTTGTGTGGCGGCTTGCCACGCCGATGATTTGGCACATGCCGCCGGCCAGATCTTCTCGAATATTCTCCCGAACCTCATCAGTAACTCGGTAACGGGCCAGCAAGGGAACACGGCGACCAATACGCTGCAGCAGATCGGCACCGTCGTCGGTGGCGTTGTCGACTATGCCAAGAAGAAGAGTTACGAAGACATGCTGCGTCAGGTGCAGGACTCTACCACCGACGATGATATCTTAAAACTAAGCGAGGAAATGTTCAATGCGGACATCAACAATGCCCTCAACTACATTCAAGTTAACTTGCAAGGAAAAACAAGCCCCCTCTCCAAAAACGACGAGGCCCAATCAAAGTAAGATGTTTATGTTTCTTCAAGGTCTTTTTGCTTAAAAAAATGCTTATGAATCACCAAACGAAAACGTAGTGTAAGGTATTAACCTTTACATTATTTAGAAATGTTAATCGTAGATTTATTTATTTCTGATACTTAAAAACAAACTTAATTTCGACAAAGTTACATAACTACGAGTACGGAGATTGAAATATTTTTATGGGAGATTAAAAAAAAAGAAACGTTTATATACAATTAAAAACTTGTTTTGCAGCTTATTAAATGTACCAGAGAACGTGTGGAACGGCCCAACAATCCGACCTTTCGTTGCTCTTTTCGACAATTATCACAAGAATGTCATAAGGCCAGAGTTCGTTACACCAAACGTAAGTTATCTTCTCAAAACATATCCTCTATGAAGTAATGTACCTATTTGCCAGTAAATTAGCGCTTTAGTGTTACTAATAGGAATGGTCTCTCCGAATGAGGGGATCGGATTTCGTGGAGCATGACATCATGGAAATCAAGTATTTTCCTCACTTTGTCTTAGTGATTCGTTTATAAGATACCTCTACTAAATCATGTAATACGCGTATATAATATCTTCCTTGCTATTAGATAAATACACAAATCTCGGAAAACATGTAAATCTAGTCAGTCTGTGGATCCTGTCCATTAATAAAACATCCGCTGCAGCGGATCTTAGAAGATAAAACCGGCAAAACAAGAAATCATAAAAATAACATTTATATTTTATACCAGTTCTTACACATTCAAAGAACTATTATCGTTTTTCACTTTATTAGGATTAAACGAAACCTTACGAATCGGTTGTCAGTACAACTGGTTATTGGGGCGCCGATCTGTCTGCCTTAGGGCTGTCACTAAGCATAGTATTTTCACATCTTTATTCCTCAAACATACGTTTCCATAAAGGTTGTTATTCTTCGCCAAGGAACACAATAACACAATAACCACTTAAGTACCACGAACAAGTTGAGTGACAGCAACAAAGGGGATCTATTTCAGGTTGATCGCGAACTGTGAAATTTAAAATAAGCTTGGACTTTGCGCTAACACGGTTTCAAAGTACTAAGTTCTAATTCAGAGCCTCGTTAAGATAATCTCAAGACGAGCCCTTAATGGTGAAATAAATTGTCTGCTTATCCATACCACAATTTTTTTCCTATTATTAATGTAAGTTTCATTTAATTTCCAGGAGGAGTCAGAACAAACCACATATATTAACACAATCTTGGCCACTGGTCCCATAAGGAGTTTGATGACATTTTTGGTTAACAAAGGTAATTATTTTTGACGAAAAAGACTGATGAAGCCAATACAACTAAGGAAACTGAAGTGTTCATTATTTGTATTTTTTCTAGGCCTGGCCCAACTCAATGAATACAATGAGCAAGTTGAGTTATTGAAAAAAATCTGGTTTACAAAGTACGCGCGTCACTGGACCGGCCTCTGCAAGTGCAGTTGTGCTTTCGAAAACATCTTCATGGCTGAATTGAAATCGAATGAAGTTCTTGGTGAGGCAAAATATTTGACTATAATTAAAGTTGTAGAAAACGAAAGAAAAAAATAATGAATCGTCATTCAATTTTGTTGCTTATTTCCAGGTCTTCACAGCTGGCTATTCTTCGCAAAGCGAGAGATGGACCGCAAAGCCAATTATCTTGGATATATTGACAAGCTAGATTTGTCTGGAGTAAGTAATTCAGATATCTGCTAATACTTGTATCTTCAATAGTCACATTTACACTATCCAAAGAAAAGATTAACAAACTATATGTTAAAAATCAATCACGCTATAATGTTTGAAAAGGGCTACAGCTTAGATTACAAAACTACAATAACGGTTATCATTTGAAAGAGTAATTTAAGTATTTAAAGCATAGTCATCACTATTAACGTATTTTTTTTTACATTTCCACAGAAAGGATTGATCCTGAAGCAGCATTCGATTTTGAGTGAGACGAAAGATGCACCAGAGATCACGATGTTTGTGGGTACTTCCCCCGAGCTGGAGACCGCGCTCTACACGCTGTGCTTCATGGCGCGGCCCGACAGACCGTGCAAGCTGGCGTACAACAATGTACATTTTACCATACAGACTAAAACCCTCAAAGCAGATAATGTACTCCTTATTGACACCGCTTACCCGACCTATTAAGTTGTAAGCAAACTAAAAATAGTTGTAGATGAGATTATATCGATATTTTTTATTTATGATTTTAAGTCCCTTGTGGCGTCTAGTAAAGAATAAACGATTTTTCTAACATATTTTGTATTGCTTTTAAATTACATACTTGTAAATACAGAGTTGACTAAACTGAAATAAATTAAAGTTATCATGTAAGGCAAATATTATTTTAAAGTTTCTTGCTAAAATCGTTACTAGATATGAGGGTCAAAGTTCGTTTGATTATGAAAGATACGACAGGAATCCACAAAGTATGAAGCAATAATAGGTTATCATAATGCCAACCAATTGCGATAAAAACCAAACAAACAGATTAGCATTATTTCGAATAAAACAATTTAATGATGCTCTCGATTTATTTAAAACATTTTCATATATGTAACAGTAAATAAACAAAAAAATATACCGTAAATAAAAGTAGATTGTATCAAAATATCGCAAAATTATTCGTTATTTCAATACTTCGATAAGTTTTCTTATAATATTAATTATTTTACAGATCAAAAAATCTTATTTTAATCTTAATGATATGGCGAAAACAAATTTATTATGAAATCTATTTAAAAATATATTTTAGTTCCGACTAATCTTGCATACATTTGGTATTCGGATTTTGCAAATCTTTATTCAATATCTTGGACTATCTTTTAATTCAAGTCCTAATTTAATTTACAAAACTAGAAATCAGTTTTAATTTTTGTCTCCCTAATTTTCTACAAGGTTGTGGCAAGATTGGCATATTGCGTAATACAGCGGTTTATTCCTATTTGGTGAAATAATTGTAACATTTTTTAAAATATAAAGACATTAGTAGATTTTGTGGTAATTTACTAATATTTCCTTTAACCATTCCAACTAAGCTTTAGGGCTTGTGCTAGGATATGGTTCACAACAATAATCGAATGGCGGGATTTGAACCCTTGATTGCAAAATCGGTAGTCCGTACCCCAAACCATTAGGCTATTTGCGCTTAAACATTGATCTTACAATTTTCAAGACATAAATGTTTTTATTATGTTTTCATTATTAACAAATGACACTGCCCGTGTTTTGCACTTATTTTTGTATTTAAATTAGAAACATTACACATGTAGTTTTGGAACATCTTTTAAAAACATCGCATCATGTAAAGAAAATATAGTTAACTATAAAACTACGAACTATACGTCTACAAAAAATATGTTCTAACTACTACAGTTATAAAACATATAAATAAAAAGTTGGCGTTATGTAAAATACTTCGGACTAGAAAAGTATGAGCATAATTTTAACTTCGTATCAAAAGTTTGATTAGGAATATTTAATGGCACATAATAACACTTTTAGGACTACAATATTATTGTATACTACGAATTAGATGCAATGCGTTGATTTTTGATTTATAAAAAAGTTATCAGCGTAGTAACATACGACCAAAGCATAATTCCTATTAGATTTTAATATTATTGAAGACATATGGTTTAGAATTTTTTATATCTACACTAATAATTGCTGATATTTAGAAGTGACTATACAAATTGAACACTAGATTAACGACAGATCTAATTCAGTCAATAATAGTTAAATACATAAAATAATGTATAATGTACTTTTTGCATAAATTCGCAATTATTTACAAAAAAATATATCGGAAACATATTTCATGTAAATATTTTTGACATTACTTACATCCAATAAGACAGTATTCATTACTTGGAATAGTAATTGCTTATATTGTATATTAAAATAAAAAATACTGCAAAAATCAAAAATAAAATCTTCTCAAAGAATACTGTTAGTATGAGGCAATATACTGTTCAAATTAAGCTTAACTAATCTCAATATTTAACAAATTATTATCTTAAAATGTACCAAGTTTTTAAAATCAAATTATGACATTTAAACCAAATTTTTTAACCCTTAAATGCGCACTATTGTATAAATACAATACTCAACAAAAAATATATATTTGAAAGCTAGATTTTTTTTATTTTTCTCTCTTTATAATACCGATCTTGCATTAAATATGTCTTTAAAGGTTTTGAAAAATCACGCATTTTAGGGTTAAAAAATATCGAATTCAGAAATTAAAAGGCTTTATTTATACAAAATAAGATCCATATTCGTGCGGCATGACGCCTCGCCTGGGGTAGAATGTGTGCGTCAGCGAGTAATTGAGAAGATTCCTTATATTAGATGTATAAATATCAGCAAATCTGAACAAACGCCTAGAGAAATACGTCGGGTTGTGGTACGTGCGGAACACGCTGCCGAACTGCTTGTTGAATACTGACTTTGTATCGTTCCTAGGAAATAAAAAACTATATTTTTTTAACACACTATAAGCAAATATAATAGCAAATTAAAATCAAGCCAACATGTATAAATACATATTATAAAAAAAAGTTTAAAAACCCAGCATTTTTTGGAAGTTTTTGTTTAAAAAATAAAAAAACATTGATACTACCACACTACGGATAAGAAAAAAAAGACCAAATCACTCCACAGATCTAACAGAATAAGAAAAAAAAAGTTGTAACAGATATACGCACTGTTTTTGTTGGGCGATGCTTTGTAACAAGAAAATCATCAGTCAGTTACAATACAATCCACATTTAACAAAATATTGACACTACTTTTATTCGAGATTGAACAAAAAATTAATAAATAAAATAATTATGAAAAATAGACTACTACGACCTTGTCAAACAATTGTTAAATCTTAACAATAAAGAAAAATACGATTTTTTTAAACCAAAATGTGTTTCGAAAATCCCGTTATTAAAAAAAGGAGTCGAATTGATAACCTCTTTCTTTTGGAAAGTTGGTTAAAAAGATAGACTGTTTCATGTAAAAAGTTAATGTTCAGTATATACTGAACCGTTAGTGTGTGTGTGGGTGTGAGGTACCTGAGGTGGTCCCGCTCGGCGGCCCACTGCGCGAGGACCGCGACGGCGTCCGGCTGCTGGTGGTCCTGGTGGTCCTCGATGATCTGCGTCAACATCTGCAGCCAGTTCGCGTTCTCCTTGAACGACTGCGTGTTCAGCGTCTTTATTTCGTGCTGGAAATTGAAAAAAGTTTTGTTAAGTTACAATTTTTTTTTTCGTTAATAGCAATAATTAGAATTTGAATAAAAAATAGGACATAAAATAAACAAAATTAAGATAAAAAAAACCCTTATTTTTTCTGGTAACCAAATCTA
This sequence comes from Papilio protenor, assembly GCA_029286645.1. NCBI lineage: Eukaryota > Metazoa > Arthropoda > Insecta > Lepidoptera > Papilionidae > Papilio > Papilio protenor. The sequence goes on from JAGSMZ010000024.1 coordinate 3,804,180, forward strand.
TGACGATATTTAAAAAAAAAACACATTTGGGTGTTTTGGCTAATTAATTAATTTTCAAAATTTTCAATATTTCCAATATTAATGATACACCAAAAGTACCCATGATTCATTTCATAGATAATATAATATAAGTTATAAACTAGTTTTCGCCCGTGACATCGCATGGCATTCTGTGGATACGTAGTAACTAAAATCTATCCATATGAAGTTTCGCTTTAATAACATTAGTAATATTTACTGTGAGTTCGTTGATGATGGCGCCGGTGCGCCAGCCGTGCTCCAGCGTGACGTCAGCGAGGTCACTGTAGGGGTGGTCGCCGAAGTACAGCACCTGCTGGCCGCGCCACCCCGTCAGCTCCTGCAGCTGCTTCACCGTGCCCTGCACACAACACGCTGGCGACTTTCGTATCTTAAGAGCGCGCGCCTTTCACTAAACTATCACAAAAAAGTTTAGTCTCTTTTTTTAGATGGACACACAAAAAAAATTTTTTTTAAATGGACTATTTGTCACCATCAATCACAATTAGTAGCGTAACATTCTTATTTTGCAGTTTTAACTGACCTCGTAATAAATAATGCCCTTTTCCAATGACGTAACTTTCTCCCAGATGTGAGTGTTCGCGTTTTTGTCAAAAACACGTATCGGCCGCGACACCTCCGTGAAGAACTTGGGCTTGTTCGCATTTACTATCACAACGTCGAAGTACTCCCTCCAATCTGAACCTACTAACATCTCCATACCCGCGTTACTGCAAGAAATATGGTTCCAATGATATATGAAAACAGTTTTAAATTTTAAAAAATAACATATTACATGCAAAACACAACATCACACCAAAACCAGACTAAATCATGCATTTACTAAATGATTTAATATTTAATAATTAATTAAAATCAATGAGATATATTATACATCAAAATTAACTAAAACATGGTTAATTTGAATAAAGAACAATTTTTTTTTTTACTTTAACATTTAAAAATTAATGTATTTTTCTAATAGCTTTATAAATGGAGATTATCATGCAAAACTTGCAACAATGTCAATATAGTTACAACACTTTAAAAATAGCGACACACAAAATAAAGATATTCTTACACAAAATGATATGGACTGTTTGTCACGAGGAACAATTTTTTATCATGGTCCCTTAGAAGTTGAAAATATCTTTTTAAATCCGAATTTGGCCGAATGTACTCATCCACATTCTGAGCGACAATCTTATGCATTATCGGATGACAGCTTTGCACGGAATTCTGAAATTAAGTTACAAGTCATCCACTAAAAAAACCTCTTTTATTCTATTCTAATATTAAAATATAATAATTAACAACAGTTTGAATAATAAACAATTTTATAGTACCTTCACATCCAAAAAGAGGATCTCGGGATGATAATCTATATGATTCTTGATAAAATACTCAGCAACATTACAAAGCAATCCCATTTCTGGTACGGAAAACAGATCTGCCAAGTGCACCATCTTTGCACGATTCCCCTGGAAATTAAAAGAAAATAATTTTAAAATAGTCTAAAAATAAAATGGAATCACAGAAAAGACTTTTCTGATCTTCAGTAAAAGTTTAAAAATGGACAGACCAGAATCATTAGCCTTCAAATAGAAAAAGATATCCAAATCAATTCATCAAAGAAGCAGTTCTGAGATAACACCAAAAATGTATAGACAAATTGAGAATGTCTACCTTCTTTGAAATTGGTGAAGTAAAACTCTCTACACTTATACATTTAGTGATTCTAATAATTATATTGGCAGAAATACCTTAAAATAATTTTCAAATTATTATTGCATAATTATAAAATCTTAAACTATCAAACAAGACATATCCCAAAACTTGATAGACAATATGGTCACCTTACAATAACAAATGACATGCATTATTTAGTTATACCATATCATGCCATATAGACCTTGTGTCACAATGAAAAGGGGGAATGATTGCATACAAGTGCCTTTGATTGCTTGCAACACAATATAATACATGTCTACATATGGCACCATGTTTGTAACTAAATTTATAGTATAATAGAAAGATCATTCTATTACTCAATTATGTTTTTAATTTGTTTTACATATTGTATTTTTTAAAACAAAGTGGCTAACAAATGACTAAAAAAGTGAATTAATCATTACCTACAAACAACTGGAATAACTTAAAAGGCTGTTGCTTTTAAAGGACAAGGAGAGGATTTACATAAAAACATTTACTTTTCCTACACATTGTTTGTTTTAAATGCTGTAAAACATTTTTGATCTAACATTTTCCCTGTAGAAAATAAAATTACTTACTTTATGTGCTCTATTGTCACCCTCAACATATGCAATTGGTATTATTCTGTTCTTGTATATTTTAAGCACTTCCTCAGTTGATACGGGAGTTAGTCCTCTATAAACAGCACCAAATTGAATTTGTAGAAACGAATCCAATTTCAAAAGAAGACCCTTTTCTATGTCATAATGCAATCCTCTCACAGCAAAATGTGGTTTGTATTCCAATTTTGAAATTTCAGCAGGGTACTGAAATTCAAAATATACATTTTAAATCTTTACCAAGATTGCTTTATAATTTTACTTTTCCACTCAAATGTTTTTTTTAAGTAAGTGTAATATTAAAGAATTTAAACAATTAACAGATGTTAAAGGGATAAGTTAATAAAAAAAAACAATTGAATGATGAAAGTGATAAAGAAAAAGTCAATCAATTTTTTATTACCAGCCAGTTACTTGGATACATCTAGCCAGTAATTTACGCAAACCGAAGAGTTTACACATTAATACTGATAAGAATATAAAAAAGAAAACAGACCTTATATTTTTCTAAAAGCATATTCCTTCCGAGATTGTATAGTAAATGTTCTAAAGATGGTTTGTAATGAGCCAGAGTATAATCATAATCGAATCCATACACTTTAACTTCTGATAAATCTAATTCATTACACGCAAAAACACCTTTAGGATTAACATCTTGAGGCAGTTTTTTTGCTGGAAACAATAAAATAGTTTTTAAACTTGAATAAGCTTTAAGACGAAAACCAAATTTTTTTACTTACATTTACACTTTAACTTAGTCCGAGAATAAACATCGTTAAGATATTCTCGTGAGGAATAGTTTCTAAATAGATTAAAGTATAGTTTAAGTTTATGTTGAGACATTTTTTTATGAAAAGTACCACTAAACAAGGTATACATTGAATTCATTTTGTCTTTGAAAATTAAACAAAAATGTAAATCTACTGATTACGGTGGTATTTATTACGATATAAGACTACAAATTGTGACTTATTTAAATAAACTAGTAAAACTAAAAACACCATAAAAATAAATTTCACATTGCATAATTTTCGTTACGATAATGTTCGATAATCGTTGACACTCGCAACACGTGCGAACGTCTCGTTCGATTTTCGAGTTTTGACTTTTGATTTGACAGATTTCAAATTCTCATCTAGTTGGCATTCAGTGTTACTAGTTAATAATATAAGTTTTCTACAAATAAAATAAACAAAAATAATATCGCTATGACGTGTTACATCACGGCTTTAGAAACAATAAGGAATTTTTAAAACGTGGAGGGCGAAATTGTCACTATTTACACAATTAATTTCCAAATTCTCTTTTACTTAAATTATTGTTTCCTTATGAGGTTAGTTACCGCTCTCTAAGCGGTACTTTCACATTGCAGATATGTGCAGGTTGCATCACGATATTTTCCTTCACGTCAAAACGTCGGATATATGAATAAATGATGACATTTGAAAATAAATAAACATAATTTTATAAAGCGGGGATTGAACCCGGACCTAAAGATTACATGTCCGGTTCGATCCTCTACAGTTATAAATCTGATACTAGTCTTTTAAAGGTGGTGGCCGCTTGGATACTTCATCTGAATACTAGACATAGAGTTTTCAATTGATGTTTTAAAATAGGATAAATAATAAAGAGTAAAAGAGTTCGAATTGTTTATTGGATGGTTACAAAATATTTTTTTTTAGAAAAAATTACGTAGTTTACTAATCGCCATGGATTTTAAGTTGCAAGGTATAGGAATAAAGTTTAAGCGAGTGCAAGCATTTAAATCTGAGGGAAGGCACTGCCTATGTAATTTTTGCTCCTGTATCTAAAGTTATGTGTGAGTATGTTGACATCTTTGTTGGCGAGCTTCAGTCTGCAATCGTCTCCCTCGCGGGTGACGAAACAAAGAGTGTAAAGCGCAATCTCCAGTTCTGGTGAAGTGCCGATGAACATTGAATCTACTGGCTTATCAACCCCTTGTTGGTTAAAATGTAATTTGATAACGACTCCTTTCTGAAATAGTAATATGATATAGTCATAATTCAGTTTAGAATATTAAAATCATTTAAGAAAATAAAAAAAAATTAAGTCTTATGCCTAAAGGTTTTGTTTGTTTTTTTTTTTAGAATATTTGCGTATGTCACGTACACCGTAACATCGTAAGAGCAGCCACTAGCTCTAAAAATATTTTTTTCTTGCCCATGTTTCATAGATGGATAGACCAAGTTATTTTTAAAATGGGAACCGCTATTCGATAATAATACAATAGATGATTTTGAATTTGCAAACACAATAGTTATAGCTTGACATTATAATACAATGGGTGCAGTTTTTTTTACCTTATGTATAGGTTGGACAGTTATTCGAAAAATGGTCTTTGACCTTCCTTGCGGTATATCCCCGATATTACTAACGCATCAACAGATTACATCTATTCTGTACATAGGCGTTACTGATGTTAATTGTAAGCAAGTAGAGGCAATGACCTTAGGTTTTATGCCTCAACTCTACGATTTAGTACTTACATCGTTTAGTTGAACGTATTTCAAATATCCTAAGTAATTTACTCGATTTGCGGACTCTTCTTTCGAAAAGTATATCCAATTGTGTAAACCTGATAATGTAAAACAAAACATTTAATGCCACAAACTCAAAATGATTCATCGCCAATCAACTATGAAAACTATTCGCAATATTCAAAACAATTGAATTCGATAGCCAAAGCAAACTTTTTGTCTGTACCTGATACTTCACCATTTTTCAGTTCGGATACAAAAACATGTTCAAAACCCGAACTGCTGATCTTCCCTTTTCCTCTTGAATATAAACCAAACCATAATTGTTTCAGGAAATCCCGCTGTTTTGCCGGATCGGGAGGAACTTTACCTAAAAAACGAATCATTTTTTAACCCTTGTGATATCCGTGTATTGTATTAGTTAGTTAGCGTATTATTTTCGGCTGTCTTTAAAATATTCGGAATAAGGTAATAAAAATGGCCATAGACGTGAAAACGTGTTATTAACAACTTATGAGATTACCTTTTTCCTTGAGGAAATTCATTAAATGCCGGATAACACTTGTAGACATGATGGCATCCATAAATGCATTTTCTTCTGTTCTCTCCTGGAATGGATTTTTTATTTTGTATACTAAGTTCTTATCAGTAAATCAATGAAATGTCCTACAATTATAGACACACTTAATATAATATTTTTACTGTGCCTTCTATTGTTTCCGAAATTATGCAAAAATGCTTAATATCAAATATGAGTGAATAACACTACTTGAGTGAATAACATTCTGCTCTTGTTAATCTTACTATTCTTACTTTCTTACTTATATAATAAATGCGAAAGTTTAGATGGATGGATGTTTGTTAGAGTTTGTAGCCTAAACGGCTGAACCGATTTCGATGAAATATGGTATAGATGTAGAGGATAGTCTGGAAGAACACATAGGCTACTCAATTTTGTTTTTTTTTAATCTCACGCGGACGGAGTCGCGGGTGAAAGCTAGTGTAGAATAGTTAAAAATTGTTTTGATTTAAGAATATCTGTTCGTTCAGGAATATTTAGTTTGTCGCACCTGTGACGTCACATATTCGTTAACCAACGTATCTCTTTCGTAATTATCCAAAAGTGGCAAAAACTTTTGAATAGTTGGAATATTCCAAACATCGGATGCTACGTTGAGTAATCTGCAAACAAGGAAAAAAATCCGATATCACATTGTAAACAATTGCTTAACATTCTCTTTATAACAAATGGCGAATTCCAAATTCAGTCCTATAAGGTCATATCAAGGACAACTATGGGATCTAATGGGCAGCATTCATATACATTAATAGCTAACTCCTCGTTATTATTTTAGCTATTGGGTATTACTGACAAGGCCTTAAACATGGAATGTATAACAATTACAAGGCTATTCTCATTTAAAGATTTTTGTCGTCTTACTTTTATTCCTATTAGGATGTATAACGAGTAAAATACATGTCAAATACGAAGTATATTGGACATATTTTTCCATTCACCGGTTAAATGTGTAGTATAGCGTAGTGATTAAGAAGCATCGAAACATTATTATGGAAAACTATTTTTCATCCCAAGTTGGATAAAAACTATGTTAACATTATTTTTTGCATATGCGAATACTTTCGATTAAATGGTACTCATTTTTTTAGATTAAGAAACGTACCGATGTAAGTAAACGTGACAGTATGCATTAATTTCCAAAGAAATTGTACGTGTTGTTTGTTAAGTTTGCTTGTTTTTGAGCTATTTCATGTATAGTTATGTTAAAAAATGATACTCACGGTTGCGAAGCTTTGTCTTCTTTGGAACTTGAGGAGGTTTTCTCTTGAAAGTTGATTGTGACGTATCTCGCTGCATTATTTGTATCTTTTTTCAATAATTCTTCACTAATTGCTTGTAATTCGGCGTCGGTAGCGATATTAGAAGCGCTGCTGCCTTGATTTTTGTTGTTTAATATCGTACTTGGTAGTACTGGAACTGTTGCCGGTGTATTTTTACCACTATTTGGAACTGTTGGTTTGTGAACAGGAGGCGTGGTTGGTGGACTAGTTGGTAGTTTTGTTGTCCCGCCAACAACGGAACTGAAACTTGGTAGCTTTGGTGTTATCGACGGCTTAACTGTTGTCCCGACACTAGATCCTTGCAAAATAGAGCTGTAACTCGGTTTTCGAGCATTATTATTGTTGTTGTTGTTAAAGTTATCATAGTAATTTATAAGATCCTTAACGTTTCCTGTTGGTCTATTGTTATCTTGAGATGGTTTCAAGGTTGGAAACTGTGGGGCTACGTAATCTCTTTTTGGTGATGATGGTGGTTTGACTGCAGGTCCTGAATGAATAGCTGGACTCGGTGTTACCTTATGTTGAGGTGATGTTGTTTTTTGGTCATGTTTTGTTGTTGGCAGTTGCGGTGCAACATAATCCCTCTTTGGTGATTGGGGTTTTGGTGTCGTTCCAGTTATGATATTCAAGCCTTGTGTGGTTCTTGTTTGTTGTAGTGTTGTTGAGGATGGTTTTAAAGATGGATACTCCGCTGAATAATCCCGTTTAGGTGCACTAGTTATTCCTCCAGCTTCATGAAGTAAAAAATCTATATTGGTATTATAGCGTTGCACTTTGCTGATACCTTCAAGGAAAAACATGATATATCTGTAGCTAATTTATATGCATAACTTAAAAGAATTTAATAGCACAGTAGTAATAGTTCATTTTGGAGTAAAAAGAAACAGGTTTGGTTCATGTTTTGCATTTGTTAGAACTTCTTGATCTTTCAGATAGATGGTAAAATCATCGGTATTTATTAAGTTGGTTGTTAGACTGCCTTAGTACTTTGACTTAACCTAACTCTTAACTCTTTGACCTAACTCTTTGGGTCAAGACCTCAAGTTTTCGGAATTAAGTGTGCGTTAATTTACCACTTAGCTAATATGAATGTGAAAAATTTAAACTAAATACGCACAAAGACCTACTGATATTCTACAGAAAACATTATTTATCACTCTTTAGATAATATATTCTTGACCTATTTAACTCTTCTAATCTCTTTTAACAAACAATATAAATAAAATTTTAAACTTACTTATTCCACATTGTAAAATAAATAAAGTTGACATAAACAAAACTCGTACTCTTGAATCCATTATAAGAGTAAAAATTCTTAGTGTAATTACTTTAACACAATAAAAATCCACAGTTTACATTTCAATATTCCATTAATCGAGATGAACTCCCGTTATAGTTACCATCTAACTACTAAACTGTTAAAACTAAGTTATTAAACTGATCTTGACTAGATATTACAAAACGACCGTACTCTATGAACAAATTGAATGGAATGGAGTGAAGATGAAGTGACGAAAACAACATCCGAGAATGAGATCGTAAGTAACTCGTTCAATAAACATATACAAAGCATAGTGAGACCATGCGCTTACGTCACCGCTGCTCTCACTCGCGGATCGTGGAGTCACGGCCGTGATTTTATTAGTTTGGCTAGGCTAGGTCATAGCTGCTCTAACGCTCGCTCTTACATCAATCTGAAATATACTAGAATCTGAAATATATGTAATACTTATCTATACTAATATTATAAAGAGGAAAACTTTGTATTTTTGTATTTTTGTATTTTTGTATGTATTGAAATAACTCAAAAACTACGTGGCGGATTTAAAAAATTCTTTCGCCATCAGAAAGGTAATTTATCTGTGAGTAACATAGGCTATATTTTATTATTACTAATGTTTAGGAACTATTAATAAACAGCGTGTTTCTGGACGCCGGCGTTAAAAATTTACTAAACTTTAACTTTTCTCGGCTTACGCTGCCTAAACCGTTAGAGCTATATAAAAATGATGTATGAAAGAATTGTAGATCTCAAAAAGTTCTACAGAAAAGTCCGCGATAGCATATATTTATCTATAACAGTTTTCTTACAATAACCACTTTTTTGTTTACAAAATGAATTAAAAACCTTACGCTATTTGCAGCGTTCTTTTATTGGTTTCAATATTAATCCTTATCCAAATAAATACGTTTGTTATCAGGAGAATTTAATGTAGAATAAAATTGTTCTTCAAAGTATTTAAATTGGACTAACAGTTTAGAAGATATCGCGAGCACAAACAATAAGGGTAACCGAAAAATCAGCTTTCAAGCTACCGGGCTTAGAAATTTGGAATCTTGCATCGGTAGATTTCTGTTATTACGTAGATTACTACTAAGTTAATACTTTTGGTAATAGGTTGAAAAGAAAGGGCGAACGTAATAGGTTATATTTGTAATTTCACGCGGGCGAAGTCGCGAGCATCGGCTCGTTTATAAATAAAAAAGTATTACCCACCCTGTAGTAGTACAACCCTGTAAGGTTCTGGGGACGATAGGTTTAATTGGCAGCAGACCCTGTCATTAATAATAACTCAAAATAGGAACACGACTGTTTTTAAGTATACAATAACATACTAAGGTTTTCATGGGGTAGACTGAGAAGAGCTAGTTATTTATCTATGGCGGTGGCTCAGGGCCAGACAGGTACATATTATAGATATGCAGCCTAGCCAGGATCAACAAGTAGGGTAAAATGGTCCAAAACGAAAGGATGGGGGAAGGGACGATGAAAAAAAAATTGTTGTACTTTAAACACACATTTAACATGTCTTCTGCAGAATGCAATTTACAGTTAAGAATTCGTTCGAATACTTTTTGAAAGTTACTTAAGACTTTTCAAATTGTATTTATTTCCTAGATAAATCTTATCGCAGTAATTGAAATTAGATGCAACTGTGACGAAGTAAATTATAGGATAATCGATTAACATCTTGAAAAAATAATTATTTCATATTAAGAACTATTTCAAGCATTTCTACCATTAGAGTAGAAGATTAAACTGGCCACACATTCCAACATTTTTGAATTTGACTTTTGACTTGACTTGACACTTGATAGGAAAGTTTGATTGAATTGAAGTGACAATAATGTTGTTGATGTGAATCGCCGGTAAAATTGAATTACAATGCTATTAACAAGGAACTAAATATTGAAAAACAAAGGGAATTAACAATGAAAACTGCATTAAATACTGTAGAAATATACACTTGTTTTTGTGTATGGACAAGTGCAAATTTGTATTCTTTGTTTAAGTTAATCGAGGCTCAATCAGGTAAATATTAAATTTAAATTGTATTTAAATAATTAAAGCTTTGATAACTAAATAGGTTGTCATTTGTTAATTTACAGAAGTAATTAAAGGGACTAGCGGAGGTATACTTACAATCAGAGATCTCCGACCAGGTTGGAATTTTATTCAAAGACACAGAGATGTCTCAGATGTTGAATGGAATAGCTGGAAATATTTTATTTATTCGTCGTTGGGTTACATGACGTTCCAATTTATCATATCGGAAGTAATACGTAGATTATCATTGCCCATGTTAAAATACTGGTACATCCTGTCAAGTACAATATTCATTGTTTATAAAATGGGAGTCCGACAAATGGTTGTAGTTTTAATACAACCAATATTATATGGTGCTATAATATATATGGGGGGTAATAAACAATGCATTTGGTTCATCAGTTTATTGCTTCTTGGAGGTTACAATTCCTTAAAGTATAAACAATTTTTTTGGAATTACTTGGAACATGAAGAAATCCAAGATGAGGAAATTTACCTCATATTATTTAGTGTGGCATGGATTGAATTGAAGTGACAATAATGTTGTTGATGTGAATCGCCGGTAAAATTGAATTACAATGCTATTAACAAGGAACTAAATATTGAAAAACAAAGGGAATTAACAATGAAAACTGCATTAAATACTGTAGAAATATACACTTGTTTTTGTGTATGGACAAGTGCAAATTTGTATTCTTTGTTTAAGTTAATCGAGGCTCAATCAGGTAAATATTAAATTTAAATTGTATTTAAATAATTAAAGCTTTGATAACTAAATAGGTTGTCATTTGTTAATTTACAGAAGTAATTAAAGGGACTAGCGGAGGTATACTTACAATCAGAGATCTCCGACCAGGTTGGAATTTTATTCAAAGACACAGAGATGTCTCAGATGTTGAATGGAATAGCTGGAAATATTTTATTTATTCGTCGTTGGGTTACATGACGTTCCAATTTATCATATCGGAAGTAATACGTAGATTATCATTGCCCATGTTAAAATACTGGTACATCCTGTCAAGTACAATATTCATTGTTTATAAAATGGGAGTCCGACAAATGGTTGTAGTTTTAATACAACCAATATTATATGGTGCTATAATATATATGGGGGGTAATAAACAATGCATTTGGTTCATCAGTTTATTGCTCCTTGGAGGTTACAATTCCTTAAAGTATAAACAATTTTTTTGGAATTACTTGGAACATGAAGAAATCCAAGATGAGGAAATTTACCTCATATTATTTAGTGTGGCATGGATTGAATTGAGATGCATTAGTTATAGTATAGATTATATAGAGAAGAGAGACAAGGATGAGATATATAGAATCTCCTTTTGGTATGACATAATAAATATGTTAAGTTACATACTATACTTACCACTTTTGTACACGGGACCTGTTATACTTTATGCAGAATTTGAAAAGAGTCTAAACATCAAGGGTGGACCTCTGTGGTTAAGACTGAAACAATTTTTTTGTGATATGCTTGTTTACAAACTGTATACATTTATTTTAGATTTTGCATTGCATTATATTTATTTTTTTGCTATGCAAGATAATATGGAGGTATGTTTTTAAAATTCAATAAGATACTATAATGTAAAATAATGTACAAATATATAATTAAAAATATTTTCTTACAGTTGATTAGGAAATTGCCAACCATAGCTTTATGTGGTGGAGGACTTTGGATGGGTTTAGAATTTCATATGAAATATGTAATATCATATGGAACCACTACAGCATTTGCAAAGCTTGACAATATAGAAACTCCTCCGATGCCAAGATGTATTGTAAGAGTTCATATCTATTCACAAATGTGGAGATACTTTGATGTAGGACTTTATCGCTTCCTAGTAAAGTAAGTTGTATAATTAAATAGATTACACGACTCTACAAAAAATTTTCGTTCTTTGTCCTAAAGTTTATACAATTATTTTCCAGTTAGTTATGCACAAAAACGAAAAGAAAATACCTTTTTTTGGTATAAAGTTTGCTTTTGTAATAGTTATAATAATAATACTCATTTTTTAATTTTTTCATAGATTTTAATTGATTTTAATATTTTTAAAAAGACCGCGCGGTGAGAGTGGGGTATTAACGTTTACACTGCGCCGTTAGATGGCACCCGAGTGATAAACAACCATCAGGTGTTATTTACAAGCCCAGAATAACTTAAAATGTCGTCACGAAAGTGCAAATACGATGCTGATGCATTTTGTTTTATATGTGGTCAATTTATTAAAGTTCGAGACGTAAAAAAAGTGTTAATGCCGGCTTTGCACATACATTAGGGTTGATGAAACATTTTTTTAAAAAACTGGATGAAACTTCAGAAGCTTTTGGATTCTTTACAAATTTTTTTTCCGAAGTTATCGGAAGCAAAGGTTAAAGCTGGGGGTTTTGTTGGTCCGCAAATAAGACAGATTTTCGCCGATGAAAAATTTCCAACGTTGCTGAATCGTACTCAAAAAAGAAGTTGGAACAGTTTTAAAGCAGTAGTTTCTGGATTTTTAGGAAATAATAAAGCTGAAAACTACGAAAAGTTGGTTGAGGATATGCTTACAAATTTTAAGGCCATGGGCTGCAGGATGTCATTAAAAGTACATATGCTGCATGCTTTTAAATATTTAATAATTGGATAAATTTAAAAACAATATGGGAGCCTATTCCGAAGAGCAAGAAGAACGTTTCCATCAGGACATCATGAATTTTGAACAACGCTATCAAGGCCAATACAATGAAAACATGATGGGCGACTATATTTGGGGTTTATTGAGAGAAAGTAGCTATGAACATAAAAGAAAAAGTAAAAGTGTGCACTTTTAAGTTATTTTCCACTTTTCTGTAAGCTAATTTGATAGTAAAACTTAATAAAAATAATAAACATTTTTATTTCAATAGTTTTATTTTCTATCAAAAATTAAAATCCGAGATTTTTAAAAATTTCGTTCAATCAGTCTTCTAAGCACAAAAGCAAAGTTTTTCATGCCATATATTTTTTTTCCGTCTTATTACGACCTAAACTACCGAAATTTAATGCTTTGCAATCAAAGTCAAATTTCATGTTGACCCGTGTTATTTACCCTTCCATGAACAACTTGTGAAGTTTTTTATAATATAAATGAGTATTAGATAGCATGTGCAATGTTGCCAAGTTTGTAAAAAATATGCATGGAACATGTTAACCTGGGAAAATTTAATTTATTGTCACATTTATTTAATAAATTAATATTGTTCGCAGATACATTTACAAGCCTGGGCTCGCTATAATTTCAAAATCAATTAAACTACCAAAAATAGCGTATAAACTGCTTGCCTCACTTGCCACTTTTGTGTTTATATTTATGTGGCATGGGACAATCCAGCATATATTTGTTTGGTCAATATTAAATTATATAGGTATCACATTAGAACATATAGGTAAAGAATTGTCAAAACATGAAAAGTACAACTGGTTTAAGACAAATGTATTAAAGACTGAGAAAATGGAGGCATGCCTTATTGCATTATTATGCACTCCCTTGTTAGCACTGTCTGCTATTTCTAATTTCTATTTATTTGCTGGATCTGATGTTGGGGATTTATTTTTTGAATGTTTTTTACATCCGTCTTTGTGGAATTCCTTACTAATTTGTATATCATTATACTGTTGTTGTCATGTTTCTATGGCATTGGTTGACATGCCATCTAGAAGCGGCAGAAAAACTGTTAAAACATATGACAGTTGTTTATATTAGTATTTTTACTTCTATTGAATATGACGTAATTATTAATAGTTCCTTTTTATTTTTATCATTGCATTGAAGTACATACTATTAAATTAAGGTTGTGTTGCTTTACACTTTTATTGCTATTATAATTTATTTTGTATACAATAAAGTTATTTTTTATTTTAATGTGCTTTTTTTCTGTATGAAATTTCAAATTTTACAAAAAATACAATTGTTATTTATTACGGATTTGTAAGTTTTATGAATTGACTATTTTTAATCGTGTCCAATATCAATTAGTTTCTATTATCTTTAGCTAATGAGAAAACTCGTTTATTTCTTATCATGATATTCAGTGCATTGTGCATAAAATTCAGATAGATCTTTGATTGATTTAATTTCTTGATTGTATTTGAACTATGAACAATGAACAATGAACTATGATAAATAGAAATCTAAATAATCTATTAGTTACTTTTAATACATAGAATTATAGGTGGTAATATAAATAAATCTGCTAAACAATTTTTTGTAACTATAACATTTTATTTTTTACACTTACATTTCTTATACTTTAAAGCATCTTTAGTATACATTTCGTGAGATACGGATGGGTGCGTCAGTGTCACACTTAAATGACCATTAAACGTCTCTTAGCGGCGGTGTTACAAAGAGATCAATTGGTAAGTATTGGTAGCTTTGAGTAATAAATACGAATGTACGTGCATAGCCTCAATAAGTTCACCTGCGTCTCCGGGAACGGCCGCGGCCTTGTGTATTTCTATCATTTCTTTCCTAGTAAATATATCTTTACCTAATTGATGAGATCGCCTTGTTAACGCGTCTAAGAATTTCTTCAACTGAAAATATATAATCTTACTAATATTATAAATGCGAAAGTTTAGATGGATGGATGGATGTTTGTTAGAGTTTGTAACCTCAACGGCTGAACGGACTACGATGAAATTTGGTATAGACATAGAGGATAGTCTGGAAGAACACATATGTTACTCACTTTTGTTTTTTTTTAATTCCACGCGGACGGAGTCGCGGGCGAAAGCTAGTTTATATATATTTGGTAATTTTTTCAATGATATTTTTTTCCCAGGTAATAAATACTATGTTACACAGAGATAATGTAGTTTTGTTATGGCATAATTTTTTTTAATATTCCCAATTTGAGTTTGTTACATATGAAATTACAAATCTATCCCTCCCTAATAAGAGTGGGTTTGTCAGTTGTCATCTGCATATATATTGCAATTCATTAATTTCTGTGTATACTTCATATACTTACTTTGCTTCTAGAGCTGATTCCAGAGCCGTTTATGGATCTTGATAGTTCGATGTTGCCGAATTCATCACTGAAAGTGTCCACTAAGCTGTGTTTTATCAAACTGATGACGTCATTCGCATCTTCTACTGTTGCCTCTTCGCGGAGTTCAGCTCTTGCTCGAGCCTATATGTACGAAATAAATACTATCAGGATATTAAAACTTAAACTAATTTGGAGGTAATAGTGTCCCGTAATGATTAAGAATGGTTTCTTTTCACATTAACTTTACTAATATTAATAATGTCAAAGCTTGGATGGATGTTTGTTAGAGTTCGTAACCTAATCTGCTGAACGTATATCGATGAAATTCGGCCTAGATGTAGAACATAGTCTGGAAGAACATATGAGCTGCTTTATTTTGTTTTTTTTTTAAATTCCATGTGGACAGAGTTGCGGCCAAAGCTAGTAAGTTATAAATGTAGCATTCGAATGGTAAAATATTTCCCGAGATCAGTCCAGTAGTTAGCTTTACCCTGAAACAAGTTTATACAATAGTTACCTGTGTGAGTCGTATACTGGCTTCGAGCTGTCTTGTGGTGACTGGCGCGCCGTCCGCGCTCTGCAGGCGGTGCCTCATCTCCAGGTAGAAGTCGCGTAGCGCGTCCGCCGCTTCAGTGCTGAGGGCGGGCTGCACGTAGCGCCGCGCGTACGCTATATACTTCCGAAGCAATACTAGCGGCAACGGGTCTATCACCTCCCCTGCTTTCAAACGTAGCCTTTTACTGAAATATTGATATTCAACATGTAGCTTGGAACTTAGAATAAAGAGGTTTTTATGTACCCATTTATTTATTTACTAGCTTTCACCCGCGACTCCGTCGGCATGAAAAAAGTGAGTAGCCTATGTGTTCTTCCAGACTCTTCACCTATACCAAATTTCATCGAGATCCGTTCAGCAGTTTAGGCTACAAACTCTAACAAACAAACATCCATCCATCCATCCATCTAAACTTTCGCATTTATAATATTTTTAATAATAAAAAGAAAATATTACTAGCTTTCGCCCGCGACTCCGTTCGCGTGGGATTAAAAAAAACAAAAATGATTAGCCTTTGTGTTCTTCCAGACTATCCTCTACATCCATACCAAATTTCATCGAGATCCATTCAGCCGTTTAGGCTACAAACTCTAACAAACATCCATCCATCCATCCATACATCCATCTAAACTTTCGCATTTATAATATTAGTATGAAGTATAAGTATTTAATATAAGACCTAGTTAGGCTTTTCTATACTCATTTTAATTCCAAAGACAATTTATTTTATATTGTCGTAAATCAAAGATGGCGGCAGACAAAATGGCGGATAGAATTTAGATACATTTTGATGCCACCGCCCTATAATGGATATCAAATCAAAGGTTTAAGTAATAGTATGAAGTAAATTCCAATCACAGAAATTACAATACTATACTAAATTAAATAATAATAAAATAAACGTACCCTCTGTTACTCACTAATAACAGCTTTTTAATGGCGAAAAAAATTAAGAAATACACCCATAAGTTTTTGAGTTATTCCAATATATACAAAAATACAAATGTTTCCTCTTTATAATATTAGTATAGATAAAGCGAACAAGTCTATTGCTTACACACAAGTAATATAGCTAAGTTACCTTAACGATACATCTTGATCATTTTGACTCGATTCAGTATTAAGATTAGTTTTACTCTTCGTTGAGTTTCCTCTACCAGAATGTCGCGCTAGAACATGTTCTGATAACATCGCGTCTATTTTCTAAAAAGAAATTATAACTTAGTATAGAAATAAAAACAAAAATATTAACGTTAAAAGTTAGAAATAAGATTTATACACCAACCTCATCTGGTTGATCCAGCAGAATGAAAACCAAATCAAATCTTGATAGTAAAGCCGAGTTTAGTTTCAGATTTTCAGCGACAGTTTTAGCTCTGAAATAGAAAACAAAATAGTTAAAACGCTGTTATCGGTCGGAAAAGGAGATCTGAGAATTATTTTTACTATATGTTAAATCAGATCTTATTGTAAATTTATTTATTTTTCGTAAATTGTAAAGTTCTTGTCATAGAATTTAGACTTATATCGATTTAATTTTACACAAAGAATCTGTTGTACTTCAAGAGCAATAGAATATAATTTAAGCATAAGAATTTTAAAATTGCAATTGAAAATTTCACAAATGTAAAGAATAAAATAAAGTTTTTTTTAATTGATGCGGATGAAGGAGCACGGGAATAGCTAGTTTGTGTAATAAATGTGGATTTGTGTGTAACTTGACGTACAAGTCTCTAAGATTCTTGCTGTCTGGAGACTAAGGACAAGGAAGGCCGACCCCAAATAACTGGGAAAAGGTGAAGATAGAAGAAGTGTGTGTATGTGTGTGTGTGTGACCTGTTGTATGAGCCCGCAGCGGGGTTGGCAGCGGCCAGCAGCGTGGCGCGCGCGGGCAGGCTGCACACCACGCCGCCCTTGGCCACGCTCACGCGCTGCTGCTCCATCGCCTCCAGCAGCCGGCTGTGGTGCGCACCCATCTGTCACACCCGGTAATAAACTACTAGCCGTTGCTAGCGACTTCGCCCCCGTCAAATATGGATGAAGATAGGTTCTCACCCATTCACAATGCTTGAGGATGGGTGAAGATGTGTGAGGATGTGTGAGAATGTGTTAGGATGAGTGAAGATGGGTGAAGATAGGTGAGGATAAGTGAAAAGC
Organism: Papilio protenor; assembly: GCA_029286645.1. Taxonomy (NCBI): domain Eukaryota; kingdom Metazoa; phylum Arthropoda; class Insecta; order Lepidoptera; family Papilionidae; genus Papilio; species Papilio protenor. The sequence goes on from JAGSMZ010000024.1 coordinate 3,821,946, forward strand.
GTGTGGATGGGTGAAGTTGTGTGAGTATGTGTGAAGATGGGTGAAGTATAGCGTAGTTACCTTATCCAGTTCATCAAGACAGCAGACGCCGCGGTCGGCCAGCACCAGCGCGCCGGCCTCCAGCGCGAAGTCCCCGCCGGGCTCGCGGCCCAGCGACACCGTCAGCCCGCCGCCCGACGCGGACGCGCCGCACACGTACACGCCTGCACACACGCAAACACACAAACACGTATTTTACACAAATTACACAATAAAAGACGTCATACAATAAACTTAAAATTTTACAGCAGTGGAAACAGACCCTTTGAACATATATTTTTCATTCTAAATATGCGTTATGACAAGATTTATAGTCATTTCTTAAGATTATGAAGCTAGAAAATAAAGACCTTAAATTTTCATTAAGTAAAAGATTTAAATGATGTAAAACATAACTGTTAAACTGAACTCATAGTATCCTTCGCGATTGAAATCCTAAATTAACAAACCAAACTCCATGACGGTTTGACTGCCATATTGATTCTACGATATATCCGGTTCACACTAGGCAAGTATAGTTGGACAGTTACGTGAGCCAGTCAAAGATTGTATGGACTCACTGACGCCAGATATAATGCCAATTGAATATCAGTCCAGTTTTGAGTGCTACTGACCAACTGGACTGGCCAGGTGTATCCCGGCTTTGAACAGAATCTCACCTCGTGGCGCCGCATGCGCCGCAGCCTGCAGCAGCTGGGACTTCCCCAGGCCGGGGTCCCCCACCACCAGCACGTGGGGGTGGGGCCGCGTAACCTCGCCCTCGCCCTCCGCCCCGCCCAGCAGCCCCAGCACCAGCCCCGCCTTCACCGCCTCGTGACCAAATATCGACGGACATAGAGAATGTACCAACAACCTGAACACATCCTCAGATGCATGGATTTCCTGGAATATTCATCCTAGATTTTAATTTCTTGTGAATTTTATGTTACTATCGAAATACTTGAACAACAACTTTCTATCTCTCTCATTCTTTTAAAAAAGAAAGAGAAAAACAATGTACAACCGTCTGTTTTACTAGTGTTTGCTTGCGACTTCTCGCGAAACTATTTAAAGTCCGTTAATAAATATAGTTTAGGTTACTCAGTGATAATGTAGCTTTCTTATTGTAATGGATTTTTTGCAATCGGTCCAGTAGTTTTTGATTTTACTCATTACAAACAAAAACACAAATCTTTCCTATTTATAACATTAGTATAAACATGAAAAAGGTAAAAAAACTTTCATATATGTAATTGACCTGTATAGCATAATAGTCTTTCAACGTGAAAGAGAGTGTGGGGTTGCTGAGATTCCGCTGGCTGTGCACGGAGACTGCCTCCAGGTACAGCTGCAGCAGCCGCGCCGCCCGCCGCCCGTCCTCCCCGCCCTTGCTCTCTCCACGCACCTGCAAATAAGCATTAAAAATCTTTAACGTTCATTAAAATTTCGACATCGATTAAAATTTTGATATTCATTGAAATTTTGACATTCATTAAAATTTTGATATCCATTAAAATTTTGATATTCATTGAAATTTTAATATTCATTAAAATTTCGACATCGATTAAAATTTTGATATTCATTGAAATTTTGATATTCATTAAAATTTCGACATTCATTAAACTTTTGATATTCATTAAAATTTCGATATTCATTAAAATTTTAATATTCATTAAAATTTCGACATCGATTAAAATTTTGATATTCATTAAAATTTCGATATTCATTAAAATTTTAATATTCATTAAAATTTCGACATCGATTAAAATTTTGATATCCATTAAAATTTTGATATTCATTAAAATTTCGACATCGATTAAAATTTTGATATCCATTAAAATTTTGATATTCATTAAAATTTTAATATTCATTAAAATTTTAATATTCATTAAAATTTCGACATCGATTAAAATTTTGATATTCATTAAAATTTCGATATTCATTAAAATTTCGACATCGATTAAAATTTTGATATTCATTAAAATTTCGATATTCATTAAAATTTCGACATCGATTAAAATTTTGATATTCATTAAAATTTCGATATTCATTAAAATTTCGACATCGATTAAAATTTTGATATTCATTAAAATTTCGATATTCATTAAAATTTTAATATTCATTAAAATTTTAATATTCATTAAAATTTTAATATTCATTAAAATTTTAATATTCATTAAAATTTTAATATTCATTAAAATTTTAATATTCATTAAAATTTTAATATTCATTAAAATTTTAATATTCATTAAAATTTTAATATTCATTAAAATTTTAATATTCATTAAAATTTTAATATTCATTAAAATTTTAATATTCATTAAAATTTTAATATTCATTAAAATTTTAATATTCATTAAAATTTTAATATTCATTAAAATTTTAATATTCATTAAAATTTTAATATTCATTAAAATTTTAATATTCATTAAAATTTTAATATTCATTAAAATTTTAATATTCATTAAAATTTTAATATTCATTAAAATTTTAATATTCATTAAAATTTTAATATTCATTAAAATTTTAATATTCATTAAAATTTTAATATTCATTAAAATTTTAATATTCATTAAAATTTTAATATTCATTAAAATTTTAATATTCATTAAAATTTTAATATTCATTAAAATTTTAATATTCATTAAAATTTTAATATTCATTAAAATTTTAATATTCATTAAAATTTTAATATTCATTAAAATTTTAATATTCATTAAAATTTTAATATTCATTAAAATTTTAATATTCATTAAAATTTTAATATTCATTAAAATTTTAATATTCATTAAAATTTCGACATCGATTAAAATTTTGATATCCATTAAAATTTTGATATTCATTAAAATTTTAATATTCATTAAAATTTTAATATTCATTAAAATTTTAATATTCATTAAAATTTTAATATTCATTAAAATTTCGACATCGATTAAAATTTTGATATCCATTAAAATTTTGATATTCATTGAAATTTTGATATTCATTGAAATTTTGATATTCATTAAAATTTCGACATTCATTAAACTTTTGATATTCATTAAAATTTTAATATTCATTAAAATTTTAATATTCATTAAAATTTTAATATTCATTAAAATTTTAATATTCATTAAAATTTTAATATTCATTAAAATTTTAATATTCATTAAAATTTTAATATTCATTAAAATTTCGACATCGATTAAAATTTTGATATCCATTAAAATTTTGATATTCATTAAAATTTTAATATTCATTAAAATTTCGACATCGATTAAAATTTTGATATCCATTAAAATTTTGATATTCATTAAAATTTCGACATCGATTAAAATTTTGATATCCATTAAAATTTTGATATTCATTAAAATTTTAATATTCATTAAAATTTTAATATTCATTAAAATTTTAATATTCATTAAAATTTTAATATTCATTAAAATTTCGACATCGATTAAAATTTTGATATCCATTAAAATTTTGATATCCATTAAAATTTTGATATCCATTAAAATTTTGATATTCATTAAAATTTTAATATTCATTAAAATTTTAATATTCATTAAAATTTTAATATTCATTAAAATTTTAATATTCATTAAAATTTTAATATTCATTAAAATTTCGACATCGATTAAAATTTTGATATCCATTAAAATTTTGATATCCATTAAAATTTTGATATTCATTAAAATTTCGACATCGATTAAAATTTTGATATCCATTAAAATTTTGATATTCATTAAAATTTCGACATCGATTAAAATTTTGATATCCATTAAAATTTTGATATTCATTAAAATTTCGACATCGATTAAAATTTTGATATCCATTAAAATTTTGATATTCATTAAAATTTCGACATCGATTAAAATTTTGATATCCATTAAAATTTTGATATTCATTAAAATTTCGACATCGATTTAAATTTTGATATCCATTAAAATTTTGATATTCATTAAAATTTCGACATCGATTTAAATTTTGATATCCATTAAAATTTTGATATTCATTAAAATTTCGACATCGATTTAAATTTTGATATCCATTAAAATTTTGATATCCATTAAAATTTTGATATTCATTAAAATTTTAATATTCATTAAAATTTTAATATTCATTAAAATTTTAATATTCATTAAAATTTTAATATTCATTAAAATTTTAATATTCATTAAAATTTTAATATTCATTAAAATTTTAATATTCATTAAAATTTCGACATCGATTTAAATTTTGATATCCATTAAAATTTTGATATCCATTAAAATTTTGATATTCATTAAAATTTCGACATCGATTTAAATTTTGATATCCATTAAAATTTTGATATCCATTAAAATTTTGATATCCATTAAAATTTTGATATCCATTAAAATTTTGATATCCATTAAAATTTTGATATCCATTAAAATTTTGATATTCATTAAAATTTTAATATTCATTAAAATTTTAATATTCATTAAAATTTTAATATTCATTAAAATTTTAATATTCATTAAAATTTTAATATTCATTAAAATTTTAATATTCATTAAAATTTCGACATTCATTAAAATTTCGATATTCATTAAAATTTCGATATTCATTAAAATTTCGATATTCATTAAAATTTCGATATTCATTAAAATTTCGATATTCATTAAAATTTCGATATTCATTAAAATTTCGATATTCATTAAAATTTCGATATTCATTAAAATTTCGATATTCATTAAAATTTCGATATTCATTAAAATTTCGATATTCATTAAAATTTTAATATTCATTAAAATTTTAATATTCATTAAAATTTTAATATTCATTAAAATTTTAATATTCATTAAAATTTTAATATTCATTAAAATTTTAATATTCATTAAAATTTTAATATTCATTAAAATTTCGATATTCATTAAAATTTCGATATTCATTAAAATTTCGATATTCATTAAAATTTCGATATTCATTAAAATTTCGATATTCATTAAAATTTCGATATTCATTAAAATTTCGATATTCATTAAAATTTCGATATTCATTAAAATTTCGATATTCATTAAAATTTCGATATTCATTAAAATTTCGATATTCATTAAAATTTCGATATTCATTAAAATTTCGATATTCATTAAAATTTCGATATTCATTAAAATTTCGATATTCATTAAAATTTCGATATTCATTAAAATTTCGATATTCATTAAAATTTCGATATTCATTAAAATTTCGATATTCATTAAAATTTTAATATTCATTAAAATTTTAATATTCATTAAAATTTCGATATTCATTAAAATTTTGATATCCATCTCTCACAAGTATTCATTAGTTATAAAATGACTTACCAAAGTAGTTAACTTTCAGATTAGCTATAGGTATAACTGGTTGATGATTTAAAATTCTCACTTTGATTTTTGACTCACACTTCAGACTCTGTAAAAAAAACCCAATCATATTAAGCTAGCTAATAATGTATATTCAACAGGTTTATGTAGCAAGAATTGCTATGTAAAACAACTTTTTTCAAGATAGCGGTTTAGGTGTTTCAAATACTAACCTCATGTAAAGAGTACTCTAGTAAATGTAGCGTGTTTTCTGGCATTTCAAATATATCATTTTGAAATGACGGCCAATTAGTATTGAAATCTGTGTCTTCTATCATCATCTGCATATCAAGCGGCACACTCCTTGATTGGTCAATTTTTTCCAAATCAAATAAACTCCTATTTTTAAGAATAAATGTCTTGAAGCAGTTGACATGTTTTAAAGTATCTGGTTTTGTTTCTTCTGAAATAAATTAATGAAATCACTTTGAAAATTAATAATAATGATTAATTTCTCTTTTTTGTTAAGATTATAATTAAATTTACAATGTTTATGTTAGTACTTAGATAATGAATACAAGCAAAGTAGATCTTATTAGTAGTAGAGATTATGATTTATATGCAGCATAAAATTACCTTTGGTCGGGAAATATAACTTCCAAGTGTCATTTTGATGTTCTTTACTTACAGCTATCACCAGAGGTATTTGATTAGCTGGTGCCCGAGAAGATGCGACTGAATTATACGATATCTGTCGTGATGTTGAAGGTTGATTTATGCTCTGGTTCGCAGCGGTAGAATTGTTGCAGGTACTTCTACCGCGAGGACGGTACCAATTACTCCTATATCGTCCTCTCCAACCTCGTCGCATATTTAAACAAATGTAAAAATACACTAACAATAGTTCCTTGTGACTATAATTCCTTATAATAGAAAGACTTGAAAAAGAACTTCTTGTTTAGTTACAATGTATCGTTTTCCATGCGTTTATGGTAAAGACTTTGCAGTTGGAAGAAATAAATCCCTTTAATGTAAGTTTTTTTTATTTTATTTAATAGTTTTAATTTCCCGCGTCCATACAAAATAATGAATTTGACATTGACAATGACATTTCACATTTTTTAATTTAACACTTTACCTGTCTTCTCTGCATTGCCAATAAGCTCTTTAGCCGTCATTGTGTAATTTTTAATAAACACTGGTGTAAGTTTTCCAGTAACACAATTTTTGCGAACTTTGGAGAATATCTATAAGTAAAGATTCTATTAACGGTATACGAAAAATATTAGGAACTTTTCAAGCAATGATAAATAATATTTAAAATTTTCTGTTTAAAATTCGAACATAAAAATTGATGATTTGAATAATGTCATATTTAATTATTCAATTCAATTTACGCCATTGCTTGTTCTTAGTTACATAATTTATTTTTGTAATTATAATACAATTGTGTAAAGATAATTTTAGATACGATGTCTGATGATGTTGACAAACCTGCTCCAGAAAATGTGGAAAATGTTCAGGTTGAGGGTGCTCAGGCCTCCGGAGATGCTGAACAGAAGGTGGAAGACGTCGAACATACTGCCGTGAAAATAGATGAACTCTCAAAAAAATATTCCAGAGAAAGACGTCCCACAGTAGAGGCTGACGATAGTGATGAGGAGCGGGTAGTCGTGGACCGAACTGCTCTTGAAGCCATTTTGGATGTCAGTTCCAGACTGAAGGACATTCAGAAAAAGAGTAGAGTTTCAATGAGCACTCTTGCTCTTGGCCACGAGTCTTATAAAGACAAGCAAGTAAATAAATTTGATAATTAGCAATAAAATTGTTTTATTTTACTTTTTGCACCATTTACACAGATAGTTTTTTTCTAGGCGAAAGCTAAAGAAGCTCGTAGCGCCCGCATGGGAGGTATAAAAACACAGCACAGATTTTTGCTCGAAAATGCTGCCTCCATAATAAACAAGACTCCAGAATACGTATTGGTAATTCATGTCCAATGTTCTAATTTTCCTGTAGTGGAATGAAGTTTATGCAATTTAAAGCCCAGATTCAGTATCATAATATTGGTTTATACGAGATTCTTGACCTAATCAACTTAATGAAAATGACCATCATCGAATAGACAATCAGTTGTGAAAGAATTCATGCTTTTTTCTTCTTTTTTAAGTCTATTATAAGTGGCAGTGCCAGTACGTATTGCTAATTTTTAATTTTCTTACAGGAGGGTGTGTATGATGCAGACGTTCACATCGACATATTGGATAGTGCTGTTGCTGAAGGCGGCAGAAATTGTATAGTTTTGTGTGATGCGTTGTTGCCACCTTTAAAAATGGGTAGATATTAAATTATCGTTTAGTTTTATTGAATCTTTGTAGGCGTTTTGTCGTTCGGGTATACTATTTATTTACTTATGCCAGTTTCATTTGAACTGTAACCTAATTAAACGTCTTAACCACTTGTAATTCAATTGGTCATCTCCAGAGTATTTAGGGGTAGACAAGTTTTTTGGTCTCAAAAATATTAATTATATGTAATGTAGCGTATGCATGCTGATTAGTACTTTTGCCTTAATTAGAATCTGGCCGCTTCGTACCAAATCAAAAGACATGGATGGAAAGAGCATACTTATCGGATACATCGACAATACCCGTGCAGGGACGATGCGTGGCGATGTACAGAATCAAGAATAAAGCTATTGATGTGAAAAATGTTGCAGATGTAATTATATTTTACTATTACTTTTACATTTTTATTCTGAAAAATAACAATAAAAAATAATTCATCCAAATGTTTTGTTCGTCAAAAATTTCGTTGACTAACTTTATAACTATAGAGATGTGGGTTCTTGGAGTCACGAAGACTTAAAATCGTTTCTTCGGAACTATAGATTAATTTGATTTCAGGATTACTATTTAGTATACATTGATATAAGTTCGGAGAAGGACAACGTAGTATCCGGTATATACAAAACAATGGTGCAAGTGTACGTACCCGCGTTAAAAGAATGTCAAGCTTGGGGTGATCTCAACCCTCCCAATCCAAGAAGTGGAGATATAATTCCGTCGTACATTTCCAAGATTATGTTGTTTATAGATTACCTTGAAAGTAAGCTTCAATAGTTATTTTAATATCGTTATCCAGTAAGTTATGATAGGTATTTAAATACGAAGAACAGTTTCCTTCCTTTCTTCAAACATATCGTCATCTATACTAATATTATTAAGGGGAAGGATTTGTATATTTGGATTTTTGTATGTATTGAAATAACTCAAAAAGTTCATGCCGATTTTAACATTTCCTTCATCGTTAGAAAGGTAATTTATCTGTAACATAGGCTATATTTTTCAATTTCACGCGGGCGATGTCGCGAGTAACAGCTAGTAATTAATATTATTGTCCAGCTTTTTAAAGGCAAACAACAAATAAAATAGGTCTTTGTAGTTAATTCTTACGTTTATAATTACTTTTAAAGAAACGAAAATTGATCTCGACTGCTGCACGATATTCAAAATAAACTATATGCTGTATGAGGACGAACTGTCCGATCAAGAGAAGATGAAACACGCGATTACTAAAACTAACGTATTAGAAGAAATCTGCAAATTTGTGAAGCAATGGATGAAACAGATTACAATGGTAAAATTAGTAGAAATACGGTTTGAATAGTTTTAAAAAAAAATTAAACTGTATTGATTAGTACAATGAAAGTTTTGAGTCTTTTAGTACCACAAAAAATATTTATTTAACTTGTGAGAAACGTCTGTACCTATATTAAATGTTTTGTCATAGATAAGGCCGTAATTTTATAGTAGAAGAGACAATGGGTAATATGTCAAGTTTGTAGAACATCAATCTTTGAAATACTAACCAACGTTGTAATTAGCTTCAACACGTGTTTAAGTGTCATTATGAAAATATCGGCCTTTTTCCCAGGTATTAGTACAAAGTCAGCAGCTGCGACGTGAGCCGTCCAACATCGGCCCGCTCGCTGAACTGGACTATTGGAGGCGTCAGCTAACGACTTTCACGTCAATAATAGAGCATATCAAGAGTGAAGCATGCCAAATGTACATCCATACACTTATCAGAGCCAAATCTAAGCTTATCAAGGTAACATAATTGAATTTTAATAAAACAAATCTTATCTATACTAATATTAAAGAGGAAAGATTTGTATTTTTGTATGTATTGAAATAACTCAAAAAGTACATGCCGATTTTAACATTTCCTTCATCGTTAAAAAGGTAATTTATCTGCGAGTAAACATAGGCTATGTTTTTTATCTTTTTTTTAAATTCACGCCGACGAAGTCGCGACCAACAGCCAGTGTTACTATATTCCTGTATCAGTAATGAAGCTTTTTGAGCATATCGGGAGTTCTTCAGAGTGATCTATCTTTCAGTAACTAGTTGTATGTAGCTGCTATTGTATTTTATCAATACTTCGTTTTAGAAATGGCGATTACTAGATAATCAAGTTACGGACTATTATAACGAAGCTAATGATAATGTGAAGTATTTGTACGCTTTGGAAAAATACTGCGAACCTTTGTATAGGTAAAGTTGAGTTTAGTATTACCTACATACAATAAAATTGGAGTGTCTGTTTGTAATATTAATAGAAAAATCCCAGATTTCGGGAAGATGATGTATTTGCGTTTCTGATAACGAAAATCGCATTTAAAAAAAAATTGTCTGTCTGTCTGTCCGCAAGCTGCGTTTGTTCCTCCGAAACAGCTGGGCCGATTTCGACCCGACTTTCACTGAAGGGTAGCTGATATAGACGGGCATAGTATAGGCTACTTTTTTATTTCCGCGCTGTCAAAAAGGCGTAACTGGTGGTCCAAATTTGCTCTAACGTAGTTTGCAGGCGACAGCTTGTTATTACATATCATTAATTTGTAGAAGTTGTCAATACTGGTTCTATTGTAATATAGATGTGATCCGGTGACGATGCATCAACATATACCAGGCTTGTTGTACACGGTGCGAATGATTTTTGCGACATCTCGATATTACAATACAACCAAACAGATATCTACGCTACTGGTCAAAGTCACCAATCAGATTCTCAACATGTGCATGGATTATTTGACTAGGAAAGGCAAAAAGACAATCTGGAATCAGGATAAGCAAAACTTCATTAAGAAAGCGAGGGTATTAATTTATTGTAATAAATTTGATTAGAAGTAGTATAATGGAAACCACAAACGCACTTAATAGCTAATATTATAATTATTTTGATGTATTATAAAGGTTAAAGAGCGTCGGTGGCTCAGTGGTTTAAGCACTTGACTTGTAATCTACAGGTCTTGGGTTCGAATCCCGCCATGTAACAATGTGATTTTCGATTTTTCGAATTTTCATATGTACATAATTTACCCGACGTTCTTACGGTGAAGGAAAACATCGTGATGCAACCTGAACATATCGGCGAAGAAATTCAAAGATATGTGTGAAGTCAACCAACCCGCACCAGCGTGGTTGACTATGACCTAGTCACCATAATTTAGGGTAGGCTCCGAGCCCCTCGGTGGGGACGTATAGTGAGCTGGTGATGATGATGATGATTATAAAAGTTAAATTACCTTTTCAGCTTTGTCTAAGCTTATACAGCTTTTATCGTGAGTGTTATGACGAGACACAAAAGGAGATGATGGCGGCAGCTGACGAGAGACCCTTCGATTGTTCAGAAATGTACATCTTCGGAAAATTTGAAACTTTCCGGAAGCGTTTATTAAAAGTAACATAGATATTTACTGGATTATTTTATCATCTTACTAAGAAGTAGTTAGAAGTAAGATTAGCAAAAACTAATCTTACTTCTAAGATTAATAATCTTACTTCTAACTAATATTATAAATGGGAAAGTTTAGATTAGAGGTTTGGATGGATGGATATTTGTTAGAGTTTGTAGCCTAAACGGCTGAACGGATTTCGATGAAATTTGGCGTAGACGTAAAAGATAGTCTGGAAAAACAAATAGGCTCATTTTTGTTTTTTTTTTTTAATTTCACGCGGACGGAGTATCGGGCGAAAGCTAGTAATAATTCAATAAAGTTAATTTAAACGGCAGTGTATATACTTAATGAATTTCTTTTGCAGATAATAGATTTATTTCAAACATACATTACGTATTATGTTTTGAATAAAACGACTTTAGAAGGCATCGAAGAGTATGCAGCGAATTTTAACAAGCTTTTTAAAACAATTTCATCTAAAACATACGATGCTTTAGACCACAGGTTGGGACATGAAATATTTTAAAACAAAATCAATGTTAGAAATTGTTCTATATGGATTTGGCATGTTTGGTTTCCAGGCGACCAGATTTCGATAAAGATTACAAGAGTTATAAAGACCATGTGGCCAATCAGGAGCTGTTGTTGGAGAATTTTATGATTAATGTATGTAAAAGTATTACAAACAACAATTTTTTAGGCTTTAGTAGCTTTAATAGGTTACTTTATGAGAAGTCTCAAAAGGAGAACGTTTTATTTCCGTCCTAGTTACTTGGTATCGTAATAGCAGATTTCTTCAAGATAAATTAGTTACCAATGGTGTTACCATTGTTTAGTTTTCCATTTTTTTTGCAGAGCGTGAACTTATGTCCGACAACTGAAATTGCTTTAAGCTTATTGAAACGCTTTGAGAAATTAAAACTGGACTGTTTATATTTAGAAGATCAGTATTACGATTCGATACGTAATTTTACTGCGGAAATTGAAAACATTCGTGACAGGTATAGAATAACGACAATTATTATGTTGGAGAGCATAACAAATACTTAAATATCTTTCTCTCACTCTATTCCTTTTTCGCTGTCTCCCTCACCAACTAGTATCCCATATGGTAGGATCTATTTCCCCTTTGGCTTATCCTCGACATCATTTTAATCTTTTTTTTTTTTCAATTTAAGGTACAACGAGGAAAGAGAAAATCCTGAACTGCCGAGGAATATGCCACCAGTGGCTGGTAGAATAATGTGGATAAGATTTTATAATAAAAATATTAAATTACCCATGGAAGAGTATAAAAAGCATCACGAAGTTATCACTCATATGGTAAAGCTATTTAATTTCATCTGTCTAATGACATTAACATAAATAAATTAATGATATATAGAAAACACATTATCCATTTTAAACGGAATGATATAAAGGATTAAGGAATAAAAATTACCTAGGAATAACTGTTGTAAATATGAAATACTCTTTATTTAGTAAAGGTATAATAAAAATGGCTAGGGATTTGATGACATAATAAATTGTTTAATTTATTTCAGAATACTCAACGATGTATCAAACTTTATAACGTTATGAGAATAGTATTTACTGAATTCGAATTAATTTATCATAGCGCCTGGCAAGAAAATGTAGGACAGGTATACTATTAAAAATTATAATATTTTTATTACAACATAGTTTCCGAGAGTAACGTTAGCTGGTTATAAATTTAGAAGATACTAGCAATCGACAGCGACTACGTCCGCGTGGAATTAAAAAAAAAAACATAAGTAGCTTATGTGTTTTTCCAGACTATCTTCTACGTCTACCAAATTTCATCTAAATCCGTTTATACGTTTAGGGTACACATTCTAACAAACATCCATCCATCCATCCAACCATCTAAACTTTCGCATCTATAATATTAGAATATTTATTAAGATTGATGGTATTACTATTATCTTGTAATTTTCGAAGACGTTAACGAAAAATATAAAAGGCGGTAGATTTAAAATAAATACATATCTTTTTTATGTTTCAACAGGTGAGGTTGGGTTTAATTGCTCCCTTGTTGATTCGACACCCGCTCACCAATTTGTACGTTGTAAATTTTAACGTTTACATACCGGAATGTATCAGGGAGGTTGAATATATGTGGCAATTGGAATTAAGTAAGTTCACAACTTATGCAATAAATAACCTACATATTATGTAGAATTAGTAAACATTCCAGTTATTTAAGATTTCGTGTTTTTTCTTACGTTTTTAACTTTATTAATATTGTAGGTGTGCCCGACGCAGCTCAAATAGTAGCATACTGCAAAGACAGAATTTTCTCCAACTTTGAACGTATAAAAGCGTTAGTCGATAGAAATGATAAAATACGAAGGTAAGTTTTTTACTAAGCAGTCTTCAGCTCATGTCCGTATTTAGTGTAAACTAATGAACTCGCGTTTACAGGAGTATGCCCAAATTATATTTACCTCTACTAAGGGCGCAACTTATTAAGATGGAAAAAGCTTTCCAACCTGGACTTTCTACTATTACATGGACTTCGTTAGAGATACCAGCGTACTGTGATAACATATGCGAAATAATGGATGAAGTTGACTTATTCGTTAAAGAGGTATGTTGTATGCTAAAGATACACGAGAAAGTAGAGTTAATTATGTGTGCGTCACAGCCATAAAAAATAGTTAAAAAGCTAACAATTATTATCACTTAAAAAAAAGAACATAGACGCGAACTTTGTCCTGGTGAAGTAGTTAAATTGTCTATTTAGTAAGATGTTTAGTTATAAAATTAGATGGCGTCATTAGGATAGCGTAGGCTTTCATGGAACCAAACCTTGAGTGATATTTTTTATCGATAGCATTGCGAGATCGCTACACTATCCACGATCCCTTCGTGAGATGTGAGATATCGTAAATAAATTGCTCCATCCTTCATATTATTGAATGAAATTTTATTCACAGGTTACAGATATGAAAGAGGCTCGCATAGACGAAATATTGAAGTCCATAGCAAATACAATGTTAGTCTACTTACCAGAGAACGCGGTTGATCCTAACATATTTTATGAAGAAAATTTAGTTAGGCGTGATGAAATAGGTAAGATGTACTAATCGTAATCATATTTACGTATGAATTATTTCACTGAGAGCTTAGAAATGTTTTATTATTAATTAAATTATTTGTAGCGCAAAGTCTGCAGCAGAGATCATGGAACGCAGAATTAGCTGTCATTGAACTTATCAACAAATTCTTAGGCAGTGTGCCTGCGCAAGCTATAAAAGACCTGAAAGATAAATGGTAAGTTTCAAACAGATTGATTTTTTTTATTTTGAATGTTAGAAAGTCAACATCATACAAACATTTCAGGTTAGATCCCGATAAAGCGTTGAAACCTGTAACATCAGCGACTAGAGTTTTTCCTGAAAATGCTGGTAAGCTTTTTTTATCTTTGCAATTACATAAATTAAAATAGAAATAGCATAGAGAGTACTTGAACTTTCAAATAACGAATGACATGTAAACATTTTTTTCTAAAGGAATTAACATAAGTAATTCTTATTTTGTAGCTTTCTTAGAGATCGAAAACCCAGACCGTTTTGAAGTGACACCTACTCTTAATGAGTGTAATGAGTTATTCGCATATTTTGCAACGAAATGCTTAGAATCACTCATCAAGTGTACAAGACAAAGTCTCGATGTATTGAGGAAACGTGCTTCTGTCTCTAGGTAATATTATTTTTAGTATTATTCATATCATAAAAGTAATAGATGCTACCAAGCCATTGCAAAACCTAAAAGCGAAACTAGTCTTCAAGAAGTCATCTATTGTGTTTCAGTTTTTTGACAATGACCACCGATCCCGAGGAACAGAAGAAATTGAAGCCGCTAATGTTAACGATGATGTATCTGCAGATACCGAGAATTCTAATCAAACCCACTTTAGAGGAAGTGCAATCTGCGTTCTCACAAGTAAGATATTTTAGTTTCATTATTGTATTATAACCATAGAATTCTACTGCCGTAACGCTTGTATTGTATTCCCCTTTTCTTGAACAAAAATTAGACGGCAAATAGTGTAACTGCAGTGGAATTAGCAAACAAGTTAATATGTAGAATCATCATCCTCCTTATCCTACTCCCGTAGTGGCGCAACATGTTTTTGTCCTCCACATAACTCTATCATACGTCATCTCAGTCATCACTCCCTTTTTGATCATGTCACATTTCACGTAATCCATCCATCTCTTTCTAGGTCTACCTCTTCAGGTGTACCTCCACACTCATAACTAACGTTCTCTTTGTAACATGTAGAATAATAATAATAAAATATTTGTAGGTTGTTTTAAACTGTATTATGGATATACATCGTAACGTATACATGTGGGGACAACAAGATCAAATTAACAAGATAAGATCTGCAGGCGCTTCGTTAACAATTACAAGAAGCGTAAGCGGTAATTCTTAAGTTTGTCTACAAAATACACATTAAAAAGACCCTTCGTTTGTGTACCATGTGATAAACATACACACTATTTCCGTCCCTCTCAGGCGCTTTAAAATAAACAGAGATAGCATTATATGATACCTCTATATCGTCATTTTCTTTTGTTTTTATCTCTTTATCTGATTTTCTCTTGTGGTACTATAGGGTCTAGATCTGGCTCAAGTTTAGGTGGCGTAAGGAGCTACTTCCGAATGGTATCTGAGCACAAAGACATCGTGAGAGCGGTGATGGCGCTACAAGGAATGATGTACATGTACAAGCCAGATATTGAAAAATTATTACAAGTATGTCACTTTGTATTAAGTTTTATTGATCTAATTTTCCATACTTCCTTGATAATTAAATTGGTATTGGAACTAAAAATTTCCCTTTAAAACTTTTCTTTAAAGTCCTTATTATGTGTCTTTTTATCTATTGGAGTACCAACTTTATTTACTTTTAAGTTAAGAAATTATACAACGTAGTTTCACATTGTTTTTTCAGGGTTACAATAGATTCGCTCATCTCTGGGCAGAGGATAGAGTGCAGCAAGTTCAAAGTTTTGTTGATTCAAATCCTCTCAACGTGATCATAAGAGACATGCTAAAGAAGTATGAATCACAAACTGAGGAAGTTGTCAATTTACCTCCGAAACATATAATTGGATCCATTCAAATAGACACAGGTATAATAATTTGATTAGAAAAGACATTAGAAATATTTTGGATACTATATAAATTATCGTTTACTGACTGTTTACTACAATAGTTGCTTTATGTTAGGTAAATTAGTAAGGTAAAATTTGATTGTACACTTTTGATGGATGGATATTTATAGAATGTAGTGTGAACGAAATTTGATATAGCAGTAATAGTGTTAAACTAACTACTATAAAAACTATTATAATTTCAGATAATCTTAAATTGGCATTACACGTTGAGTCAGTTGAATGGAAGCGAATTTTGGGAAAGTTATTGAGTAATTCGTACAGAGAACGCGTCTTGAATTTGATGCAATTTATCAAAGATCGCATGAAGACGATGAGCAA
This sequence comes from Papilio protenor, assembly GCA_029286645.1. Lineage (NCBI taxonomy): Eukaryota > Metazoa > Arthropoda > Insecta > Lepidoptera > Papilionidae > Papilio > Papilio protenor. Next base: position 3,838,526 of record JAGSMZ010000024.1, read on the forward strand.
GAAGATAAAGGATTTGGATGACGTCAGAGTTGCTATGATGTGTCTTGAACTGATACGAGAAGAGTTTATTGGGTAAGGGAAAAATAGTTACATTTTGTGCCTATCTCAGTAACTCTGAGTAAAAGATTCAGTTATTCTGACTAAGGTTTTGCTGTTTATTTTCTGTATCTTTGGTTGTATTGAAATAGTTTTAATAACTAAGTATACTTTATTTACATTTAAGGATGGATATGGAGTTAGATTTAATTGAAGAAAGTTATGCAACTTTTAGTCAATTTGATATTGATATTCCTAAAGATGACGCGGATATGGTGTATGGTTTACGTTACGCATTTCAAAACATGCTCATTACTGTAAGTAGATGTTTTTAAAGCTATGCATTAAGCAAAAATTGTAAAAGACTGTTTGAAGATTGATTTTACTCTTTTATCTGTACTATCGCTCCGTTAAAAACACCGTTAGGTAATGTAAATAATATAGTTTTTTAGCGTCTTTAAAGGTGAATATATGTCCTACTTAGTCTAGTTCCTTTGTCGAATATTACTTTTGACCACTAACCAACTCTGTGCAGCATTGTATAAATAGATGATTTCAGTCTCAACAAGTGCAACAAAAGATAGTAGACATGCAAGGGCCATTGCAATTGGAGTTGACAGAAGGAGTAGATACATTCCTTACTGATGTGTTGAAGTTTGATGCGGACTATGATTCGTTTGGACCCATGACTCCAGGCTTGTCTGCGAGAGAGGCTAGCGACAGGTTCGTATATTTATGATTACACTTATGGTTGCTTGTAACCCAATAAACATTTAAGATCTATCACCAAGATATAATGATCACGATAAATTTTAAACGTGATTTCAATTTTGGATGGATGGTTGTGTTGCTAGATATTGAATTTATTACTGTTAAATAGAAGTTAGCATTCTTCATCGCTACTGACGAATTGTTTCAGATGCATTTTCTAACATTTCGTTTTGAAATATTTTTCCAGGGTCATATTGTTCCAATCGCGGTTTGACGAGCTATGGCGTCGTTTCGAGATGTATTCCAGTGGTGAAAAGTTATTCGGCATGGAAGTAAATGATTATCCTATTCTCCATCAGAAGAAGAAAGAATTCAATCTATTGAGCAAATTGTAAGATGTCTTTTGTATTGAGTAGATTCTACTTTTAAGAATTCCTGGCTAATTAGGTAACATTCAAACTTAAAGTTGACAACGATAATGTATATCGGAGCAATGTTTTTTTATGATTTGACAAACTTAATTAACTATTTTTTTCTATACGAATATTATAAATAGGAAAGATTTGTATTTTTGTTTGTATTGAGATAATTCTATAATGTTCGATTCCTTATTTCAGGTACAATCTATACCTTGCTGTAATGAATTCCATCGATGGTTATTTAGAAACTCCATGGGTAGAAATTGATATTGAACAAATTGTAGCACAATTGAGTGAGTTTGATTTAAGGTAAGAAATATAATTCTAATGGAACAGTAATTTCAATTTAATTTTTGACTATTATATTTGACTAAAACAAGAGGTAATCTATCTTGTACCATAAGGGTACTACTAACCTTTTTATTTTCAGATGTCGAAAGTTGCCAAGAGGTATGAAAGACTGGCCAGCGTTTATTGATTTGAAAAATAAAATTGACGACTTTAATCAGACTTGTCCTTTGTTGGAGCTGATGGCTGATAAATCTATGAAGGAGAGGCATTGGAAGCGACTCGAAGATCTAATGCGTTAGTAGTCATGTACTAATACACAATATTTTTTTATTTTGGATATTCAAAACCTTTGAAATAAAAAGATTTTGTCTTAATGTTGGGATTTCGTTGGGTGCTATCTCAATAATTCAATATTTTAGATTGCGTTTTGGACGTGGAGTCGCCAACATTTACGTTAGCGAATGTGATGGAAGCACCATTGTTAAAGAATAAAGAAGATGTCGAGGTAAAATTATGTTCAATTCAAATGAAATTAAACTAAGCACAGGCTGTATTAGGGGTTTATAAATGAATAAAATTCGGTATTTTTTAACTAATATTTTATCGTTTCTTAGGATATCTGTATCGGTGCAGTAAAAGAGAAAGATATTGAAGCCAAACTCAAGCAAGTAGTTTCGGATTGGGCGGTTGTCGATTTAACATTTGCTAACTTCAAGAATAGAGGCGAACTTCTCATTAAGCCGCAAGAAACGCTTGACATTATCACAATGCTGGAAGACACCATGATGATACTCAACTCTTTAGCATCCAATAGGTGGCGGAAATATTTTGTTTTTAGAACTTCACTATAAAATTTTGTCACGTCTGTTACTAAAGATTTTTTTAAACGTTTTGGTAGAATATATTTTTCAATGTACCGAATGCAACTTTACAAAAACTAAAGGGTCTATTTACTTTTTTGAAATAAAATGTTGAAAGAGATGAGGTATAAAGGTTAATTTTTTTTTATTAATAATTGAATCTTTTCCTTTAAGGTATAATGCTCCATTCAAGAAGGATATTATGCTTTGGATCAACAAGTTGATTAGTACATCCGATATCTTAGAGAAATGGTTGCAAGTGCAGAATTTATGGATGTATTTGGAAGCTGTATTTGTTGGTGGTGACATTGCCAAACAGTTGCCCGCTGAAGCGAAGAGATTTGCTGTAAGACGAAATGTCCTTATTTTTAACCCTCTTTATTAGTTGTCAAATTAACTTAATGTTATTTGCTCTAATATCCATTGTTTTTTATTCTTCTGCTTTTGATTATGACTTCTTGTAAACTTATGTATGTTTGCTGTTTTCTTTTTAGACAATCGACAAAACATACGTAAAGATAATGTATCGGGCCCGTGATATAGTCAATTGTGTGGAGACGTGCACCTCAGATGATTCTCTAAAGCAGTTGCTGCCGCATCTATTTGACCAGCTGGAGGCCTGTCAGAAGTCGCTCACTGGTTACTTGGAGACCAAACGACTTATTTTCCCAAGATTCTTCTTCGTATCCGATCCTGTACTTTTGGAGATTCTTGGTCAAGCCTCAGATCCTCACTCAATTCAGGTGCTAATATAATTGAATATCACCCACACATATTCAAAAAATCTAGTACCAAATTCTACGTAGTTAAAGTAGGCTATAAATCTGTAATTCTGAATTTATATATTTATATGATTAGCTTTAGATTGCGATTCCGTCCGCGTGGTAATGTAATATTAAGTAAGAATTAGTAAGATAACCAATGTGATGTGAGAAACTTATGTTTTTTTAGTCAGTATGAATATAATTGAAAAGATCCCTTCATTATATTATTTTAGGTGCATCTTCCAAGCATCTTTGATGCTATCTACACAGTTGATTTCGATGACAAGGAGAGAATTGTCGCCATGAACTCTTCAAACGGAGAGAAGATAAAGTTAGAACGAGCAGTTGCATGTGTAGGAGGTGTCGAGGTAATAAGATAAACAGATTGTAAAACAATTTTTTTTTTCCTTATATTACTTTTTTTTTATGATATAACCACTATTAACCATTAACGCCGTGTTTAGTACATTTTCTCTTTCAGTAACAACTTAATTCAATAGTTGTTTTAAATTTGAATAAATGATAAAAGTGAGATTTGAAAATGTATGCCATATTTTTTATCTAGATTTTTTTTCTTTTTACTGCGTGTAATGAATTGCTGACAACGAGTGTCCTCGTTTGCCTTTTGAAACAAAAACCTTTTGAGAGCGTTTCGCGATTCACATTTCTGAGGGTTCATTATACAGAATGATAATCTTGAAATTAATTAAAAATAGGATGTAATGAAAACTATTATGTTAAAGTTGAAGCAAAATTGATTTCAGATTTGGCTGAACACTTTGTTAGATACGATGAAGGATACTGTAAGGAATATTATTGCTAACATTTCACAAACAATGTCTGGTGATCCCGAATTTGAATTTTTGGTTGGATTTTGGAATTTCCCTGGACAGGTAAGCCCTCATTTTCTTTTATATGGGTTTTATTTTACCTTAAGATTTTAGCAATATTCAAATATATGTTACATGACTGTAGCTCGTAACATTGTATTTTTTATTTTAGGCTAGTCTTTTAGGTATGCAAATTCTATGGACAAGTGACGCTGAATACGCTCTTAAGAAAGCTAGAGCGGATCGCTTTATCATGAGATTGACGAATCAAAAGTTCCTTGATTTGCTAAACGGACTTATTGATCAGACTGTAAAAGATTTGGTTCCACTTGATAGAACAATGATAGAAACTATGATCACAATACATGTACATCAAAGGTATTGTGAAAGTTATTTTACATTTTAAAATACAGCAACAGTAATAAGGCTTAGGAATAATGAGATGTTGATATTTTAGGGATATTTTCGATGATCTTGTAAAAATGAGAATCAAGAATATTGGAGACTTTGAGTGGCAGAAACAAGCTCGATTCTACTACTTTGAAGATACTGATGACTGCACCGTTGGAATAACAGATGTTGACTTCTTGTATCAAGTAATTTTTATAGTTATTTTACGCTTTTCTATAGCTACACTGTTTTTTTGGCTTTTCTTTCATCAAACTGTAGCGTTCAAGTTCAAGTGTATTTATAGAAGTTATGGTTTAGTGCAATTATAATTATTTAAAATGTTTGTCCAGAATGAGTACCTGGGTATCACTGAGAGGCTGGTGATAACGCCGTTGACGGATCGTTGCTACATTACGTTGTCGCAAGCAATCGGCATGAGCATGGGCGGCGCGCCCGCCGGCCCCGCGGGCACAGGCAAGACTGAAACCACTAAGGATATGGGTCGCGCTCTTGGGAAGCTCGTCATCGTCTTCAATTGCTCTGATCAGATGGATTTCAGAGGTGAAGCGTCCAAATCTTTACTTATCAGTCCCATATTAAATTCAAAACAAACTGTTCCATTCCTGCTTTTTGAATGTCATTATCTTCTTCTTTTTTCTTACCTTCACCATACAACTACTACCTTTGACTGTGTCTTTGTTATTAAGGAGCCTTATGTTTTCACTAATTAGACCTTACAATAAACTGTGATATCACCAGGGTTGGGTCGTATTTACAAGGGCCTTGCGCAGTCTGGCACATGGGGTTGCTTCGACGAATTCAATCGTATTGAGTTGCCCGTACTTTCTGTCGCCGCTCAACAAATTTACATCTGTCTCACTGCGAGACGAGAAAAGAAAGATTTCTTCATATTTAGGTATGAACTATTAGGTTTTACTTCCAATATAACATTTAAACATATTAAACCTATTGTATATTTATATAACCGGATATTTTATAGTGATGGCGATACCGTAAGCTTGAATCCAGAATTCGCATTCATCATCACAATGAATCCTGGTTATGCTGGCCGGCAAGAATTGCCTGAGAACTTGAAGATTCAATTCCGTTCTGTGGCTATGATGGTACCAGACAGACAGATCATTATCCGAGTCAAGTTGGCCAGTTGTGGCTTCAAAGAAAATATTTTGTTGGGTAAGTGACGCTTTTCCTCGTTGCCATCACATTGTGCTTATTGTTAACATACCCAAGTGACAAATATCTTGTTTGCGTTTGCTTTTTTTTACATAAATCAAATGCATTTGTGTTTTAGCTCGCAAATTCTTCACTTTGTACAAACTTTGCGAGGAACAGTTGTCGAAGCAGGTGCACTATGACTTCGGTCTACGTAACATATTGTCAGTGCTTAGGACTATGGGGGCGCAGAAAAGAGCTAACCCTGATAGCACTGAAGAGAATATCATGATGAGAGTGTTGAAGTAAGTGTATTTGACAATACGAAAGAATAATCGATGATTATAGCCCTTGTGATACGTATAATTTCGCATTTTTAATCCTCTATGGTTTAGTTATGATTTTCACTTATCTTCTTGTTAGCACATATTGTTATACGACTTTGTGAACATTTTATATTATGACAGGGAAATGAACGTATCCAAGTTAGTAGACGAAGACGAGCCTTTGTTTATTTCACTGATTGAAGATTTGTTCCCTGGTATGAAGCTAACACAAACTGTACAAAGGTATAGTTTGGACTATTTATTTATTATTAGTATTTGTTTGAGGATTTGATAATTTGAAAAAAATTAGTTAAGATTTGCTATGTTGTGATACGAATTCTATACTTATTTATTTAGGGAAATGCAACGCGGAATAACCATAGTAACTGAACGATCAGGCCTCGTGAATCATCCAGAGTGGAATCTAAAAGTTATCCAGTTGTATGAAACATCTCTAGTACGACACGGTTTGATGACAATGGGTCCCACGGGGTCTGGAAAGACTACTTGTATCCATACATTGATGGATGCATTAACTGAACTGGGTAAACCGCATAGAGAAATGCGAATGAACCCCAAAGCTATAACAGCGCCTCAAATGTTCGGAAGACTGGATGTCGCTACCAATGATTGGACAGATGGTATCTTTTCAACACTTTGGAGAAGAGCTTTAAAAGTGAAAAAGTCTGATACCACGTGGATTGTATTGGGTATTTGTGTTAATATTGCCCTTTATAGTTTTGGCGTTTACAATAAAGTTACTAATTAAGTTGTTCGTACAGATGGCCCAGTTGACGCTGTATGGATTGAGAATCTTAATTCAGTGTTAGACGACAACAAGACGTTAACTCTAGCTAATGGAGACCGGATCACGATGGCTCAGAACAGCAAGCTGGTGTTTGAGCCCGACAATGTGGATAACGCATCGCCGGCCACCGTTAGCCGGATGGGGATGGTGTTCTTATCCTCTTCAGTGTTAAAATGGCAACCAATTTTGGAGGCTAGTTATGAATTGATTTGTTTTAACATCTTTAAATCAGTATTTCTAAACAGAGGATATTATAATCTGTAATAACTTATTCCACAGGGATGGTTAAGAAAGAGGCCACCCAGAGAAGCAGATGTATTACGTGTTGCTTTCAACAAAGTTTACGATGAGGTCCATACCTATGTTCAACAAAAATTACCTGCTAAAATGGCGCTTTTAGAAGCTATCTATGTTCGGTAAATGTTTATCCTTAAGCATTTGTTGCATTGTATTTGACTGCGTTTACACTGTTGAGCCTTCCTTTTTTTCTAGACAATGTATCGACGTACTAGTTGGCCTGTTGGAAATAGAAGTTCCTGGCGGAAGTAAGTTTCAAAAGCATTAATACGACCCTGTAATGGAAAATAATAGATGGGTTAATATTATTTTAAAATTATAAAACCTTACAGTTATAATATCCGCTATATAATTCTAGAAACTCATACGGATCGTCATTTGGAGCGTCTGTTTATATTTGCCCTGATGTGGTCTCTGGGAGCGGTGCTGGAGTTGGACGCGCGCACGCGAATGGCCGAGTTCATGACGAAGTTGCCAGTGAGGATGGATTGGCCGGGCTCTAAGTCGAAAGAGTGGGTCATGCCTTTTGAATACATGGTTAATGAGAGTGGTGTTTGGCAACACTGGTAAGTTCTTATATTTAATTGTTCTAGACATTTTTATTACTTTCTTGTACTTGTAGTTACGGATAAGGTAATATTAATATTATGCAATGGAAGGAAATTTGGTGATTGCAAAGTATAACATTGTTGTTTGTGTTATTTTCAGGTCAGAAAGCGTTGAGGATTACATTTACCCGCCTGACAGCATACCGGAATACGCCTCTATTTTAGTACCTAACATTGACAATGTGTGTATATCGTTCTTGATAGACACAATCGCTAAACAGAATAAGGCCGTGCTACTGATCGGAGAACAAGGCACGGCTAAGACAGTCATGTTGAAGAGTTATATGCAGAAATACGATAATGAAGTGAAATTGTTCAAAATGATCAATTTCTCGTCTGCTACCACACCTAATATGTTCCAGGTAAATAAAATGAAAGCTATAGAAAAAGGCTTGTTTAAGAATCATTGCTAATACTTTTGTCTTGTGTACAATAAATACAACATAATGAATGATGGATGAATGGATGTTAGTTAGAGTTTGTAGCTTAAACGGCTAAACGGATCTGGATGAAAGTTGGTGTAGATGTAGAACATAGTTTGGAAGAACACATAGGCTGCTTGCTTTTGGTTTTTAATAATACCACGCGAACGTAATCGTGGGAGAAAGCTAGTATTCCACAAAATTACGGGCTTTTCACAAATAAACGGGCTTTGTCTCATATTTTTTCTTTGTTGTTACGTACTGTTGGTGGTAATATTTAAATTAATTCTATAAACAATCCCTTTAGTCTTTAAATAATTATAAATTTTTGTTGTTAAATTATGTTCTGTGTATAGAGAATCATCGAATCTTACGTGGAAAAGCGCGTGGGTATGACTTACGGCCCGCCCGGCGGTCGCAGCATGACTGTCTTCGTCGACGATATCAATATGCCCGTTGTCAATGAATGGGGTGATCAGGTAAGATAAACTTTTTTTTCTACATGCTCATTTTTTAAATATTATTATATGTCTGCGGTAAAATATCTTGGTTAGTGTCTTTTGCGAGAATTTATGTTATATGATCATTAAAAAAATCTGATCTAATTTACATAGTACGTTTCTCTAGGTTACTAACGAGATTGTACGACAAATGATGGAGTGCGGAGGATTTTATTCCCTAGATAAACCTGGAGAATTTATTATAATCGCTGATATTCAAATGTTCGGTGCTATGATACATCCAGGTAAGCACTAAAACTCACAATTCATACATAGTAACAAACTTTGCGGCGATATTTCGAAGGTTTTGTTAAATACAACATTTTTTTTTAACAGGTGGCGGACGTAATGACATTCCACCTCGTTTGAAGAGACAATTCAACATATTTAATTGCACTCTTCCAAGTATTGTCTCAATGGACAAGATTTTCAGTACGTATTCAACTGATAAACTATATTTTCTTTAAAGAAATGTTAAAAGTTATTTTTTTGTCTTTTATTTTTAGTAACAATAAGTGCTGGCTATTTTTGTAAGGCGCGATTCGATAAAAAGATTGTAGATTTTATGCCAAGACTTGTTCCAGTCACCCGATTAATTTGGCAACAAACTAAGGTAACCTCTAATAATATATTTTATCAATGTTAGTTAAGTGGTAATTAAAACCATTAAAATGAATGCAGATAAAAATGTTGCCGACTCCGGCGAAATTTCATTATGTTTTCAATTTACGCGATCTATCAAGAATATGGGAAGGAATACTTTATATCAAGAAAGAGGAATTACCAAATATAACAACTGCTATGAAGTTATGGTTCCACGAATGTTTGAGAGTAATTTCAGATAGGTGAGGAAGATTTTATTTTATTTTAAGAGCACGCACACCCCTTTGACTAAAGTGTCGCACAACTGTTTAATCTCGCTTTGATTCCAATGAGCTTATTTGGAGGTACGCACACTACTCGATTTTTAGTTGTGAAACTAAACAGTTGAATTGGCTACGAAACAATCGACAATTTCACAACAGTTGTGCGATAGTTTAGTCAAAGGTGTGCGCGCGATTTAATTACCTTGCTTTACTCAGTTTAATTATCAAGGAACACATCTCATGGTTCTTAGGTTTACAACATTCGATGACAAAGATTGGTTTGTGGAGAACTTTTGGAAGATAGCTGCACATGAACTTCCCGACGTAGTTAATGACTTCCCGACTGAAGAAACGTATTTTGTTAACTTTTTGAGAGAGCCCATTGACCCGACGGGGGATGAGGATGAAGACTTTAGTACTGAAGCTCCCAAAATATATGAAGAGTTGCCATCGTTAGTAATAATTGTGTTTAAAAATATTGTAGACGTTCTTTCACGATTTTTTTTTAAATTTTTCACTACCCTATTTTACCTTACAGATGGGAATTTGTATTAAAAAAATTGGGACAGTTTCAAGATCAATTTAATGAGCAAATTAGAGGTGCTCACCTGGATTTGGTGTTTTTCCACGATTGTATGGTGCATTTGTTTATAATATCGCGAATTATAAATACACCAAGGTACCGCTTACCATTTTATTGCAGTTCTCGTTTCTAATCTTTGATATTCTTTTTGTAAAAGTTGATTGTAAATTTGTGGTTTGTCCAGAGGTAACGCTTTGCTGGTGGGTGTCGGTGGATCTGGTAAACAAAGTTTGACCAAATTAGCTTCGTTTATAGCTAACTTTAAATTTTATCAAATCACTTTGACAAGGTATTTATCTGATATTGTTGTATTTCTTGATGTACTCATATATTTCTTTGGCTTATCATACTAATCATACTTCATACTAATCTTATAAATGTGAAAGTTTAGATGGATGGATGGATGGATGTTTGTTAGAGTTTGTACCTAAACTGCTGAACGGATCTCAATGAAATTTGGCATAGATGTAGAGGATAGTCTGGAAGAACACATAGGCTACTTGATTTTGATTTTTTTTAATATCACGCAGACAGAGTCGCGGGCGAAAACTAGTATTAAATAAATTTTATTCATCAGGTCGTACAACGTCAACAACTTTATGGATGATATAAAGATTTTGTATCGAACAGCGGGACTTCAGGGTCTCGGCATTTCCTTTATATTTACTGATAATGATATTAAAGAAGAACAATTCCTTGAATTTTTGAATAACATTCTCAGCTCGGGAGAAATCGCTAATCTTTTCCCTAAAGAAGAAATGGGTAAAGACATATTTTACTTCTATAAATCTATCTATTTGTAAGCAGTTTGATAATACTTGAATCTATGGTTACATCACTTCAATATTTTTTTTTGTTATGCTATAAGATTGCAACTTGTTAACCAGGTTACGTTCAAAATTTGATCTACATCTGCCGTTAACCATACCCGTGTTATCTAAGTAGACTATCGTTTTGTTAATAATTTGCTATTGTCTTTTAGATGAAATTCTCAACGAATTAACTCCTATTATGAAGAAATATGCACCGAAAAGAATTCCGGTTCCCGATGTGTTGTACGAATATTTTATTATGAGATCTAGAGCTAACCTCCATGTTGTTTTATGTTTCTCACCGGTAATAAAGATTCTTAATAATGAGAGCCTTATGTTGTAAATATTTTATTTTTACATTCGATTTTATTGCTAGGTCGGTGAGAAATTCCGTAGCAGAGCTTTGAAGTTTCCTGGTCTTATTTCTGGATCAACAATGGATTGGTTCCAAAAATGGCCTAAAGAGGCATTAATAGAAGTGGCTCAACATTTCCTATCTGGCTTTAAGGCACGTATTAGACAACTAATGTACAATATGTTATGCAATATTTAAATTAAATGAGCTCTCACGTATATTTATGCGATGTTTTTGTTTTCATTCGGATAATTATTTTTGTCAGAGTTTCAATTCTTTTATTTTTGTAGATTGTGTGTTCAGAAGAAACAAAAACACAGTTAATTGAAGTTATGGGCATGGTTCAAGACGATGTCGCCAGCGCCTGTGTGTCTTACTACGATAGATTTAGAAGACAGACTCACGTTACTCCTAAATCATATCTCTCTTTCTTAGAAGGCTATAAAGTTGTGTACAAGGAAAAACATAACAATATAGCGGAAATGGCAAGAAGGTGAATTGATTTTGTCTATGAATTAGTTTTTGCAAATGTTATCACTAGGAGTTGTATCAAGAGAATGTTTTTTTTATTATGTAAATTACAGAATGACTACAGGCTTGGATAAGTTGGTTGAAGCTGCTGCTAGTGTAGATGTATTGAAAAAAGAGCTGGAGCTAAAGGAATTGGAAATAAAGGAAGCGACAGCAAAAGCAGAAGAGGTGTTAGCAGCTGTAGCAGAATCTGCGGCGGCTGCTGAGGTTGTAAAAGCAGAAGTGCTGGAAGTGAAGGACCGAGCTGTTAAACTCGTCAGCGTAATTGCAGCGGAAACAGCTGTGGCTGAAGAAAAATTGGCAGCGGCGAAGCCAGCGCTCGATGCCGCTGAAGCTGCTTTACAGGTATAAGATTTTGTACATGTAAATAAAATTTAAATATTCGCTTTGATGTTAAATTTTTATATGAATTGTTGTAGACTATTAATGCTGCTGATATAGCTACAGTGCGAAAGTTGGGTAAACCACCTTTCCTAATTACTTTGATTATGGACGCTGTAATAATTCTCTTTAGGAAACGTATTGATCCAATAAAACCAGATCCGGATAAACAATTTTTGTTAGCTTCGTGGGCAGAATCTCTCAAGGTAATGGGCAAGTTAAATATACTGTACTGATTAATTCTCTTTGTTTTTGCTTCTATACATACTTTTTAACATTCACAGGTTATGGCCGATGCTAGGTTCTTGAATAACCTGAAAAATTATCCAAAAGATGAAATTAATGCTGAAATGGTTGACTTGTTACAGCCGTATTTCAATTTCAGGTGATTTATTTTTTGTTTTTAGTTGCAAACATTTTTTTAATCAAAGATGTCATGCCCTTTCGTATTAACCTCTGAATACAAATTGCTTGAGTGTATAATTTTTACAAAGTTTCAATTATCTCATAATAATTTTCAGTCAATATACCTTCGAAGCTGCGAAGATTGCTTGCGGCAACGTTGCAGGTTTGATATCCTGGACTATTGCAATGGCACAATTCTACGGGGTCAACAAAGATGTGTTACCTCTAAAGGCGAATTTGGCCGTAATGCAGGGCAAGTATCAGGCTGCCAAGAAAGAATTGGAACATGCGGAAGCATTATTAGAAGCTAAAGAGGTAAAAAAATAGAATAAAATGAAAGACATTTCTTCTATTAAATTCCAAAAGCAACTATCAGATACGAGAAGTAGACTAGGTAACCGATAATGTCGAAATACTGTCGTTCTTTTCTTAGCTTTTTACGCCAAAACAAGTGTATAAAGTTCTTTAACATAATTTTTAGCGGGAATTGGCCGGAGTGCAGAGAGAATTTGATCAGGCAATGGCACTGAAACAAGCAGTGTTGGATGACGCCGCCAAATGCCAGCAGAAGATGGACGCGGCTACGGCATTGATCAATGGTCTGAGCGGAGAAAGAGTGCGATGGACTGAACAATCCACTCTATTCAAGGCTCAGATAGAGCGTCTCGTTGGTGACATTTTGTTCCTCACTGGGTAATGAAACATGCGTTATATACTAGCGTAGCAAAATTATATCCCACTCTTAATCCGGTAATAATAAAGAAGGGACGGCTCGAGCTTAGGGTCTTGGTGGAGTCCTCAAGCTTAGTTACTCATAAACGAGGTTTAGGCTAAGCGCCATCTGCGCTCGCCCACCTCAAGCCCAGTGAATCTGTAAATGCCTCTTCAAAGCAAATAGTGACAACTCCGTCACAAAAAAAATCCTCTCCAGGGTTATATAATTTATGGAAACGTGGTTAACGGACAGTTTAAAAATAAATATTTTTTGTATTGCTTATAGATCAAGGTTTAAAAGTATCATAAAACTATAAATGTCACAAAAACAAGAAAAGATTATTATAAAGACAGTATAGTTAATTTATTAGTATATTAATGATATTGTGTTTAAAAACAGATTTTTGTCTTACTCTGGACCATTCAACCAAGAGTATCGCAACTTATTAGTTAGTAATTGGTTGAGCGAATTGCTGCGACGCAAAGTACCGGTCTCCATGAATTTAAGTATTACTGAAGAGTTAACTGATACAGCTACGGTAAATAAACATTTTTGGAAGATTTTGGAAGATTGTTCTTTAAATAGTTGATTCAAAAAAGATGAAAATCTTACTAATATTATAAATGCAATAGGATGGATGTATGTTTGTTAGAGTTCGTAGCCTAAACGGCTAGTACAAAATAATGCCTTTAAATGCAGAACATTATTTTTACTACAGATTGGTGAATGGAATTTATATGGGTTACCAACAGACGAGTTGTCAATACAGAACGGTATAATTGTGACGAAAGCGGCTCGGTTCCCATTACTTATAGATCCGCAAACACAAGGCAAAATCTGGATAAAGAACATGGAGAGATATAACGATCTCATTGTTACTACGTTAAATCACAAATATTTCAGGTAATTTTATATTGGATTTATTAGTAAAAACATAATTTTAAGATCAAGTCAGCGCAGGCGTAAATCTTTGCATATCAAATTTAAATGGTAAATGAAATGTTGTAGGAATCACATTGAGGACTGTGTGTCACTCGGTAGACCTTTATTGATTGAGGATGTCGGAGAGGAGTTGGATCCGGCGCTGGATAACATTTTGGAGAAAAATTACATTAAAATTGGTTCTACGTTCAAGGTACTGTAATTAAGCATTTTTGATTTCTCACGAATTAAAATAGTTATCAAAGTTTAGCTTCTGATTGTTTAAACATCTATTTGGAACATCTCATTTTTCGAGGTTTATAATTTGTTTTTTGAAAATAATTATAACTGATTTTAGGTAAGACTCGGTGATAAGGAAATTGATGTAACGCAAGGTCATAAAATCTACATTACCACAAAGCTACCTAATCCCGCATACACTCCAGAAGTTTCTGCAAGAACCTCAATAATTGACTTCACGGTAACTATGCAAGGTATGATACTATTTGGATATATTTATTGTGTGTAAATTACAAATTGAGTATTTGACAAAAACAATAGATAAATCAAAGAATTTCAATGTTTCTCTGGTTGATGATTTCAAAATTTATTTAGCTGTAATATTTAAAATCTTTTTTATTTGTTAGGGTTGGAAGACCAACTGTTGGGTCGTGTAATATTAACAGAGAAGGCTGAATTGGAATCTGAGCGAACGCATCTGATTATGGACGTAACTTCGAACAGACGCAAAATGCAGGAGTTGGAGGCGAATTTATTGCATAAATTGACCACTATCCAGGGTTCTCTAGTCGAGGATGTGACCTTAATTCAAGTGCTCAATGTCACCAAATCAACTGCTACAGAAGTAAATAAATACCATTTAATTAAAAACAAACACTGTGATTTTGTATGTTTGTCGAAACAGACCTAGCTATTAAACCTGTTTCCAATATAATAAGGCCGATAAAGACTGGATGATAGTTTCAGTATATACTATTTTTTCTAATGCTAATTTAGTTTTACTTATATATAATATTCGTTTTAAGGTAAGAGAAAAGTTAGACGTGGCAAAAGAAACTGAAATAAAGATAAACACGGCGAGAGAGGAATTCCGTCCCGTGGCGACTCGCGGCTCCGTGTTGTACTTCTTGATTTGCAACATGTCTCTCGTGTGCAACATGTACCAGACCTCGTTGGCGCAGTTCCTCGAACGATTTGACATATCTATGGAAAGGTCGCCGCCCAGCCCTATTACTATAAAGAGGATTGGGTACATCATTGACTATTTGGTACGTTCAAGTTTAAGCTTGTAGTTGGCGTTTATTTCTTATTTTCTATATGCAATGGTATGATTTAGACATAATTGTCAAGTTTGGAAAGCTTTACTTGTAACTTAGCGACTATATTTTAACTGTCGATTTGTAAAATTATATGTATTTTTTTCAACCATGATGTCTTTCATACTAGAAAGTTCTTTCCTTATGATTGTTTCGTTGTTTCAGACATTTGATGTTTTTAAATACATCTGCCGAGGATTTTATGAGAAACACAAATATCTCTTCACTCTTCTGTTGACTCTTAAAATTGATTTACAAAGGGAGTATATCACATTCGACGAGTTTCAAACATTTATTAAAGGTGTGTTCTTTTGTTTGCATTGTATTAATTGCTTGTCGGAATGCAGAATAACTTGCTATTAGATATTTTTATACATTCAAACATGTTTGATATATTTTGTAGGCGGTGCCGCTTTGGATCTTAACGCATGTCCTCCTAAACCATTTAAATGGGTGACTGACATGTCATGGTTGAATCTCGTCCAGCTTTCCAACTTACGACAGTTCACCAATATATTGAACCAAGTGAATAACAATGAAAAGGGATGGAAAACTTGGTAAGCTAATTACAGAATCCTAAATATTCAGCAAGCACAGTAAATTATCTGTATAAGATAGATCATCTGAGTCATAGTAGTTCATAGTAGATCTCTTTAAACAAAATATGATCAGGGCAGTGATGTATAGATAATTGTACTTTCCACAGGTTTGAGAAGGAAGCGCCAGAGGACGAGCCGCTGCCAGACGGTTATCACACACTGGACGTATTTAGGAAGTTGCTGGTGGTCCGCGCTTGGTGTCCGGACAGAACATTGGCTCAGAGTTTGTGAGTACTCGTCGATCGTTAACGCTTCTCACTAGATCTTTGTATCTTTCTAGTATTTAATTCCAAATCTAACATGTTGGAACTGCTGCTTACTGGAGTTTATATTTCAGGAAATATGTAGTACATTCAATGGGTGCAAGATTCTCTGAAGCTGTTATAGTCAACTATGAAGTATGTAAAGACTAAATCTTTAAATATGAATTTGATAACAAAATTGACGCAGTTATTTAAATAATTTATAATGACAGTCTTATTGTAATCAATCTCTTGTTGTTTAGCATATGGTCCTCGAATCACGTCCGCTGGTGCCTTTGATCGGATTTCTTGCGATGGGGTCGGATCCGACGCCTTCAATAGAAATGACGGCAAAACGGTTGGAGTGTATTTGCCAGAGTGTCTCCATGGGCCAGGGGCAGGAAGTGCATGCCAGAAAATTGATAGACCGGGGCCTTAAAGAGGTGAATATTATTATTTTTATTTAAATCCCGCAGAAGTAAAATGTTGATTTTAATTGTTATAGTAGTAGCAGTCCTATAGAAAGTATCTTAACACTGGACTTTTTTACACAAGGAAACGTTCTTGGATTTTTAATTAATTTTCAGGGTATATGGGTACTGCTACAAAACTGTCATTTAGGTCTGGAATATATGGTTGAAATTATGGAACAGTTTTCGGAACTGGAAAAGGAACCGGAAAAAGTTCACGAAACTTTCAGGTAACGGAAGCCTCGTTGCTTTATATTGAAATAATGCTTTGATTTGAAACAGGGCATCTAATTTAAATACAAAACATTGGTTCAAATTAAACAATATTAATTGCAGGCTATGGATTACAACTGAAGTTCATCCAAAGTTTCCTATAACATTGTTGCAAATGTCTATTAAATACACTTGCGAACCACCATCAGGTAAGACATTTTTTATATTTGAATTTTTTCGGACACAAACTTTCTCTGGTACTAGAGGTTATTTAAATAAATTGATTTTTATTTTTAATATTTACAGGAGTCAAAGCTGGTCTCATGAGGACTTACGACTCCATGAGTCAAGATTTCCTAGACTACAGCGACAGTCCTTTCTACTTACCTTTAATTTATACGATATCTTTCCTCCACACCGTGGTGCAAGAGAGACGCAAGTTTGGTCCGCTCGGTTGGAACATTCCCTACGAGTTCAACTCAGCGGATTGGCTCGCCTCTTGCATGTTTGTGCAGAATCACCTCGATTCGTTGGAGGTCGGACAGAATATTAGCTGGACGACTGTACGGTAAGTTTCATAGTTTAATAAGTGATATAAAAAGAGAAAATAATAATACACAATATTTATTTACTGTTGCAGTTATATGGTATCAGCCGTGCAGTACGGTGGCCGAGTCACCGATGACTATGACAATCGTCTCCTCGGTACCTTCTGCAGGGTGTGGCTCTCCGACCAGCTGTTCTCTGAGAACTTCCAGTTTTATAAGAGCTACGGCATCATGGCCTTCAAAAATATACCCGAATATATTGAGGAAATCGAAAAGATGAAGACAGTCGATCCACCTCAAACTTATGGCTTACATACAAATGCTGATATCACGTAAGATAATCTAATAATTAAATCTAATACACGTAAATTAGTTATTTTACTAATGTACAATTTATTAACAGATATCAACGCAATGTGACTCAAGAACTTCTGGATACAATACTGTCCATTCAACCTAAAGAGTCCAGCTCGGGTGGGGGCGAGACCCGTGAGGCATCGGTCTATCGACAATCTAAAGAAATGCTCGAGAAAGTTCCACCTAACTTTGATCCTAATGAAGTAAAAGAGAGGTAAGGCAAATTTTTATTCAAATGTAAAACAAGATATTTACCGGTAAATTCAAAAATTGTGGTCAATAATGTGTTTTCCGTGAATTAATGGTTTTTACGACAATGATTTTTCAGGTTAAGGTTATATGGAATGTTGAATTCAATGGTCATTTTCCTTCGACAAGAGATTGATCGAATGCAAAAAGTCATCACGTTGGTAAGAAGTACATTGAAAGATCTGTTGCTGGCAATTGATGGAACTATTATAATGAATGAGGTTTGTGTTATTTACAATAAATACTTTTATTCTCCGAAACATAAACATAAATAAGAACCTTCATATGCGTTTAAATCGATGTTTTTATTTAATTTTATTCTGTCATAACTTGATACTTGTGAAATTAAATTTTGTAGTATACCGTAGATATAGCAAAATGTAAATTATATCTTCTTTTTAGGCATTGCGAGATTCTCTGGATAATATCTATGACGCAAAAGTACCAAACATTTGGCTAAGGAGATCTTGGTCTTCCTCTACTCTTGGTTTCTGGTTTACCGAATTCTTAGAGAGAAACACACAGTTTTCGACGTGGTGTTTCCAAGCAAGACCGTTTTCATTTTGGATGACTGGATTTTTCAATCCACAAGGTATATTACGATAACATCCTTTATTGTTAAAACTTAGCAGAATAGAAATGTGATAATTGCTTTACTTGGAATGTTACTTCTAATGATTTCAGTTTTTTAATAATTATCATTTTAACACGAACTTTACAGGTTTTCTGACGGCCATGAGACAGGAAGTAACCAGAGCACATAAGGGTTGGGCACTGGATATGGTCGCTTTGCACAATGACGTCACCAAATACGTTTACGAGGAGATAAAAGCGCCACCGCCGGTGAGATCAATGACAATATAATTTTATATCGTTAATCTTTATATCTAGAAAAAAATGTACGTTTTGGTTTTATTAGGAGGGAGTATATGTTCACGGAGTGTTTTTGGACGGCGCGGGCTGGGATCGCCGCAACAGCCGTCTTTGCGAGTCCACGCTAAAGGTCCTTTATGCCGCTCTGCCGGTGGTTCACGTTTACGCCATAAATTCTACGGCACCTAAGGATCCAAAGCTGTACCAGGTAAGGTTTTTGTACAATTAAGGAAAACAAAATTAAGAAGCATTAATTTTGACTTAGTGCGCTTAGCGGGAAGTCGTTGGATGCGGAAGGCGAAGGACTGCATTCTATGATAGGCAGGCTATATCCTGCAGAGGGTAAATGCTAATGATAATGCTAATAATGATTAATTTTGAATTACTGCAAATCAATATTTCTTCTCTCTATATCTCTAGTGTCCTGTGTACAAGAAACCATGCCGCACGGACTTGACATTTATCACGCCTCTATGGCTGCCCACGATTAAAAACCCTGATCATTGGATCCTAAGAGGAGTCGCCATCTTGTGCGATATCAAGTAAACCGACAGCTGTTACTCGGTCAAGGAAACACAATACGGCTGTACAACCAATCGCGCATCACATCTGGCGAAGCCCTGTGTTTTTTTTTGATACGATATCTTTTCGACTGAAGTAGTTTTACTTGTTAATCTAGTCTGGCGTAATTTTAATTATATTGTGGTTTTATTTATAAAAAAAATATGTTGTTAATGTAAGCTTTTTATTTTAAATAGTCGAAGCAGAGACGTATCGCATTTTATTTACAAGAGTTGTTTCTCGAACCACTTACAAACCTTTGGTAGTCGTTGGATTTTGTTTCTGGGAAGATAATTGACTGTTCCAATAGTTTGATAGATTACAGAACACATGTAACAGTGGAGGTAAGTTGCACAACAATTGTATTTTACAATATAGTGGACGGAGTACGTTCGCTGATTTATTTCTTATACTGGACTGATTGTATTACTATGATCACTTGCTTGTAAGCATCTACGAATTCATACTATCCATAACCTACGTCACATTTTAAGTCTCTAAACATATCTTGTTTCGGTTGCGATTTTCATAGATTTAATATACTTTTGGTAGAATAACAATGATAATGAAACAAAGATTTTGTCTCTGGTTATTGTTGCTGCTAATTTAAACAAAATAGACACAGGAAATAATCTGCACTTTAAATATAACATTTGTATTTTTTTTGTATATTATTTTGATCTTTTATTTATATTTAACATATTCTCTTGATATACATAGGTGTTTATATTTATAGTTATTCAACGATATAAAATCAAAGTAATTAGTTTATTAAATCTATGAATCGTCGACATCCAGATTAAAATTATTTGTATTACGTCTAAAACTTTGGCAGTAAAGGTACATACAAGAAACTAAATCATCAGTCTATTTTCAAATGAACGTTGGATTTGTCTGTTCCGTTACAAAATTATAAATTAACAATGGAAATGAATTAATGCACAACATACTCGATGATGTACATATAACGTACACCTAAAACGAGATCTAGCATTTCTACATAATTATACTGAACGATTTCATACTACAACAATATTAAGTTACGTTATTATATTATACATACAGTCTCATTGTATTCACATAATATAAAGCTGCTTTATATCTATTACATTCCAGATATAGTGTTTTTCGGTAAAACAATGTATACAATAGCTTCTAAATATATATAAGAATTAAAATACATATCTTACAAAGCAAATAAGCTTATAGTCTAAAATATTCGTTGTAACAACGATGTACTTTAAGGGAGAAAATTAAAACCAGTACTGCGTACTATATTCATTTCAAAAATGTGAAATGTAAACTGTGATACAATGGTTTAACGAATTTCGCCTTTGGCTGATTGATGAAATCAATATTATTGCACACCATAATATGTTGAATTCTTTGGGGTCTTGAATGCCTTTAGTTCTGTTTTACTTGCCGTCAGCGCGAAAATTACCCAGAGGTTCTACCGATCTTGACCTGGGTGCTCTGAAAATAATAAAATTTATTTAGAACTAGCTTTCGCCCGCGACTCCGTCCGCGCGGAATTAAAAAAAACAAAAGTGTGTAGCCTATGTCTTCTTCCAGACTGTCCTCTACATCTATACAAAATTTTATCGCCGTTTAGGCTACAAACTCTAACAAACATCCATCCATCCATCCATCTAAACTTTCACATTTATAATATTAACTAGTTAACTCTCGTTTCAACATGAAAAGACATAGTAAAAGAACATTTGTTTTATCTCTATAATTGAATTACCTTCGTCTTGAAAGCGTCAATTCGATTTTTCCTTCTTTAACTTGTTTGAAAAGCGAAATAGCTCCAGCGTGGCTTAACCCACGAGTTGGAACATTGTTAACCGACAAGATCTCGTCACCTGCAATTTACAAATTAAATATTTACTATTAGTCCAGCTCGCTGTCTCAACAAATCAATTCGGTTTGTGATTGGTGTTATGCATACCTTCAAAGATAGTTCCCTTGTCAGCGGCTTGCCCGTTCGGGAAAACAGTCTTAACAAATATTCCCATTTGTCCCTTTGGAGAATCAGTGCCACCGACAATACTAAAGCCTAAACTCTTGTGCCCTGGCCCCTTCCAGAATTCAGCTTTGTGCGCCGAGCTATTTGAATATTGTTGCTGTTCATGATTGATAGCCACGTTGTACTCCTGTTGCCGAGACACGTGCGCGCCTGCATTCTGAGGACTTCGTTGAGACCCAACTCTGTTGAAAAATCTACTTCGACTACTGCTACGCAACTGGTCTGGTATACTCTCGAAAGATCTATTTTGGTATAATCTAGAAACATGTTTTATATAGTGTGATGTATTCTCTTTGATTTCGTTAGATGTGTTTTCATTGCAGGCTGCGTAGTTCCCTACTACTGGTTGTGGCCGGGAGTTATGAAGGGATATTGGCCTATAACCGTTTGCTCCTTTATTTCTTGGAACTGGAGAAGACCTCATTGAAATTTCTATATTTGTAATATTTTGTAATGATCCAGGTTGCGTATAGCGTCTTTCTAGCAACTTTTCGTCATCACTTTTTTGATTTGATATTACTCCATGGTTAAATTGAACTCCAATTTCACATTTCTGATTAGCTTCGAATTTATTTGCATGGGAATTCTTATTATTTGGCGTATGTTTAGTGTACTGGTTTTCTGCAGGAAAATGTGTTTCTATAGTAAGTTGATTAGATAAAGATGGTTTGTGAACTGTTTGTGATATTATATCAGGTGGAACATTTAATGAAGATGGAGTAGAGATTGGTTCACAGGGTTGACTATTTATAATACGACTTAAAGTAATCGGTGTTATTTCATCATGAGCCATAACAAGATCGACCTGGTATCGTTGAAATAGAGTTTTTTCTTCGACGTTGGTTTCAGTAGAACATGAATTAACTATGTGTTGAACATCTTTTAAAGACGATAATCCCCTCAAAACTCTTCCATTTACATTAACGATTTCGTCTCCTATTCGGAGTCGTCCGTCTCTATGTGCGATTCCATCAAAATCAAGTTTTACTACAATGTAACGTATTTCATAATTGGAACCACTATTGTCGAAGTCTACTCTATGTTGTGCAAGATAAACTCCAAGGCTTTCATCCAGTCGTGACTTTAATAACCTGATTTTTCTAAACCTTTTAGTGTACGGTCCCCGTCCTAATATATCTCTTTCGGGGATTGGATGTTGAGGTTGAATGTGCCGGTCACTCATCATATCATTCTGATTCAAATTTGGTGTAGACAAATGTTGAATTGGTAATATTTGGGAATGAAGTAACTTGACTCTTCTGGTTTGAACACGCTCATCTAATGTTACTGTTTTGTAGACATACGGTATTTTTTTATTTATCGATTTCTTTGGAAGTGGTGGTGGTTTAGCATCGTTGTAGTCCACTTGAATCTGCTGATTAGAGTTATTATTAATGTACAGTTTATTTTCGGTTACTTTATTTTCATATTCGTAAGATACATCTTTATCGACCGGAAATAGAGCACACGGTGTAGAACTTCGCCTTGCAGGAAGTTGAATTTTGTTAACATTAATTTTTTGATTGAAACTTAGTTGCCTTGAAAAGTTACTGTTATTACCATCAAAACTTCTTACATTTGAGTCAGCTCTTGCTGTACCACTCATTAAATGATACGAATATATTGGCGGGGAATGATTACTGTGTTCGTCCATTGGTCGACTATCGCTGTCATATCCCGATTCGTTCGAACTGACGTAATTACTCAGTCGATGAGCTTGTAGAACTTCTTGATGGATACTTTGATTTGAAGATGCAAGATCCGTTTTTAGTTCTTGTGAAGATCCCAGTCCTGCACAATAATCATATACCGGCAGGCTATTTCTGTTTCTTGGAACTAGCATGGGATCATAATCTAAAGGTCCCCTTTGAGAAATCATCGATGAGCGCCTAGAAACATCGTCATTTTTTCTGTATGAATAGATATTTGCATCAATATCATTAACACTTCTCATAGAGCTTCTCGCAAAATCGCAATTTCCTCTGAGATTAGAGTTAAATAATATGTTTTCATCATGGACGGTTATATTATCACTGCTTTGATATCGTTCCTCTGAACGGGAATTCGGTAGGTATAATCTTTCCCTTCGAAACTTTGGTGATTTTCTATCTATTCTTTCTGAAAAGCTTTGTCTTACAGAAACTGTTGGCCTGTGTGCCATACTATTTTCTTCTGGTAAAACTGATAATTTTGAACGTAAAAATGCGTACGGGAAATTAGGTTTTTTCGACAGAGTATTCGTTTGTCCTTCTAATTTAGGAATATTGTCACAGCTAATTGCCTTTGTTGAAGAACTCACCAGATTTTCATCTGATATTAAATTATGTTTCTGTTTTAAAGGAGACGATTTATTGCTTTCGCTTTCGCTATTCTGCAAGTCTATTCCATCTGAGGGATCATCAGCTTTGACGTAAGTTGATAAATGAGAGGTAGAGCAACTGCGGTAAAGAGAAGGAGTATTTGGTTGACTAGAACTATGCTCGGAAGTTCTATGTGAATTAAGAGAATGAGATTTCGATGAATTTAACATACCAGTCGAACCCATTCTATGGAAAAATGTTTTGAAAGGACTTGGCGATCGGTCTCTTGAGCCGCTTCGAATTGAATCCGTGTCGTTATCTTTTTTAATAGCATTTGAATCGGAACTGCTGCGCCCCATTTTCCAATTTTGTTTTTTCTTATATTGGCCAGTTACAGGCAACGGTGGTTCATCGTTGACAGCTTCTGATGATGGTATTTCTTCGGAAGCCTCTTTACCATCTGGTTTTTTTAACATGTCCAATTTCTTGCCCATACGACGACCCCACGTGGCAAACACTAAAAATAAAAGATAAATTTAAAGACATATAAGCCATACTTGAAAAATGAGTTTTTGGATCGTTCACTAACCTTTCTTCATTTCCTTGACATCGTCCTCCATAACCATGGCTGGGAGTGCGGTGACGAGCGTGTAGTGATGAGGGGCCTGCGGGGCGTGCGGCGGGGGAGCGTCTCTTCGCGGAGACGCAGTGGCGGGGGGCGCGGGGGGCGCGGCGGGCGGCGCGGTCACTTCCCTGCGCTTCGGCCCGCGGAAGAGGCGCATGATGACCGCTCACACAACCATACCGCCGCACCGTGCATGCACTCTGCTCTAACAACAAATTTATTTATTAATAGCTAATATTATTGTAACAAATATTCTAGGAGTACCAGTCAGGTACATTTCGCTTCATCAGTAAATTTTAACTATCCAGGGCTGATTTTTTTAATATCTTATCTATTTTATGTATGAGAATAGTTTTTACATGTTTTAATATCAATCGTTTATTCTAATTTTACTGCTAACTTTCCACATTCAATGCTTTGAACTCTATAAATAGTACACTAATGTCTGTAACAACAGTCAAGTCGGTTGACCGGAAACCTATGCGGTTTCGATGTACTGTTTAATAACCGTATTCAACGTCGATTTCTAGGACGTGCCTTCAACTAGCGGTCTATTTTTCACTTAAATGATCTCGATTATGGATCGTATGAGCGTTTAATATAATTTTAATGACCATTCGTAGGAAAGAATAAGTTAATGACATGCGCACGACGTCGTCGCGCCGAATGGCATTGCTTGGACGTTGGAGTTATAAATAAATTAATGTGAGTCGGTGCGTCGTGATTCCGTAAAGGGCTGGCGGGAAATAAAAAAGTTTCATAAATAGCCAATTTCTTGGTCGTATATCTTCATGACAGTTTTAATTCTAGTTAGTTATAAATGTTAATAACATAATTTAAGTCTGATCTGAGATGTAATTAAGCTCGTTTACATACTTTAAGATATGACATCAAACACTTTGCAATAATTAAAATATTGACTTTCAATAAACATATGTACATCTTACTAATATTATAAATGCAAAAGTTTGGATGGATGGATGGATGTTTGTTAGAGTTTGTAGCCTAAACAGCTGAACGCGGACGGAGTCGCGGGCGAAAGCTAGTTACTTATAATACTAAGATGTAAATAAAATTAAACGATTTCAATTATTTTTTCAACATTAAAAAGTACTGTAGCAAAAAAAATACAGAAATTTTAGATTGAATTTAGCAACGCTATGCAATCGTGCGTGACCATTTTATAATTTTAAAATAACATGTTTCATAATTTCATTCTCATTTGTATGTATCACGTAAAGATTAATTCATCACAATTTTTTGCCAATTTTATGACTGTATGATTTATAATGTGTAATGAGGATCACGTAGCGAGCGAGGAAGTGGGATCTTCCGGCCGGACGACGAAGACATTATGTTAGTGATTGCTTAACTTTGTATGTCATATTTAACTGTTTTATACCGGTGTAGTAATAAAACTTAAGAGCATTATATTTTAGCTTGTCTAATTTAGAGGATTGTTTAATGATTTAGATTTTTAAATCTCTGAAATAACGGCGGTTTACATTCAATTTAAAAATTATGTAATTTAGTGTTTTCAAAAGACACTAAATGCAGTAACATCTGGGATACATTTTCAATCATACTAATATTATAAATGTGAAAGTTTAGAGGGATGGATGGATGTTTGTTAGAGTTTGTAGCCTAAACGGCTGAACGGATTTCGATGAAATTTGGTATGGATGTAGAGGATAGTCTGGAAGAACACATAGGCTACTCGCTTTTGTTTTTTTTTTAATTTCACGCGAACGGAGTCGCGGGCGAAAGCTAGTAAGTTTATAATGTAAATAATATTAAGGAGGGTGTCAATTTTTCGATAGCAACCCTAAATATTAGTAGAGTATCAGTTAATTTTGATTCAGCTTTTAAAAATAACTCCCATATTCGCTGTTTCCGTGTACACGAAATATTAACCACCGTGTCCCGCGCGAATACAACAATATTTTATTGTACTATTAAAAGATGGCAGACAAATTCTTGGGTAAACGTGACTATTTCATAAGTTACATGATAAGCGTTTTTTCCCCTATAGTCAAAGAGTTAGCGTTATGCGTGCACGTAAGTGTTGCTTACGCAGGTCCAGTAATTATTGCCTATACATCGCATGGCCTCTTGTGTACATGCGGTCGAACAACATTCCTACTCTATTAGTAGGTTGGCATATAAATAACGTTTGAGATTGACGAATTTTTTAAAGGATTAAAACAAACAAGAACAAAGTTAAAGTTAAATATGCGCCTAATTACTTGACTACGCTATCGCACAACTGTTTAGTCGCGCTTTGATTCCTATGAGCTTATATGAAGGTGCCCACACTACTCGATTTTTAGTTGGACTGCGAAACAATCGACGATCGCACAATACTTTTGCCATTGTTTAGTCAAAGGTTTGCGCCCGCTCTTATTTTGATAGAGTTTTGTCAATACTACCCATCATTTTGTGTTCAAATAAATAGTATTTAAATGTTCTGCGTAATGTCGAGCTGACAGAGGTTGCGGTACACGTAATTGCATAATTCAAATTGTCGTCGGCCTACCCTGTGCATGCCCGCACAAGATTTCTAGATTACTCCACACTTAAGATTCCTAGCGGACGACCAATGTCAGTCCCCGCCGTTCCCTCGCTCGATTTGTTTACGCACTTTGTAATTACGTTTTTCTTAACGGCGCCAGCGAGGAGACACGTAATATCCCAGACGATAGCTTGAGTACCGGAAGAGTTCACGGGACTGATTGACTTTGATAGATATTCATCTAATAATCTAGATGGAACAGTTTTAATGGGGCTTAGATCTATTTATAAATTACCCCACTTCTTCCTGTAGTCTTTATAAAATTATCGTAACTAGCTTTCGCCCGCGACTCCGTCCGCGTGAAATTAAACGAAACAAAAGTGAGTAGCCTTTGTATGTGTTGTTCCAGACTATCTTGTACATCTATACCAAATTTCATCGAAATCCGTTCAGCCGTTTAGGCTACAAACTCTAACAAACATCCATCCATCTAAACTTTCGCATTTATAATATTAGTATTAGTATGAAGTATGATAATATTAGTATGATTATATTAATGACATCATTGAGTAATGGGTTATTAGCATTAATGTAATTATATTTATATTAGAATCAAATTCAACTATTGCAAAAGTTAATCGAAATGACTATATTCCGATTTTTTTATTGATAAATCAAATAATTACGATTGAAAAATAAAACAAAGTATTTCTTGAATTTTATTAACTAAGTGTAACTCATTAAATCTTAAAAGGTAATTTGTTTGAAGTGTTTTAGTTGCTAATTAGAGGGAACTCTTGAATACAAGCTTTGTTTGCATTGAGTAAGTGGGCTTGCTAGGTCCTGTTCAAGGGCCGTTGACTTGTCAGTCAGGAGCGTTAACGAATATGAGTGATTCTTTACTAATGGCGGACTCACGACTGACATTACATGTAAGGATTTGTCTCCAAGAAGCCTGACATGAAGAGAAAAAAGTATTTTTCCGCAGAATAACGCAGTAGTCGTTTGTTGCTGCACGTTTATTTCAAACAAGACACTTTAGTCTTTACTCGTCCTGGGCAATTGTCGTTTAATAGGAAAGCTGCCCGGATTGTGACCGCTTTGAAGACGAGTTAGGTAGCGAAGAGCTTTAGACGGCGAATGCGTTACTTTTTAGAACTCTTTAGAGTAAACAGTTAGATACAAATACAATTTTATTGATAACAATCAAGTTACAATTCATTTAAGATATTATTGAAATTCGTATATTTGTTTGTTTCTCGTAGGTAAATTCATATAAATATTTCTTTGAGAACATTTTTATTTCTACATGATGTTCACTACATCTTCTAACAGTGATCTGTAGTTCATATTTATTTTATTTACATGTCAACCACTGAGTTTTCAAGCAAATCATACTAATATTATAAATGCGAAAGTTTAGATGGATGGATGGATAGATGGATGTTTGTTAGAGTTTGTAGCCTAAACTGCTGAACGGATCTTGATGAAATTTGGCATATATGTAGAGGATAGTCTGGAAGAACACATAGGCTACTTCCTTTTGTTTTTTTTTATTCCACGCAGACGAAAGCTAGTAGGTATATAAAAGTTTTTGCATGTAAATCAACTTCACAGGCGTATTGGTATTTCTGAACGTGTGATGTGAAAAAATTGTAACTCGCTATTCTAAATTTCGCTTATTGATATCAACCACTGGGAATTCTATGGAATCATCATCACCAGCTCACTATACGTCCCCACTGAGGGGCTCGGATCCTACCCTAAGATAGGGTGACTAGGCCATAGTCAACCACGCTGGCCAAGTGCGGATTGGTTGACTTCACACATATCTTTGAAGTTCTTCGCCGATATGTGCAAGATGCATCATGATGTTTTCCTTCACCGTAAGAACGTCGGGTAAATTATGTACAATGAATTTGAAAAAAAATCGAAAATCACATTGGTGCATGGCGAGATTCGCACCCAAGACCTGTAGATTACAAGTCAAGTGCTTAAACCCCTGAGCCACCAACGCTCATTCTATGGAATGTACTGAATTAATTCCACTATCTTTCATTGTGGCACGACTCCAAATGCCATCTTATCATCTTGATAGTTTGCATTCCCCGACTGTGCGTATACCACTGAAATTCCTGCGTCGTATGACCACTTTGTGTAATTAGCTGTCGTTCTGACTTATCTCTAAGGATATTTTCATTGAAATACTATTTCTTAAAGTAGTGCCAGTGGTGGAGATATTGAGAAGCAAAATGTTAGCGTAGTATGGACATGTTATGCGACGAGACGATGGGGACATAAACCGTAGAGGAAGACAGAAGAAAGTATGGATGGATTGTGTGAAAGAGGATATGCTTAAAAGGGAGTGGATTCAGATATGACGGCTGATAGAAATGTATGGAATAGCAGCACATACTGTGGCGACCATCCATAGGGGTGAAGGCAAGTTGATGAATTAGTGAAACTCTTTATAATATATCTTTTTCTCGCGACTTCTTACAGAATTAAATAAAAATTCTGATAATAAATGCAATCTATGTTACTTAGTAATATTGTAGATGTAAGACAAATGAAGTAACCGTCAGTTATTTCAGTACAACTCATACAGAAGAAGTTAGTTCTTTAAATAATCTTTAATATTGTGAGATAATTCTACGATGTGATTGTAACAGATTAGTTAACTTAAACCATATGAAGTTTGAGGCAACAAAAAAATTAGCTAAAAACATCTCAACCGTCACAAAAAACTTGGTATCCATTACTTGAGTTTTTAATGATAATAGGTCTGTAAGTAATCAGAGTGCTTTATATTAATATCTTGTCTATAAATCATAGAAATTCTATTACGAGATAATCAATGGATATAGTGTAGTTCATTTTAAGACATACGCATGTTGAGCAATAGGCGTTTGTATATATTAGTTACCATAAAATAATTGAATAAAACGATTTCCTGTGTTCAGAATTATATTATCACTTAAGCGAATAGTCAATCATAATTGTCCCCGCAATAAAGTGGATAGACTTTACAACCTAAATAACGACAGAATAAGACCATTTTTTTTCTTCTTGCTTGGAGTACTTAATATTTTGCTTAAATCATATACTTTTAAGCCGTGCTTCACGTTTTTACTGTTAATTAACCCTTCCACGCTCAAGATGAAATTTTCCTTCTACAAAAGTCGTAATCGATTATTCAATTATTATTGAATCGATATTTGTTTTAATGAATGTCAAAATAAAACGTATATCAAAAACGTATAGAAAAACAAAGAACTGTCAAAATTTATTGCGCCAAAATCAAACGAAAAAAAAAAACAATATTTAGTCTCAGCCATCTTATGGTCCTGTAAGGGTTAAAAGCTTTAGCAGGCGTCTTTGCTCGAGCGTAATTAAAATCTTACTAAGCTGATGTGAAGCTATATGTTTTCCAGACTATATTCTACATCTGTTCATTTATTGTGTACAGAAACTTTATAACTACACTTTAGTTAGAAGGATATGACACATGCGATATCTAGTTCCTTCTACATTTCCGTATCAAACGTGTCTTGGATACTTCAGTAATAAGTACAAAACTGTTGGATTATTTTGAGCCGTTATTAGCGTAGAGTAGGGAACATGTGTTATGTTATTAGTCGTGTTATATTTATAAATAAGGCACGTGACTCACCTCATGCCAGGAATGCTCATGGAGCGGCCGCGCCGGCGCAGGCGACCGTTCACTGAAAAGTTAAATAACTCATTTGCACATCACGTTTGCGTAGATTTTTTATACTTCTAGCTCTTTTATAAACAGTAATAAAGTTTTTTTTTTCGTACACAATTCTTTATGCCTATTTCTGGCTTGTATTGAAGTTATTTATATCGAGGTTTAGATTTGGTCGACTAGGATTATAAAAAATGTCTTTATCATGATAAAGATGTCGGATCTAAGATTTTTCAAAGGTCAATAACTTCGGGACTAGTTTACTATGAATGTATTTTAAATTCACTGTCTAGTTTCGCAAAATGCTTGAAAATATGAAAGCAATAACCACTAAAACATAATAGCAGTATAACAACGCCAAGGGATCGGATACATAAAAATTCCCTCACGTAGTTTTATCATCATCTATTGCAGGACAATGGGTCGGCGTTGAAAGAGTCGCTAATGCCACTTTCACACGAGGGCCATACAGGAGCAAAACAGTAGTGTTTTAACAGTAATTGTTCAAGCACAGGACTGCGTTGTCTATTGTTAAGCTTCACTTTTCTTGCCCTCGTGTGAAATCGGCCTAATGGTATTAGGTTAATTCGTGCATGTCATGGAGTTATTTCTTCGTAAGTAATAGCTTTTTACTGTCCGAAAACAAGTATTTCTTGTCGTCTTTGTACTGTGTTTTAGTATTTACTTTAACCAACATTACCGTTTGAGCCATCGGCTTTGTTAAATATTGACTATTGTTGAACATGAAATTTAATTTGTGTAACAACTAATTTTTAACGTTTATTGGACGTAGCTTATATTTTTTATTGTTATTTGCCGGGTTTTGATTAGTTTAGTGCGTGGTTTTATGTAGGGATACAATCAATGTTTCCTGACATTTTTGACTCGTCGCTAAAATTGGCGTACGACTTTGTATACGATTTTAAATAATGATTTTGTACCAAAGCAAGTGTTTAAAAATCTGTTGTATCGAATTAAGTAAATCAAAAGGAATTACATCAATGTGTTTTAACTTAGTATTTGTTTAAAATTGATTTCTAGCAATATAAAGTAAAGTTTCTTTCGAGTTGAAAATGAGATTAATTCCACTTCCGCGGATATTTCTACACGCGGCTTGTGTTATTTTTGTCGGAACCCGGAATCCTATTTTAAAGTTTAAAATGAAAAACATAACCTCAAAGAAAAGATTGAAAATGAAAGTAACGCTTTGCATAAATTAGAATAAGGAAACTGTACAATATACAAGCTACTGTCTTTCGTGAACGTTTAAACTTTAAAATTAAGTTAATTCTATTATATTTCTATGGTTTTGATTAATATCACAACAAAGTATTTACCTTTGAGAAGAAAGTTTTCCTCAATAATGAACACTGCGGGATTGTATGAAGTCATTTATTAGTGATTTTTGTGTCTTTAAATTTTCGTTTAATAATCCTGAAGTGAAATGTCTTTGTAACATTTCGTGATTGTTGTATTGTAAAATTATTAATTGTAAATAAATGAGAGATATAGTCAAACAAGTTTAGTCTGATTGTTCCAGTATGATAGTGCGATATTAGTCTGGAATTTGAACACAACTATGCGTTAGGAGACTACTTAAAAGAATCAACCGCCGGTACATTTAGCAACTAAATAAATCGCACTTTAAATTTAGGTAACATTAGTAAATTACATCTGACCTTTGCAAACATTTTTTTGAGTATGTTTTTATGTAATGCGTTCAAGGAAACAGTTAATGGAGTCTATAAAAAGTTCTATACATACAAAGTTGAATTTTGCCACATTTTTTTTATCGATAATTGTTCGATTCCCAGATTAGTCATTTCATTGTGTGTGGGCGTAGACCGTGAAACTACACAAGATTGTATCATACGCGGCCATCCCTTTGTGTGAATAAGATTTATTTTATTATTTATATTCCAAGTTCATTGTTATAAATGTTATGTCTTTATTGCCAAGGGATATTATTCAAATATTAGCAATGAAAAAAACAATTGTATTCCTCGGGAAGAGGGACTTTGTATGCATGTTGAGTAGCGGTTGGTCTTTTACAAACTTCTTTTGTTTGATTTTAAAGTATGTTGGAATACTGTATATGTTAATTTCCCATGTGTGTCATTTATATATTTTCTAGAAAAAGTTTCCTTGTAATGTTACTAAATTGGAATAATTTGTCATATTTATTTATGGCATTTTAATTTTAGTAAACCCGCGTACGCATTAAAACATAAATAAAACGATAATTTTGTTGGTAAACTTTAAAAGGAAAGTAGCGAAATATAAATTTAATTAACAAACATATATTAAAATTTCTAGTAGAAACTCTCTAAGCGTATGAATCATTTCTAAGCATCGTTAGTCAACTACTGAAACCTACGTAGCCCGGTTGCGTGCTCGGCCGAGACGCCTGCCCACTTGACACGTTTCTGCGAACGTATGTTTACTTAGTGGCGTGCAGCTCTACATTTATTAAATACATTTTACTGCTTAGAGTATATACTTGTGAAATGTAATTAAATAACAGCTTCACCTGTCAAAAACATGATGCTATCCATTTCCACGAGATAGAAATCCAATCCTCTCTTTGCTAAGAGTTAGGAATACTTGAGATACCATACTTCATACTAATTTATAAATGCGAATGTTTAGATAGATGGATTGATGGATGGATGTTTGTTAAAGTTTGTAGCCTAAACTGCTACACAGATTTCGATGAAATTTGGCATAGATGTAGAGGATACTCTGGATGAACACATAGGCTTATAATTATGTTTTTTTTTTAATTCCACGCGGACGGAGTTCCGGGCGAGAGCTAGTTTATTTATAAATTAAGAAAAGAAATTTCTTACTTGTACTTGACTCCTTATCGCATACGAAGCTATTGATGGTTTAATCACTTTGTGATTTTTTTTTAACAATAAAGGGTTTTATTAACTTACTATCGCATTATCATGCCGTAAGTAGTTAATAAGTGTAATTGAGATGAGCAAGAAAGTAAAATAAGTGCAAGTATGTAGCAGAAAAAGGAAATAACATTAACCAATAAAATATAATGAGAGCGTCCACACCACGGGCAATTTGTCGCGTGTACTGTTAAACGCACGATTTACAAGAGCGTGGGCGGGCGGACGACGCGTTTGTAGGCGGCCATTGACAAGCGGTGCCCACAGGTCCACCTCCTGCCCACACCTCAACCTTTACGATCTACTACATACGAGCGTCCATAAAACCAACGGATCCTATGCAAAAAGACATAACTAATTTTTGGGGAAAAAATATTTTTGATGCTTTTCAAACTTTGCCCCAGATGTAACAAGGTCTTCATTTTAATGTAATAAAAAGGTTAAAGGGTTATGAAGGCAAAATTATTATAAATATAAGATGTTCTTAACTTTAATGCGATAAACTTAGTAAAGTGTCTTTTCTAAATGGGATTTTTTTGAGTTACGACTGTATGCGTAGGAGCCGTTGAAACTTTAGCATATTGCAACACCTTATCGAAAGCAAACAATGCATACGAAAGCTTATTGAATTTTGGGATTTTATTGCTACAACTGTTAAGCCACACTAACGGTAACCACCCTATTGTTTATTCCTTTATCCATTGTTTACATTATCTGTGTACAGATAAAGAGGTCATTGCCCTTCCAGCTGATAGTAAGAGTCGACGGTGCCTAGAAGACTTCGACCGAAAAACAGACGAAAGTAAACGACATTAATTTTTTGTATTAGTCGTAAAAGTAACTTGATTGAACGATACTAAAACGTTTTCGGTCACAAAATCGGATCTTAAAAAGACAAAATGATTTATACATAAGCATTAAAATAAATGTGAAATGATAAGAATGTGTTCAATAGCATTGTGATTTATATTTATAGTATGTGCGTGGTTCTATAATTACTTGTTAAGATAAATTTATATCGGAATAGCCTAGCGTTTAAGGCTATGACCTAACCATAGAGTAAAGATTGTGTAGAACTATGATTTCACAATTTAATACATATAGGCTTAAAGTTGCTATGTAGAGAAAAATGCGGTCATATGTAAGAAACTAAGAATTATAGTAACATGATACAGAATGTCATCATAATGTGCAATTAAGATGGAAAATTCTAGTCTTTTACGACGTCTTATAACCTATAATAGTCTCCTTAAATCTTTTAATAAAATCACATAGGTAATAAATATGTATGAAAATGGTTTTTATATTAGACTTTAGTTTTTTATTTGTTTTACAAGTATCATCTCTCATTGGTAAAAAATAAAAATAAAGCAGTTATCGTATGTCACCAAAAATATTTATTATCAGAACGTGTTTTTAGGGTCACCTTAAATTGTGTTATCAGTAGATGTTACACTATTTTATATAACATTATTAGTATAAGGTTGTAATTTACTTTTGGAAACAAGTAGATCACAACACGATAGATTTATCCGGAACTCGCGTCGGCGAGATGTGATTTGTTCCGCGTTTGATATTAACAATTCTGCAATTAAAGCAATTATCTCCAGACGTCCGACACGCTTCACGGTCATGGAACAAGTGAAGCTTTTTTTGTGGTAAAAGCATCCAAAACCACATTTACTTTATTGGCATTCCATTCTTTTATACCGTAATCAAATGATATGACAATAAGTTTTTATTATTTTTAACTTTTAAGTAACTAGCTATATGTTAGTAAAATTAGCTTAGTCCACTAATATTTTAATTTAGTAATTAAACATTAAGAGCCTTAAAATAAATCTTTGAGTAATTTTTACTTTTAATTTTCAGTTGTATTAAATATCATAGAGAGTTAATTTTTGTTTAACTTGCTGTATTAAGATAAATAAAAACATCAAAACGTTCCGCGAGTTGTATGGTTGTTCGTGTCAATACACTAAAATGACCGTCCTCGTCCCATCGGTTTATACCTGACTGCTCGCAATGTCAACTTGCACGGAACGTTTCTCAACAAACTGATAAAGATGACATTTATTATACTCAGAATCGTAAACATAATAGGTATATTTAATTGCTTTCTTTGTATCTTTAAAACAAAACTCTCGGAGCGCGAAGTTGGAATAGATATACATACATTAGCATGTAATAAATACAATCGGACTTTAAGATATGCAATTATATGCCATAAATCGCACATTAATTTAATATTAAAATAGAGAAATGTCTAAACTTTTGCTATGGTAAGAAATTTCATTAAGTACCTATCTAGAATTAACACGTACAAAAAGTATTTAACATTATGTGTTTCCACCGAAGCGATCTAAGAGTTTGGTGGCCTCCCAATCTGGTAAGTAACGGCTCGTGCTGAGGCTCCTGAGGGAGCCCTCGAGCTTAGTTACTCATAAACGAGGTTTAGGCTAAGCGCTATCTGCGCTCGGCCACCTCAAGCCCGGTGAATCTGTAAATGCCTCTTCAAGGCAAACAGTGGCCATTCATTCACAAAAAAAAAATGTGTTGATAGCATAAGTTTTTATGACGAGTAATTTTCTTTACAGTACATTATAGTATAATCTAATACATATAATATGCTGATAATCTTCTTGATCGATGTCCGCAGTAGCTTGGACATGGAACTGTAATTACTGCCTGCTTTCTATAAACTATTATAATAGCATGATATTATGTTGTAAATCACGGCACATAACGTCGATAAAGTGAATACACGTTGACAAAGGAATCAAGTTCATTAGTACTCATATATCTATTGATTTTAATTTTGACACTAGCTCTACCCTCACATTACTTAGTATTTTTCCTCAAGACATTTTTTTTGTGGCAATAACGGCCAAATAGTGAAACGAATCTAAATATATATACGCTTAGTAAGTCACGCTTACAATCTGATAGACGTCAAAATTTGAAAGGAATTTGGAGTTTAAGCGTGGTCTTAAGATCATTTTGCATATTTAAATGTTTCAGTATTCGGCCGTTAGTGTCACAGTGGACTACTGTATTCATTTTTTCACAAATGAAATTGTCGTTTCGTTTCTGTATACATTCTTCAGTACATTCTAGTCAGAGGCTATCGATTTATATTCGTATTATGTCACGCTTGAGTTGCTTCGACAAGGAGCGCTGTCAAATGGTGTATAAGGCAATGGAGCACAATCGTCATGTTTCATTGAGCTTAGGGTACCGTAACTTGATGAGTGTTCATTAACCGAACGTAGGTATTCAGTTACCTAAAAGGATTGCGTGATTCGTTTGTAATAACAAGTTGTGTCCAGTGAAAGTCGCATCGTTACTTAATAAACGTAATGGGTGCACAAAAAGCGAGCGTTCTCAGCGACATGCGTTCACGATCATCTTGTTGTTAAAAATTTCAATAGCAATTAATGCTTAATAATCAACTCGTAACCAGTTCGCTTCCGGTATTACGCGTCGTTTGGACTCGACTCGTCTGCTTTACAACTTTACAACCAGCTTGATGTATTTCGATTGGACATGAAATATAATCGATTACAAATGAGATACAGAACCGGTGGCTTAATACATAATTACTTTACTGTTCGTTGAGATAAATGGGGTAGTAAAATGTTCTTTTTGTAATCTATCAATCCACTTGTTAAACTTTTGTACCTTAGAAAAAGACAACATTCAAGGAAGTTAAAGAAAGTATTTATTTCTATTTATAGTCTTTTAGACTTTAATAGATATGCATTAGTTTCGGTTTAATTAAAATCAATTCTTAATCAATGGACTACAAAATCTGACAATACGATATACGATAAAATTCTATAAAAACTCTCACAGTTTGAGGTTTACGCAGAATTATATGCAAAAGTAGCATCTTAGTGCACACACAATGTTAATAGACCGGTCAAAGTACATTTTAATTACGTTAAAACACATGTATTTCTATAATTACATTAGAAAAAATGATATGAAAACGTAATAAAAATGTTTATCGAAATTTCACAAGTTATACAATTTCAATAACCTTGTGTCAAATTATATTTAACACCCACTGTACATATTTTTGTATGGCCTCCGCGATTAGAAGACAAATGAGTATGAGATATTATGCATCGTTAAGGACAAATGAATCAGTCACAGATGTTGCTAAAAGCTTCTTGCAAAATCCTACATACACTTTGATTACTCACTCATTTGTAGATACATACAAATCTATCAGTAATAGAATTTATAAGATTTTAGACGTAATGGAATCTATTTAAATTATGGTACGGGATCATTTTCAATTAACGTTGTCAAAATGCTTTAAAGTTGTTCCAAAGGTAATGTAGGACTATCAGAGTTATTTAGATTTCTGATACTAAATGGACAATAAGTTGACCCTTATTAGAACACTTAACTTTTAGTGCAGAAAGTAGATAGATATTGGAAATATTGTGATTTGCAGAATAAATTGTCTGTAAAATGCTAGGCAAATCTAATGCAAGTGCTGTAACACATCACTTTTTGGCTATGATTGTAGTCTTAAATATACGGTCCCTTTGAGGTAATATAATAAGTCTTATTTCAGAGTCAATCGTCGACCGCTCAGATCGAGAGTACTTCATCGATCAACCGAACTGTCATCGCCTTTAACAGAATACTGTTAAATCCTTATATCAATAATTTAATTTTTTTTACAAAAAAGAACTTGGGAATGCACCGACATTTTTAACAGTTAATTTATTTTAAAGGTATTCAAATTATTCGACACGGTTAATTAAGCATAAGATAAATGTTAAAGATTAAATTTTTCATAAACAAGTTGTATCAGTTATGCAACTCGGTTCACCGGTCATTATATTAATTATAAACTGTTTTTTTTTCGTTACGTTGCTTAAGTTTATTTGCGTTTAATTTGTAATATATTTATTTAAAGTAAAACTATTTACGTAATGCAAAACAAACAAAACTTACCTTCGTGTAGCAACTCACAATTCGATTAGGAAAAAAAGATAGAAGAGAACGCAATCACTTACTAAATAGCAGCCATTAAAAAGGCTAATGATAAAGAAGCCGATCGTCCAACATCGTAAACTAGATTTATTCATTTTATTGCTATAACGTTTACTTTTTTAATTGTAGATCTTTTACCTGCCAGACGAGAGTGGTTTTGGTGTATTGTTTTTCGAAAATACGTCTGCTTTGTTGTGACCTCTGTGAGATTTTAATCTTTTTCATTCTATGTAATGTGTTAGAATCAGGCAGGGATTTCATTTTCCTGTTTTTATCTGGTTGACAGAATAATAACTGTTGTAATGTGGATTTAGCGGGGGATGTGACGCAAAGGTAGGGGAAATATAAAATTCGCATCCTTATGGGCAGCGGTCGCTTCGCTATTTTGACGAATTCCGAAGGCTAGCTGTATTGTCACCTTGTTATATAAAAAACTATCAATATTTTGTAAGTATTTCTGAAGGACAAAAAAGGAAACTACCGTAATACGTAATGAAAACAGGATGGTGCAAGGACAATGTTTAAGGATGCAAATTCCCTGCCGAAGCACGAACGCGGAGCGCAGCCAGAATAAATAAGTTGTTAGAACGATTTAAAAGTTATCGCGATGTTAATCAAATACCGATTATCGATAAGGGACAGGTCAAACCGCAAGCGATGCACTCGCTTTATAGCTTTTTAACTCGCCGTAACGGGTTCTGTACGGTTTTAAATTAGATTGCAGATGCGGTTGCGAAACTGACTCTACAAAAACCACATAAGTACGAGAGAATTTAATAGAAATCTTAAGTAGATTATAAATTGCATCAACGCGATGAGCTCTTTCCACGATATAGATGACTATGCTCGGAACCGGCGATGACTGGGTAAATTTTATTTGGTATTAATTGCAATTAATCGTATTTAAAATAAAATTATTTAAGACGCATGGAAGAACAAATATACTTATGATGCATAATAATATTGGGTTCGTTCTTACGAGATTTTTATTTGTGTAAATTGATTTGACGTCGTAAAAAACGAAAATGAGCATACCTAACGATTACACTTACGTTAGTTGTTTAAACTATACTTAATATTTACTTTAATTTTACTACATTTAGAAGACGATAAGATTAACATCAAGAAATAAAGAAATTGGAAAGATATAAAATTAGATTCTGGGATAGAATTTACGTAATCATCAATGGCATTTTGTTCACAGCTTTAATATACTTTAGTAAGACAAGTTTGTAAACACAAAACTAGCGAGGTAAAAGAAAAAGTATATTTAAATCGTAATGAAGGACATCCAGCATACGTACACATAATTATTCTTCGTAATGAATTGAACAGAGTAACGAAACGGTTGGATGGCATTTGGGTCGACGCAGGCGCAGATCGTTCGCAATACACGAGTAATTCCTGCACTCGCTCAATGAGCTCTGTTCTCTGTTCTGTCATATGAAAACATTTTTTATGCACAATCGCCCACATGTGCTGTCGTTAATAACTGTCATGTGCTTTAGTTTCAGTACTCGAGTGGCAATGATCCACGGCTAATCTTAATATGGCCTACATACCATATTTGTTTGCAATGTTTCTTAATCTGAGATTAACTTACTTGTGTAAATTTTTGTGATATTTTTATTTCTTGATGTTTTCTTGTCATTATGCGATTTGTGTTTTTTTTAACAAATTGCAGATCACCGATTATTAAGGAAAAAGATTGTTACTGCATTACGTATACAATTTCATACATGTTCAGAAATTTTATGACACTCGTACTAATATATGATTTAGAATAGATAGCTCTTATTAATAAGCTAATGAGATAACTGATTGCTCGACATTTCCAAACTTCTATATGATCTTTCTTGTTCCTGATTGTTTTTTTTTAAATTGTATTCATTTATATACGTTAATGTTAATTGTTAGAACAAAGAAAATACCTTTTGAGACCTTCAAGCTTTTAATTTGTTGTGTAATTCTATAATTTTAGTTAAATATTCATTACAAGGTCTAATCAAAATGCAATGTTTCAATTTAATATAAGTACAATGGTCAGGCATTTTTTGACCGACTTCCCAAAAGAAAGAGTTACTCATTTCTTCTGTATGTTTTTAAACGGTACCAGTCTTCATTAACACGATATCTTCAAATAAAAAGCTTGCGAGTAGGAAATGTGTCGAGTTCCCGGTAAGGTAATCATAGGAGACAAACCTATGTTTATTATAAATCTAATGACGCCCGGGAATCGTTAGAGCTTCCGACCGCAGTGTCTATCATTAAGGTAAGTTTTCTTATTCAGATTTATATTAAATTATACTGGCCCTTCTATAACTTTTGATACTCGTTAAATGATTTATGATAATTCAAGAATATTAAAAGAAAGATCGTGTCTTAACTCTTTAGTACCTACATTATTTTATACTAGCTGTTCCTGTGCGGCTTCATCCGCATGAAATTATTAAAAAAATATTTTATTGTTTACATTTGTCAAATTATCAATTGCAAATGTCAAAATGTTATGACATGACAAACCTTGGCAATCTTGCTTCCTTGATGTTGGCAACAACTTATGGTCTCTTTCCCACATTAGGGTTTTTATCCAAAATATTTACCCCATAAGTTTAATAGCGTGAAAATATATAGCCTAAAGCGTGATGTAAGTGTAGGGCTTTTTATTAAAAAAAGAATTATTCAAAAATATGCTGTAATTGCTGAGATCTTAGGCAACAAAGAAGTGTGTGTTTACGCTTTATTATAATAGTATAGATAGAAAGGTCGAGTCTTAACTCTTTAGTACCTAGATTATATGTATCACCGTAGGGTTGGTATCTAAAATGTATTAAACACAAGTTACTATACTAATTTACTTTACAATTGGCGATAAAATTATTTAAAAAATACTACGATATCACGAAATATCTATTGTATCAATTATTCTTAGTATTTGTTACAGTTCTTTTTATTACCTTCATAAGAAAATGATTGTTTGGTGTTTTTTTAAAGGTTATTATGGACGTTGTAAGTCAATAATCCAAGTTTACAACAATTATTTATGACATAAAGTTTGTAACCATTTATGCATTTAAATAACATATAGATAGTATATAACATTGTAATCTTACAAGATTTATAATAAGACTAGCTGTTGCTCGCGATTTCGTCCACGTGAAATTAAAAAAACAATAAAAACTTAGTTATCAGTGAGTAACATAGCTTACTGATAATGTAACTTTTTAATAGTAAAAGAATTGAAATCAGCCCAGTAGTTTTTGAGTAATTTTAATATATAAAAAAATACACGTTCTTCTTTATAATACTAGTATATATAGATAAAAGCGTCTTAATAATTGATTAAATTTTTGTATTAAACACAGCTAAGGTCAATGTTTGTACATCTCAGTATTAAGTATTGGAGCCAAACTACAACAATCGGTAAAGGAAAC
The DNA here is from genome assembly GCA_029286645.1 of Papilio protenor. Classification (NCBI taxonomy): domain Eukaryota; kingdom Metazoa; phylum Arthropoda; class Insecta; order Lepidoptera; family Papilionidae; genus Papilio; species Papilio protenor. The sequence goes on from JAGSMZ010000024.1 coordinate 3,880,504, forward strand.
CTTCTACTAAAATAAAGCTTGATTTGTTTCATTTATAGCAGCTGCTCCCTTTCGGTTAACTCTTTTATGTCTGAGTGTAAAAATAAGCTTGTTTCAATGCTTTAACAACTAGAAGTGTCTGTCGCGTTAAGAGAGGTAACTTGTCTTTTACTCGATTTTAACTTGAGAAAGTAATGGTTTTCTTTATGTTCTTTACAAATGCATGATTTTTAATAATAAAATTTAATTGTCATCTTAAAGCTTTCATCGAATTCAATTATAACAATCACATTTAAAATAAAAAACTAAGTTACAATTCCCTACAACTTTGATCACAACGTGGTTGTTTATATAAATTACTTAAATTTTTAATGAAATAAAATCACAGTTGAAATGTCAATTAAAAGTTGAAATTTCGATTTTTTTTAACATTATCCAAACTTAAAATTAACTTAAATATAGTATCTATATATCGACTTACAAGGGTGGGATCGGCAATGTTCCTAAAGCGATAACACCGATAACAAAATCACAAAGTCACAACACTGAGGGCCACTGGACACGTTAGCGTTATCAGACGCAAGGCGATCGATCGCGGGTTCGCAGTGCGGGTGAAACGGTCGATGCGCGCGGCGCGACTGAGCCGGCTGAGGGACGGTGCGCCGCGGTCGCGTACTACGATAATATTCGCCTCAAGATCCATTCATTACCTCTCTATGCTGGATGCATGCTGTATTAATCTTTAATGTTTCAGCTACTGGTGAACAAACTGGTAATGATAGGTTTAGATAATCTATGTAGGTAATTTGTAAATTGATTTATTTATTTTCTTTTATCATTTAAATATGGATCGTTTATAATTATCCATCTTGCTTCTTGAGGTGTTGATTTTTTTATGTAATTTCGTAAACATTACATGACGTTTACGTGGGTAGTTACTTAAAATTCATTAGGCAAATCACTTCATATCCGTGTGGATTTGCCAATTAAAATATCGTCAAGACAAGATTATAAGTAATTGTAATTGTCTAACTAATTCAGTAATTATACTTATTCCCTGAATTAAGAAATAATAATTACTAAACTTACTTAATTACTTTCATAACAAAAAATATAAAAGATACGTTATTGTTCAATTAATTGTCTAACTAATTCAGTAATTATACTTATTCCCTGAATTAAGAAATAATAATTACTAAACTTACTTAATTACTTTCATAACAAAAAATATAAAAGATACGTTATTGTTCAATTAATTGTCTGTAATTTCGATTTTTCATTATAACAAAACGAAACTGTGAGAGTTTTTGAAGAAATAGAATTGAAAAATATAATAATATGGTAAACAACAGATGAAACCGTGTAACAAAGCTAGTCAACAACGAGTACAAGAATACCGTACAAAACCGGACATCCTACATTTGTCCGGGAAGAGGAAGTACATCCATATTATGCCGGACATTTGAGAGCCATATTTGTTTTGAGCCACACACGAATTTTGCTTTAGTCAACATGACAAATGTTATGTTATCATTCCGTTAGCCATAAATAAAATGATTCAACTTATAAATAAACGTATTAGAAACCATTAATAATATTTAGATTTATTAGAAAACATATATTATATGAGTAACCAACCAGGCCCAGTGGCCAGCGATGTTGACTATGACCTATTCACCCCTTATTAAGATTAGGCTCCGAGCATTTCAGTAGGAACTGATAATGATTGATGTCTTAATTGACTACGAAGAATATTATGAACATCTGTTTCATTCTCTTTAAAAATCAGGAATAATTAATACTTTCTATTATATTTAGGTTTTGGATGTGAAACCTAACAGTATGTACTGTACATATATGTATATACATATAATAAAATTGGAGTGTCTGTTTGTAATATCAAAAGAAAAATTCGCATTTAAAAGATTTTGTCTGTCTGTCTGTCCGCAAGCCGCGTTTGTTCCAGGTAATCTCCGAAATGGCTGGGCCGTTTTCGACCGGCATCACTAAAGGGTAGCTGACATAGACGGGCATATTATAGGGTACTTTATCTTAATATTGCGTGGATGAAGTCACGGGCAACAGCTAGTAAATAATAAACGCTTTATAAAACGTTTATTAGCCATATTCCTCGTGTCAGGCTTCATTGGTTTTTTCTTGCCAATGGCATTTGGTATGCCACTCTTATTTAAGACAGGAAGGAATACCCATCAAGTGGATGTTTCCTGTAATTTAGACCTTACATTTATTTCACAGAAAAAAACGAATTAACTGCAGTTATTTTATTACGTAATTATAGGTTTTGCTAAATTGACTGAAAGTATCGGAGATAAATGTGCCTAAGTTGTCTTGTAGCTTCGCTTCTTCGAGACATTTTACAAGGCGGAAGGTGTAAACTGTAGCTCTGCGACTCCGTTTAAGTTATTATCTGTAACTGCTATTTCTAGAATTTTTTTTAAGTTCCCATGGAAACCTGGAGCATTTTCTGTTCTGCTGCCAAAGATGATTTGTTATATGGTTTTTAATTTCCATACATAAGCAAATTGCATTTTTACTAAAATACACTTTGATAAATAAAACTACTTTTAACTGTTATTTTGTTGTTTTTTGTCAAACCGTGTTTTGTTATCATTCAAGTTAACAGTTTTCTAAACTCCGTGAAGTCGCAAAAACACGCTAAACATTCTCTTGTTAGTCAAAAAACTGTTCAACATCCTGACTTCTACGAAACCACTAGTAAACCAGTGTTACTATATTTATTGGGGTTTGTAACGTTGCTTCAATTTTTTAACTTCAACAAAAACTTGATGTCATACTTTATAAAATATACTAACTTTTGCTCGCGACTTTATCCGCACGGAAATTAAAAAATCTGATCCTTAATATAGCTTATATTACACAATGGTGTTTGAAATCGGTAAAGTAGTTTTTGAGTTTAATCCTTTCATACAAAAATACAGTCATACAAATCTTTCCTGTTTATAGCTATACTGAGGCTTTAAAAACACACTTTTGTTCAACAAGTTTTGTAAAAGTTACATTTTTCTCTTTTTTAATGGAAATATCAGTAAAATTATAACACTTATAAAAACCGGGGTTTACCAGAAAAAAAACATGTTTTTTTACATGTGGTTTTACAGTGGAAACTTACGGTTAACAACGTAAACCATCAAGGTCTGTTTATAGTTGAAGTGTGGCAGACACTTTACATTCTAATTACATATAATTGGCAGGTTAGAATTATGAAAGTTATTTTGTACCTGTACAAGGCCATAAAACATTGAAATGAATATGTAAACGACTCGCGTACAGTTAGATATACGTGCGTTTTGTTCGCGACTTTTATCAGATACTCCTCTATACCATCTGAGCGCACGTTCTACGTCGATATCACGTATTACCAAATCGAATGCTATTGATAAGTCAGTGAAATGAGGCGAGAAGACCGACAATAGTTTTTCTCTTCATAAATACATATTTCTATTTTAATAACTACTCGTTTTATATTTCCAATTTCATCTCAGATTCATAACTGTATAATATTCAATACAAAAAACTCAAAACTCTATTCGAATTTACGAAAAATCGATCTTTTAAATCGATATCTCGATCTTTAATCAACCAGAATTAATATGAAAACAAAAACAATGGACACATTTTATATGCTTCTGTTTAACAGTCACTATAAATAGGAAATAATTGTTAATCAAAGAAAATACGGAAATAATTTCTATTTCTTTCTGAGAAAGAAAACATGACATCGATTTCTATTTTCGTCTAATACGATCGTACATTGTGAGCTAATTTTCCTTTCGATCTGCTTTCATTGTGCAAGTTACAGTTTACGAAGTTATCGCACCGTGGTTTATAATTTGGTAGTTAAATTGCGAAACTGTTAGTTTTTGTAAAAATAACCCGAGCATACGGCGCGCTAACGGTCTGCGAGCAGATCGACTACGGACACATTTTTGACCACTTCTTAGCGTAGTTAGGCAACGGTTTCGAGATAGTTTTAATTATTTTTATTTCTCTTAAGTATGCAATGTAACTGGGCCAATGAACAAAGGCATTTTTTTCATAAGAATAGTTTAATCGTGGCTTAACACATTTCTTTATGTTTAACATGTATGTTGTTAAACTCAAATACAACTTGATGACACGATATTTTCGAATCTCGAATTTCGAATTTCGAATTTCGAATTTCGAATTTCAAAAATCGAATACTGACTGGAAAAGTAATTTTATACACAATAATTAAGTCCACAAAAGAATAGTAAAACTTATTTTGATAAGATTAAATTTTTAATATATCTTTGTTTTTATCATTGTATCAGTGAATAATCTTTATTTATGAAAATTTAATTTTATACTTACACTTCATCTTTTTTTGTTTTTTTTCAGAGGTATCCAAACTTTTTATTTTAAAACTGTTTTTTTTTTGTTTTTTAAATTTATTACATACACAAGAGTATCTAACGGCCAGCCCTCAATAATAATAATAATTTTTATTTTATTTATTTATAGGTAAGAAATTAACATCTTCTAATTTATGTATTTTAATAAAATTATTATTCTTTCGATAGTAACTCAACCTTGTTCTGGTATTGCAGGATAATAACGTTTTTATAACGTACTCACGAAGATGTAGATATAATAAAGATTCTCGCATGGAAATGTGCTTTTTACGGTAATTATAACAGATATCCTGTTGATTTCAGTCCGATTAGTATGTACCAGGCAATGCTCTTGCACCATCGGACATCCTAAAATAAATCGTTTTACTATACTTTACCAACTTATGTTAAAAAAATATGTATGTCCTTTTAACAAATTTTAGTAAGAATATGTTGCAAACCACGTTGCAAACCTCTGGCTTTTTATGTATAAATGTAAACTGTAATAATTGTTGTCAGTTTTTTCGCTCATAACACAGTCTTACCTTAATTAGGTCCACACGAACACGCTACGGTTAGCGTGAATAATAATCTTAATTAGAATCAAACAACATTATTAATTATACCTATTTTTTATTAGTACAAAATTATTACACGTGTGTTATAGTATTATAATTGTCTATTATTGTAATTGATACCAATTCATTTTACTAAAAATATCTTTATGTTTAAGTTCTGTATCTCAAGCATAATTTATGGGCGTAATCATGTTGATATGATCGGCGGCTCCTGCATTCAACAATTCAAACTTTGAACCAGCGTTATCGATATTTATAACTAATGCTGGCTTGTTGAAGTTTCCATTTATTTATCACTAGCTCGCCCGCGTGAAATTAATCTATACTATTATAATAAAGCGTAAACACACACTTCTTTGTTGCCTAAGATGTCAGCAATCACAGCATATTTTCAAATAACTCTTTTTTTAATAAAACGCCCTACACTTACGTCACGCTTTAGGCTATATATTTTCACACCATTAAACTTAGGGGTAAATATTTTGGATAAAAATCCTAATGTGGGAAAGAGACCATAAGTTGCTGCCAACATCAAGGAAGCATGGTTGCCATGGTTTGACATCATGTCATGTCATTTTGACATTTGCAATTGATAATTTGACCAATGTAAACAATAAAACGAAATTTTTATAATTTCATGCGGATGAAGTCGCATGGGAACAGCTAGTCAATAATAAAGAATATAGCCTATGTTACTCACAGATAAATTAACTTTATAATGGTGAAAGAATTTTTGAAATCGGCCCTGTAGTTTTTACGTGAATCGAATACATAGAAAAATCCGAAAATACAAATCTTTCCACTTTATAATATTAGTATAGAAGTGTAGATTAGCTATTGATTCATTAGTGTTTCTTTGAACTGAGTTTCAACGGAGTAAAACTCAAGTTTGGTAGTTCGGAAACGCATTTCTTGAAGTTATGAAACCAACAACACTAACGAATGGTTAAAAGCTGGGGAACTGGCTATAAGAGTTGTATTGTGTAGGTGCATGATACGATCTTATTACTAACAGTAATGAATTAAATTACGCAATAATTATTAGTAAATGTTACTGTAATATTTAAGTAACCGCAAAATTTAACCAAGACAATTTCGTCTTCGATTAAAGTGGGGCAGTCTGCCCACGGACCAGAGTCTTAAGTCTCGCCAATACCACGAATTCAGAACGAGTAACTGGCACAGAATTATCAAGTGAATCATTATTATTGACTGAATAACTAAACGAAGAAGTGACCCAGTACATGAGTTAATTTAAAATGGTCGAGCAACTTGGTGACTATAACTGTAAACTGCTATTGAAGTCTTGTTTATGAAATAGTAAGTGATAAAAAAAGCTTTGAGAGTATTGACTTAGTTTTTACTGAAATCGGGAAATAAGAAAGTCGAAGGAAATGTTTCAAGCAACACTCTAAAATAGTTAAAAGCAATTACATATTTATGTTCTCTTGTAATGCCAATATGTCATGCATCACAATTACGAGCGATGGGAAAGTAATGTTGAATGATATAAAATGATTTAAATGTATATATTGAAGGCTTATCTGATATAGACCTAACCTAATGTAAACAATTATACTTATCAGTGTCGTGTTTTATATACCAGTATATATAATACTAAAGATTTCTATTATTTTTGTTTTAGAATCGAAAAGCATAAAAAGTACAAGTCCGATCACGTTCTGATAAGGAATGTGCGTCTGTACTCTGCATTGACACGCCGAGATCGAAATCAGAACATCGGGTACGGCATCGAGTATTCTCACTTTTACACTTGTGAAAACATCACTTAACAAATGTTGTTTAAAGCAATTACATAATTCATTTTATCCCAAAAAATACGGTTTACGATTAACATAGCTTTGCGACGATGCAAATTGATGGATGAGGAATGCGGAGGACCACATACTGAAACACAATTGGGGAAGGTCTAGCTGTAATCATGACGGTTTATATCCAATTACGACTTTTTTTATAATACAAGGTGGCAAACGAGAAAGCGCCCACCTGAATCCACCGAAATGGCAAGCGACCGTTGCCCATAAACATCCGAAATTGCAGATGCGTTGCCTACCCTTAATTGACGGAGGAGGAGACGTACATAAAGAGGACATTTCCCCTTACTATGCGTTTCCTCCACCGTCAAATCCACTTTTCCTTCCCATCCTACTCTTAAGAAAAGGGTGGAAAGGGAAAGGGACTAAAATTAGGCCTAAAAATAAGACTTTTTCTTTGACCTCTCACGTTTCTTTCAAATCAAAAAAGTTTTATGACACTGAATATCAATATAGAATGTTAATTGAATCAAAAAAGTACTAACTACTTCACATTGAAACTAATTCTTCTATTTTTATACTTCAATGTTTATTTTTATAACAAAACTTAAGTATTTCCTTTACTTACTGTGAAAATAATGGCATTATAGCGATGAAATATGCTAATACGAGTGAAGAGAAGCCTTAAAATTGTTGTACTATTCTTACTAGGCTTATGTTTGTAGACATATAGTTCTTTATGAAATAAGTAATGCGTAGTTCACGCGAAGGTAAGATTAACAAGAAACACATAAAATAAAAGAGAGAGGATATGAGCGATTCTTCTATACTATTTATACTAATATTATAAACAGGGAAACTTTGTTTGTTTGATTCTAATGAAATAACTCAAAAACTACTGGGCCGATTTCAAAAATTCTTTCACCATTAAAAAGCTACGTTGTCGGTAACATAGGCTTTGTTTTATGTTATTTTTTAATTTCACGCGGACGGAGTCGCGGGCGGAAGCTAGTATTTTATAAATTACTCGTATGTAATATTACAAATAATATCATTTACAGATTATAACAAGTTAGCCTACGCAATATTCAATTAAATAAATAATTGCAACTGTCATTTTATCTATTGTTATTGTAAGTAAACGGCCTTTTAGTTTATAAACGCCTATAGTATAAGGTCACCGTATTGCTTATGTAAGCTTTAACATTCAAGGTTCATTAATAATACCATTAGTTCGTAATTGTTAAGAAGTGTTGGCGTATGATTTATTTCCTATACCTCAATATTTTATATCTTCACTCATTATTTTAGATTCAACTAGCTTACGCTCGCGCATCCGTCCCCGTGGAGTTAAAAAAAACAAAAGTGAGTCTATGTGTTCTTCCCGACTATCCTCTATATCTTTACCAAATTTTACCGAAATCCATTCAGCCGCTTAGGCTACAAACTCTAACAAACATCTATCCATCCATCCATCTAAACTTTTGAATTTATAATATTAGTTTGATGTGTATTTGTAAAGACATTTCTAAATCAATTGCCTAATTCATTGGTATTGAAAAGTTTTCTGCTGGTTTTTCATAATTGTAAAATTCGGATGTTTTCTCCGGTAATGTGGTTATTGTTTTGTTACATATTCTGGAAAAATAATTTTAGGTTTGCAACAAGTTTGTGATATCTAAAAGTACATTATTAGCATAGGTCAATTGTAACTAATACTTAATAGAGACTTAGCATTTACTAAAGTAATTGTTTATCATTCACGATTCATTTATCATTTGTAATTTAACGTAACATACAATCTACAGTTCAATTAGTTCACTAATAATAGTAAATCGTCTTTATATTTGTTGCTAATTTTAGTACAACTAAGGTTATGTGAGATAATGTTAGCTCGATATTACTACAAAATTTAGTATAACTGAATACTTTGCGATGTTGAAAAAAATGTTATGGTTACTAGTTTTCGTCCGCCACTCCATCCGCGTGGATTTAAAAATAAACAAAAGCAAATAGCTCCTGTGTTCTTCTAAACTATCCTCTACATCTATGCCAAATTTCATCGAGATACGTTCAGCTGTTTAGGCTACAAACTCTAACAAACATCCATCCATCAAGTGAGAAGTAATATTGAAACTTTTCATACCCGGTTATTACAAATACTTGAGTAATGTAATCTTTGCCAAAATATGTGATACGTTATCTGATGGAATTCGCATACCAATAATACCACATCCGATAGAACTGACTGTCCCTTTCATACGATAAGAAATTCTATATAGGTTAGTATGTATTATGTTTTTTTCGGTCAAGTGTGCAGCTGTGCTCTGCTCTGTGTTTATATTATGACGGCTTTTTCAATTTCGATGGAATAAAGAAATAAATTCTGCAAAAGCAAGACGCAATATACGAAAAAAGTTAAGTACAATATCTCGCAATATAAGTCCTAATTAAATTAAACTTTTAGTACATAGACAGTAAACACCTTTTTAATATGACTAACTGTTGCTCGCGACTTCGCCCGCGTGAAATTAAAAATTAAAAAAAACCTAGCCTATGTTACTCACTGATAGCGTAGCTTTTTAATGGTCAAAGAATTTTTAAAATCGGTCCAGTAGTTTTTGAATTATTTCAATACATACAAAAATACAAATCTTTCCTCTGTATTCAAAATCCAGGCAACGATTAAGTACGAATTCAAAGGTCATATTGTTATACTGTATATGACAAACAGCTGTATTTGAAATATTACACGAGCGTGGGAAAATTATATTAGTTAAATGGAATGTTTACAATGCATACAAAAATTACAAGTGTAACGCAGGTGTATACAACGAGATGACCATAGTGGTCCATCGAAAAACAACATTTTATATGCGAGAGCGTCTTTCTGCGCAATTAACCAGGAGAAAAATGTCACTCGGCATCCTTGCGAAATATGGTACATCTAGACACCTGTCTTACTTTATACGATACTAATTATCGTGCATCGTATACTCAATATTAAGCATTAAAATAATCAAACGGAACGATCATTTTAACGCATCACAGTATAGAATTTCATATATCGTTGTTATTACTTGGAAAAAAAATCATTTATCCACGCATTTTATTTGTTGGTGTGGCTGACAGATATAACGATGGGACGCGATGTTGACAAATCGAGGGGCTATCTCAATGGGACGTTCCCCTTAATATTTATATAATAGATATGCATAATTCATTATGTCGTTATTGCAGATAAATTGCAGTCATAACTAATGGTTCATCATACGTTTGTGATTTATGGAAATTCTTGCCATGTTCTATTTATAAACGAGAAATTATGATAGAGCTATTATAATGGATAGGTTATTTGAACTTTGTGTTCCAGGGTTAGTTGCGTTATATTTATATGAACAACATAACTGACATATGAGCTATGCTGCTTGTAAATTCCATTGTCAGCATTTTTAAAACACTTCGATTCCTCTAATTGTCTATTTAAAATCCAGAAATAATATACTTTTGTTTCAAGTGTTTCAGCTGTGGAAGCCTACTACAAAATGGATGTTTCTAAAAATCCAGGACAGTTAAAACAATAGTTTCTGAAGCAGCTCGTCGTAGAATGACGCCGTCGTGCAGTGAGCACGTTAGAAGAGATGTGGACAATGAATTCAGGACATCCGCGTCATGCTTCAATGCTAATGGCTTTTAAATTCATAGACAAAACGTACATACATTTTTCTTTATAGAGAAATTAAAGCATTCATCATCATCATCACCAGCTCACTACACGTCCCCACCGAGGGGCTCGGAGCCTACCCTAAGTAAGAGGGTGACTAGGCCATAGTCAACCACGCTGGCCAAGTGCGGGTTGGTTGACTTCACACATATCTTTGAATTTCTTCGCCGATATGTGCAGGTTGCATCACGATGTTTTCCTTCACCGTAAGAACGTCGGGTAAATTATGTACATATGAAAATTCGAGAAATCGAAAATCACATTGGTACATGGCGGGATTCGAACCCAAGACCTGTAGATTTACAAGTCAAGTGCTTAAACCACTGAGCCATTAAAGCATTATTTAATTAGAATTATACAATTTGTTGTGCCTACTGTGTTTAAAAATTAACAATCATTTCCCGCCGTTAAATACTTTTTAATATGAGTTTTTTTCTGTGTGGTACTTGTGTTATATTTATACGATTCGGGGCGAAGAACTCATAAGTTCATTGCACAATGCACACATGTGTCGACTGCGAAGTACACGCGAAACAGCACGTGCGGTCAAATGAAACGTCGAGTAATTTTCTTCAGATTGAGCCTACATAGTAAAATATTATAGTGTTTATATAACATCTATCAGGACCGTCTGTACTAAGAACGACTATAAAATGTGGAAAATTATCTCTGCCGTTATAATGTGTAGTAATTATAGTACAGTTAGCAGAAAACGTATAAATATATTTGTTAAGGAGAAAATACATTACTTATGTTATTGCCTGTTGCTCAAAAAAGGATTATTTATTATTTATGAAAAAAATACTTTTTATTATGTTAATTGTCGTTAAAACAATTTTGCTAAACAAATTTATTACAGGAGGAAATATGTACCAGTCAGCACAGCTTCGTATAAAACCAATTCTAATGAACAATCGCAACAATAGAATATCTTCGAGAGCTGACATCCGTTTTCTATTCGATGTGAGAATCGATTTGAGACAGACAAAGAGGCGTCGGCATTGAATTGCCGGTCGCGTCCCGCTAACGTAACATCGACTGAAATGGTGCGCAGGAAGGGACTGTGAGTCAGCGGCCTTATGTGCCACCGACACTGCCAACGCCTTTCACGATAATGAATGGCATCTTATATGACGCAACTCGATTATTGAACAACATCGATATTTACGCCTTATTCGGTCTCGTCTGGTACAGGTGCGGTTTGCTATTGTTCGTGAGTTTGAATGTTTCTTGTGAATTGCAAGCGCTGATCGTTTATCAACAACAGCGATCGGATACATTGCCCATTGAGTTGTGATACAATTTCATTAACACTTCGATTACAAAAACATTATAATATAATCACTAGAACTGATAAAATTAATGAACGTAAATAATAAAAAACAAGTAACTAAATATTGTTTTTTTTTTATTAAGCACAGTTTATTAGTAAGACAAAGATAACGTTATTTAAAATAGATAATTAAAGAGTTTTATTTCTGTGATAAATGTGAAGTAGAGCACAACACATTGGTACTATTTGTATACTAGCCTACAATGTATTATATTCCAGTTCAAAACTTATAAAATGAAAACAAAATTTTTTTTTCATCAACACAATTAAGAAATATATTTTCGAATTTCGAACATACAGTATGCGTACATATGGAATAAATTCTGTTCAATTCTTTAGTCTACTTTATACATAGAATCTTCAGTTATAAAAAATCTGTTAACCTTAGAGTCAGGATAGTAATGCAATTCTCAGTAGTAACGCTACCGTAACCTAATTGGGTAACCCGTCGTTGGAGTGTGGCCGTAAGAGCAGGCGCACACCTTTGACTAAACTATCGCACAACGGTCGTGAGATTCTTGATTGTCGATTGTTTCGCAGCCAATTCAAATGTTTAGTTTTTTTTTATAATATAAGGTGGCAAACGAGCAAGCGGCCACCTCCACCGTCAAATCCACTTTTCCTTCCCATCCTTTCCTCTTAAGAAAAGGGTGGAAAGGGAAAGGGTCAAAAATTAGGCCTCCGGCACCACACTCATCAGACGAAACGCGGAATTGCTACCACTTCACGCCTGTCTTCCGTGTGGTCGTGGTACTTCACCGGGCGAGCCGGCCCATTCGTGCGAAGATACTCGTATTAAAGCGGGCTCTACCACTATTGAGTTCCACAAGTAAAAATTGAGAAATGGGCGCACCTCCATATAAGCTCAGGAATCAAAGCGCGACTAGACAGTTGTCCGATAGTTTAGTCAAAGGTGTGCGCGCGCTGTTAAGACTCATCTACTGCGAATGTAACAACATGCTTTATATGTTAACGTTATAACAGTACACTTATTTTAATAACGATACTTGTGACACGGTTGATACTAGTTTTTCCCAGTGGCATCGCTTACCATGCTTTCACATTCTTGCAGTATTTCTCTTCTCCTTGGTTCTTAGATATCATACGGTTACGGGGGAAGGCAGTCTGTCAGTCATCATCATCCTTTGTCTGTCCAGTAGTGGTCAGACAAAGAACGATGATGATGATACGGTTATCATTAATAGCCTATCACCATCCTCAATAATTAATCTCATCATCATCACCACCAGCTCACTATATGTCCCCACCTAGGGGCTCGGAGCCTACCCTAATAATTAATTACTATCGAATACATAAACATTTTTTAAAGTCGTGCAAGTAATTTCCAAGTTCTTCGCGTTCAATCTACATAGAATGCAGGTACGTAAAAGTTTGTCATTACCTGGCAGGTATACTTTTTAAAAATATTTTTAAACTACCTTCAAGTGAACCTAATGAGGTCGCATATAGGTCGGTGCTTTGAAATAAAAATGATGAAGCAGAAAAATGCACAGCAACGTTTTAAGTTTCTCTAATAATATTCCGACTTTTAAGACTTACACTTACTTTACTGCCTTGCATTATAACTGTTTCTTTTTTATTTTATTTTTTATTATTTACTGCTATCCTGATTAAATAAGAACTTTAAAATGTTAAGTAATCATTGAGATATTGAGATTCTAGCTATAAGTAAAGAATTACATATTGTAAAAAATGAAAAGTAAATGTTGCGTATCATTTCAAGGTTAAGTAGATGGCGCCATTGTGCGTTCAAAAACGTGTTGCACTCTCGTCCGGGGCCCGATGACAGTGCAATCTCGTCGTGTCCGTTGACTTTCTACAGCGATGATTCTCTCCAATTAACGGAATGATTGGCGGGTGCAGAGCATCTCGGTTCGTGCACGCGACACACTTCACTCTTGTTACGATTCATGCAATTTTTCTGGCACCGATTTATAAACGCCGAATTCTGAACGTCACTATACTGGCTGATAAGATTTGAATATCGAACAGTGGAAGCAAAAAGTTTCTTTAATCATTATCGCTCGTCATTTTCTTAGTATTTTTTAAAAGTTCTTCGTACGCAGGTTTTAAATAACAATTAATTAACATAATACATATGTTCATAATAGATGGATGGATGTTTGTTAGAATTTGTAGCATAAACGGCTAAACAGATTTCGATGAAATTTGGTATTTATGTAAGTTGATGATAGTCTGGAAGAAGTAGATGATAGTCTACTCACTTTTGTTTTTTTTTTAATTCCACGCAAACGAAGTCGCGGGCGAAAGCTAGTATGAAAATATTTGGTTATACGGAAATGGTCCAAGTCTGCAGACCTTTGTCGAAAACTACGAATATTTCGTCCTACATTATGATAATACGCTTTCGTATTGGAAAGGCTTACGAATGCTACCCTCGTAGCGTCATCATGGAAAACCTTTTCCCCTTTTTTATGTGAACCATTCTATCACAATTGACTATAAATAAATCGGTGTTTTTAAGAAAATCATGCATTTTTTTTAAATCTTCAAAAATATAACATATTTGTTGAATAACCCGATATTTTTTTTATTTTTTTGTTGTAATAATAGACGAGGAAGGTCGATAATATTTTTCCAGAGAAACTTTATCGGGTGTCGTATTGCGTAGTGTATCGGAATGCTACAACTTCCTGGTGAGGTCAATGCTCGGCATTCGAAGGCTTTGTTACTCGCTATCCTGCGGCCAGTAAAGGTCGGTATTGAAATCATCGGCTATTAACTCATATAGGTTAGTTATTAGCAAAGGCTATTAGAATATACTCGTAAATGTAGCCGAGCATAAATGCTTATTCTGTTATTCAGTCGTTTATTTTACTTGTGGTATTTTTCTAAAAGAAATACGCATTTGAAGGAAAGGCTCATTAAAACAGCACTAATTTTAGTACAAACATTTAATCAAATATCATAATCATACTAATATTATAAATTCGAAAGTTTAGATGGATGGATGGATGTTTGTTAGAGTTTGTAGTCCAAACGGCTGAACGGATTACGTTAAAATTTGGTATAGATGTAGAGGATAGTCTAGAAGAACACATAGGCTACTTACTTTTGTTTTTTTAATTCCACGCTAACGGAGTCGCGGGCGAAAACTAGTGTTTATATAAATTGTTCGAAATAATATTTTGTCCTACAACAAGATTGGGCACATTTTAAGAATTTTTGTGGTCGTTCATCTAATGTATACGATTATTACTTTTTCGAATAAAACTGACGGACTTATAATTGACTAAGAAATCATCATCATCTTCCTCCTGTTCCTACTCCCGTAGGGTCGGCACATCAGGTTTTTGTCCTCCACGTAACTCTATCATCCGTCATCTCATCACTCCATTCTTGATCATGTCACCTTTCACGCAATCCATCCACCTCTTTCTAGGTCTACCTCTATCGGTGTACATCCACACTCATAACTAACGTTACTATTATTGATCAAAAAACGTAATAAATAATGAAAAGACGTATTGTAGCGTATTGTATTATTAATTATGTTGCGGTTAGTGCGGCATGCGGATATCGCGCAACTTTGCTGCGCCGTCCTTCGAGGTCGTTCCAGTTGCGAGGGGCGAGGGGATATGCTCGGGGCATACTTGCGTAGTTGTATACTAACAAAACAATTAAGTATAACAGCTTTCCTTTATTTATCCTTTATTCCTTTACTTATTATTATTTTACTGTCATATTCTGTTCTCACACATTTTTTTATTTAATTTTCAAGTAAAGAATGGCTATCAAAATAAAATATTGCAATGTCATGTAATGCTTTATGAGGAAACACAACAAAATTTATGTAGCAGTAAATAATGCAGAATATTAACTTATCTGAATTTGAAAAATAATTAGTCTGAATTTATAGTATTTTTGAAAAAAATAATCTGAATCTATAATAATCACTAGAACTATGGCAGAAGTAAAACTTATATCGATATATGTTTCCAGCATATTGATTATTAAATTCATTTCATATTAATATCTCTATGACTAATATTTAATTAAACATAATCGGATTCAAAATAATCCGTTCAAATCACACTGAGTTTATCCGTCGGAGAACTTTATTACATTTTAATGCAACGTTATTTAAGTTGATTATAACATCCATTTATCAATCGCGGTCGCTATTACAGTGAGCAGGTGCTAAGAATTGCTATGTAAATCCCGCGATAACCACAGATTCTGTCCGGCGAATATCATCGTATCGGAACCAGTAACCTTAATCAACGATAAAGTGTTAAATTCAATTTACTTAATACAATTTCTTAATACATTCCAATGTATAAAATGAAAATACATAAATAGCTTTCGCCCATGACTGTGTGTCACTAAAAAGAGAAAAACAAAAGTATGTAGCCCGTGTGTTCTACCAGACTATGCTCTACTCAATGCCAATTACATCGAGAACCTTTCGCCCGTTTAAACGGAAAACTCTAACAAATATCCATCCTTCAATCCATCTAAACTTTCGCATTTATAGTATTAGTAAGATTTTGGACACTTATCAAGCTTAAAATAAAATTTGAAATAAAATTTACGTGATAGCAAAATAGACCTATTTTTTACTAATAAGTAAAATATTTTAAACCTCTACTTAGTCTACTACGGCAACCTCAATTGTTAAACTTTAATTTCCATACTTTTCGTACGCTTACCTTTAGCGGTTACTAAGAATTCAGTTTAAATACATTTTGTGGAACTTGTAAACATTATTTCTCGCGAGGTTCGCAAGTACAAATTGTTTGCGAAGGAAGCGCAGCCGTGACTACTTATGCAACTGAGTAACACTGCAAACAAATGAACCGTACCTCCTCAACTCGCCAGAGACAACGGATTTTAATAAAATTACGTGTTAAAATGTTTACTAAGAGATTCTGATTGTTTAATAAACAGAAAATAAACTCCTATACTTCTATAAGTAAAATGCAAGATTAAGGTTTTTAAAAAGTTAAATTATTCATCTATACTAATAAAATAAATAGGAAAGATTTGCATTTTTGTATGTATTTGATTCACGCAAAAACTACTGGGCCGATTTTAAAAATCCTTTCAACATTAGAAAGGTAATTTATCTGTGAGTACCATAGGTTTTTTTAATTTCACGCGGAAGAAGTCGCGAGACAGCTAGTAGTTAATAAAATTAATTACGTTTATAGTGTACCTAATACTAAGTATAAATAAGTTGTGAAAATAATTGTGTATTTTAGCTGTCCATTGTTGCTCAATTTTTAATTGAATAAATAAAATAATTTTAGCAAAAAAAACATAAGGTTCTGTTGTGTTTTGTCAATATTACAAAAAGTAAACAATTTTAAAATGCCAAGACGTGAATTATAGCTCGTGCATCGGTAATAATTGTGCGTTTAAAACAAGTTCTGTACTTACATTATGATAATTGTAGTATATTGGTACTTACTTGGGGCCCATGTAATCGATTTTATAAACATTGTAGTTGTTTGTTTACTTTAAAATTTTTATAGTTTTCATGTTTCATTTTGCAATGTGAATTGTCACGAATTAATGAACAAACAGCAAGGATACGTACATTATTTGTTATCTACATATTATTCAATACTCTACTACTACTTCTATACTAATATAATAAAGAGGAAAGATTTGTAGTTTTGTATGTACATATTTGATTTACGCAAAAACTACTGGGCCGATTCTAAAAATCCATTTAACATTAGAAAGTTAATTTATCTGTGAGTAACATAGGCTTTTTTAATTTCACGCGGAAGAAGTCGCGAGCAACAGCTAGTATAATAGTTAATAAAATAACTTGAGTTTATAGTGTACCAAATACTAAGTATCAATAAGTTGTGAAAATAATTGTGTATTTTAGCTGTCCATTGTTGCTCAATTTTTAATTGAATAAATAAAATAATTTTAGCAAAAAAAAACATAAGGCTCTGTTGTGTTTTGTCATTTTACAAAAAGTAAACAATTTTAAAATGCCAAGACGTGAATTATAGCTCGTGCATCGGTAATAATTGTGCGTTTAAAACAAGTTTTGTACTTACGAGTACATTATGATAATTGTAGTATATTGGTACTTACTTGGGGCCCATGTAATCGATTTTATAAACATTGTAGTTGTTTGTTTACTTTAAAAATTTTATAGTTTTCATGTTTCATTTTGCAATGTTAATTGTCACGAATTAATGAACAAACAGCAAGGAAACGTACATTATTTGTTATCTACATATTATTCAATACTCTACTACTACTACTATACTAATATAATAAAGAGGAAAAATTTGTATTTTTGTATTTTTTTATGTATTTGATTCACGCAAAAACTACTGTGCCGATTTTAAAAATCCTTTTAACATTAGAAAGTTAATTTATCTGTGAGTAACATAGGTTTTTTTAATTTCACGCGGAAGAAGTCGCGAGCAACAGCTCGTAGTTATACAATATATTTTCGACTGAAAAAGTTATTTTGTATATTGAAATTATTTTATTAAAACTTTAACAATATCATAAACATAAAGAAATAAGTATTAAAATTATTGTAGGATATATAAATTTGTTTTTCTGTGAGTTCTGAAACTACTAACTAACTAAGAAATAGTTTTATTATCAATGACTATTTTTTTAAAACTACTATTGTCGTACATTGTTGCATTTCATTATCTTCAAATAAACACGACTTGATTTTGTCAGTTCAATTCATTCGCCTGTAATCGGATTCCTAAAGAAGCGAATAGTGACGTAGTCTAAATGGTAGGCGCGTTCACTCCTATTTCTAAGTCACCATAAAATTGTTTTCCATTAAAGATAAAACAATGCATTAGCTATGTCCAAGCACGTGTAATTAAAGCACGAAACCGGATTGTTCACTATCAGATATTCATCGTAATTGTTGGTCCTTGCAACCATCTGCGTTGTTACGCCGTAATATTAACTTGTAGATATAGAATCATACTAGTTAATATTATAAATGTGAAAGTTTAGATGGATGGATATTTGTTAGAGTTTGTAGCCTAAACGGCTGAACGGATTTCGATGAAATTTGGTATAGATATAGAGGATAGTCTGGAAGAACATATAGGCTACTCACTTTAGTTTTTTTTTAATTCCACGCGGACGGAGTCGCGGGCGAAAGCTAGTATTTAAATAAAATAATGAAGTGCAATAGAGAAAAAGATTTATGTTCTAACTTATAGAGCCATGCAACATTTTTGAAAGATTATTGGCGTTTGGTTGAAACGTATTTAAAATACGTATTCTAATAAAAATAACCTATAAGTACAATGATTTTTACACTTGTTGTAAAAAATATAATTACTGTTATCAAATGGCTTTTTAATTAAAACTATGTTTTAAATAATTACCCATAATAATAGTAGAAAATGAAATTTTGTAATACATCACTATAGGCCGATAGACGCATTCCCGATTCGTTCCCTGTTGTTTTTGCGCCTAGGAACTCACTAATGGGTACAGGTTTAGTTCCAGAGTAGCGAACTAAGTTGACCAATGGACTACTGCGTAATAAAAGTTTCAAATGCAATGCCCGAGACGACTTATATTTGTTACATTGTGTATTTGCCACCGAGTGTTCGTAAATCCCGCCTTTTTGTAACTTGCCTAGGCAAAATGAATCTTTGTATCTTTATTTGTTAAATTGCAAAAGGGAGGCGTTCATAAACTTTCGGTGACACACGATTGTCCATGGCAATTTTGAAGAAGATACAACATGGTTGGAGTTATTTTTAAACTCGCTTACGCAAAACAATTTACAACAAAAATATGTTTTAATTATTTACTAACGATTTCGGAATGCATGATAATATTAAGCAATTTAAAGACAATGGTTATGACGTATGTTGGATAGCACGAGCCAATTTAATTCTTAAAAAAATATTATACATCTTTGCTTGTACCTAATATGGTAGGGACCTGTGGCCCACAGCTGTCTTATAAGTCCAAATAAGCACTAGTAAAAACTAGATTCAAGACAATTTAAACTGTAATATAAGTGGACTTAATTATCTTCATTTAGCTTATTGTTTATGTTCTTAATTTCAATGACTAAAAGCTGTATATATACATCAACATCTACAGACTTTTGGTCAGGACTCTTTTTTGCACAATAAATATATTTTTTATTTTCTTTTTTTTTGGTTGGGTAACTGTATATTTTTACACTGTTAAGTTTAATCGTTTATGTTAATAGATGTTTAAATAGAAAAAGTTAAAGTCGTCACGTGAATTTAATCATTAATCAAACCCCTAATTTATCTAAGTATGATTATTTTGTTGTATTGATTTGACAAGAAAAGCATTACTATGTCATTTATGTAATACTTGTTTGTTTTTTTGTAATATAAGGTGGCAAACGAGCAAGCGGCCATCTGAATCCACCAAAATGGAAAGCGACCACTGCCCATAAACATCCGCAATTGCAGATGCGTTGACTACCCTTAATTGACGGAGGAGGAGACGCACATGAAGAGGACGTTTCCCTTTCCTATGCGACTCCTCCACCGTCAAATCCACTTTTCCTTCCCATCTATTCCTCTTAAGAAAAGGATGGAAAGGGAAAGGGAAAGGGACTAAAATTAGGCCTCCGGCACCACACTCATCAGACGAAACGCGGAATTACTCCCACTTCACGCCTGTCTTCTGTGTGGTCGTGGTATTTCACCAGGCGAGTCGACCCATTCGTGCGAAGATGTTAAAACGGGCTCTACCACTGTTAAAATATGTTTTATGATACAGTAATATTGAATTACAAATTGTCACAGGTAAATTAAACAATGAGTGTGCTTAAATTGAACGACTGTCAGAACAATAGAAGCTAAAAAATGTCTGTATGTTTGAATTCTAAAATAATGTACCTCTTAAAAGGTAGCGTCTTCGCATTCCCTTAGCTCTAAGCATTCCTCCTTCGACGTTTAAATGCTTATTGGAGACGGTTTTTGTAGATACTTCTACAAATGGTGTAACTATCTACGCGCGTTACTCTGGCTTGTTGGAGAACAAAAAAGGGTTCCACTTGAAGCGGCATTTCTACTTATAGATCCAGTATCTCGTTACAAAGGCCAACTATAAAATATAAAAGGTAATCGGACAATATCAGTAATTCTAAGAGATGTATTTGTTTTGTTCCTGATGGTTTTTAAATGGTATTTGACTCGTTTGCTGATAGATTGTTGGTAGTTTTTTAGATGATGTGTGGTAGAGCCCGCTTTAACATCTTCGCACGAATGGGTCGGCTCGCCCGGTGCAATACGACGACCGCACAGAAGACAGGCGTGAAGTGGGAGCAATTCCGCGTTTCTCTGATAAGTGTTGTGCCGGAGGCCCAACTTTAGTCCATTTTCCTTCCCATCCTTTTTCTCATAAGAATAGGATGGAAAGGGAACGTGGATTTGACGGTGGAGGAGACGTATAGGAGGAGGAAATATCTTCTTTATGTGCGTCTCCTCCTCCGTCGATTAAGGGTAGGCAACGCATCCGCTATTGCGCAGATGTCTATCGGCAGCGGTCGCTTCGCCATTTTGGCGGTTTTAGGTGACCGTTTGCTCGTTTGCCACCTTATAATATATAAAAAAAAAGATGATAATGTAATAACTTGAATTGTATGGATAAATACTTAAGTGTATGATAAAGCATATTTATAATTGTGTTGCGTAATTTTCAATTCATGGAAAGTTGCTACCAACGAAGGTATACTTTCACTTTTGTCTAAATTCCGTTCTAAGAATTTCATCTCATTACGTATTTATTTTTTGTACTTAACAAATTACTTAATTATTTTCGAAACGGTTAATATTTTTAAGCATTAAAATGCATCGGTTTGAAAATTACGATTGTTGATACGGTAACCGTTAACGTCGTGCAATAAAAGTTAACATTTCGCTTTGTGAGCCGCGATCGCAATGAAAATTAACAATTTGTTTTAATTTACGATATCAATGTTTCGCTAACGGTATATCTTTTAATGCTTTTTGAAAAAAAGGCGTTCAAAAATCGAAAAATTTTGGTCACCTTTTTTAAATTCCTTTGATTGTTGATTACCATAATCTCCTTTCTTACGGCGAAGGAAAACATCGTGATCAACCTGCATTAATCTGCGAAGAAATTCAAAGATATGTGTGAAGTCAACCAACCCGCACTGGGCCAGCGTGATTGACTGGCCTAGTCACCCCAACTCAGGGTAGGCTCCGAGCCCCTCGATTGGGACGTATAGTGAGCTGGTGATGATGATGATATTAATAATTTAACCAATTTTTTTGGTAATACACACGAAAATTGATTAATTTGCAACTAAAACTTTAAATTATTGGGTAATAGAGGCTTGTTAACCAAATTAGCCTGGTGGATTGTATTAAGAACTGAATGCAGTGCACACTAGATTTTTTTCTATAACTGAGACAATAGACGCTTTACGTCGGATAGGAGAATACGGGACATCCCGCCGCGCCGTCGCTGCGTGACTCGCTAAATGAGCTTCTAATACGGCTGCAAATTACTAATGAATATTAATAATGCGTCAACTCGGATGCATTGCTTTAAAAAGAAAAAGATTTATGCAGCGAGATTTATTTATAGGTACCATTTGAGTTGTGCTTAACTAGGTACAAGAAATGCGTATAAATTTTGTTTTTTAAGTAAATCAAAGTCAAGTACTGATGTTTTTATACTTATTAGATGTTAATAAAAACCATTTATTGTATTACAATTTATAATAAATTATAATCCAGCTTTACGCGTTTTCTACGCGGTGTTTTTTGTACTTTCTGTCAGTCGCTTTCCAGGAATAGTAGAATCAGTTGCTTAAATGACGTTAACCCGCGAATGGACGGTGTTATGCAATAAAGAAAAATCAAAATATTATTTTCTAGACTACGACACTGATCTTTCACTTTTAAAATATATCGTTTCTTTAATGAATTTGTTGGCGTTTTAATTCCATTAATTCCACTAGTGACTGTTTTGTAATACGTACTTGCTTTCAATAAAACGACTTTCGGTTTCATATGATTTGTGCGGTCGATTCCAGAGCGAGCTTATTGAAGCGCGCAAGGCAATGAACTTTGGACCGTGACTTCCTTTTTAACAGAGTATTAGACGGAAATTGTTCAAGAATAAGAAAAGCATATAGACTTAAGCGCTTGTAATATAAACAGTATGAAAGGCTTAAGAATTTAAATGAAATGATTATGTTTAAAAGAGTTCTTAATTTTTTTTTGTTAATTAGTCACTTTGTTAACTTAATTAATTTATTCATAGTAGTATTAATTATATGACGTTATACAACATTATAGTAAACTAATGTGTGGTTTGAAATATAGTAAAAATAGTTTTGTGTAAGTGAATACTCATGTATTTTCTATTTAATATATAAGTAAAAGAAATCGATTTCAGTAATAGATGCGGTTATAAACTATAGAAGAGATTTGCTTACTAACGAATAATATGCAGTATTCATTTTCTATCCGATCGTATTAAATTGAACATTGCGCATCTACTGAAGGCAATAAAGCCGCAAGTCATCTAAAATAACAAGCCGGGAGTCCTTTTAAATGCTAAGATATCGCTAATAAACTTCAAAGGAATTTCAACCTTAATTGTCATTCTCTTATTTAAGATCATGAAGTTGCCACGTTGAAGGGCTATACGCTTTAAAAAGGTTTGATAAGATTAAAGTACGCTATGTGTAACCTAAACTCAGTACAAGATGTCAACGACCCCGGAATGTAGTTTACACTTTGTATCAGTTTATTTTGAGATAACGTGGAAATTAACACGTGCGGAGGTTAACAGAGTTATTATTAATCATGTTTATATTTTCGTCATACTAATATTTTCTTTCTTACTTTTTTATCTGTGTTTATTTAAGACCACTTTAAAATACTACTCGAATTAAAATATTTTTTTTTATAATATAAGGTGGCAAACGAGCAAGCGGTCACTTAAAGCCGTCATATGACGAAACGACCGCTACCGTTACCTATCCTTAGTCAACGGAGGAGGTGAAGCTCATGCAGAGAATATTACCCCTTACTATGCGTCTACTCTAGCGTCAAATCCACTTTCTTTTCCCATCCTTTTCTAAAAAGAAAAGGCAGGACAGGGACAGGGACTAAACTAACTCACTTCACGCCTGTCTTCTGTTGTGTCTGCCTAAAATATTTTTAACTTTACCTATATTTGAATACAATATCGTTTCAAATTAATTTATACATAGCGTAGCAACGTATCTTACTTCTTACTAATATTATAAATGCGAAAGTTTAGATGGATGGATGAATGGATGTTTGTTAGAGTTTGTAGCCTAAACGGCTGAATGGATCTCGATGAAATTTGGCATAGACGTAGAGGATAGTCTGGAAGAACACATAGGCTACTAACTTTTGTTTTTTAAACTGCACGTGGACGGAGTCGCGGGCGAAATCTAGTAATGTTATAACTGTTTTGATTGTTGATACGATTGCTTTATACTTGAACTTTGCGTTACCTTTTAACTACAAAGTATATCTGATTCATACAATTATGGTCAGTTTTAAATATCAATATGTCAGTGATCGGTGCAGTGAAGGGAGCGCGGCCTCTCGATTGCGTTAATCTCGATCTCGGAAGCTCAAGTTTCAATTATGCTTTCATCGGCTCCTGGCCAATGTATTTATGTTTGATTCGCCGCGCTTCAAATAACTTCGCAATAACTTCCTAATGTTATTTTAACTGGTTATAAAATTCAGTTGATAGAAAAGTCTACCACAGTCGTTAAAAGATCGCTTAGGAAAGCCTCCAGTGATTAAGGCTGACTGGACTTAGAGTATTATGAATAACGTTTTATTGTAATAAAAAACTAATAATATGACAGATTTGATAAAATTGTTAAAATAATGAAATTTCCGTAACATTATAGTTAATACTTTACAACCTTTGGAGGTTAACAATAATTTTATAGGCGATATTATTTTGCTCCAAGTTGTAAAAACCTCTAGCGAAACTGTAGATGCGGCAATGTGTGTACAATTAGTTTCATTGGTTGTCTTGCAGTTAAAGTTCCGCAAGGCTTTGTAAGTAATTAGATATTCTATCGTATATTTGAAAGTCTGTGATTATCAGATTTTTTTTTTTTTTTTTTTTTATAGTAGAAGGGGGCAAACGAGCAGCGGATCGCTTAATGCTAGTTGATCCGACGCCCATGAACATCCGCAACGCCAAGGGAACTGCAGATGCGCTGCCGGCCTTTAAGGGAGGAGTACGCTCTTTTCTTGAAGGCCCCTAAGTCGTAACTGTTTGGAAATACCGCTGAGGACAGAGTATTCCACAACGCGGCTGTACGAGTAGGAAGTTACGTGAAAACCTCGTCGTTGTGGAATGCCAACCATCGAGGTAGTATTGATGAAGTTTGGCACTCTGTCGACTCGTGCGGTGACGGAACTCAGCGGCAGGTATAGTTCCAAACAATTCTTCGGAACACTCCCCGTGGTAGAGGCGATAGAAAATGCAAAGGGAACTAACGTCCCTTCGCAGAGCCAATGAGTCAAGCCGATCGGTAAGACCCGGTCGTTGACGATTCGAGTGGCACGTCGCTGCACGCGGTCAAAAGGAAGGAGCTGGTATTTAGGAGCTCCGGCCCAGAGATGCGAGCAGTATTCCATATGTGGCCGAACCTGTGCTTTGTATAACTGCAGACGATGGGCTGGCGTGAAATACTGCTTCGCTCTCCCGAGCACTCCAAGCTTCTTGGAGGCCAACTTGGCCTTCCCTTCCAGATGACCGCGGAATTGGACGTCACTTGATATGTCAACGCCGAGAATACCGATGCTGGCTGTGGCAGCCAGGGGAGTGTTCTCAAAGTTGAGGTTAACGACAAAGGGTTGTTTTTTGGCGGAAAACGCGCAAACTTGTGTCTTTTTGGGGTTGAACTCGACAAGGTTTTGTCGCCCCCAATCCGAGACTTTACCCAAAAGGGTCTCTAGTTCCGACACAAGTTTGTTCCGGTACTCGTTGACGTTATCCCGAGAAACATTAGCGCGGGCCGTGTACAGAGCGTCACCCGTACTATCATCTGCATAACAATGGACGTTACTGAAATGCAACAAGTCATTGCTATGCAGAAGAAAGAGAGTGGGCGACAGTACACAGCCCTGTGGGACACCAGCATTAATTGGTTTGGGGTCAGAGCATGCACCGTCGACAACGACCTTGATGCTCCGACCCTCCAAAAAGCTGGCAATCCAGGCGCATAGTTTCTCGGGAAGCCCGTAGGAAGAGAGCTTCGAAAGAAGCCCTTTGTGCCACACCCGATCGAAGGCCTTCGCTACATCCAAACTTACCGCTAGAGCCTCCCCTTTGTTCTCAATTGCCTCCGCCCATCTGTGAGTGAGGTACGCAAGAAGATCACCAGCTGAGCGGCGCTGACGAAAACCGTACTGGCGATCGCTTAGCAGCTGGCAGATGATGCCGAAGTCGATAAAATGAAGATGGGGAGTTGTATAAACGCTTTACAGTAGTATGAACATTTTGAATATCATAAACTGAAGAAAGATATTCGAGTAGTTAAAGTCTTTAACTGTTTTCACTTTAGTACGATGTTAATCTTACTAATATTATAAATGCGAAAGTTTAAGTGGATGGATAAATGTTTTTCAGAGTTTGTAGCCTAAACAGCTGAAGGGATCTCGATGAAATTGGGCATAGATGTAAAGGATAACCTGGAAAAGTACATAGGCTATGAAGCCTATTTTTTAGCCTAATTAGCCTAATTAAAAAAAAACAAGGTATGGGCCTTGTTTTTATTAATACCACGCGGACAGAGTCGCGAACGAAAACTAATTTTAAGTAAATGTTGCAACACTTAAAATTTTACGCTTTGAATATGTTCGTGGTTTATTAGAAAATAGATCCCAGATAGACGAATAAGCTTTCTTCTATAATACTTATGGATACTTATATTCATCACTATATCAACATTAATCAACATGAGAGCGTAGCCAATATATTGTGAAGTACATTGCAGGCACGAAGCAATGGTACGAAACTTAATCTAGTGTTGTAGCACGTTGGGGAAGGTAGGGAGGAAACTGTTGAAATAATAGACGGCTGCGAATTGGCGGGGCGCCAGCGAGCGAGCATCGACCTCCATCGGTCGCTACTACCCTCGCACTTCCTAATTGGTAGCAATTCTTCTTCGAGACAAAGTGGGTCAATCTCGCGTCCGCGACGCAAATGAACGCCACGTTATTTAGTATGTAGTTGACAACACATAACCTAGTATAATGTTACAGTTACACTTTTGTGACATTTTTTTCTTCTCTTTCTGTAATGATTACACTAGTTTTTGGTAGTTCCGCTGTTGCAATATGAAATTAAGAATAATACTTTAGATTTCGATTAATTCTTGGTGGTTCGTACATCATATTCCGACGGAAACACTAACGCTAGCAACTTGTTCCAATCCTTTGCTATGCTGTATGCATTATAAACCAAGATTCAAATCGCGTCATTCGAGCGCGGGATATCAACAAAAGGATGGAGACTTGCTGTCTAAACGTCTGATGGTAAAATGGAGATAGGGAAATAAAATTATGTAATTGCTGCACACTTCTCTACATGCTAAATAAACTATAAAGGTTCCAAAGATTATCTATTTTACATAGATGCTAAAGACCATTTAAGTTAAATTTGCTCTTAAATAAATCTATTGGTAGGTCTACTCTGTAAACTTAAGATTTAACAACTCGTCTTTTTAAAACCGTACACAAATGGTGCAGTATAGCATAGCTTTTGTGTACCCTTTACACTAAAGCCACAGGTCGAAAGTTGAAACTTTTAATGCTAACGTTTCGTTAGGACACTTGAAACCCGCGCGGTGCCAGATGTCGCCCGTCCGTTTTTTTATCAGCGCATGAGATTACGATGCGCTGGTTTGGATCGTTTTAATTTAGGGTCGTGTTTCGATAACAAGCTCTTTGTGTATTTATATTTCATAAGCGAACCCTCTTGAAAGTATGAAAAACAATCAAAACTCGTTTTATCGTTTAATACTACAGCTATTCAAGAAATCTAAGCGTATGTCTCACCTAAAAACATGTGCAAACAGGCGTCGTGCGTTCCACGTGTATGCATTTAAATTAGGTTGGGTCATTATTTAGTTGTTTGAACAACAGTTATAGTACATGCACTATTGACGCAGCGGTTATAGAGTGCGGGCTCTGCGTGTTTATGGTTTATTTAAACTATCTATAATTACGGGACTTTATAATGTAATTTATCCTAAAGATACTTTTAGAAGTACATTAGTCAATAGAAGTTTTTATTACCTAACTTCCCAAAAGAAAGTTAACAATTCGTCTATATATATATTTTTATGTGTGTTATTCATATTGCATTTGTATTAATATCAATAATAATAGTCTATCGAATGGCCACGGAAAAATCGAACTCGTCTTTGATGTAACTGATTTTTTTTTCAAATGGTGTAAATAGTTTAACACTGTATTCGTTTCACTTCATGCTCCAACGACAAGGATAGCTCCTGTCAATCTTTCTTAGCGATTACGTACTCTGCACGGTCGTGGCACGCCTGGTATTTTGTAATTTCCAAAGGTCTCGATACACAGTACACAGAATTGAAGTATAGGAATCGATACAAAATATCTTATAAAGCAATTTTCGGCTTTGAAACACACGATTAAGGGAAGTGATAAATGTTTTTCACCTTTATAAATCAGGTATCCTTTCCGTGTACGAAAGAAATAAAGGAAATGTTGAAATCATAAATTTTTCTCGCGCCATTTATTCGATCGAGCGAGGGTTGGCTTGTAACTAGGACAGGGAGGCTCGAGGGGGCGTTTTGTGCGAGAAATTTCGAGATGCCTTTTACCCGACTTAACCAAATCTGTATTAAGTTAACTCATTTTTCGTGAACAAGAAATGGTGGCAATCGTTTCTGCCTTTATGAAAAAGTTTTATTAAAACAAAATCAAATTATAAAACATCCTTTAGCCATAAAAAGCTTAATAACGTAATGAAATGTTTTAAGTATAGTAAGTTTCAAATAAGTAAGTTGAGTAGCCAATATAATAAAAATTAAATAAAAAGACAAGGATATTGTTATGTGACTATTAAATGTGATATATTCTTATATATCTTTAAAAAAAAACATATTCAATGTCAAAAGGATGAAAAATTTTAAGTAATATGTGATAGCAAAAAAAATCGTAAATTGACAAACATGAATGATAATGTATGAATTTTAATAAGTATTATTTAGTCAAGGTCTGTATTTCGTATGCCAAGTACTAATTATTTATACACGTTCTTAGGAATGTTTAATTTAAACAGTATGTGATCGCCATAGCGGAGTGTCTGCGTGGACATAGGGCTGCGTGACCGCACTCTTAAATCCATCGTCACTTGCCTCGACTTGTGTGCGATACAACACAACTCCGATATGCAATTGTTTAAACGGAAAAGAAAAAAAAGAACCGTTTTTTTGACCCACAAACGAGCTCAAACATTCAATACTTGTGTGGTATCTAATTCTCACCAAATTATAATATATAATAAGTTTTGTTCATTACATTTTTAGAAAATTAGAATTAATTAAGGCAAAATTGTATTATTAAATTGATATTTAAGTCGGGCTTCTAGTACGAGTATAAGCGTTTTGAAAAATTATATTAATATTGTCCGATTTTTGCTACGTATTATTAAGATTAAGTTTTTTTAATTAGAGACCATATATTCGGATATCTACAGATATCTAAAACAAAGCTTTTATGTAGACGATGACGACAAAAATGTTATAAACAATGCAAAATTGATCGTCGATGGATACAAAGCTGTTTTATAATTTTTATATTTAATCTATTCGGCTGTGAAGCTATAGAATGAATTTTAAAAGAATTTATCGTGTTTAATCAGATTATACTCGTAGAATGCCTTAAATAACTCTACATAACGTAGACTCAAATGCAAATAACATAAAAACGAAGACGTACGGTTTAAGATTAAGATAATGTTGATAGAAATTATGACTTTGGTCTAGGTTTCAGTCCCTAGATACAAGTTTTGTGATTCTAACTTCGATATTTTGAGGCAATCAACGAGTTTGTGGTTGTATTTCAAAGTAAGATTATTATCTTAACTGTAAACAAAAATAAATTTAGAAGCGATTACATTAGTAATAAGTATATTACTAATATTTTTGTTAATAGTAAAGGCTGTAGTTTCCGCAATTCCTTGAAAGAATTACAAGGAAATGGTCCATTTCCTTTGACCAGGTTATGGATGCACTGAGTCCAGCAAACTTAAGTATACAAGAACTTAGTTTTAAATAAAATCTTGTCTCAATCGATGTTTGTAAAATCAATAAGAATTATGCTTTTACAGCTATTGAGTAGCGGCGGAAGGACGGGCTACGTTGTATGTTTGGTATTCCGCGACAGGCATCGAGTTTGAAAACTTCTCGGAACCTATTCCAAGCGAGACGGACGACAAATAAACATGGCGCAAAGTCTTTCTTTTAACTCGCTCTTATTACTTTGTAAAAAAGGAGATTTATCAAGGATTGGATGTATTTATGGCTGTAGAAGTAACACGATGAATAAACGGAGAATTAATGTTACGTTAACACATTCATAGCTGGTTTTCGGCTATTTTAGTTAAAAGATAAACGTTGGTTAGGCTGTTTTATTTAGTAAAGTCCGCTAAATAATTCAGACGTGTAGTACTTAAATTATTAGCAGTACATGCTTAAAATTGAAACCAAACTGTTGTTTAAATAAATGTGAGCAACAACAGCCGCTTTGGTGATCAATAAATAGACACTTACGAATATAACCTCATGTTTCAAAAAACATTTCCATGACGCCTTGTTTTATATTTTGAGTTTATCAAGGTTAAGTTCAATTTACAAGATTCATTATTCAATACTAGCTTTCACCTGCGACTCCATCCGCGTAGAATTAAGGAAAGTAATTCGCCTATGTCTACTTCCAGACTATCCTCCAAATTTCAACGAGTTCCGTTCAGCAGTTTAGGCTTCAAACTCCATCCATAAATCTAAACTTTCGCATTTATAATATTAGTAAGATTATTCATACGATTTAACAAATATTTTGTGTTTATACAACATTTTTGAGTTTCAATTTCAGATATGCTTCTGATAAGAAAAATAAGGACATATTTTATGTTTTTATGGAACTGTATTTCTTATATCTTTCGCGGCTCGCATTCCAAAATGGCTTTCATTAATTTAATTATGTACTAATCAAAATTCCTCGTAACTTTGTTTCATACAAACTTGCGAGTAGACGATATCGCCGTTTCGGTTTAAAAAGACCGTTGAAATCCTTAATTCGTGTAATTGAATTTATATTTTAATTTCAATTAATGTTAATACAAGTTGGCAATAATTAGGTAATTCATTTACAAGAAGTTTTAGCAGTAAATTCTCCAGTGCGCTGTTAAAGACCTTTTATATTTTTTAAAGGTTTCAATTTAAATTTCTATTTGAAATAATTTGTGAAGATATTTTATATTTTCTTAAATATTATTATACATTTTACAACATCTTTGTCTTTGTTAAAAGTTACCCTGTTTAAAGGTCAATTAATGCTGAATTACTTTAAAAAAAATAGATTATCGTATGATTTTTTTTTCTATAAAAATATTTTTTCACGGTATGTGTTTATCATTAGCCTTCTACAAATGTAGGTAAAAAAGTAACATTTTGTAGTTATTCGCTTTATTACTTGTACCAATTCAACGGCGCCATTTACATTACTTTGCTTTGCTATTAAATTAAATATATCGTATCACTTTTATGTTTTCAAGACTTTATGAAGCAATAAAATTTGGAATTTTCAAACTTGTTTTAATTTAATTCCCAAAATCACCAAATACGATTAAAAATCGGGTCCGATATCTTAAAATAACCGAAATTGGTGTTTAGTGTCGTTCCCAATTACCGGTATTAATTATTTTGTGAAAGTTTCCCTTAAAAACTCGAAATCAGAACAAATATTCCAAAACATTAACGGCCATTTTGAATACCATTGCTTTTAAAAATAAAAAAATAAACCTAATGGATAAACATAGCGTCAGACAAGTCCTTTGTCTTTTAAGAGTGACAAAAAGAGTTAATAAAAAAAAAACATAAATAACTATAGGTACATGAAGTTTACATTACTTGGCATTTACTTGAATCTATATTGAATAAATGTAAACTAGTACCATATAAATTCTTCATAATTGATAAAAATACACACTATTTACATGAATAGATAAATTGCATTTTTTTATAAAAAATATAATGTTGCTATTCGCTCGCGTCACATTTTTCTCTCTAATTCAATTTTTTTTTCTTTTTAAGTACAATACTTTTTTTTAATGCTTTCTTGGCGGCCAGCATGATATTAATTATTGCTTAACCAATATAGGATTCTCTTTCACCATTAAAGTTCTTAATAAATAGGATCCACTAAGAATGTCTATTAATCGTACTAAAGGTATTTAGATCTCATTTTCTCCTGTGCTTGTTGACTTTCTGCGACTAATGAAACGCAATTACTCAATGGTATTGAGTACGGTCTGCAAATTAAGTTCCAATCCGTGATCAGAATTATTATATAGTTATAGTAATTAATAAACAGCAGTACATTTTTTCACATTTTTTAAGTACATAATTTACTATCTTAGTTTGCAATTATTCCTTTTCAGGCAAACCATTGTCAATATTTATCTTTTTATGTCTTGCCTAATGTTTACTTTTAGAATTAACCAACAAAAAAATATTATGTAATTGTTTTGGTAATGACTAATCCCACAAAAAGAAAATAAAATAAAAACAGTATCCTTGTTATTTTCTAAAAGGTAAAAGGGCTGCACTTTTGTTTACTAATGTACTTACGTGCCTCTAGGGGTATATTAAATACGGACTAGACGAGAGCAAGAGCCGGCCGGGGGAGAGATGGTAGGGGAAAACAAATAAACGTCTTTACCCTGAACACCTGAACCTTCGAGACTGTTCTTATCTTACAAATGACACGGGTCACCACTTAGCATTATCGTTTATTATACACTGAACAAATAGACTCTTTGTTAGTTTAAGGAGGTTTTTATAGATTTTTAAATGGATTTTAATGTTTTTTTTTATTATACTTTGCTGGTTTATTAGTGTCTCATATAGATTATGATATTGAGATTTTGATTCTAGTTACACCTATATATGTCTTGTTTAAACATAGATTATACTCAGGAAAATTAATGAATGAATGAAACAATTTGATCTCTTATTACGGCATATTCTCAGATAATATTTTTTTTTTTAATTTACATTTTATAACAGTTGCAAAGGTTAAGTAGTTAAGAATTTAATAAACAATTTTTTTTTTTTAAATTCTATTTTATTTTCATTGTACACAACTAACGAAGCTGAGCGTTTGATTTAGTAAGCAGTATATTATTCAAACGCCGTCGTATCAATAAATTGTCGACGAGCTCATATCTGGGGATGTGGCGGAGCAGATATTGCGACGGGCCGTATCGACCCGTCTCTCGCAGCGACGCGACTGCGAGCCCAAATGAATTGACCGACGTTGCTGACTTACCACGGTATTGTACACACAAATTGGATTGCTTTTGGTCAGCTTATGGACCCTATTTCATGTTGACTTTTGTTCTATAAAGTGTCTGAATTTTTTGTATATCTATTTTTCATATTTTGTATACGTGCTTAAACAAGAGTATCCTCGTAAGTGAGAGTCGCTTTGGGATGCCTTTTATCTTTTTCGTAAATATTGATTTGTAACAATATCATAAGCCGCAGACAGCTCGATGTTTGAACTACTTTAGTGAAATACAAATCGATCTTGTTTAACTGGTTTCTCATGTGATTATTCCATTTTTTATTAATTTAATTATTTACGTTTATGTCATATAATACTGAGGTGTCTTAAATATATCCAATTATTTTCCCTTTGATCGTACAGATTTTTACATCTTATTCCATTTGTTATTCCTATTATGGAAATAATCTTAAGTTTTAAGTTATTTTTGCAATTAATAAACACACGATTTGTGGCATTTATAGCGCCAATAGCCTAATGGTTTGGGGTACGGACTACCGATCTTGAGGTCGAGGGTTCGAATCCCGCCATTCGACTATTGTCGTAAACCATATCCTAGCACAAGTCTAGAGCTTAGTTGGAATGGTTAAAGGAAATATTAGTAAATTAACAAAAATCTACGAATATTTTTAAATAAAAAAATTATGTATGATTTTTACTGACGTAAAATTGGCATATTTTAAAGAGAAAATGTAGAACATTCTTGTACTTAAGTAACTATTTAGTTTGAGTATAACCATAACAGACACTATTGGCCAAGCTCCCAAACTCCTGCTGCGACCGGCTCATAAAACAACATTTGGTTGAGTACGTTACGTCTAACTACTTGTCATTATAACATTTACTAAAATACGATAGCTGCTTGTACTTAGCTAAGTAAATTTTAAGCTAAGGTTTGTTTATCTTTATAGCCGTATAGTTTGTGTAAATTATTTTATCTCTGTTAGAATTCATATGTCCCATCTCTCGAAAATAAGTTTCAGTGCTAATTTATCTTAACTTTTAGAGAGATTGGCATGTTTATATTTTAGATACTATAGCGAAACATTATCAAAACATTCTAAAATCTAGTTGAAAGCTGTGATCTTCTATTAACCTTTTTTATTTAGAGTCACTTCCCCATTTTCCTAAAATAGATAACTTATATTTATACTTATACTTATATTTAAGTTATATATTTTAGGAAAATAGGGAAAATATAATAATATTAATCATTTTTCTGTACAAAAACGACACTTTAAATATTCCACAATGACAAGCGCTGGCTGCTTTATACTGACAATGTTTAATGCCCAACTAGGGATGTAAACGCTGACAGGTTCCGCATAATCCGCTCAGAAATCGCAATCACAACGTCGATTTACGGTAACTATTGATATCCAATACATTCTCATTATGGTGACGTCAAGCACATTGTAACTTAAAGACAATGTTTAATATTCAGTACTGTTAACTTGAAGTAGTATATTATGTACAGTAATATTGTAACTTGGATGCAGAACTGAATTAAAGGCTTTTTATTTTTTATTTTATTTGTTATCTTAAGATAGCTTGTGCGATCACCTTTCCTTGGTCATTTAGTTGTTCGAAAGCAATTACTATTAATATAAAAAAGTGGTAAACACTGTAAAAATTATTTTACAGTGTTTAACACTTTTTGTACATTTTACTTTAGTTATTGTGGATGATCATCAAAGAATTCTTAACATGGATTGCGGTAACCATTAAAAAAAAAGATAAATTAAGGAAGTGAGAAAAGATGTCAGTTTGGATGTGGCAAGTTATTTTGGAAGTAAACTATGTTAGAGCGTCATAACTCACGTTTAATGTGTCATGTTGATACTGCAGTTTGCCGAGAACGTGATGTTGGAGCGCACCTACAAACAATACAGTCAAAGAAATAAATTCCCTATCTTAGGCATAAAATATCATAAACAAAAAATCAAACAAAAAAATGGGACCCACCTGCAAGCACTACCTCTCGGATAAAAAAAGAATTTTCAAAATCGGTCTACCAGGGGTGGAGTTATGCCGTAACACACATAAAAAAAAACATACAGACGAATTGAGTAACTCCTTATTTTGGGAAGTCGGTCAAAAATTATTACAATAAGAACTAAAAGTGAACACGTTACTTCAAGATTATCTAGTTGCAATGTGACTATGAAATTATTATTTCACTGGACTGGGTAGGAAATAAGAGTCCTCGACTATACGTGAAATTTTATTAGCCGGTAACGTTATAAAGTTGTAGACTGCGTAAGTACGTAGTTGGAGCGCTGCACTCGTGTTATATAAATTTAATACATGCTGTTTATGGTTTCGTCCTAGAATTTTTTAATGATTTGTCTGATTTATTGTAATTTTGTCTTTTATTGACCGACTTCCCAAAAGAAGGAGTAGTACTCAAAGTAGGAGGAGTACTCAATTCGTCTGTATGTTTTTTTATTATTTTTTTTATGTGTGTTACGGCATAACTCCGCCGCTAGAGGACCGATTTTGATAATTATTTTTTTATCCGAAAGGTAGTTCTTGCAGGTGGGTCCCATTTTTTTGTTTAATTTTTGGAGTCAAAGACTACGACGTAGTTAAATATAGTTTAGCTCAAAATCGCGTGATGAAATTTGAGGTCTTTTTTGCTTTCCTTTATTATATCAAATCTTTAAAGTCTACTTATTTTGTTATTACTAGGAAATGTAGCGTGCCTTACTGTCATCAATCCCATTTACAATTCATTCACTCAAATAAAATAAATAAATCTAATAGTCTAACAATTTGTATTTATCTTCATTCAATATATTGTGTCTGCAATATTAAATTTAATCAGAATACAATCTCAAGTGCATATAAAACGTAATAAATAAGGTTTAATATTAATTCTAGGGCATTTCCTTAGCGGTACGGACGCTATAAACATATCGGTGCGTAACTGCGCAAGCGTCCGACACTGAAATAGAATCAGAATGCAAATCGACGCACAAAAGTTCATCATCCCGTGACTATTTCGAACACGCTATACACCTTGACAGATGAGCCGGCGCTGGATTGCTGGAATTCCATCACAATGCCACACAATTACTAAACGTCAGTCTAAAATGTCATCCTGGTATGTGCATTTAATTATTTATGTGAAAAAAAAATTACCCGTCGCCCATACTTGATATAAGTATTGCGTAAAAAAAGTTTAAGTCTATTGAATCTCTGTACATTGACAAAACACTCTTATCTAATTTGCTATTTGTAAATGTTTTACTCGCTATATAATAAGTAAAAACTTTAATGAATCCAACAAAAACTGGTGGTTATTTTTAAGTATCGATAGCTTATTTTTTATCTACACTCATATTTCAAAAAATGTATTTAACGTACTTTATTGATTCCGTAATTGTTTTTTTTGCCCAAGTAATCATTCGTATGACGATGTTGCTTAAAATGTTTTTTCAATAGAGTTTTGACGATTATAAACAATTCTAAGACCAAAATAAAGCACACTTTATTGATTTATTACATTGATTGTTTTAACATTTCCTTTCCTTTGACAAAGGCCGCAAGTACACTATCCAGCAAAATTATAGAGTACGCACTAAGTTTTTATTTCAGACTAGCTTTCGCCCGCGACTCCGTCCGCGTGATATAAAAAAAAACAAAAGTAAGGAGACTATGTGTTCTTCCAGACTATCCTCTACATATATGCCAAATTTCATCAAGATCCGTTCAGCAGTTTAGGCTATAAACTCTAACAAACATCCATCTATCCATCCAACCATCCAAACTTTCGCATTTATAATATTAGTATGAAGTATGATAAGTATTGTTTTTTTTCAACGTGCATTATTATTCATAATTAATTACTCTTAACTTTTGCTTACTTCCCGATATTGTTACACAGAACATTTTACTCTAAAAATGTACTTTATTCCTGGTACGTGCAATGACTTACTATGACGTAAGATCTAGTACCAGGTTACAATGTACGTATTTTCTTCGAACAGCTGCACATTAAAATTTATAGCTAAGGTGTTAAGTAACACGTGTCTAATGCGCAGTAATTCACCTACGGTTATTCATTAAGTACTCTGTACTTTTGTGTGTACTAAATGCACTTTTGTACAAAAAAAATACCTTATTCTTGTTTTTGTATTTTTAAGTTTCGTGATCCAAAAAGTTAAATCAAATCAGATTACGTTTGGTTCTACAGTTATTTATGTTCGTTACTAAATATTAGTTTTCTCATTTCAAGAAGACTTAATGTAGGTAAAATACACAAATGTATCGACGTGTAATAATTTAGATAATAATCAACCATTACTTAGTTGCATGGAAATCAATTTTCTAGCAATTTGGAAAAGCATAAACCATAAAAGTAGTTACAAATAAAATCAATTAAACTTCATGTCATTTACACAGATTCATAAAAGCTTTTCGCAATGGACAAGGATAATCTAAGTTAAATTTATTTCATTATTTACATTCAGTAAATTAACTTCAGTATCAAAGTTTGTTTGTTTGTTTGAAGTTAATACTGAATTCATTTGAAACCCTATTAATATGATAATCAGTACGCGAGGCGAGTAAGATAAACGCACGGTTGTTTGTGTTGCGTAGAAGAGTATATTTCAACCCTTCTAAATACAGTAAATAAATTTAACTTCAGGTAAAGATATCAAAAATAAAACAACTTTCGTTTTTTTACTACGGTTTTGAAATTTTAAAGAGATCAACATTTTATATATTTCGTCTTGCGATTGTGTTCTTTCAACCAATTTCAAATGGCTGAGGTCATCAATTCGTCCATATTTTAGAAAAATGTGACACGTTTTTACAAAGTATGCAGCGGAACAAAATGCAGTAATTAATAGCAAAGTCACGTGTTACGTTAAATTGAAGCGTGTATAAAATAAATCGTTTCGCGTCGGCTGGCGGAGCGGAATATAAACTGTGGTGTAAACAATAATTGGTTGCAGGCCCGCGGTCGAGTGGCATTTCACGATCTAGAAAACACACCGGCAACGTTCCCGCACGCCGGCGCCGTGGAAGACGAGGGAAAAAACTTTGGACCAATAATTGGCATCGTTCAACTAATAACATAATACGTGCGAAATAAATTGCTCGAAGAAAATATTTCATTTATAACATTAAATAAACGTACATAAAAGCTTTGGTGTATTTTCTTTTTGGATAGTATAAATATTTTTGATGTAAGCGCTGGAGTAATCTTACTTTTTAATATTACAGTAGAACCTCGATAAGTTAAAGTCCAAGGGAAACACAAAATATTTTAAGTTATAGAGGTTTTAAGTTATCAAGGGTCTATGTTGTAGAGGTTTTGGGCTCTGATGGGAAGGGAACATATTATTTTTTGAACTTACAGAGGTTTTTAAGTTACCGAGGTTTGAGTTATCGAGTTTTGTAATGTATTATAAATGCGAAAGTTTAGATGGATGGATGTTTGTTAGTGTTTGTAGACTAAACGGCTGAACGGATCTGGGTGAAATTTGACATAGATGTGGAACATAGTCGGGAAGAACACAGGTTACTTACATTTGATTTTGTTTTAATTCCACGAGGGTGGAGTCGCGGGCAAAAGCTAGACTATAATAATAAGGATTATCTTTTGACGTTAAGCTCAATGATACATTCTAATTTAATTTTCAATTCTCAGAAACAATAATGAACGGTGTGGTCCTCGTTATCGTTAAATTCTGCTTAAACTCTACACCGGTGTTCCTATAAAGCTGATATGAACATTTTGTTATAGTACCATTCAAACATTATGACAACTGGTATATCTATTGGAAGACGGCAAAGTAAACAATTTTACGAACACATTTATGCAGCTTTCAGACAAAATATTAATAAGTGTGTAAGTTTTTTTTACGTTTTTAAGTTTTCAATACGAGCGAAATTATTTTCTTTTTATGATAATCTTGAAAATTTTATTAAAAAAAAAACATTCTACTGTCGATTGAATTAACTTCCAAGTTTCTGTTAGTCTTAGTAATATTATAGTGGAAGTAGTTTATTTATGGGCTGTGAAAATAAGATGCGTCGTCATCAAATATTCTTCTATCCCGAACACGTAACACCTCGTCCATATATCTGTGGTGTCAACAAAAACATTTCGCGTATAAGAACGGAATAAATGAGTAGCTACCGCTGAGGGAGCGAGCAGAGATGAAATTTGCATTCGGCACTTGCTCGTAATGTTGTTTGCATTTTTATATATTCACAGAAATAAACGAGATTTGAATATTAACGAGTGAATGAAGTAAAAAATCTTCCGAAAAATCTTAAAAAGTGTGTACTATCGGTTAAAAAGTAGTATTTTACTTTACAACTTTGGCTGTTTTAACAAAAAATGTATGACACAAAAAAACATTATGCATAAGCTGATACAATATTTATGTACGCAAGCCACTGAAGCGCTAGTGAATAATCAC
Source organism: Papilio protenor (assembly GCA_029286645.1). NCBI lineage: Eukaryota > Metazoa > Arthropoda > Insecta > Lepidoptera > Papilionidae > Papilio > Papilio protenor. The sequence goes on from JAGSMZ010000024.1 coordinate 3,920,371, forward strand.
TGAGATTTATTTAGCGTTTATTATATAGAAGTAGTTTTTAAGTTGATTTTGTATTGTTAAAAGATTAAAAAAATGTTTATATGTCCAGAATAAGTCTTTCATTTTACAAACATTTTAATTCTAAACATCCTACTTACGACTTTGTGATTGGTCAATGTGCTTTTAGGTTTAATTTTATTTTGCAAGTCGCCAGTACAGACGCTCACTTTGCAGTTCACTGTTCTCACAAATTTCAATTAAGATAAACATCCGAAAGTTATATAAACAAAAAGGGCTCTCACTTTGATTGGTTTTTAACGCGTTTGTCGCTCGGCGAATGTACGAATGGTATTGAAAGTGAGAAGTAATGATTATTTTGTGTTGTGGCCGGAGATTCTTAATTGAAACTCATAAATTCCGTTATTCATTTACAAAAGTTGGCTTATTTGTGTTGTTTTATTTTTACATACAACTTACGATAATATAAGTAAAGGTGATAAATTATTTTTGATAAATTTCAAAACACAATAAGTGCATTTTTCAATTTAAAAACTGGAAATGTAGCGATATTTTGTATTTTCGTTTTTACTTTCCAGCAATGAACAGCTAGACGTCGGAAACTGTTTATTTTTCTTTGTCGAGTTGGTTCGTATTCAGACGAAATATGAATTCAAACGAAGCTCTTTTGTTTGCGACAAAAGCATTTTGTTGCTCTCTTTACGAAATGAAAACACTAATGGTCTAATGGTTTGTGGTGTACGAAACATAGACGCAAATTCGCATTTCGATAGTTCCTACGTAAACTATCGTATCTTTCGCAAGATAAAATTTTAAAATATAATACGATTAATCATAGGCATCTATAATTAACATACGATAGACAACCAATGTCTACAGTTCTCTTCTTTCTAATGTTGTTTTCAAATTTACACAGAAATTAGCATTTATCAAATTAATTAAAAAACAAGATGGAAATCTCAAAATTGCAACTTATGATAGACTACGTAGGAGATTTATTATTCTACTGTGAAATTAAACACAAACCATACTATTACAAAATAATTATAACTTTATTCTCGTGCTTTCTAGAACATAAAGGATATGTTACTATTTTATTTTAAAACATTACATATATAACAAAGTTACAATTTGAAGACTTTTCTTCATATTTAAGCCGAAGTTAGTTAACCTAGGTTAAGGTGTCGATAATTTATTTGTATAACCACCACTAAGTGACATCTCTGCGTGAATTCGCATTAATTATGTAGTGCCAATCGTTTCCCGTCTTCGCACTTTATTTATGATCCTTTAAACCGATATTACTTGTCAGCAAAAGTGCACAGGTAATTTAATGTTATAGCTGTTAGATGTTAGATTAGAAAGTAACTAAAAAAATGGATATTAAAAACATCACGGTATAATAAAAAAATATCGTAATAATAACAAAAAAAACATTAATTACATATAAGTTACCTCTATTTCTACATCTCATTTTTAGCCTTGCTCTTCTCGCGAGATTCTCTATTTTTTTCTTAATTTTAATTGCAATATTCTAAGTGGCCAGTTCTTTTTGATGGCATTCTAAATGTTATACCAAAGAGGTCGGATACTGTATCAAACTGAGAGAAGACAAGTTTTTAAAACGCTATGAACACAATTTACGGCTTAGTTTTTGATTCCGTGTTCTCGTTTTAAACATGTTATATTAACGATGTGTTAATATCACCTCATTAATGACACCTTCCTGTGAATAGTTGTGTCGTAAAGTATAAATAGTCGCTAGGATGTCCCCCATCTTAAAATAAACCATGTTTGTTTATGATACCGATAGAATAGCGCGGCCCAGAGTGCGAGATCTTGTACCAGTGTCTACTCTATCATAATTTTATTATCTAAATTTCCTCGCGAACCTTCCTAGATATAAAGTAATATAGATTTTATTCAGACTATGTCATTTAGATTACGAATACAGGCTGTATACAAAGTCTGCGAGAATGTTATCGTGTAAATGATGAAGTTGGAAATATTTACTACAGTTATAGTTTTTTTTTATGTAAACATCTTTGGTAATATAAAAATTCCCATTAAGATAACAAAATTGAATTCTTTTTATGTTTTTGAGTTATGTTTTAATTTCGTCTTTCTACTTTTTATATGGAATTTATTTAAATCCATTTATTTATATTAAGAGCCGTGTCTTTAATATAAATAACCTTGTAGAGATTGTTTAAGAAAACTTTTACAATTCACCTGCGAATTTTAACTATAAACTGTTTGTACAGTCGCGTAGAAAAGGCGATTTAAAAGTTAACACGTGCGTTTTTAAAGTGTTTAAACTTGTTCACTCGTCTGTACCAACGAGTACTCGTTCGATGTCCACTAACAACCTTCTCTAGATTTACACCACTTTATCCTAACATTTATCCAACGAACCCTCGTCAATGTGACAAAATAATGTAACTTTCTTATGTTATCGTGCTTGAGATTGTCCGCGCTCAACTGTTTGTACAGATAAAAAAAATCTCAGTTATCATTTTCATAATGTGCAGTTACAATGTTGCGATAGGACACGTTTGATTCTTCTAGAAAAAGTTTTGTTTTTCTTTTGTAATAACTGTGTCTACCGGTCCACTGACAAAATTTTGTACAAATAGAAATATGATTACTTTATAAATACTAAGGATTTTTTTCATGAACAAAGTGCAAGTTTATTAGTAAAGTACTAATGTACACTTGTGCACACTCTTATTACCCGCTCAACATCCTCTTTGTATCGAATGGTTAGCTTGAAGGTAACTCTTATAGAGTTAAGCTCACCTGTACTACAACCTTTCAATTTGTATTTATAAAATTGTTTTATTTTGTGTACAAAGTTTAAATAAATAAAGCAAAAAAAATAACTAAACGTAGTCAATATTGCTTGTCAAATTGTAACTTCTCCTAACATAAGTTGCGTAAGTAGGCGCTGAAAAATTTAGTTCACTTCATAGTTTCTTGTGACTGATTTTATGTAACAAATACAATCTATACTTCTATATCTATACTAATATAATAAAGCGTAAACACACACTTCTTTGTTGCCTAAGATGTCAGCAATTACAGGATATTTTTGAATAATACTTTTTTTAATAAAAAGCCCTACACTTACCTTACGCTTTAGGCTATATATTTTCACGCCATTAAACTTATGGGTAAATATTTTGGATAAAAACCCTAATGTGGGAAAGAGACCATAAGTTGCTGCCAACATCAAGAAATCAAGGTTACCATGGTTTGACATCATGTCATGTCATTTTGACATTTGTAATTGATAATTTGACAAATGTAAACAATAAAATGAAATTTTTATAATTTCATGCGGATGAAGTCGCATGGAAACAGCTAGTGTTATATAAATTGTTTGTATTATTTAATCGAACTTTAAGATCAGAACGTATGTGCAACAAATCTTGTGATTGCAAACTTGTATGCGTTTAAATGATTGTAATGGACACGCCCTTTGTTCGTCGTTCGCAATGACATTTGGCGATTCCAGCTCAATGGTGAGAGGTACCCGTGCCGCCGCGCCCACGATGCTCCCGCAAATATATCAGAGGGCAATGGCTATCATATTGCGTCACGGAATTGTTTACTGCATTTCGTACATAGTATAAGACCTCTAGTAACCTAGCCAAGCTTATTTTTTGTTGTACAACATCTATATGATCAAGAGGAAAGAATTGTTTTTTTGTATGTATTGAAATAACTCCAAAATCAGTGGGCCGATTTCAGAAATTCTTTCATCATTAAAAAGTTACGTAATCAGGGAATAAGGCTATATATTTTTTTTAATTCACGCCGGCGAAGTTGCGAGCAACAGATTTTTTTATAAAGAAGTTGCGTTCTTTTTTAATTAGCAAAACATGTAAGCTAAAAAGTCAAAGATTATTAAACATATTTCAATTGTAAAATATATCTATTTATTCAAAGTGTCTCTAAAGACTGCATAAAAGGAAACCTATCACGTTAATGTTTGAGAAAAAGTTAATGCAATTAACATTAAAGCCTTAAACAGTAGTAGATGCTGCTAGTGTCTAAATAAGGCTTTCATACTTTATTCCAAGGTTTACGATAGGAAGGTAGTTCTTGTTAACTGTTTAAGACAGCATTTAAACAGTTACTAACATTACAAAAAGGATACGTCGGTATTTTCATTTAAATAACTGAAGTTTCTACTCTTATTAGAATTTTGTTATGGTTATCTGTAACTGTACTTTTTAAAAACAATTGCTAGTTGTCCATCAACTTATGTTAAAAGTAGATGTGAAAGAAAGATGCACTCGTAAGGTATTCATTCCCTTTTTGGAGGCATGTCATAATCCAAGGTACTTAAATGGCAACTTGTGTGCGGAATGCATTACAGGAACGCTTTTCGTTTGTACAAATGATATTTAGATCTGATTTTATTTGACTGGAATTCTATAATATTAATCTTCTATACTAATATAATATAGCGTAAACACACACTACTTCGTGGCGTAGGATGTCAGCAATCACATCGCATTTTTCAATAATTCTTTCTTTAATAAAAAGCTCTATACTTATTACACGCTTTAGGCTATATGTTATCACGCTATTTAACTTAGGGGGTAAATAAATTGGATAAAAACTTTCATCTGGGAAAGGGACCAAAACTACAAGCTGTCAACATTTGCAATTGAGAATTTGACAAGAAAACAATAAAATAATGTTATTATAAGTTCATGCGGATGAAGCCGCGGGGGAACAGCTACAACACACAGCACACAGACACAACACACAGACAAATAAAAGAGGTTGTTTTATAGTCATAAAGTTGATAAAATTAAATAAATTAATGCCGTATATTAGAACTAATAGGATATAGATATAAATGGTATTGTAGTAAAAAGTCACCTTCATTTATCAGGTCGCTAATGAGATACGTGCTCTCAATATAATATAGTTATTTATGTCACAGTCAATAAAGTTGCTAGACAAGTAAAAAATAAATAAAGTCACTTTTTACTACCTATAATTGATATTTGTTCGTTTAAAATTTTCTTCTACTGATTTTGAATTTCTTTTAAGGATTTTTTTTGTTTATTCTTGACTATTTAATTTTCTCTTTATTACTTAAAGTTATTTAGCGCTATAGCTCCGAGAATATGGTATATCCTGTTTTTTTTTTAAGTAAAGTTATGAATTTACAGTATGGAATCACGCATTACCCATTTTTCACAAAATATAACAACAATTATAATATCTTTATAATAGAAAGTTTATTAGAAATTATTGCGATTTTGAAATTAATCCGTTGTTAGCGAGAAAACATCTAAACTTCTCGATTTCCCTTCGTGAGCGCTGAGCGAAGGCTGAGTTAGGTTTTGTAATGAGATATCGGTGGAACACTAGAAGGGAGTGTCAGTAACCAATACGGTATTATAATTATTTTGTACTGACATTTTAAACTACTGTTTCACCAGGAATACCTTTTTATTACTTCTACGTTCTTTATTGAAGTTATAGTTTTTGTTGCATTATCTAAGTTGCTAAAGTTAATAAACACAAATTTTATTGGTATCAATAGCCGATACAATTTTAACAAATTATTCTTAAACTAGCTGTCGCAAGCGACTCGGTCCGCGTGCAATTGTAAAAAAAAAGTAAGTAGCCTATGTGTTCTTCCAGACTATCCTCTACATCTATCCAAATTCCATCGAAATCAGTTCAGCCGTTTAGGCAACAAACTAACAAACATCCATCTAAACTTTCCCATTTATAATATTAGTGAAATTAGTATGAAGTAAGAGTAAATCAGACTGCATCAAAATTAAAGCGATATTACCTTTTGCCGCATATAATTTTGATACTTGATACGTTCAAAGTTGCACATATTGGCCTTCGTTTTGATTGCCCTACGTGTTTAATAAACTGATTAAAACGTAAGGAATGCGAGCCAGTTTGAAAGTACTTAAAAGAAGGTAAATACGGACTTAGTGTTACAATTTCGACATAAGAGCCACCGGGTACTGTTTATTGTTGATATCGATACAACATTCCAGTCGCAATTACGCTAGATTTCGTCAGGCCTGGCGGAAACTATTGCGCGGCGTATGCGTTCGTTAGATACGTATTGCGAAGATAATATCGTTTACGGTAACGCGATTCGTTTTGTAATGTACGCAAAATTAAAAGAAATCTATGCAAATTTTGTAACCGTTATGCATACAGTTATCAAAATTATCAAACAGTGAACATATTCACGAGCTATAATATTGAAATGTGAATATTAGATTACGAAGGAATGTCCATTTGTTATCTGAAACTGTAATGAAAATTCTGTCGCCATCACACATTTCATTTCCAAATTAAGTATTTATTAACTTTACCAGAAGGTTAAAATTACGCTACAAAAAGTTCCTTAAAGACGTTTACTAAAGAGCATGTGCAAGCAAGTGCCAACTGTACAAAGTTCGTTTAACTCAAATAGCAATTAAGAATGTATTTTATTTAGCATTTTGTAATCTATGAAAGATTGATTTTTGTGAAGTACGATAATAGTGGTACCACATAATTATTTTTTCAACCAAAATACTAAATTTAACTAAATACTAATTCTTTAATTTTTAATACTGGCCGTGCATAAAGTATTAGTACAATTTCACGATATTTAACCTTAAGTTTTCCGTATAAATATCAAGCTGGCCCTGTCCGAGAGTCTACGTCATTGGGGTCAATGTTGATACGGTACTAGATTGATGCTTTGGATCTAATCCATTTAGGAAGCGATAACGATGATCTATGAGTTCAAGGCTATACCAGCCATGATTCAATCTTACTGATATTATAAATGCGAAAGTTTAGATGGATGGATGGATAGATGTTTGTTTGCGTTTGTAGCCTTAACTGCTGAACGGATCTCGTTGAAATTTAGTATAGATGTAGAGGATAGTCTGGAAGAACACATTGGCTACATGCTTTTGTTTTATTCTTATACCACGCGAACGGAGTCGCGGGCATAAACTAGTACGAAATAAATGATAACAAAACGTTATGTAATTTAATTAAAATAGATTCATATAACTGCTAAAAAGACAAATGATTACATTAAACGTTGGGTCCCATTAGTTTTAGTTAACTTAGCAATGGAAACAAATAATTTCAAGTCAGAGTACAATTGCAATTTTTCGGTCTGCCTCACCTGACCGAATTGTTTTTACGCAATTTAACTTGTCCTCGCCTCACAAGGTCATAGGTTCGCAGGGTTGTGTAAGAAAAAAAATCCAATAACATGTACTAAAAATTAAAAAAAAATGAATCATAATCGTATACCTAACTACTCTCTAAGTAAAGCTACCTAACTGATAAACTATAAGCAAACGTATTAATAAGCCTGAGATGTTCGGGGCGGGGAAAGGGGACAAGGGCGAGGGGGACCCCTCTATATCATAACGGTTAATGTCCTTCTTAATGCGAGACAATTTCCGTCGGCACAGCCCTGACGACTTCCTCTGATATCAGGCGCATTAGTGTTTGCAAAAAATATCACTAGAAGTGTGACTTTGCATATATTTATAGATTATTCATCATGTTTAACAGGACTTTGTTAATGTATTTTTTCGTATTGTCAGATTGAAGAGGAAAAGTTTGAAATTATAACCTTTTTTATATCGGGGGGAAATCTTTAAAAAGATACCCTTCCTTCTGGGGGGAAGACAGGGTTATTTGAGGTTTGTATCCACTAAAACCCCCTCGGTGGCCAGCCTCTAGTGCAATAGAAGATGGTTTCGGGATCTCCGTGGAACTCACCAGAACTTTCGGCACTTTACAACACAATACAGGACATTGCCTGAAGTTCCGCAGCGTCATGGCAACATAGGACCATGCTATGGCACCATCCTCCCGGACCATTTTGATGAACGATTAGGGTCCCTATCCTAATCGCCAACGCTTATGCTTAAGAGACTAACGGTTTATGGTAGCAGTGGTAGACGATCCAGAGCGTCCCGAAGAGACTCCCCGAGCCATTCGCCTCCGTCCAGCCCTCTTACGCTCTCGCTCTGCGGCCTCCTTTTCACCATTCATATACATAGGTTAAAATTATAACCTATTATGGAGATCAGAAGCGTGGCGCTCTTCTCCCAGATGTACTTTCATATAGACGTCAGTAAGCAATAAATCCCATTGTCGAAGGAATTAAAGAAGGCCTCTGTTCAGCAACTTAAGGCTACTGAATCATTGTAATGATATTGTTCTATATTTAGTACTTCCTTCCTAACTTAATTACTTCTTAAACACTTATCTTTAAAATTATATACATGTAGCTTAACATTTAAGTCTGAAGAATGGGCTACTAATAAATTAATGCTTAATTATTTACCAACTTATAATACTTAAGGCCTCGTGTATTTTCTTGGTCATATACTTATCTATAGATTAAGAGTAGGAAGTCCAATATCTAGTTTTTGTGTTCATTAAATCGAACTTTCTTCAGTGTAAGTAAAACTCGTTAAGATTTCTAATCAAAACACCGAGTATGATGCGGGTATGTTTTTGTTAGACAACTCTCACTGGAGATAAGAATATTACTTAGGAATCTAGATATACCATTCAAGCGAGGGAACCCAGTTTTTGTATTATTAATGTTAATTATTAATTCAGATGCGTATTTTATCGTAAATTTCTTCTTACATTAGTCAGATTGTCACATTTGAATTATTTTAACAATAAATTGAACTTTTTAATTAATCATTTAACCAAACTATTTTCGGTTTAAGCGTTGTGCATAAGATCTTACTACAAGATGTCGAAAGATCACAAAGTTATGGGTCGAAATCACATTTCAAGACTTTTTAAAACAAATGTCTTGTCAGTTAGTAATTTTTTGTCGATGTCAAAAGGGCACGCTGTATTGTTTGTGACGATGTTAAAAAATAAGTTCCGTATGGTAATAGGACGGGTAATCTTTACGGCAGGTGTCGCTAGCGAGGCGTCTTCGTGGCCCATTAAAGTAGTTCCGTAGTCACCACTCGACCCGGTTGCTATTGTGTTGCGACAATGCAGCGACAAATCGACCCTTTGTTGTCACTTGTCTTGCGACATGCGATGCGCAGCTCTATTCTGCAATTGGTCATGTTTAAATTATCATTTTGAAACATGACAAACTATTATCTCGTTGAGGAATTTTAAAAAAAAGTAGTAAAAGCATTCTGATATTTAAAAACGTACTAGAAAAGGAGTACAAGATACGCAGTACACTACATTATGCTGTCACAAATTTGGAATCGGATATTTTATTAGATGTTGCAGAATATCCCATCAGAATTTTCGTTCATTGTTTATAACCCATATTGTTACGAAATAATGCTTCCTCCGCACTCTTACTATAACGTATTTCAACGACATCGGTTTCGGTTTTGAATGGAACACATTGGATTCGCAAATAACTGTGTCAAGGAGAATTTAAATTGTCAAAATAAAATTACTGTTACCACATTTAATATCATTTGTCAGAAAAATGTGCAATCAAAAGCTTTTTTAACTTAAGATTTGTAACCCTATGTACTGTTTATCATTCTAGATGAAATTTCAGTAGTAAATACTAAACAAGACAAATATAAAAGAAATTTCTTATAACCATCACGAAAATTCTTAAAATTTTAAATAATAAGTTTGTCGTGTCTTCTTACAATACCTAGTTATTTAAGTTCAACATTATTTTTAATAACTTAATATCACTCATAGATAACTAACAATCTTTAAACTATTTTAATCAATAAATTTTATAGTTGGTAATCGTTCACGGCGAAGGTCTGGTGATTGATATCCTGTTGGCATGCAGGACTCGCCATCTGTGGTTGGTCACGAGCCATTAGTAAAGCGGAGAGGATCACTGTAACCGTACCTAATAGTAAATCGAAGATTTAAAAAAGGAATGTTTTGTTTGTGCCTTTTTTACAAAATGTATGGTATTCATATTTTTTTAATTAGTGTTTTTCGATAGACAGTACCTACATTATAATATTATGCTGTATGAAAATACGTTCCTACTTTTACTCTAAGATTTTACTTAAAGAAACAAATGCAAATAAATTGAAACCTTCAATAAAGCTTTTATGACACGTAATACCGCTAAAATGCTGCAAGTTTCGCAAATAAATTAGCAATATTACTGGAACAAAGTTCCCAAAGGAATAATTTTAGGTAAAGGGTTTTCATGTTTCTACAGACAAGCGGCGAACTGAAATAATTTACCCTTTTGTACTCCCTTGGGGCGTAGCAATGTTTATTTTCCATAACGTTTAACAAATTAAATAAAAAAGAAAGGATCCTTGCCACTCTTTAATCGATAGACAGGATAGGTCTCCACAGGTTTGTGAACTGACTCCACAGACTGTGACTTAACTCTTAATCCTGTCATAATAAAGGAGAGAGCACTGTAAAATTCTCGCCCAGGGCGATTGTAGAGCTTTTACCGCAACTGTTAATAATAAAGTTTTAGTTAAAGGTTATTACGGAAATTCTACACCTTTATCCTCCGTCATATAATAAAAGGAAGGCTCAGTATATTTTATGATGATTACGTCACCATAAATATATATTAAATGAAACTTAAATTCATTCAACATTAAAGAAAGCTTTTGCTTACCTTGTTACAAAACTGAGTACATTGCGTTATCTAAGCTTAATAAAAAATGTGTATCAAAAAAGTCGTTGACATTCTTATCTTGTAAACAAGTTGTAATTTGTCTAAAACGCCTCGCTATCATTAAGCTAAGGCTTCTGATGTAAGCTAAAGAGGCTCAGCGGGGAAAAATAATTAATATACGTACATTTTCATAAATATTGCCCACCGGCTTATTTATCAAAATCTAAACGCTGTGATTAGTGACCCAAAATAGAAGTAGGAAAATATAATAAGGTAAAGAATTAAGCTGTTGCGTATCTACGGTATTAGAAATAAAAGCCTTAAAGGAAAATATCTCTGAAATTACTAGATAAATTTGTTTTACACTAAAAACGGTAGCCAAGTTTTATAATTAAACAAAAAAACTAACATAATTTATAATACCGACATCTATTGTCGTAATAGCTTAATTCATTAAAACAAAAGTTTTGTTGTTTTAATAAAAAAATTGTTTACCCACAGTCATAAAAACCCAAGCCGCAGTATGACAGACGCGCACGCAATCTCCCCATTTCTTTTCCGGTCCTAAGAATAGAACGATTAGCGTTTTGCACGCCAGCCGATTGTCTGTGAATTATTTTTTTATTTCGATCTCGAAGAAATAGTAGAGAAAGTTACACATCGCTATTAATAACTATGGAAGATAATCGATTTAAAGAAAGATGAATTCATTATAACCGAGACGTACGTCTAAGATTATTTTTTTAAGATAAAAGCCCGGCTAAAATTTTATAAAAACCCACCAATTATAATTTTAGTATCTTTTTATTAATTTATTATATTGATACATTAAAAATAAGCCATAACACCTATTTTCTTCAGTATTATTAAAACAATAACTACGTTTTGAACGCTTACAAGTGCTTGAGCGTAAGATACTGCGTCGCATTTATGGTGCTGTTTTCATTGGTGATCAATGGCGATCACGATACAACCACGAGCTGTACCAAATGTATAAAGAGCCAAACATCACCAAGGTCATCAAAATTGGACGACTGCGCTGGGCAGGACATGTTGCCCGCATGGATGATTGCAGAGTTCCTAAACGCCTGTTTGAAAGTAAGCCGGATGGATGTAGAGCGCGTGGTAGGCCGAAACTTAGATGGCTAGATGACGTCGAACGCGATGTTAAAAACATCGGCGTCAAGGGCTGGAAGCAAAAGGCCCAAAATAGACAGAATTGGAGAAGTTTACTGGACCAGGCCCAGGCCCACCCGCGGCTGTAGTGCCTCTGATAATGGGATGAACTACGTTTTGGCAAAGTAAATAAAACAATGCCATCTAAAGTTGGTATGATGCATTTAAACCTTTTTGGTTATGAAGAGAAACCACAACATGGCCTTTTAAAAATTGTTCACAGTACAAAATAGATGGCGCTGTCTTATATTTAAATTAAAATACTATGGATTCTAAAATTTATTATTTTCGTGACTTTCAACTTTTCGGAGTCTATAAAAATAAAATTAATAGCTTTTTGTCATTATTTATTCATGTCCTTTTAGATACTATGTTACTATCTTATTTTACTAATGTGATTTTTTTGGTCTTTGATTTTTAACTAATTTGATAAATGTCGCTTAGGTATTATGGTAAAAAGCAATGGAGGACGAATGATGTCATTGGTTGAATCATGCAAGACCTGCATCACAGAGGAAACAGATTAACATATCAATTTTATATGCAAGGTCGTTTCCCTTGATATTAAGTCAGACTGACCCAAATAGTGGTAAATATTCTCACACGTGTATCTATGCAATTATACTCTGTTAACTTGATCTCGACTTTTTTTTAAATACTTTTTTTATTACTTTAAAAGAGTGTTAGTTATTTGTGATATTCGATCGAGTTAATTCGATTGAGTTTTCTTGATCTTAATCAATCATACTATTCATACTAATATTCTAAATGCGAATGTTTAGATGGATGGATGGATGGATGTTATAGTACAAACTCTAGGCTATAAAGCCTAAACGGCTAAACGGATTTCGATGAAATTTGGTATAGATGTAGAGGATAGTCTGGAAGAACACATAGGCTACTCACTTTTTTTTTTTTTTTTATTCCACGTGGACGGAGTCGCGGGCGAAAGCTACTAAATAATAAATGGAGTATCCTGTCCTTACTCATGACATACGAGGTTCTAGTTTTAAATATTTATATAGACTCTATTGTTATGGATAGTAAAGTAAATAGCATTAAAATCGAGAAGTCTAAATAAAATTTGTATATAATTTTATTTCTGCTAATAAAACTGCGTAGGAATTCTTGTACATACCTTTATTAGTACAAAATTACATTGCGAGGGAATGACTATTTTATTTTTGTGTATAATTTTACAAACTTGAATTCGATATACAAGATTCGAAGCACTACAAATCCATATAAACGTCGTATAGGCAAACAAGAATATCAAGTCCAGTAGGGGCGCTGCTATCTCTTGGTTCTATCAAATAATATGTAAAATCTACATGAACATCAAAGATATTCAAAAAAATATATAGAGGAAACAAAGTTGACACCTCACTTAAATCATTTTACACATCTCACTAGCGCTACCTGGTGTCCAATAGTCAAAATCACAAACAAACAAATAATTCAAGCAAACGCCTCGGCGTGACAAATTTAACATTGTGAAAGTGCCATATAGAGAAAGTACCGGTGAAAATATGTTGCTCCCTATGTCTAGTCTATTTCTTAAATGTCTTTGATGAATGAAATTCGCATAAAAAGAGGGCGCTAGTGAGCTATTATAATTTAGTTTCGCTCATGCCCTGTAGGGTAAGATATCTTGTCAGCCTATACAAATATTGACAGAATACAAATGTGTAATAATGAAGATTTAAAAACATACAATTAACAATGATTACCATAATTACAATTAACATAATTTCACTGGCTATATTACTGTTTTTCGAGCAAGTCGCAAAATATTCTAATAACAATTTATATGCAATTCACATTGCAAGTATAATACAACAGATTAATTTAAAAATACTTAAAAATCATTAAATTCAAAGAAATAAAAATATTTTCAATAATTGATTTTGTTAGTAATAGTTTACTTATGTATTTAAATCTTCGTTATATTTTCTTTATTTATTGCACATCAACTACAAACGTTTAAAATAATATTGTCCTGTAATTTTATTACAAATATAACATTAAGCTTTCTACGCGCAAAACTCCACGTGTATTTTCAAAATATATCTTACACAACCTACTTAACAAGCGTATATCTATACAAAAAATTATTAATAAATTCATTTCAGCCAGTAAATTATAAAATTGACAATATTGTGCTGCTATTTATTATTAATTTGACACTATTCAATTACATTTTATTTTTTTGTTGAAGAAGTTTCTTTACTTCACTACAAACATCTACCTAATTCTTATCTTTGGGAGAATTTCTAACCTATTTTATGAGCTGCGTTATAAAAAAAATAAATCAGGTACAGAACAGTAAAAGAGTTACAGTGCGTTGAGAAATTTAATATTGACTGAGAAAATTGTTTAATGGCACATTATTATATTTCATTAAAAAATTAAAAGAGAACACAGAATTAGATATACGCGTAAAAACATAAGATTTCATCAATATACTGTTATTATTAAAATATTCATATACGCAAAACTGGTTTAAAAATTTTTTTATTAAAAATTGTCACAATTTACTAAATATAATAATAATTTGAGCTGATAAATCATTTAAAAATTTAATGTACATTTTGTTTAAATTTAAGTCATGGTCTTTTAACTTTGGGTATATAAGTCACTTACCTTGAAGCAATGACAGATTCCAATTAAAATTTACTTAAGACAACTTATTGCCTTCGGATCAAAACAGTTGACAAATAAATTATATTTTAATAAATAATTTCAACATTGCTAATGATTAATTCATTTCTACTCCATAAAGTGACCTTAATAACTTATCAGTTAAGTTGCTAAGAACCGCTACATTTTAATAAGCTTTTGTGCTTACTAGATTGTTTTCTACGTGTCAACATCCTTAAGTATACAAGCAAGGAATAAAGCAAGAACACCCACACAATGACTGGGGATTAAGCACGACTTAAGTTAACATTTTCCAACTTGATATCCAAGACTTCTCAGTCGTCATCATTAAGTAAGTCTGTACAGGATTTTGCTTTGGTTGATCTGAAAATAAAATGTTAAATATGAAATTAACTTTTTTAATTTACTTTCCTTATGCCCTTTTTTTTGTTTAGTTTATTTTATCGTAGTTAATCATTATTTACTTTGCAAGCAGGGCCATAAAGTATGGCAAATAATGTGCGTCTCATTCTTTGGTTTTTAGGTAGAAACTCGACTCCATATGATGGTTGTTTAATATTAGGCAATCTCTTGTTTACTAACTCTAAAAAAGTCTAAATCAATCACAAGTGTTTCTTTTAGTCATATACACTTTATATAACTTTTTTGTAGATAAACCTAAAACTCTGAATTTCTAGATATTTATAACATACTAGCTTTCGCCCGCGACTCCGTCCGCGTGGAATTAAAAAAAACGAAAATGAGTAGCCTATGTGTTCTTCCAGACTATCCTCTACGTCTATGCCAAATTTCATCGAGATCCGTTCAGCCGTTTGGGCTACAAACTCTAACAAACATCCATCCATCCATCTAAACTTTCACATTTATAATATTAGTAAGACTATAACTACTTATAATTCCAGCATATCTTTGTGTTTTTTAAACTCGAAACTTACTGTGCACTTTTGATTCTTCTACAGACTCTAAGTTCTATGGTACCACTGCGTACTGCTTTGAAAAGTGCCAACGCCTCCACGTGTGCCAACTCATGACAGGCTTGACCGTTCACTGCTAGGACTTCATCTCCTGGAAATATCATTTTAAGGGTTACTTTAAGACCTCTAGGTCTAATGATTAAAATTGAATTTCATCAACATGAATTAGTAATTTTAAATACAATTTACATGAAACTTTATATCTGTATTTGCAATAATTTTGTACTCAGTAATTGATGTTTGCGTCATGTTTTAGATGTTACACAAAATTAAACGTAAATCGAAAACCGTAATTTTTTCAAAACACGTTTTATCGTTCTATTTTATCTTGTAACTTTTACTGATAATAATTCGAATACAAAATAAATAAAACGACACTTACTGCTGTAACCTAAATTTATGTCAACTTATTTGCTGTCCAATAAATAATTATTATCGAAAATGTATTTTATTTACAACTGCACCTAGTGACAAATCCCATTTACAAACAATGCCCTGCTTGTCGTTTATTGTGCGCTCAATATTACAGTTCCGACAAGCGGCAGCACAATGCGCTTTTTCCTATCCTTATCAAATTGCATTCCTCGAAATTAATGAATGACGCGTTGTCGTTTATTAGAAATGTAATTATAAGAATCATTTACCTGCTTTCAATCTGCCATCTTCAATTGCCTGTCCCTGAGGAAGGATGCTCTTGATAAATATACCGAGCGGTCCCCGTGGGGAATCACGTCCTCCAACAATGGTAAACCCGAGCGGTCTCTTGCCGTGACCTTTCTCAAATGTTATGGTGTGGTAGGTGTGCGTAGGCGCACGTGGCCGCCTAGGAAGCGTGCAGAAATTAGCTGTGCTTGGTGTTTGAACTTCACTTTCACTATCTATCTTGTCACCAGCACTTTCAGTTGCACAATCCGGGGTGTCAACGTCGACCACTTCGCTGGCGCAGCTGAGTGTGAGCGCGTCCTTATTAGAGCCGCCGTAGCTGACGACCTGCCGGCGTAGGAGCTTGTTGTTCATGCTGCTGTAGCTCGCGTTCTGTCCCTTCAGGAAATGCGAGTGTCCGCCGGCTGCGCCGGGTGGGCCGTGCGCGCCGCCGGCCGCCTCGTCCGCAGCTGATAGCGCGTCGCGATTACACGTTGATTCGTCCTGTGGCTGTCGTCGCTCTATTCTGACGTCATATTTATCGATAGCCCTTTCCTTTCCTAATATGATAGCGTTCTCGTAGTCTACTGAACTCTCCCGCATGAGTACGTGACTTTTTTGCGGCGGCTCTTTTTGTCTTTTTTCCGGTGATGTTTTTTCCCGTTGTCTACAGATTACGATGTCTATTTCCGATGCACCTGATCTTAAGGCTTCTTTGGCTTCCGGCATAGTCAGATTACGAAGTCTGCGGCCATTCACGTTCAGCAACTCATCGTCTATTTGTAATGATCCTTCTCTGAAATTTAAATAAAGTTCAAATTAGTTTATTTAAATTAAATATATATTTTTCACCTATATTATTGTTTGAGCGAGTTTATAACGAAGATCATTGTTTAGAAAATTCTTAACACGATACAGTTGTTAGTATTTTTAGATCATTTTTAAAAATTCAAGGACCTAGAAAAGTTGTAATGACTGAATGAAATTTGTTCTAGTGAAATCAGTGAAAATACATTTATCTAAAGAAATGAAACTTACTTTGCCGCTAGACCTCCTGGCACCACGTGAGCAACTAAATATCCTACGTGACCTTCATCAGACAATTTAGTTTTGGCGATAAATATTCCCAGTTCATCGGTAGGATTTCGTCTTAAAATCCTGACAACTTTAAATTCTGAATGTGCCTTGTTGTGATTATTTCCTTTTGATGGTTTACGACAAGGCGGGATTGGTGGAATACCTGTATCTCCGCGACTTACATCTCTTTGCCTCATTTTTTGTTTTTCAGTCAACTGTAAATATTGTGGTTCGTCGTAATCTAAACCATTTTTAGGCATACGTCGAAGTATTTCCTTTCGGTCTAATGACAACGCTCTTTGGTTGTGACGGGCTTTAGATTTGGCACATTCAGTTCTGTCTCTACTTCTTCTTCCTGAAACTCTGGCTTTTGTATAAGTTTGGTCACCAGAAACACTTCTGCCGTGGCAAGTTCCCTGATAATTGGAATGAGAAGCAGAACTTTCACAACGCGACGATATTCTATCACTATCGAATACAGATGATGCCGCTGATTCATTTACAAGAATACCAGAATCAGCATCTTCACAGTCCTGTATGAGAATGTTCTCATCGTCACATGAAACGTGATAAATGTCATCGTGGAATATCGCATTTTGACCTTTTTGAAATTCATCCAATCCAGGCAAAGCTCCATATGAGAAGCTTCTTAGCTTTGCTTTTACGCCCCCTCTTTTCTTACGGCTTTTACTGACAGCGGGTTTAGTTGTATTTTCAGTACCACTATTTACAGCTTCTTCTTCCTCTCCATTTTGTTTGTAAAGTTTTGAAAAAAATCTATTCGTTGATGATTTAAGGTACCTATCAGACATGGCTCTCAATTTAGCGGATAAACAAGAACTAGGTCCAATAGTATCTTTGTCATTTTTAATCTTATGTTTATCAGTCTTTTTGTCAGATTTAATTGTAATCGGTAAATCTTCATCGTAAGGTTCATAATCGTCGTTGAATATTTGGTCACTGGATTTTGACAGCTTTGCTCCAGCTTTAGGTATGGCATGATAGCGGTCACACTCTGAACCAGAGCTATAGCATCTTGTACCTCTGTTACTTAGTGATTTACCTTCCCTCCACCTACACTCTTCCGGACTAGTAGTAGTACTTTTTGCATAAAATACATCATCATCATAATTCGCCATTTTTACCCATGGGTTATGATTCTCAAATTCATTGTGCGTTTCAGAATAGTTTCCGGGGTACCGACATCGATTGATTTCTTCTACATGTCCGAATCCACTACAATCGCTTCCAGAAGTCGAAGCAGCATCATCACAATGTCGCAAGGGACCGTTAGATTTGAAACATGATAGTTTAGTATTTTTTACTTTATCTAGTAACGGGTTGCGCTTTTCTCTGTACACCATATACTCTTTCTCTAAAGAGCCGCCGCGGTTTTTGCGACACGTGTTATAGTTTTCTTGTGGTGAGGTGGGACCATTTTGTAACGACACCCGTCTAGTAGCTGGAGTTTCTATTTCACGACACAAATGTGGTGATTTATCTACAATAATGATTTGATCGTTTAAATTGTAGAAATTTGTTTCCACCGAGCTGCCGCTACTTTTTCTGTTCGAGTAGCGCACTGGGGACATATCTGCAAACAATAATGAACATAATCAAAACATGGAATCCAATAAAATTGATAACCTACTGTTATTATATTTGACTCTATATGAATCTTTAGTTTAATCATTTTTACATATCCATTCTTTAATGACGACAGTGATTACCAAATAGATGTTTAGACCATTTAAAGCAAATTGCATACAAAATTACAGTAAATATTATATTATAAATAACCTGTACCGATTCTGGATCTGCGAGTTGATCGCGTTTCTGTGTCGGGCGACACGGCCAGCAGCCGCGGCGGCTCGCCCTTCCTGAACCACCGCATTGTCCGCGCCCACCTCGCGTCGCCTTGTTCACTCCATAGCGCAACTGAAACAACCAACTTGCATTTAAACAGGAACACGGTAACACATTAATAGTTTACAACTGTGCGTTGCAAGAATACAATCTCCAATTATATTGTAAATACATCATGTAAGTTCACAATCTAAATAAGTTCGTTAGAGTGGAAAACTTACGAACTAACCTTTCAAAAAGGTTAAAGGTTATACAGTAAGTAGTTTAATATACTAAGGGCCTGTCCCACCACTGGCTGATAGAGGCTCAGATAGCGTAAAATGTCTCTGTCAGATAAGGGAACAAAATTTGATTTTTCCATCACATATTTTACACGTTGGATTGTTATCAGACAATGTACAATTTGGTGAGACAGACCCTAAAGATAGTAAAGAGAGAAAATCCTACGTCAGACGGTATGTAGTTCATTGGAAATTATAAATATTTCATGATATAATATTCAATGAAATTAATTAGAATTGTATTACTTAGTAAACGTAGATGTAAGTGAAAAGCGGAAGAAAGCTGACATCGAAGTTAATTAACTGAGATACGATGTCAGCAAATATAAATTGCAAAACGACGAGCGTAAATTAATTTCATATTGGTTATGTATTCTGCTTATTTATTTAAAAAAAATCACATTGTGGGGAAATTCTCACAAGTACAGATAAATAAGGTCACCATTACCTAAAATAATGAAAATCATTAAAAAAATCAATTGCTTTATCGAATATTTCGATAGAAATTATTGTAAAATCAAGATAGAAGGTAGGTGTAGTTTACTAAAATAATTTAGTTATGAACTGGGTATAATCTGGCCAGGTGGGGATCAAATTATTTCGCCATAATACAGCTCTGGATTTGTAATCGATTAATGCAACTCGTTTATATTCTATATTAATTAATATCGATAACATTGTATTAACCGCTTACTATAGTCAACTAAGTAATTTGTTAGCGTAATGCGACATCTATCAGCGGTAAAGGCTGTCGTAATGATTGACAATCGGTTCGATTATGATCACGTAACGCTTAACCTTGGTCTGGCAACGATGCGTTGAGTAATGTCCACTGGCCCCTATAAATGGACAGGCTATAAGACGTGGTATTTGATACCTATTTGATTTTAGCCATCTTGGCGCTGATGGTCGCAATTGGTGATAGAATTAACTGTCTTCATGAGATTTGATCACATCAACAGGCGCCTATTTGTCGCAAGAAGCAAAAGCTATAATGCTATCATTTCCAAGCTAAGACCTATCTATTTATGCAGATCAGAATTTGTTGCTCAATCGATTGACATTTTTGTTAAATTGCTGCTTATTGCACAGCAGGCGTCAGGAATAAGAAAAAATCAAATCACAATTTTACTTCCTGCAGAAAATTCAGAAACCTATAAGTGGAGAGTAATTAATTCGATACAGAGGTATTGTAGAATTTAGATAGCAGTTTATTAATGTTATGATAACATTCATTTATAGGCACAATTACGTCATAGGCGTCCTGTTTCTTAGAGGCGTGAGATAAGGTGATGGACAGACAATAACTAAACCTATTTCTGATATGAGGAGAAATCACAAAACAAGTCGTAAAATTAAATAATGGACACAGACAAGAAATGTTCACTGGTTTATTTAATATGCCTACATAATTAATAACTAAAAATGCTACCAGTACAGTTAATTTTAATTCGACCTTCATATTTTTGCCGATTTATTTCTTGGCCAAACAAAATCGCTTCCTGATTAATCATTGCCACATTTATTTTAAATTCAAGTTATAGGAAAAATCGAACCAGACATATCTGACAAAAGACTAAGTTAACATCAATGTTAAATCAAAAACATCATGCAAAAAAGACATTAGTTACGCAAACTTACTTAACGTGTAATACATCACGACATGACCTCTTAAAGACCTCTCAACTCAATAAATAACACTCATAAAGTGTGCATAATAATCATATAATTATTTATTTGTTTAACAAAACACATTTTATGTTATCAAGCAATAAAATGTACAATTTGAATTTTAACTACACATATTTGTGTATTTGATGTTTTGTTACAAGGGTAAATCGAGACTATAGAATTAGCGAGGTGACAAGACTACGCTAACATTATGCCCACACATATGTGGGCTATAGAACATATTCTATACTCACAAGTTTAAAGTTTGAAAAATAAGCCTTACAAACATAGGAAAAAAACCAAAAAGCAACAATTTTTACACGTTAAATCTAGTACTACGAAGTTATTGTTATGTTTTTTTAAGTCTGTTGATTTTTTAGTTTACATATATTAATTTCATGGTATGGATAGAAACTTCCCTAGAAACTCTATATGCTGCAAACAATAATATCTCAATTGTGTTTTTTTAATTTCACATGATGTTTTTATTAATAATTATTTTATATAACATGAATAATACATTCCTAAGAATGTAATGCCTTTCATCGCATTGAAAACGATATCGTGAGAATGGAGAGAAAAACATAAGCAAGTTCGTTAAACGCGCGGGAAATGAATGAGGAAGCCAAAGATACGTAGGTACTGCCATAAATGTAGTAATATTAACTTGGAACGATGGCAAGACAAGTTATCAAGCATGGTCATCGAATGTACATAAAATCTTGGCAAATACTTAATTGTAGTCGCAATGCCGAGTAACGAAATCAATATTCGATCCGAGAGATCGATCCAAAAATTATGTTACTTTTTTTTAAACAGAGTACAATTTTTAATCTCAACAATTTGTCATGTTTTTCAATTTTAGTCCCTTTCCCTTTCCACCCTTTTCTTAAGAGGGAAGGGTGGGAAGGAAAAGTGGATTTGACGGTGGAGGAGACGCATAGGAAGGGAAAATATCCTCTTTTTGTGTGTCTTCTCCCTTGTCGATTAAGGGTAGGTAACGCATCTGCAATTGCGGATGTCTATGGACAGCGGTCGCTTCGCCATTTCGGCGGATCCGGGTGGCCGCTTGCTCGTTTGCCACCTTTTTATATATAAAAAAAATCTATTACTATATTTAGATCGGTTAAATTTTAGTTAAGTTTAAAAATACCTAGATAGATAAACAAATGGTCCGAGATCGATATTTAATTTGAACCGAATGACGTATTGCGTTAGTTAGATATTGTCGCAACACTACGTAGGAAGTCACTATAGGAAGAAGTGTTTAGAATTGTATATCGTGTTTACGCAATCGCTTAGCATTACTCAATAAACTAAACAAAGTAGAACAAAGAAACAATGTTATTACACAATAAAAGCAATAAATTAGAAAGACGAAGCGCCAATAGCAGATTTAAACGGGCTATCGAACAAGAAATCGTTGGTTATTCGACTACTGGGAATGTAACCTATAAGTTATCTCTGTCTTTTTCCAAAAGAATTACCGGGAAATCTGATACTGGGATTTAGAGTCATGGTGAAGTACAACTGACGTATGACATAGTACGAAAATTGCAAGCAAACGGAAATCATACGCATACGGAAGGAATTACGATTCCTATAACTTCGTATGTTATCGTGGAGAATAATACTCATTGCCTCTTTGTCTATTTCCTGACAGTAATTCGATTCTTTTTTAATTGTTATGCAAATTACATTATACAGTTTAACAGAGAAGTGGAGATGTTAAAACAATAATATGCGTATTGTTAGATAATTTATGTCACAGTAGGAAAGTCGCCGCATGCGATACTTTCCCATCGCACTTTGGAATGTTGTATAAGACTCGGAATAAGACGTCATACATACAGAATATGGACATATTTGTTTTATAAGGTGTAAAGATACAAAGGAGTAAAACATTACTTATTCTACTATATATGTATCTAAAATGTACGGCATGGCAATACTTAAGTTGTTGGTAAATAACTTACCGTATTCAAAGCCGTTTTAATGTTACTTAAATACACAATGTAGATTTACTATAAGGACTCTTAGCGGCCATAGACTTGGGATGCAATCGACAAACATTTGAAAACTGGCCACCTGATGGATACAGAATAAAAACCAAAACAATATCAAAGAATAATAAACACAAAGAAACAATACATGTTATCAATAATCTTTGCCTCTATAGCCCAGATCTATTCTTTCTATAGGCTGTAAAAAGTTTAGCTTGACTGCACCGCAATTTTATTATCGAGGAAATGGCCGCGATCTCAGCTAACAATGGTTTTAGATTAGTTGTTAATACTGTTACCTGGTATGATAGCCCGATCCCTTCGCTAACCGCCGCTTTTGTACCATTAACTATTTGCCTTATATACAATAACAGTAATGAATATGGAAGATAATACATGTTTTTATAACTTATCATTTACAAAAGTATTAAAATGCGAAATTTCTTCGGACTTACGATATTATAAATGAGGTTTTTCCTATAAATTATATGCTAGTAAGTGACAGAATTAATTTACTTTAAGGAATATAAGCAAGAACTTGAATTTCTACAAGACAAGATGTGAAAAACAAACCTTTTAGTATAAATTTAGATCACCGAGCCAGATAAATTAGTCGCACTATAGCTTTGAGGTAACGCTAATTTATTTACAATTTATAAATATAACTAAAGCAATTTGAAAGTGTATGTTAGTGTGTCATTTCTTGGGCGTCGCGTTGGCGTCAAAGGCGACAAAATATGCAATCTTGGATGACGTCACGGTGACCGGTCTTTCATAGTTACCTCAAATAGTTAAATTCTCAATTACACTTATGAGTAATCTACCATTACCGATTGATAGTTTTAATAATCAGTATAAAAATAACATAGAAGTCGCTTAAATTTGATAGTAGGGATGATGTGGATGTAAGAATATAATAGGTATAAAAAAATCCAGTTGAATACTTTTGTTTCTACATCTTTGTTAATCTATGCCGCTTTATTGTAACGTACATCTCTTGTTAAAAAACTGATGAACCAATTCACAATTGCCTTATATTATCTAAGGAGGTTACTACGCTTTAGCGACAGTAGCTAAAACGAGGCTGGAATTAACATCAAGTAAAAAAAACGTGCCTGCTGGCAGAATTGCCGAAACATGGTCGCGCATAAACGAGGTCTTTCGCGACAATTTTAAATGGCCGGTGACCTGTTACTTGATAAAATAATTTTTATTAGACATCATAATATGACGTAAATGTGGTCATTTTTTGACAAGTAACAAGTATAGGATATAAGAGCTTAGCAAGAAACATTTAAAATCCGTATAGAGAAGTTAATGTAGAATATTCTTTCATCGTTAAATATTTCAATTAAAAAACAACTTCTCGTAAACGTTTTTTAAGTTACATTTAAAGGAAAGTTACAGCTATAATGATGGTAGTTTAAATTAAATACAATGCTATAAGAAACAGGTTTTCCAAGGAAATATGGTATGAAAGAACAAATTATCGATTTAAATAGGATATTGGTGTCTATTTTAAGGACTTCAAAGTCTTATCTCAATTTATCTTTATTCATTAGACATTATATTGTAATTCAGTATTCTTTTGTTTTGCAATGTCTTTCCTTCACGATAAGATCAAGCAAACAAGCTAAAATGCATTTAATCTGGACGTTAGCCAAAGTACTTTACCAAGTACCGCTTTTGTGTCGAAAGGGGGATAAAACGAAGACACTTCTAGTAAAACTTTTAATATAAGATAGTTAAGTCTCATACATTTTGTTCCATATCTATACCCTTCCTGTTGGTGTATAATATAGTCTGTGGTACTTAGTGATAATGTAGTATTCTAATAGTGAAATAATTTTAGAAATGGTCCACTAGTTTAGAAGCCTACTCAATGCAAACAATCAAATCTTTCCTCTTTATACTAATACTACCTTTCGCCCGAACTCTGTGCGCGTGGAATTAAAAGAAAACAAAAGTGTGTAGCCTATGTGTTCTTTCAGACTATCCTCTACATCTATACCAAATTTCATCGATATCCGTTCAGTAGTTTAGCTTACAAACATTAACAAACTTCCATCCATCTAAACTTTTGCGTTTATAATATTAGTAAGAGTAAGATAGACAAGTATCACGACAGTAGAGTTCTACGATAACAAATCCCAAAACAATATGTTAATTTTTATAGATATTCGACTATAAAATATTTGACGATCATGTGAGGTAACGCGTCAGGTCACGTCGAGTGAAATCAGTATATTTGGAAACATTGATCACGTATGAATAGCGATCAGTATTGAAGCCGCGTGCGACGGAGACGTTTCGAATGCAAACGTGGAAACAATACGGATGCTAGCCCATTGTAGGTTACGACTTAAAACAACAATTGGAAAGATTTGATGTAAGTTACAAGAAATGAACGATAGCGACATGTATCATAACCATTGTAGGAGCAGACTTGGATACAATTTTAAGATTAAAAGCCACAAAACGGAGAAAAACGCTCCTTTTAGCTAAGAACTAATTTTTTTTTTTTTTTTTTTTTTTTTTTTTTTTTTTTTTTTTTTTTTTTTTTGCCATCGTCATTTATTTTATTTTAACAATCAAAATTACATCATTTAGAACAATTGTTTTAGTTTATTTTGTGTAGCTGTATCTAGTCTAGTCTTAATAAAGTTAAATGTAGCGGCTTGCCGAAAAAATATCTATAAATTTTCAAACTGTAAAGAAAATTATCTAGGTTTTTTCAAAAGAAATGTAGTAAGTATTTTTTCGATCACTAAACTACTATATAATATATTTCACCATAATCTAAGTAGAAAGTGATTTCTGTCGAGAGGCTTACCACGTTCTAAACGTTACGAGGGTTGAGTTATCTTGTACCGGATAAAGGTTGATTTATTGTCAATGTTACGGAATAACGGTGAAGGGATTAACCGGAAAGGATTCGAACCCAACATAACCATTCATAGACATTACTGTTGACGCAAAAAGTATATGGGAATATTTGCACATTTGCAGCATAAAGAGATTTATATGTTTTGTAACGTGAAAGTCGACAATTGATCGTTAGAATTGAACGTAGAGAGAAAATCGCAAGTAACGTAAGAGGTTATAACGAAAATGTGCCTTTTTTTAAATTATGTAAGATATGAAATCTATCGAAGTGTTTTACTGCCTTTAAAACATATTTCTAGACTCGCTAACCATCCAATATAATGAAATACTCTAAATTATTTTGTATTATTCTGGGTTTGAAATGAAAGAAGAATTATTCAAATACTGGTATTTAAAATAAAATCTACTTTACTCAAATCCCTAAATCCCATAGCCATTAGCGTAATTGGTTTATTCCTACTGAAACTGACGTCGCATGAAATTCAGGACATTTTAAAATATCCACAGCATAAAAATCCTAAAGTCCATAGACAATGTATAATAAATAAAAATTACAACCATTAAAATAAGTACTAATTTAACCATACCAACAAACAGTTTTAGGGTAAACAGTTTTCGTTAACAAAAATAGTTTTAGTTCAAACGTGTTGAAGTAACACGAGTATTATCCAGGTCACCTGATCCGTTACCGTTGGCTCTAATTCTCGCCTCTTGCGAATTCATAGAATCGATGTCTATTTACACGTTGACAGAATACGGAAGTACTTTTGCAAATACGTGCACTTTAGTTTCTGTTAAATATGCATCGGAATTGGCAATGAACTAAAGGCATCTAAGATAAGAATTGTTTACAATACTCTTTTACTCTTAGAATACAATCTGCATTTAATTCGCAGTACCCAAAGATAATATGTAAATAATATTTATGCATAATTTGTATCTATCTTGTTTATGTACAACAATGGAAAAGAAATTAATAAATGTAATAAAAAATTAATAAAACTCATTAGAGTTAAAATGAGATGCTATTTTAATTTCAAATGAAAGTTATACTACGTAGGTATATTATATTGTAAAAGACAATGGTAAATAATACAAGCATCCCAAGGAAATGCTGACAATAAAATAACCTTTTCATTTCTTATTGTGTTTTATATACTGTCATTACTGCAGTTTAATACGCGAAAGCAAAAATATATAATTTAATAAAAAATTATCTGCGTCAAGACTTTTTCTTGGATAAAATCGATTTATGTGACAAAATTATATTTCACACTACGACAAAAACAAATGTACAAAGCGTTGTTAATTTTATAGATACATTTTTAATTTCGCCTTATTCCCGTTAACAAAATATTTTAGCCCGTATTTAAATAACGTTCAGTCCTCTACAATAGGGGTGCGATTCATTAAATTGCTTAGTAATTAACGCGCCTTTGATCTAGTTGGATTAACTTTGTTAGCGGGAGGCCAAGGTGTCACGCGGATTGGCCGCTATGGACAAGATTAACAGTGACGCACATTAGGGCTGTCTATTCTTGTAAAAAAATCATTTCTTTTATTTTATTTGTAAATTCCCGACTTGTTTTCTTAAACACAATTATTAATTAGGCTCTAGAGATGAACGGTTTGTTTAATAGGTAGTTAACTTACAGTTATTGAATGGAACATATATTAGCAACTTTATCGACTTGCGAGTTCATTTATTTTATAGAAGTTGCGTCAGAATTGTGTAAAAATAAAAATGGCAGTTTAAAGCATACTTAAGTAACTGTCATGTATTGCTATGGATTTTAAAAAGTTAAGACAGGATAACAATGCAATTGATATATTAAAACAGAGTAAAAAGTAAGGCACAGCATTTCAATTGCTTTAAAGCGTTTAGCTTTTATTTCACGATTTAAAACTAGGGTGGATATTTCATTATAGCGCTTGCTTGGATCGTTTTATAGCGGCGCAGTGGGCCTCTATATAGCACATTCTTTGACCTAAACCGGCTTAGGCTTTCACGCGGAGTAAAGGGCTTTTTCTTAGCTTTCGTTTGAAGCGCGAGCAATTCTATTGAGGCTCGGACGCACATTGTGCGACCTCAATGGCACGACGGTTAATAAAGACGGATTGAAAAAATACGGTACTCGTTGCTAAATGAATATTTAAAATGCTTTTTGTACTGCCGTATTTTGATCTTTTTAATTTAAAAAGATTGACTGCGGTTCTTATGCTTTTGTCCGGAAATGTACAAACAATGAAAAATACGAGATCCATAACCGAAAATATGGCGTGTGCGGGATTTGCTTATTGTGAGTACTTGGGGGATAAAAACGATTTCAATTAATATTTCATACCAATTACAAACCTTTATGAAAAAGTACACACGTGGTTGTTGGAATACATGTTTTTGATGTTTCAAAAATATTTCCAATGATTATTATTTCTGGGAAATAGTACGCTTCGTGTTCATCACCACGTAATGTACGAGTAACTTGTATTATTCAGCTTTTATGTTAGTAAGTGCAGCATTAGTCATGGATCTTCTATTTACGTGCAAGTGTAGCTTTGAACCTGTGTTGTTGAATATTCATTACGAAGTGGGGGTTTTTGTTTGGCAAATATCTCCTTCTGTACCGCGAGGTAACGTCTTTAAAAGCAAACGAAATATTAAAGAGATCCTTTGTTCTTTGAAATCGTAAAGTTTTCCGGTAAACATGCTCGTTAACGAGATAATAGAACAAGCGGTTGTAAGAAAACTTGTGGAGAGATCGGAGGTATTTTTGTGAGTGGCGCTGAATATTTAAATTTATTCAGAAGCGTGTAGAAGTTGGGTGGCCAGCTTTGAACTCTGGAGTTCTATTGGGTAATTTTCTTAAAGAGTTTTTTGCGTTTTCATGAAAATTAGTCACTCAATTATTAACTGCTAATAATTATCGTTTGTTTAATTGTTTCATTTGTTTTTTTTTGTGATTGTTATTGATTTTTTTATAGGTTTTTGATGTTAGTCCTTTGTTTATGGACAAAACATGACACAGCATACTTTTCTAGTTATATCATTAATTCGTTTTATTTTCTTTTGTTCTGTACGTGTCGCTTCTGTAATCGTATTCAATTATTTATGATTATTCATAGGAATATTAAGCATATTGGTATGCATGAACAGTTATTGTTTTTACTTTCAGAAATTGAAATTAATTAAGGTAACAGTGGTACATGTAAAGTTTAATGACTGAGTTTTTTCTTTGCATAATGCACATAAAATTTGATTACAAAATATATCGTAGTCAACAAAGTCTTTATTTCATTAGGATATGAATTATCGGACGAGAACCTTGAGAAAATAGTTGCAGATTAATGTCTTTATAGGTAAAAAAATCCAGAAGTATTTCTAAACATTAACACGTATTCTGTAAGAACATACTTCCCCGTTCAGGCTGGTTTAAATTAGACCAAACAACTAAACCAATCTATTACCCAAGACCACGGAACTAATAAAAGACGATCTAACAAAGGTCAATGAACTCGTGCACTGCGAACTCAATATTATTATAACCCTGGAGTCTTAAATGCAGTTAAATCAGATCAAGACCATTCGATGAGCCAATTCGTACATCTATTTTCTGCCAATCTACATTGTTACAATATCTCCAGTTATATCGGTTAATGCAACTTACATACACTATTATAGATTTAATTACAACGACTTAAAGATCATTATTGCGTGATGGGAAGTTTATCGTCCAGTTTATTTGAAATATTAATACAAAATACTCAAGCCGAAGGTGTTGCGGTATAAGTCTATTGTTACTTGATAATTATTGACCTACAATTGATGACACTTCTGCAATTACTAGAATAGATTACATCTAAATACAGTCAAGTCAGGTCTAATAACAACTAAGGTCACTTTATATGAATAGCTATAATCAACTGACGTTAAACATTTTTTTTAATCAACATCGTGATATACTATAAATAATTTTTTTTAGTAAAATACATGTGTGATTGGTCCAAAATTTTCTGAGGTTTTTCTACAAAGAACGATAAAATGTATTTTATTAACAGATTTACGCAAATGCATGTATATTTCATTAGCTTCCGCTCGCGACTCCGTCCGCGTGGAATAAAAAAATATAAAAGTGTATAGCCTATGTGTTCTTCCAGAATATCATCGAAATCCGTTCAGTCGTTTAGGCTACAAACTCTAACAAACATCCATCCATCCATCTAAACTTTCGCATTTATAATATTAGTATGATAATAATTTGCATTTTTCTATAAGTTTTTTAAGGTTATAATTAAATCTGGTTTACAAATTCACCTCCATAACGAGTTCCTTAATCAAATAGAAATATTTGAAACATGATCAATTACGATTGATACAATTAAAATAGCTTTACATTAATAAATCATTAATTATTCATTAACTTGATACTAGACAGCTTAACGCTTAACTTGTTTCAGAGCAAATATTTGAAACATGATCAATTACGATTGATACAATTAAAATAGCTTTACATTAATAAATCATTAATTATTCATTAACTTGATACTAGACAGCTTAACGCTTAACTTGTTTCAGAGCAAATATTTCAACACCTGTTCGTACACAAAGTGTAGAAAAATACATCTATAATTATATTTATAAGATACTTAATTATATTTGGCGCTGTGTGTGAGGGAAATCATTGGCGGAGTCGTTTTAATTGGGAGCTGTACAACCTCTACCAAGAACCGCATGTGGATTCCCACATTAAATTAACCAGGCTCAAATGGACTGGTCACGTGCAGAGGATGGACGAAATCAGGATGCCTAAATTCTTTATGGCGAGCAACCCTGAAGGTCGTCGAGATCGAGGAAGACCAAAGTTGAGATGGGTAGACGGTGTAAATCGTGACGCAAAGAATGTTGGCATAATAAATTGGAAATAGATAGCCACTAATACACCGAAGTGGAAAAAATTGCTTGACCAAGCCAAGACCAACAAAGGGCTGTAGAGCTAAGGAAGAAGAAGAAGATTTTTTTAGTAATAATAGTACTTGTTAACTATAGATACGAGATACAATTAAATTAGAATTATTTATAGGACAGTGTCAACTAGTTTCTTAGTAAAAACTGGGCTAAACAGGAGCGTGTTGAAGTTTAAGTCACGTATTAATTCGAGCAACGTGTACAACAATTCATACATGGTAAGATTACGGAGGCTTGAAATTGTGACACACAAAAACGGTACATACTGCAACTAAAATGGTGGTTGTTTAATATGAACTACATACATTTACAAGTATGGACTTTAAATAGATGCTTTTTAGACATGTTTGTGTATAGCGTCCTATAAATAAGAAACGATAATGACGAAGACGTTATTGCATTAATTTCTTTATAACAAGACTTGTGATTTAAAAAGTGAATTCAAAGTAAAGAATATTTTATATTATTACTAGCTTTCGCCCGCGACTCCGTCCGCGTGGAATTAATAAATACAAAAGTGAGTAGCCTATGTGTTCTTCCAGATTATCCTCTATGTCTATACTAAATTTCATCGAGATCCGTTGAGCCGTTTAGGCTACAAACTCTAAGAAACATCCATCCATCCATCCATCTAAACTTTCGCATTTATAATATTAGTAAGATAAGATTAATGGTACTCTGTCTTAGTGCTAGACACTTTTTATGACAATTACACCAATTTAACCGTCAAATTTCACTGTGGTATTGTCATTACACTATTATTATAATAAAATTTATTGATGCCTCCGTTTTAGCGAAGAGCATAAGAGGGATAATATGTTTTAATACAAGTAATTCGACAGTGGAAACCCGCAATGAAATGGTTGCACAGAAAGCGGCAAGAACAATAAACGCAGAAACATTGGAATTCGCGATAATTATTTCACTCGATTTAGAAGATAATCTTGAATAGTGTGTTGCGAACAGTCGCGCACGATTAATTTAAGTCGATTAGACACGGACGCCCGGTTCCCGCATTAAGCCAGTTTCACACAAAGGCAACAGTCAAATAAAGCAGTTACAATGTCGTTTTGTCGCATCGTATGCGTCAAAATAATTGTACTGCATCTTTATTCGGCCCTCGTGTGAAATAGCATTACAGTCGTGATGGTACCCAGTGAAAGTAATGCACGACAGTAAATGTCGGATTACGATGACGTCTATATCTCCTTAGTGTCAATCTTGCGAAACTGATAGTGTCGATACTTGATTAGGGTCTGATAGGTAATTATCAACGGATCATGATATGATAAACTGTAATTGAAAATGGGAAATACCAGATGGAATCCTGGACGTGATAGTACCTACGTTATACGTTGAAAGGATACAATTCCTTAGTCGTTTGATTTTGTTGTAAAAATTGTTTCTTTTTATCTTGCTTTCCCTTAAATTGTTATTTAAAGTTAAATATCTGATTTGCCTTCGGGTTACAAGGCTATAAAGTCTAACGCTCTATAGTCTATAGAAACATTTTTAACTTTTGATTATAGTTAAAAAATTGTTCCTTTTAATTTCTTACTTTCCCTTATGTCGTCACTTAAAGTTAAATATGTGATTTGCCTTCAGGTTAAAGACTATAAAGCCTAACGCTCTATAGTCTATAGATACATTTTTAAATTGAACAATTAAAAAGTGCATATGTAGTAATTTTTAACTATTAGAAAACTGTCAGAACTGACCATTTAGTGGACTTAATTTTTTTATACCGATTTAAACGTTTAAATAATTGGGCATTTCGAAATCTCTTATGTCGTTAGTAAAAGTAAAGAAATTAAGATTACATTAAGTAAGTGGTTACATTAATGTTGGCGGTCGCAAGCCGGCACGCAAGGCCGCCGTTACCTATTGCAGTTAAACTGCACTAAATTAAATTTTTAACTAGATTACTGTTGCTATATTATAAAATTTAAAATAATAGTAAGTTGTCAGGTTGAATTTTAAATCTGGAGACAGATTTCCATACCTCATCATTTTGACCGACTTCCCAAAAGAAGGAGGTACTCAATTCGTCCATATATTTTTTTTTTTTTTTTTTTATGTGTGTTACGGCATAACTCCGCTCCTGGTAGACCGAATTTGAAAATATTTTTTTTATCCGAGAGGTAGTGCTTGCAGGTTGGTCCCATTTTTTTGTTTGATTTTTGGAGTCAAAGACTACGGCGTAGTTAAATAGTTTAGCTCAAAATTGCGTGACGAAATTTGGTGTCTTTTTTGCTTTCTATGCTTACGTAGCCTAAACTATAAGACTTACACAAAAATTATGTATGGAAGAATTGTAG
This sequence comes from Papilio protenor, assembly GCA_029286645.1. Classification (NCBI taxonomy): domain Eukaryota; kingdom Metazoa; phylum Arthropoda; class Insecta; order Lepidoptera; family Papilionidae; genus Papilio; species Papilio protenor. Next base: position 3,953,516 of record JAGSMZ010000024.1, read on the forward strand.
CCCTTTAAATTTGCTAAATAAAAGTCAGCGATAGCATATATCTATCTATTAAGGTTGTCGCACAATAACCACTTTTTTCATTAAAATTTCGATCAAAATCTATACCCCACTTTCAACGCTATTACTCGTGTTCGGTATGAATCCTTATCAAAATAAATGTGTCCATCATCAAGAGAATTTAATGTAGATTATAAATACCCTTGGAACTGTGTAATTCCGATTAATAGTTTAGGAGATATCATAAATAGCAAATTACGAGTCGCAGAAAAAAATACCAACTTGTAACAAAGTTTGCTTTCTTGGCTTACGTAGCCTAAACTATAAGACCTACATAAAAATGATGTATGAAAGAATTGTAGGTCATTCAATTAGCTGAATTAAAGTCTGCGATAGCATATATCTATCTCTTAAGGTTGTCGCACAATAACCGTTTGTTTCGAGAAAACCGTCAAATAAGTGCAATCGACTTTATTTAAAACGCTTTTATTCTTATTTGGTATGAATCCTTATCCAAATAAATATGTTTTCACGATAGAGTATTATATGTAGATCATAATTGCCTTTTACAGTACGTAATTCTGTGCAAGATTCTAGAAGTTATCAAAATATTAAAACTCACGGGCAACAGCGGCGCGCGGCCGCACCGAATTATGAGTGAATGATCGCAACGATGTATTAGTTCTTTACTTAATTTCTTAGATAATCGATTTAGATAACTCATTATTTGTTTGAAAGCTAGTGATTATCATACTGCGATGTCTAGATTCACTAAAAATCGAGAAATAAATAAACTTTTTAATAAAAAACAAAACCGACTTCCAAACAAAATACACTAAAAACAAAATCTTCTCAAAAAAACAGTACACTAAAAAGTAACGAAATAATTACTTGAAAATAGTAAACCTCCCTTATTGTAGCTGTTATGTCTATATTGTACAATTATTATTACTTTGAAGTCGGTGTCAGTTATTACTAAAAACGTTACTATACTTTCAATTGTCAATTGTTATAGTAAAAATGTAGAAACCTTACGTAGAAATATCACTGCATATATCTCGGCTGACACCGACTTCAAAGTAATAATAATTGTACAATATAGACATAACAGCTACAATAAGGGAGGTTTACTATTTTCAAGAAATTATTTCGTTACTTTTTGACCGACTTCCCAAAAGAAGGAGGTACTCAATTCGTCCATATATTTTTTTTTTTTATTTTTTTTTTATGTGTGTTACGGCATAACTCCGCTCCTGGTAGACCGATTTTGAAAATTCTTTTTTTATCCGAGAGGTAGTGCTTGCAGGTTGGTCCCATTTTTTTGTTTGATTTTTGGAGTCAAAGACTACGGCGTAGTTAAATAGTTTAGCTCAAAATTGCGTGACGAAATTTGGTGTCTTTTTTGCTTTCTATGCTTACGTAGCCTAAACTATAAGACTTACACAAAAATTATGTATGGAAGAATTGTAGCCCTTTAAATTTGCTAAATAAAAGTCAGCGATAGCATATATCTATCTATTAAGGTTGTCGCACAATAACCACTTTTTTCATTAAAATTTCGATCAAAATCTATACCCCACTTTCAACGCTATTACTCGTGTTCGGTATGAATCCTTATCAAAATAAATGTGTCCATCATCAAGAGAATTTAATGTAGATTATAAATACCCTTGGAACTGTGTAATTCCGATTAATAGTTTAGGAGATATCATAAATAGCAAATTACGAGTCGCAGAAAAAAATACCAACTTGTAACAAAGTTTGCTTTCTTGGCTTACGTAGCCTAAACTATAAGACCTACATAAAAATGATGTATGAAAGAATTGTAGGTCATTCAATTAGCTGAATTAAAGTCTGCGATAGCATATATCTATCTCTTAAGGTTGTCGCACAATAACCGTTTGTTTCGAGAAAACCGTCAAATAAGTGCAATCGACTTTATTTAAAACGCTTTTATTCTTATTTGGTATGAATCCTTATCCAAATAAATATGTTTTCACGATAGAGTATTATATGTAGATCATAATTGCCTTTTACAGTACGTAATTCTGTGCAAGATTCTAGAAGTTATCAAAATATTAAAACTCACGGGCAACAGCGGCGCGCGGCCGCACCGAATTATGAGTGAATGATCGCAACGATGTATTAGTTCTTTACTTAATTTCTTAGATAATCGATTTAGATAACTCATTATTTGTTTGAAAGCTAGTGATTATCATACTGCGATGTCTAGATTCACTAAAAATCGAGAAATAAATAAACTTTTTAATAAAAAAACAAAACCGACTTCCAAACAAAATACACTAAAAACAAAATCTTCTCAAAAAAACAGTACACTAAAAAGTAACGAAATAATTACTTGAAAATAGTAAACCTCCCTTATTGTAGCTGTTATGTCTATATTGTACAATTATTATTAATTTGAAGTCGGTGTCAGTCATTACTAAAAACGTTACTATACTTTCAATTGTCAATTGTTATGGTAAAAATGTAGAAAACCTTACGTAGAAATAACACTGCATATACCTCGGCTGACACCGACATCAAAGTGATAATAATTGTACAATATAGACATAACAGCTACAATAAGGGAGGTTTACTATTTTCAAGTAATTATTTCGTTACTTTTTAGTGTACTGTTTTTTTGAGAAGATTTTGTTTTTAGTGTATTTTGTTTGGAAGTCGGTTTTGTTTTTTATTAGTGTACTGTTTTTTTGAGAAGATTTTGTTTTTAGTGTATTTTGTTTGGAAGTCGGTTTTGTTTTTTATTTAGACAATATTTGACCAATATTTAATTGACTTGTAATCTACAGGTCTTGGGTTCGAATCCCGCCATGTACCGATGTGATTTTCGATTTTTCGAATTTTCATACGTACATAATTTACCCGACGTTCTTACGGTAAGGGAAAAATTGTGATGCAATCTGTATATATCGGCGAAGAAATTCAAAGATACATATATGTGAAGTCAACCAACCCGCACTGGGTCAGCGTGGTTGTTGTGTGGTTGTTGTCACCTTAGGGTGACTAGGCCTTAGTCAACAAAGTTAGCTTTGGGTAGGCTCCGAGCCCCTCGGTGGGGACGTATAGTGAGCTGGTGATGATGATTTAGTTGGATGATACAAAAAATATTATTGTAATAATGCACTGCAGTGTTCTACAGGGTTCCAGAAACTTCAAATATTGGACCCGAAATCTGTCTCTAAATAGGAGAAATTACTCCTCAAGTAATTACTGTTCTAATCTGCCATTTTCCCTGAAACTTAGTAAGTTTTAAGATTGCCGGATAATAACAAAACACCTATGTAAAATAATGACTAAAAACTACAGTCCCTCTTGATAAATACGTTTGAGTAATTAATATACTGATATCTCTAAGAATGCAATCAATTCTCTGAAATGTTTTAATCGAACATGACAACTTTACAATTTTAAAAACAGATTGCCATTTTCATTCCTCTTCACCTTTTTATAAATCAATATTAAAAGTAAACAAGTTTTTAACGGTTAATGTAATTTAAACCTTTTGGCATTCATGTCGTTAAAAATCATATATCACCATAAAAACAAGAAATATTTGTCAAAACACGACACGTTAGCGATGCCGCGTTAAGGCTTCGACGCAGTTTTATTTTGCAGACATCCGCATTATATCATTATGATTAAAATGAATCATGTAACGGAATGTTGATACAAATGACCTTCACATATACAGTTTTAAGTATATAATGTAATAAATAGAAACCTTATTTTACCGCACCTTTTCTTAATAGTTCTTAAGAGACCGTCCCAATAAGAATTAAAAATAATAATTCCAGAAATAAAGTAATTATTACATTGCAATACATAAATAAACAAGCATTCAAGTTTTTTCTTCGTTTCGATTAAAATAAAAGACATACCTTCAAACGAGATTTTTCAAGTTAGAGTTAAGAGAAAAATATTTATCACATAAACAATGTATCGATTTTCCACTTAAATTGTATTCACTCAAAAAGTTTCATTTTCGTCAGTCATAAACACTAAAACGTTATTCTCATATTAAAACACCGGTAAAACAAACGTCCGCACTCTAACGATCTCCGCAATGTACTAAAGTTTATCGGCATCGTCGGAGCAGACTGGACGAATACGTGCTTTAGCCAATATTGCGATAATATTTCTAGCACATCTTCCATTACTGTTTAAACATCACCAACATTTTAAGCACATCTAGCCTAGCCAGCAATGTAATCAAAATATAACTTCAATCTATTTACTTACTACGTAGTATAGGAATTGCCAGATATATCGTCGGGCGGCATTTCTCGCACGTGAACAAATTCGATTCGAGAATGAGATTATAATAGGTACACAGGTGAAATGGTGGAAGCGGATATATTCCCATGCTTACATCCAACATTAACTGTGGGAAACGATTGACAATTTCATATTCAGAAAAATATAGGTAACGTAGCAAGTTGAAAGCGATCAAGCATTACAAAGAAGTAATTACAGAAATGAAGATGAAATGCCTTCGATTATATTTAGACACAGCGTGGGATTACATTACACTTGTTTGCTAAGCTTGCTCACTACGTCAACATAGTTACTTAGCACCTCACACGTAGCTCCTTTGGGAAACTTGCAGGGAATGTACAAAGGACGATGCGTAACTAAGTGCAAATTATAATTGTTTATCCTTGTAATTATATTTCAGAACGCTCAACGGAATTCACTACACAATAAGATGGTTTTAATTTGACAAATTCTGTATCTCTGGTCAGTGATATATTTCGATAAAAGAAATAATGAAGGGTCACAACATATAAATACCCTTTTCTCCTATTTTACAGTCCCAAACGGAATCTTTAAATTTTGGTTGTAACTAGAGTATATTCAATGTCTTAAAAATATCTTAGTACAAACATCCCAAAGGAAAACAGACTCGGATAATTGAATTCATCGGAAACAGCTTATCGATAGACCGTATTTGGGGCAAAATACAATTAAGTTGAAGAACTGTGCCACAGGTCAATGCAGTACTAATTTTAGCGTTTAGGCCATTTTTGTTATCGACCAGGCGATTCAGTAAAACCATTAAAGCCAAATATTTATAGCACAGGTAAAAACTATTTGTATTTATATTGTTACCGGATTTCACAACTTAAAAGTGTCTCCTGATTTTAGTAAAGAATGTAATTTCAAATCAATATAATTTTATATCATTTTAGATTTAATTAGTTAAATTTGGCCCAAATTCCTACACTTACTCGTATTATAGACTATAGATACTCAATATCTCATTATAGGCTTTCATGGTAAGAACCTCATCAAGTCTATATTTTGACGTCATCTGACCCGATAACTTGTAATATTTTTCCGAGGGAAATATAAAAGGAAAGTGGACGGACGAAGTTAAGGTTGATTGCGTTTACTCGTCGAGTGAGCGGCAACATCCGGGAGCGTCGGGGAAATGCCCAGGAATCTGATTACTTACATAGACCCGGCTTATTCTTCCGTTACGAGGTAATGTAAGCTAATTATAGATTTCTAGAATTTTCAAATAGATATTTTTATGTTACAATTTTATCTGAAGTTGAACACGTGTTAAATTTATGAAACACAGGATATGCGTAAATGTTTTCACAAAGATTTGCCCCCTTCTTTTATAAAAAAAAAAAAAAGAAATCCGCGATTTTTACACCGTTTACTTTATTACTGCTTTGTGTAAATTAAAGTTCATTTAAAACCACTAATATGGTAAAGCACAGTGATGGAACATTTCTTAATAATCGTTGTTTTAAAAATATTTTATTGAATAACTAATATAAATGTGTGCACATGTGAGTCAGTTTGCGTGATATACATCTAAACCGTTATTCGGAGTGACGTCATAGTAAACGTTACCATCAAATAGTTTGGAACATCTGCCATGAATTTGTTTTGACACCTGTTACACGCTCGAGCGGGCACTTAAAAGCTACTTAGTTATATAATAAAGTTATAAAACATGTCATTGAGAAAAATAAAAAGATTTTAGTGATTATTATAGACAGAAGATTTGAAAGTATTTCGTCGTAAAAGACAAAAATGTCTGAATTTATTCATAGACTTATAAAACGGCCAAAGCATACCTATTTGTAAAGACGTGTTCGGTAACAAATGGACTGTCTCGATGTCGAAGTCAGCAACTTTTAGGTTTACGACCGTCCTGAATACTCACGCAACGCTCCGAGGAAACCGCACGCCGTCGTTGACGAAACCAACTTACAGAGGTCCTTGACCCTTCAAGGTTGAATTGTTTATTAATAATACGTATTCAGATGCATCGTCATACACTGTCTGCTCAAACGTGTGGGTACTGCATTATATTCAAATACATTTTCCAATATGGTCGACGGAATGTTATTATGTTCAGATTTTATAGACAGCGTGATAAATTTCAATGTCTATCAGATGTAATTTTTCTATTTAACTTCTTACTAATATTATAAATGCGAAAGTTTAGATAGATGGATGGATGTCTGTTAGAGTTTGTAGCCTAAACTGCTGAACGGATCTCGATGACATTTGGCAACGTAGAGGATAGTGTGGAAGAACACAGGCTACTTACTTTTTGACCGACTTCCCAAAAGAAGGAGGTACTCAATTCGTCTGTATGTTTTTTTTTATTACCTTTTTTTTTCTTTTAATATCACGCGGACGGAGTCGCTGGCGGAAGCTAGTTATTTAAATAAAATAGTTTACTATAATATGATCAATGTTTAGTGACAGGACAAAGAAGACATTAATCTGATTTATTGAAGACCATTGTAATTTTCATGTTTTATTTCAATACTAAGATATGAAGTTCTTTTTGTCCATTAAGAGTTTAGAAGGTAAACAGTAACATGGTAAATAAAACAGTTTAAAAATAAATGTGATTTTTTTAATAAATGTTTATTGGTCATTTCGTAAAATTACTCGAGGCGTAAATTATTTTGTAATTTCTCGGTAATTTGAACTCTGGGATGCCGGGAATTTGAAAATTGAATCTGGAGTATTAGCTGGGGCTTTTCTTAATATAATAAGTACCCATATTAAACATAGGTACGTAATTACTTTACCTCTACATCTCTTTAACTTTGTCCAATTTATATTCAGGCAATAAGTGTTAAGTTAGGAGGTAAGTTTCTTATGTTGCATAAACTTTATGTCTGTTCTTCTGAACATCTCATTTGCTTCGTCTATTACAAAAAAAACATACAGACGAATTGAGTACCTCCTTGTTTTGGGAAGTCGGTCAATATTTCAGAATTATTAATGCACAAAAAGTAAAGACTCCAATCAGTGTAAATTCACCACATAAATATTTGCAGACACAAATTCTTACCACGAAAACAAATATAAAAACAGAATTAAATTTACAACACAAAAGAAAAAAGCACTTTTAACATCGACGTTACTGCTAAAGTTTTTAAATCCTCGCCATAACCCTTGACATTTTTATTCCTTCAAAAAATCAAGACTTATACAATGTTTTTTATGAAAATAAAATTAAACTTTTTATGGGTCAAGCTTCAAAAAACTCGTTTCATTGCACTTAAGGTTTACTCCGGAGCAAAGTACTGGCGTGGGAAACAAGAGTGGTCTGTAATTAGTGTAAAAATCCCATAACGAGAGTCTCGGCGACTGTCAACGGCCCTCCGCGAGACTTGTACCCGTGTATCCCTACCCTTCCTACTGTAATGGGCCTTTGATACTGCCCTGCTAACTACGGCTATTTAATTTTTATAGCTCACTCCTGTTCTCGCTTTTTGCAAACTCATGTCACTAATTGTACTTCAAAGTTTATGAGAGGATGGTACTTTTACTGCGAAGTGCCAGTCCTTAGGAGTCGTATCTGAATAAATGTTTTCATGTTTTATAACTATGATTTATAATAGTAATGTTTATAATTTTAAAATCTAAACACAAACTAACATGTTTATGGACTTTCGCATCTTAATTTTCTCGAACCGTAAATAGATTTATTAACATGGTAAGAACAAACATTCATTTTGATTTTTTTTCATTATAATGTTACTTCTATTATTAATACAAAATTGTCTCATAAAAGATTACATTTTCAAACAAATGAGATACGTAAAGTAAATCTCTTTCGATAAATTTTGAACTTTAATCCTATAGTGTTGCCATATGAATGCAAATTTAATAAAATGTACAAAATAAATACGTCGAATGATTCGAGTTAAAAACAGGTAATAGGGAAAACCCTGACATCACGAACTATACATACAAACATTTTAACTTGTAAGGAAAACATTTAAGTACAAGTTTGTCTCTACGAAGAATATTAAGAGTTTGTCCATATGGTGATAAAATCTTGTGTTAAAAATTACAGACGTATTGATAACCTCCTTCTTTTGGGAAGTCGGTAAAAAATACTAACAAATTACCTGAAAATTCCTCCAACTTTTTTTTTAAAAAACGTGGTACGTTTTAAGATTAACACTTAATTATAGCAATGGCATATAAATGTATAAAAAATATTTTATATTAATAGTAGCTTATTTGTTACACAGACAATGTTGTGACAAAAGGTTGTGATTTCTCTATTCCCAGATTAAATTGTTCTATAAAATATTCGATAAGTACTATATTTAAGGTATGTAATCCAATGACTAGAATAGAAAGTATAGAAACCTCTCTCGATTGCATTACCATACTGGCGGGTGTAAATCTGTTAAGTTAGCTTGCATTTCACCATACGTCATAGGACCTGTTAGGTATATTGGACCTGAGAAATTGTAATGAGAACTGCACAGTATCACTGATGAACTTGTGTAAAGCATAGGAATATGTTTGATATTTTTGACTGACTTCCCAAAAGAAGGAGGTACTCAATTCGTCTGTATGTTTTATTAATGTGTGTTACGGCATAACTCCGCCTCTCGTTTACCGGTCTTCAAAATTCTTTATTTATCCGAAAGGTCGTGGGTTTCATTTTTAATTATCTTCTGGTATAAAATCTTAATAATCTCACTAATATTATAAATGCGAAAGTTTAGGTGGATGGATGGATGGATGAAGGGATGTTTGTTAGAGCCTGTAGCCTAAACAGCTGAACGGGTGTCAATGAAATTTGGCATTGATGTAGAGGATAGGAACACAAAGGCTACTTCCTTTTGATATTCCACACGGACGGAGTCGCAGGCGTAAGCTAGTTAAACATACAATATCTAAATCTGTATTAAATTACTATTAGTAAACAAATATTTTAATTTCAGATTGAACTCTCCCACGAAGCAATCAGAGTATCCATTAATAACCACTTTCTTTACGTGCAATGAAATTACTTCATCGTTAGAAAACCGTATAAAATGTAGCATGATATTACATTCCGAAGTAATATTTAAGACGAAAATATTTTGTACAAAACGCTCAAAATTTTTCTAAGAAATAAATTACATTTTGTAATTATCTTTCAGTCTTTTATTTTCCCACAAATACTGGTCAAATTAAGTTAGACGGGTCAAGTAAATAGTACTATGAAAATAAACAAAATTAAAAAAAAAATCCTTTTTCAGATACACTCAATGACACTAAGGGTCTGACCCACCACTGGCTGATAGAGGCTCAGATAGCTTAAAAATGACGTCACTGTCAGATAAAGGAACAAAATCCGATATTTCCATCCACATTCCACATATTTTACACGTTGGATTATCTGACAATTTACAATTTGGTAGGACAGGCCTTAAATCATCGATATCTAAGCTTGTTAATATAATATCAATTGTGATTTATATTCATTGACATGCTGTTACATCAAAGATTAAGTAAAAAACTACTATTAATTAACCGGGCGAACTAATTCGTTAATTATCATAACCGGTCCGCAGCTGAGATTCGTTCCGACTCGAGTCGGGTCGTGAGGGGCCGGCGCTGATCAACCCGAAATAGTCACTAAAGACGGAGTAACGCCATAAAAACCTTACTATGACCAAAACAACCCATTCGTGTAAACATGACAGCAATATCTAAATACTCTTTACGTTTTCTTCTAATTTGACTTGAAATGTTGGTTTGTTGATTATTTTTATCACATTTACAAAAAAAAAAACAATTGTATTATAACATCCAGCAAACTTAAAAAAAAATGAGTCTATTTTTAGATCCGAACACGGTTGCATCTCTCAGATTACCTCAATGACGAAGCTAAAATAAGTTAAATCGAATACAATTTGGTAGTAGAATGCGTAACGATAAACACAGAACAGGTTTTATTAAATGACAACTTAAAGTAACTTAATGGTTGAGATTTTATTGAAATAGTTAAGGCAAATTAGTTATAACTTACACTTATCTTGGTTAATTAGATAATTAAAAGTAATTACGTAATAATTAACGAAAAAAGAAATAAAGTCGATGAGTACAATTATATCTTAAAGCTAATCAAGAACACGATTGTTCAATGATATTATTTAGGTGAAATATGTAAACAACAGAACCTAGTCTGCCTAACGAGAAATTGCACACATTTCGGCCATGTACAAAATGAAAAATGAAGAATGTATCGTTTTTATTTTTGAAGTTTTCTTACAATACAAGACATGTTATTAGTTAAATTGGAACTGGAAAGACTCGTACTATTCAAAATTGAAAACAGTTTTGAAATGCGTGACTCAAAAGCACATGTTAAAAACCTATCTTGAAACTATAAACGATCCGAACTAATGGCTGTGTAACCTCAGGTGTGGGGAAGACAACCTCGGCTGACGGCAAAGTTCAGTGCTCCTACATTCTGTGCTCACTTTAAAATTTCAAGCCAAAATAAACCTTATATCACAGCACTTAAATCACTCATTAGGTTCTAACTTCTAAATATCACGTATAAAAATGAGATCGCTAAAACAAAATGAAATTAGAGGTCACTAAAATCATGTTTCAAAATTAATATATAAGCTGATTAGATAATGAAGTATAATTTCTAAGTACATACTCATAAGGCACGTAACTTAGCATGTGCAATATATTTGCTGACACCTTAGTAAATAGGTTGGTATTTCGACATAAATTACGTATGCAGTTTCGCCAAGTTCTTATGTCGTAACTTACATTCGACTTGACAATTCTCGTCTCGTCGTATATTGTAGGCTTATTAAATAAAAATATTGGCATACTAAAACGGCATAATATGCTATGTAGACGCTAAAATTTAAGCAGAGCTCGTAAACAAAGTTACTGTTAATAAGCAATTTGGCTTGAATCAACAATATGCTTCAAAATCTTACTAATATTACGAGTATAAACTTACTAATTTAAAAATGTGAAAGTTTGGATGGATGGATGGATGTTTGTTAGAGTTTGTAGCCTGAAAGCCTGAACGGATCTGAATGAAATTTGGCATAAGTGTAGAGTATAGTGTGGAAGAACACATAGGGTACTTTGTTTTGTTTTTATTAATACCACGCGGATGGAGTCGCGGGCGGAAGCTAGTATAGGAATAAATACGTTACATTGATATATCGAAAGTTTTTGTAAATTCTACACGTTTTTAATTTCTATTAAATAAGATGTTGTCAGTAGGGGCTGTTTAAAATAGCAGCATTTAATACAGTTGCATTCAGGCTTCTTTTTTTGTGTATATGCCAATAATTATACTGTAAAACCGGACTTTATTGTTAAAGTGCATGCAAAAGGTTAACATTTTATCAGTTAAAATATTTAAATAATGTTACAAACGTGAATAGAATTTAATAAGCGTAGGGTTAAATTTGTTCGTTTTATTTCTACCCTTATGTTTCTGACACCGGCCGATAGCAATTAGTTATTATTAGGGGTTACGTTTGCTTTTACCTTCCCTGAGGCAACGACCGCCCGGTCAGCAAATGTCCGGGACCGCATTGAATTGGCGAATTATTTATGTCTATCTACCCCTACCCTTTTGCAGTATACCTACACAATAATGATTACCCTACCGTTTTATGTATCTGTATTAATTGTGAATTATTATTGTCCTACACTAAATGTACTGGTAATAAAGATAGAGTTCTGAAGTAAAAAATGATGAGCTCACTTCAGTTTAAAAGTTAACCTTAAGTTAGTCAACAGCATAACTTGTCCTTCACAAGGGTTGTTCAGATTTAAGAGCCCTACTCAAACAATAGACTATCGTTTTTGCTTCGCTATCACTAATCGCTACTATCGCTATGACCAATTCGAAAAAGATTATAAAGTCTTTTAGGTTAGTTTTTTCTTATTAGATAGACGAAAATGTTTTTAATAGGAAGGCTAGTTGAGCGTATTTGGATTGTTTTTATATTATCTAGTAGAGACAATTTTAAGTATAAGTCCCACTACACAAGGCGGATGTCTCCAGGACATTACCCCGCCTTATCTAATGTTACGAAGATAGCAGTACGTAATTTGTTATGTTTATTATTTCCTTCGCTGTCTAGGTAAATGGCCGGCAGGATGACATATCGTAAGTAAACATTATCGGGTAGAGAATGATGTCAGTAGCCTCTGTACTATTTGCATTGATAATAGCCACCCTATACATGTGGCTATTGTGTAAATACACAATCTAGAATGCATGATAAAGCATTTCTCCATTAACGTAACTGATATATCAGCCTATGATCTTATTAGTAATTAATTTTCTAACGTTTTATAATATTAATGGCCTGTCCCACCAAATTGTAAATTGTCTGATAACAATCCAACGTGTAAAATATGTGATGGAAATATCGGATTTTGTTCCCTTACCTGACACAGTGACGTCATTTTTAAACTATCTGTGCCTCTATCAGCCAGTGGTGGCTAGTTCTAATTATAAACTAACTAAAGCTCGCATTTGGCTGGCACATCTAAAGTTCGACGTCTGTGGTATGGTTAGCGTAAGGCAAACCTGGAGTCCGTTTTTCTTTATTTTCTATTCTGTATAAAAAGCAAATTTATTTTAATCCTCGCACTTAGTTTTATGTTTAATAAGTCGCAAGCGGTAGCAGACATATTTGTTATCATAAAGCCAATCGCCGGAGCGAAGACAGAATTTTAATTAATACAAGAGAACCGATCGCTCTGGCCCTTAATTAATTCATAGTATCCGTTGGAACATGAAATCAATTTCAATGAACGATATACCTATTTGAATATGTAAAGCTTAATCTGCTTGCAAATATTTCATATTAAGTAATGAATTACAAACATAATATTATTTTATATATATGTCAGAAAAAGCTTTTGCTTTTATTGATTTTTTTATTAGAAAATGTAATAACAGTGATTACATTAATATGCTTTGGTTTTACTTGTGAAAATATTAATTTCAAACAGCCAAATTTATTTGCTTCCATAGTACAAGTTTTGCAACTTTGTCATCTAATTCAATTTGCACCTGGAAAGCGGTGAAGTTTGCGGTGAGACTGGCCGTGCGGAAACTAACGAGCCCCTACAACGAAATATACGGGTGTTTTGTTTGTAGCACATTACGTCATGCTGGTAGTGAGCAAATGATAAGACAATATTGCTTATTGAGGTGTACAGAAATTGTATTATTTGTGATATTTGATCCATTCAAAAGATCTATTATAGGATGAACGACGAAAGGCAAAAACAATATTGAATTTACTAATTAATATTATCAACAAATTGGACTGCGATACCGTAATTGAACAGTTGCTACACTCCTATCCAATCTAAAACAACAATCAAAAATGTATAATAGTTACATACTTAGCAAACTTAAAAATATTATACAAAAGTTAAACTTAAAGCCAATAATAACACAGTAAAGCATGAAAAAAATCCAATTGGATATAACTATGGTAAAAGAGTGCTACAAAACATATAAGTTTGTAAGAAAACAAAACACAAAAAGCACTGTAAATTCCAAATAAATAAAACAAGTATTTTAACAAACTAACATCTGATTTCGAGAACGGGTTTCAAGCCGTCGGATGTCTCAAGCCGATAGACGTAATATGCGAAGCATCCCTTTTTTTGTCATCCGTACAAGACAAAAAATCTCAGTAGCTAACTTATGAACTAATTAGAGACATCTAGAATGCCACTTTATGAATAAACCTATTATATTTGTTTACACGGTTTTTGCTGACAAGTTAATTCATTAAAAAACTGATGCGTCCATTGTTTTAAACAGAATCAAACTTTACTTACCTACTGCAAACAGCAATTAGCGTGCCGGCATAAACGGTGCAATAAAGCTTCCTCGACTTTTGAGGTCCAGTTATGCACAGATGAGAGTTATTGATTTCTCTGTCTAATAACTTGATAATACTTTTGGATACTATAGTCTTTCTGTCACAAGTTTCACATCACTTGACGTCACAACGCGTGTCGAAGAGTATAACTTTGTTGAGCGGGCGTGCGTTCGAGCGAGACGTAAGCGAGTGCTCGACTGACTGACGACTGAAGCTCGGCGGAGCGGCGTAGCGATATGCCGGTAAAGCAGGGTGGGTGCTGAGCTTCTGAACTGTTTTAGGCCGCATTGACATGCCCTTGTGGGCGTGTGGTTCCGGTGCTTTATTTGCATTGATTTTAGATGCAGTCAAAGCTTTTATTATCGCTTTGAAAGGACTAAGTTAGTCTTTAAATAGTCATATTATTTAGTTTTAATGGATGTCATCATCTATTTACTTCATCATAGTTGTTTTAAAAATTAATACAGGCTTATATGCTTCATATTAGGTTAGGTTCATAATGTGCTTTGTTATGTTTTCTTTTGTTAATAATTCTCTTCAGCATGTGTTGCTATTTGCATACCATTGCGTGTGGTGGCTGCACTCCTCGTATTGCACGTGTACGACACCATTCGTCATGACGTCAATGCATTTGGAAACTGTCAGATCTTTTTGATATATTGATTTTATTTACGTCCACAATTATAGTAATTGATAATGTAAACACCATATTCTATTTGAATTTCGGAATATTCTAGAATGTATGCCAAAGTCATTATCATTTTAAAGCACGAATATAAAACGAATAACAAAGAGGAATGAAAGAATTTATTTACCTTGATCAAACCTGCTTATCAGTAGATAACTTATCAGCCAGTTACTATCTCTCTTTGTGAGGAATTGCAAATATTTTTAGGTCAATGACTGAACTAGTGATCTATTTCTGACTAAAACATTATCGATACAAAATAATAAAAATAAAGAGGGTACCTTATAACTAACTTTGACAATTGGACGTCTAAAACATTTGTCCCCCCGCGACCATGAGTTTAAGAAAGTGATCGAAACGACGGTAATTATAAAAAAAATAGTTTCCTTTCAATGTGTTGTGTTGCTAATAAAAAAACTCTTTGTGGAAATAATGTTAAAGTAAATGATATGTCAATGAAATCAAACACTGCGCGGCGGCCTCCTGATGCCCGCAGCCGCGCTGAAAGCGGTGAAAAGGAAATCTCTAATGGATAAGCTGTCATCCAGCATTCCCCAATGACGGATCGCAGTGAGTTAGTGCCAACTTTTATTTCATAGTATTTTCATGACGATTTTTACCAACACATGTTTATAAAATAAATTATAGGTTTAACATTATTTAGTACTAGCTGTTGCTCGCGACTTCGTCCTCGAAAAATAATAAAAAACTCTATGTTACTCACTGATAAATTACCTTTCTAACGGTGTAATAATTTTTAAAATCGGTCCAGTAATTTTAAGTTATTTCAATACATAAAAAATACAAATCTTTCCTCTTTATAATATTAGTATAGACATAGATTGTAGGTGTGAACGTACAATATTCATATATTAATTTAGGTGAAAATGTAGCCTTAAATCGTAAAGAATTTGATACAAATTTATTCTATAATTGATATGATATAATAACCATATAAGAACAATGCTTTCAAGTTTTGCAACGTAAACATATAAAACCTTTTTGTAGTGTCGAGCAGAAACTTCCCAAAGAATTTAATTTTGGGCTCGTTAAACAGTGTCTCAGGACAATAGGCCATAGCATCGCTTAGAATGGCGAACAAAAACACGGATGCCAAGCGGAAGATGCGTCGAGAATAAATAGATAATTATGTATTCATGTAGCAGGCAATTAAGCCACTCAAGCAGCTAATGTAAAAGTTACTTAAGATCTGTACGAATTCCCACGTCCGCGAGCTCGATTGAGATTCTTCTCTATTGGATATCAATGCGGATTCGAGGTCGCATTCTTTGATACATTATTATTATACTAGAGTAAATATGCGCAGCAAAGATGTTATGTCGAAGGTTAAAGTTTATAGAGAATAAAAGTATACTCTAAATAATCAATAATTTGGGTTAACTTGTTAGGCTCTTGGCGTCTCGGTGTAAATATGTTTAATGAAAAGACAACACAAAGTATAAAGTCCTGAGTCCCTCGAAAAAAGACCGTACTCAAGTTTGATATTTGATTCTGATGTCAAACAGTAAGATAAAAGTATTTATTAATATGTTTGGATATTCCAGAATATTAATTTAATTTAAATTAAATTGTACACGAAACAGTTTTACGAGACGTTAATATCAGTTTTATTAACAGAGTCGTAATTCACGTGAATCTTTGCTTCGATTAAATCGGCGCTTTGTCTAACCTAAATAGCGAAGAGAAGCCATTAATTACAAAACTGTTAGCTGCCCTTGATCCAGCAATTACAAAGCTATCGGAAGCAGGAGTTAATGGGTTTATAATTAATTGCCCTTCCTACATTATAATTTAAACTACCTTTTCATTTTAGTTAAGGGAACTTTAAACGAAACTAAACAATCGCTATTTTATTGTTTTGCTGATATAGTATTAAATTATATAGCTGTGAAGAAAAACTAAACCTTAATAATCTCGCTATTAAATTCAAGACTAATGTTTGTTAGCCATTATAACTAGACGATGGAAGTAGGCTCCATTCTTACGCACTTATGATCAACAATCGTAACTTTAAAATTTTATTTTTATTGCAATTATAGTCTTAAATTTTCTAATGTTAATACTCAGAAATTTTAATAAGAAAAGTGCGGTGTGTATGTAATAAATATATTTAATTGTCCCATGATCTCTGGTCAAGAATAATACAACATGAATTTAACTGCACGCGAGGACATTGACCTAGTAATTTGAAACGACATTGGTAGCGATATTTGAGGTTGTTGCACACGACTGATTGTTCACCTTTACACTTTGAACATTTTCCTGAAACCTCCAATTATTTCGGTACAATAATATTTATTATTGTTATAAATTGATTTGATCAATATTGTGTCATTACTTTTTTATTGACTCAATAACTAAGCTATAAAAGATTCCATAAACAGACCTTTCTTGGGAGTTTGAGAGAAACTAAACTTTATATCTCACTATTATTATAAATGCGAAAGTTAATATGGATAGATAGTTTTAAATTGTGCCGTTTAAACAGCTGAACGGATCTCAAAAAAACAAATTGGCATAAATATAGATCATAGTCTGAAGAAAACATAGTCTACTTACTCTTGCCTTTTTTAATTCTACACGGAGTACAGACGGGTATCTAAAATCACATGAGAAATATATGGCATGCCCATATTTAACAAAGGAGCATCGCATTAGTCTTGTTACAAAGACAGTCGGCACTCTTAGGGCTGGCTGCTTCGCAATAAATTAATTACATTCGCGACCTTTATGTAATCAATGAGTTGCCTAACAAGCTCAAATAGAATACATAAACAACGCTGACTCAATCCGAGGCAGACCACGACCTAAATGGAAGCAAACGTCTCGTATCTATGAAGAGAAAGTGATGTATCGATGGTGCTGAAGTTATGTCATGAGTTTGTAGGGTGCCATTGACCGGAGCGAATATGGTTTGAATGATGTAATTATTAGGATAGTACCTGATGACAAACTTGAGGAAAAAAAATGTAGTTAAATATTGATAATTACGGTAGTGCTTAATCTTACTAATATTATAAATGTGAAAGTTTAGATAGATGGAAGGATGGATGGATGTTTGTTAGAGTTTGTAGCCTAAACGGCTGAACGGATTTCGATGCAATTTGGAATAGATGTAAAAGATAGTCTGAAAGAACACATAGGCTATTCACTTTTGTTTTTTTCAATTCCACGCGGACGGAGTCACGGGCGAAAGCTAGTTCAAAAAAATATTAAACCGTAAAAATCGAGAGACATCTTAATAAACTAATCTATAGTAATATTATTAATAGATTTGTATATTTGTATGTATTGAAATAACTCAGAAACTCCTGAGCCCATTTATCACATTCTTTCATCATTAAAAAGCTACGTTTTCACTGAGTTATATGGACTGTATTTAAAAAAAACATGCCAACGACGTCGCGAGCAACACCTTGTGTAATATAATACTATGTACATTATAATGTACTACCTAATTCATATTAGACCAGTCATTGGGGTTAGATTGATTTTCCAATCAATATTCATTGCCTCTTTACCTTTATCGTACGCCTCTTTCTTCCATTTAAAAGAAATGTAATTGAAAAAAACATAATTTCAATATTCAACACCTGTTTTAATGAGCTATCAGATATTGACTGTATCAGGTAGGCAAGTATGACACTATTGACTGTAACGCTTCTCTTTTAAAGTGCCGTCTCTATTGAGATCAAAGTTCGAGCACATATATTGAATGTGCCACTCGACACGGCAGTTCCGTACAGGAAAAATGACGCCTTTTATCTACCTATCGGGCTAACTATTGGGGTAAAAATTTGATCAGATTTAATTTCGAAATCGATAATCATTGGTGTTAAGTAAAATAAATAACTACCTAATTGTTTGTTAATGTCAAATTATTTTGACTACGGTTTTTATTTGTTAACTACTTATCGCACGCGACTTCGTCTGTAAGTCTAAAAAAGTAAGTAGCCTGTGTTCTTCCAGACTATGCTCTACATCTATGCCAAATCTCATCAAGATTCGTTCAGTCGTTTAGGCGGTAGACTCTTACAAACATTAATCCATTCGTCCATATAAACTTTTGTATTTATAATGTTATCTAAATTCTAGATATTTTAAGATATCTCATAAAAACGTTTTAATCATAACCGAATGATAAAAATAAGTTTTGAGGAAAATCAAGAATTAAGCGTGTATCTAAAGTAAAAGTCAGGGAACTCTAAAGCGCGCTTTATTGTGCAAACAAATAGCAGACGGGGAAAGAAACCTTGCACTTGAGTCAATATTGCCCTCCCCTGTCCCTCCCCCGTCCCTTCCCCGGCCATGCACGACGCGTTCGAGTGTCAGCCTGTAAGGCTTCAGGATGTAACTTAAAACTACCCGCCTGTGAATAAAACACTGAAAAGGTGCACTTTTCTACTCCTGTTTAGATTTTATGATTCGTAAGCAAATACTATGAAAATGTGCTTGTGTTTTTAAGGTTAGGTTGGTTTTTCCTGTTGGTAAAATAAACATATTTTCTGTCCGGAGAGTTCGTAACGTAGATAAGTTACTGAAAGTTGTTTTAAAACTAATAAAATTTGTATAAGCTCTGTAAATAGCAATGCACAATATTACACAATCACAAAACTTATACTAATCCCTTTTATCTGCATAAAGAGAGAAAAGAGGCTTAAAGAGATAATATCTCAATTATATAAAGTACATTCAGTAAAAATGTACAACGTAATAAGCGGTTTAGTCACCGGCAATGCCGCAGAGTTCAGAGAGCCGTGTAATTTGGGGGGGCGTGTTGGTATCTTAACTCTGGGTAAATGCAATCCGATCAATTTTCGTAGGTCATTCGATAATATCTCGTACGTTTATCGGGGCCATCGCGATGACCCGGGTTAACAGGAATCCGTTATGTTCGACCACATGGTAGTTAAGTCGAGTCGCCGGCGGGTGGCGCGGCGAGCGGTGAAGCGTGTCCGACGGTTGCTCCGTCTTACATCCTATTGCCGCAACTTACGTAACGCCATCTAAAAAGCTATTTTACACTCGAACAGGTTTACGTATTATGGCGAAAATGTTACGAGCCACGTTTGAGAACGTGTGAACTAGATTTTTAAGATGTTAATGACGGACGTCGGAGCAATTTGGTCAAGATTTACATTGTTCTACTTAGAAATTGTATTTGGCTGAACCTATTTCACTTGTACTCGGAAATTTTATTTTGAAATTCATAAGTTCCGTGAACAGATTTGTCGAGTTGTTTTTATTTCAGTTAGGAAATTGTTTAATAACTTTTGCTTTGTCGGCGGGGCCTCTTAAAGTCTTTATAGGAACGTTAACTATTTTGTTAACTTGAAGTGGCTTAATAGGCATTAAACGGACTCAATGTACTTTAATATGATTTAAACTATAGCTTTATAGCTTAGTCTCGTATCTACTGTCACGTTAGTCATTAAACGTTTGTAGGTTTTCAATTGTTCGACACATATAGAGGTGCAAACACGAGCAGGCGTCAGCTTGCTAGCGCGCGACGCTGCCTGCGAGCATCCCTTTGTTACGAGAATGGCTTCCCGACTGCCGCGTACTTATCAAATGCACCTACAGCTTTACGTAACCACGGTCTGGAATGATTCATTTGTTACCAGGTAGGCACTATCACTGTCTGTAATCAGTGTATATTATAATGATAATGTCCTCTGTGACGTATCTGTCAATGATGAACCTTGCTAATTCCGAGAGTGTGTGAGTGTATATTATAATGCGGATCGCAATCTTAAGTCAAAATTACATTCATCATATAACTAAGTTTGGTCATTGATATGTCCCCAATAACATAAAAACTCAGACATACTTATAGCACACTACGGTTTAAGAAATATCTAGCTTTAAACCAACTTTTGTCTATTACAATAAATAATCTAAATTAATTTAATGAAATTTGAATAAAACAAGATGTTGGTTATTTCAAATTAAGTTAAACCAAGGAAATACTTCTATTACACTGGTTTGTAAATATCGTTACAAAATTTCGTTAAATATTCAATGATCCGGTACGCAGAGACTAGATCTTGTTGCATTGGAAGGGAAGGCGAGGCGATGTCGCAACTAGTCGCGTGTGGCGCGGCGCGTGCCCACTGCTCGCCGGCCTTGGTCAAGGCACCCACAAGTATGCCGGACCATGCTAATGTCAGTTTTCACTGGCGAAATACTAGTATGAATTGACATTCTTCTCATTTAAAATAACTGAGATTATGTCCTTTTTGATGTCCGTCAACGATGAACTTTTTTGTGTCTGAGAGTGCGATCGGAGGTGACTAATAAATCCGAGCTTAGTTTTAAAGAACTGAGAAATCATAAGTAAAAGCGTAGGAAGGAAATATTTTGGATAAAACGTGTAACAACACAATGATAAGATACAAAAAAACTTGAAACAATAAAAAAATAACTAATTTAAGTTGTTAAAACATTAAATTAGCCGCTTTATCCCAAGAGGGTCGGTTCTTTTCCCAGCAAAAAATTAATTACTCAATTTCTTGGTTCGCGCAATTCTTTCGCAAAGTTCTTTTAAAATGCAAGGATTTATGATATCTACATAAAAGTTTTTCGCATTCGTTCTTTTTCAAAGTAACTATAATAAGTTTATCATACTATTTTTTAGCCTTTAGTGTTTCTTTGCTTATAACATTTTATATTTTTAATTTATAAAGTTTTGCAGTTTCTTATTTTTTGAAACTTGTGAAAAAATGCTCGGTTTAACTTAAAACAAGGATTTATTTCCCATTTTCTTTTAAACTCTTGCGATAGAACAAAGGGGTTGTTTTTTCATTGCTACAATGCTCCTTGTTCACTCAAGTAAAAAGTTGGAGCGTTAGAAGTGGAAACTTGAGCTGGTGTACCATTATTGAGGACAGGATTGTTCTGAACATATCACTGTTTCAATATTATACGAGATATACATTTTTTTATACAAGCTTACTTGTTTTTAAAGATACGAATATTTTTGGTGTTAAAAATTGTTGATAGTTTCTTATGCATAGTTATTTCAATCCTAATAATTTAATAGGCAATTTCCTAATAGGCCTAATTTGAGCCCTTTTTCCTTTCCACTCCGTCCTTAAAAGGACAGAATAGGAAGGAAAAGTGGATTTGACTGCAGTGGAGAGGCATAGAAAGGGGAAATATCCTGTTTATGTGCGTCTCCTCTTCCGTCGGTTAAGGGTAGGCGACGTATCTGTAATTGCGGATGTCTATGGGCAGCGGTTGCTTCGCCATTTCAGCGGATTCAGGTGGTCGGTTGTTCGTTTGACACATAATAATATAAAAAAAATCAATAGCTTGTTAAGAGGGAAAGTGTTAAATGTAATAAAATTACTTAGAAGGAGAAAGTGTGCTGTAACTGTCCAGTGAAATGCTGCGGCATTGTTTGTGGTATTCTTAGTATTTCCGCTAGTGTTGTATTACGGATACATTGTACTTTTGTAATTAAACCAATAAGAGTACATACCTCTTTCTCAATGACCGAGACATCAGTTCTTTTAAGTTGCAGATGTCCATAAGCGTTGGTCACTTACCGTTTCTTTTTTACTCCCTGTTATTATAAATAGGAACCGATTTTATTTCCTTTTAAAAAACTAAATTATTACAGAGTAAAAGCCTAGGTTTATAGTGCTAGATTTTTAATTCCGCATTGACTAAGTCATGAGCAAAAGCTAGTAATGTTATAAACATATTTTGTCATTGAATACTTGACACTGCTCAAGTATTGAGTCTCAACTTGAGACTATAAAGATGTTATGTGTGATTATATCAGCAATTTATACAATCGGATCTTTAATCATAGTAAGGACATCGGATAACAAAAAGAAATGCGTGAAAAACCAAAGCGAGCTTCAAAGATTATTGATAAAACACGCTAAGAATTTGCAGACGCGACTAACGTTTTTCTAAGAACGGAATGCTGTTGTAAGGGTCTCCTTCAAGATAATTACTTCACTTTAACCGGCTCTAAAATATGTAGCTATGTCATTCCAGTCTCTATATTATTAAATCGTAGGTCCATTTTCCAGCAAAGCAAGGTTTTGTGTAAATAGTTTAAGTGACAAATTGTTTCATGGATTCTTGGCCTAAGTTCTTCGTACTTAGAACTATTTAGATTCGACTTTAACATTGGATCATATAGATTATCTTACTAAGTAAAAAACAAATATTACAAAACTTTTTTAAAAACTTACCAAATTGTTAAAAAACCAAGCGATTGTAATCTCAAATCGACCACTGTTAAACAAAAATATTCTATAATGAAAGACAGTAAACCTTTCATTATAAAAAACCATGAAAATCTACTATTTATTGCTAGGGTTCTTTTACAAGTTTCTCAACAGTAAAACAAATGCCATTGTAATTGTCAACTGTAATAGTAACTCTGTTAGCATGTTAATTAAAATCCGTGCCTTCCAGTTTTGTAATCCGATGCACTGGTTAATGAGAACGTGACAGGAACACTCTTCAACTCATTGTATCGAATGAGACAGCTCCTGACACGAATATGTGTACAGTCACGGTAAATTTCTGTATTCTATTTACAGAAATATTGCCTTGTATCCAGTCAAACTCAGCTTCATAAAAATAACCAATTACTAGCAGTGAATTACGACGGGATAAGAATAAAAAGAAATTAGCCGTGTCACTAAATGTTTTTGTTTCGTACTGACAAATTTAAAGCTGTGTGTTGTGGTTTTTGTTCCGCGTCGTAGTTTCAAAGTGTTCAAGCGACTGTAGCTTTTTAGGTGGAACATCGACAGATTCCCCAACAGTACAATTGTAGCGGCACGTGTACTTGCGGTTAAGGGAGAGTTTCATGTAACTATAATGTCACAGTAGTGTACTGGATCGGTTTACATTTTTATATTCATTGACAAAGTATTGCAGCAGTTATTGTTGAGATCTTTTCAGCCAAAACTTGCGCTTGAAAATATTTACGCTGATTTACACGGTTAATGAAGCAAGAAAAGAGGTCTTTTATTTATTTCTGACTAGCGTTCGCCCGCGACTTCGTCCGCATGGAGTAAAACAAAACAAAAGTGAGTAGCCTATGTGTTCTTCCAGACTATCCTCTACATCTATACCAAATTTTATCGAAATCGGTTTAGCTGTTTAGACTACAAACTCTAACAAACATCCATCTTAATAATTAATTAATTAAATTAATAATTAATAGTAAAATAGTAAAATAGTAAAATAGTAAAATAGTAATAGTATTAATAGTATGATAGTATGATGTAAAAAGGGAACAATGTAAAATTCCACAGATAAATTTTGTTTAGCTAATCGAACGGAAATGTGCACATAAAAAGATGTATAATAAGTTGTAAATCTGTAAGAGGTATTGTTTTGTTCCTATCTTTCAAGGCGTTAACCTTCCATAAAAACGGATACACATCATTGGCCTAACATTATCGTGAGTTTTCATCGCGAAACATCAGTAAAAAATATTACTCACGCTTCTTTACCAATTGGATTTTTTCTATATTATGATAATTGGATTATTATTTTTTTTGAGAAAAATTAATCATTCTGGATGGATAAGAAATAAGACAGTAAACTTATGCTACGTTGCTTTTTATTTCAGACAGATCATACCGGATTTAATAAATATTTAATTAGCTTTAAATGAAATTAATAGCGATAGAGACTTGAGAAAATTAAAAAAAAAATAGAGAAATACGAAACATAAAACAAAACGTAAACGATTTATCTTTTTTCTGGTAAACAATCTGCAAAGATTTTATTTGATTAATAACTGAAAAATATATTCATAAACGCTAGATTCGAACGCTGTTCCGTTCCACCGATCCGTCTACATTGTTTGCAGAGGGTAGTGCGATCGACGCATATTCATCAAGCCAGGACAATGGATGCCCAATGTTCAGTGGTGTGATTAATGGAAAAGAGCCAAGTCGTTGCACACTAAACATTGACTTGAATATCAGATTTATGTACCAATAATACAGTATTTTTATCCTTATTGAAATATGAATTCCTTTATGAGCTATAAACCTTTTCGTGGTAGTTAGAAAACTTTGCTGAAGTCCCAACAACTACTTGAACACTGTTTAAGAAACACAAAGACGACAAAACTAGTTTTTTGTTGATTGGCGAGAATATTGTGAAAGTAAATTTACAGCGCCATCTATAATCTGTACTTCGTTATATTCTGTGTAGAACATTTTCTCTCAAATTATTGCATTTTACAAACAAGAACAATTCGTGGATCTATTAACAGATGGCGCTGTAAAATATATCTTATTTTGGATGATTTTTTTAGTATCCCAGGTTGCCAAATGCAAAAGAGAGATATATTTTACTTAGTTATCAAATTCCTAAAGTTTGGTAAGTTTGCCAGTAACTACTATTAGAATACACCATGTTGATTTAATGTTCGCAATCTTAGTATGTGAAACAGCCCATTTTCTAATCCTAATAAAATTTAAGAACTTATGAAATGTGCGAAAGAACATTCTTTGCCGTGCTTCCCGTTTAAGACGAATTCGAGAGCGTTCGAGTATCGCTCGGCTGCGTCGTTGCTCATTTATCACGTCAAGAAACGTGAAAGAAATCACGGAATCACTGAACCGTTGCTTTTCCATTTACAGAGTATTTTCGGCATCTCATTCAAATGATACTTTTATTTCACTTTTAACTGTACTCGAGATTTAAGAATTCTTCTAAAAGCGAAAGATTCTTAGGAATGTCTTACAACTAAATGGAAGTACTTTAAGTTGAATGTATATCTGCGTAACATTGCTAACACTATTAATTTTTTCAGGAGAGATTTCAAGATAATTGGAGGAACAATATATTATGCATGCAATGTTAGACTTGATGACATCTAATAATCGATAAACGCTGGATGCACACCCGAAAAGCATGACTCATTGTCACGTTTTGCCTGAGCCGAGCGTGCAAGCAAGAGATCGGCAAAGCGATAGAGAGGCACGATCGTCGTATGCGTTTGGTTTGTGACGCATCTGTCTCTCTTGCACTCCGCTGGCCGAGAAGTCCGAATAGAAGAGAGACAGCGGCAGCATACAACCTACTCGTGAATTGTGTTAACTGTTTATAAGGTGAGGTGAAAAGATAACGTGGTTTCCGTCATTTTTTACAACAGTAAATGCGGCAAAAAGGTAATTCATTTTTGCATACAATTTCAAATCTTTCTTCGTAGTTTTTTGACTATTAAAAAGTAGCATCGGCCGGCGAGTGCAGAAATAAGGTTATGCGTAGTTATAATACTTACCACTAGATGGAGCATTTTATACAAACTTGTCGTATATTCGCAAGACGATTTTTGAATTGCCGTTATTGTGCGTATGCGTATGTGATACGGAAAAGTATACCAGTATAATGAAATTTTTACCCAAATGTAAATACATCAAAAATATTTAAGTTATCGCAGTGCAAGGCAATTATTACATTAAGAAGGTTTTGGGCTTTTAAAAACAATAATTTTCAAGAATTTCAATTATGATATCAATTTAATCGTTTTAAATTCTTCTTCATTAAAATTAATATTTTAAACACTTCATTAAACTTAATCTGATTCTAAAAAAGTTAGCTCAATATTTTAAAATAAATTATTCACTTTAACAGAACCGCTTACAAACACACTATGGCCGATCAACCTGATGAACCTATGAATCTGACACTACCTTCAAGAAGAAATGTACACACGGAATCTCAAGATGCTGCTGCATCTACATATGCAACACCATTCGCTGAGCTACCAACAATCGCTGCTCCAAAATCGAAGGCACAGAAACAACGTGAATACAGAGAGCGTATAGCAGCATCCAGAACTTCTGAACAGGCGATAACTGCGAGGAAATTGGATGCCGAAAGACAGCGCAACTACAGACTACGCAAAGCGGCTAACTCGGCTCTTATCGCTGATTCATTGAAATCGACTGCTGCCTCGTCTTCCCGTCCAAGGGCCAAGTCGAATGACTTTCAAACTGATACTCAGCGAAAGCTCAGACACCAGAAACGGCAAACTACGGAAGCAGAACCAGCACAAATCACTGTTCAATCAGGTACTTCTTCCGATCAAAATGTGAAAGCACAAACTACCTGGAACAACAAATGGGCATCCTCGATCATGAGATTCAAATCAACTTTTCTCGACAACGATTTTGGCTACGCTTGTTCGGTTTGCGATAGATTGTGGTTCAAGAACGACCTCAAACCCATCACAGCGGCGCAATTGGAGGTTATCTCGGAATGGTTCATCAAAGAAAATCTACAACTGTGCAGAGAAGAATATGAAGTGATTTGTAAACCTTGCAAGCGTTCACTGAACATAAAGACGCTGCCGGCCCTAGCAAAAGTTAATGGATTTTCGTATCCAGATAAACCACTAGGACTACCACCGTTGGATCCCATTAGTGAACGATTAATATCGCCACTTCTCCCATTTAAGCATGTTCGTTGTTTGTACCGTGATTTCTCTGATGTTATCATAGAGCATGTTATCAATGTACCATCAGACGGACAGGAGATGGTCAAATGTTTGCCGCGCCAATTAAATGACGACGACGTCATAAATATTAACATCAAGCAGAACCTGACCCACAAATCAGTCTACATCAGCAGAGACATGTTTCAAAGTACAATCAATGCGTGGCTAACTGTACTACAGAAGTCAGTATTATATCGTCTGTACGAAATCAACGTGGATTTTTCAAGACTACATAATACTGCACCTTTTCTTGATGACGTACGAAATGATGCCTCCAACCGTATAGAAACTATATTCGCCGAAAACATGCCTGAAACTGAGATTCTTACTTTAGAGCAACATACCATGATGTTGAATGAAGAAGATTATCACAACATCGTACCTGGACATCAGGCAACCCCTCTCGATATCCTTTATGACCGTCATGCAGAAGAGTTGTCGTTTCCATCGATATACTTTGGGGAGCCACGTCGATTCAAGATCGGAGTTTCAGTAACACCTTACATGATAGCGAACAGTGAGATTCGACGTCGTGACAGACGCGGAGCCACTCCTCAAAAAGTATTGTATGTTGCAATGAAAATATTGCGGCTACGCATCGTGGACGAAATCCACAACACGTTTCGCAATATTTCAGTAACGGAGAATGTTACGAGACGTACGTCAAAGAACTCAGAATGTCTTAAAGGAAATATCATATACAACTTCGCATTCATGAAGACAGTGCCAAAATCCATCAAATACTGGGAATCTCACAAACGAGACCTATTTGCAGTAATTCGTCAACTTGGTAAACCAACTGTCTTCCTCACTATAAGTGCCAATGAAATACGCTGGTTGAAACTGCTCACTATACTTCTCAAACTGAGCAAAAAATATCCAGGAAAAACAGCAAAAGATCTCAACACTACTGAACGCTATACTTTAGTCAGCGACGATCCTGTTACGTGCTGCATATACTTCTACAAGCTCCTTGGTTCCTTGTTGAAAATGCTTAAGTCTAAACATTCTTATAATCCGTTCGGCAAGTATTTCGTTAAAGATTACTTCCTTCGTATTGATTTCGAGCATCAAGGAAATCCACGAGCGCATTTTTTATTATGGTTGAACGACGACCCTTGTGAGACCTTGTCGGAAAACATGCCAAAAACCATTGATCTCGTGGAAAAATTATGTTCGGTCGCTCGAGATGATGTGCCTAATTATTCTATATACACCGATCAGATACACAAACATACCTTCACTTGCACAAACCGAGGCAAGACAACTTGTAAATTGGGGATCCCGTACTGGCCTATGCCCGTGACCCGTGTACTGATTCCGATACCTCAATCTGATGGACGCTGCCAAACTCTACAACAGAAGGCTAAAGAGCTCCGTACCTCTCTATGTGAACATCGACACGCATCTATGGATGAGTTTCTTAATGCTAATGGTTTGACTTTAGTTTCATACCTCGACATTGTGCGGTCAACATTGTGCAGACCGACTCTGGTGTTTAGACGAAACGTCGACGAACTCATGACAAACACATTTAATCCATACCTTGCCGGCGAAATCAACTCTAGTATTGACATTCAGTTCATCTTAGATGAGTACACCTGCGCAGAGTATATCGTAGAGTATATAAATAAATCAACCAATGGAATGAGTAACCTACGTCGTGAGTTTACCACGATGATGAAAGAGCATCCCGGTCGGGACTATAAACCCCACTTTTTAAGTATCAAACTGTTAAATGGAATTGAGATGTCAGCGCAAGAAGCAGCATGGTATCTTCTACGACAACCAATGAGTGAGATAAGTCGTCAAGTTGTGTACATCCCGACAGTATGGCCGACAGAAAGACAATGTTACCGCAAGCGTCGACGACAAATGGACCGCGACGGCATCGATGAAGGGAGCACTGATTTTTGGATCAGTAACATAATACAGCGATATGAAGAACGACCTGCATCTTTAGAACAAGTGTATTTGGCCGAATTTGCTTCATGGTATGATAACGCTAAAGATTTCGATGACGTTCACGTGGATGACGATGAAAATTCCGAAGCTGTACCCAAAGTCAGGACGTCGAGAGTACCGAAAGAATATCGCAGAAGACTGCTTGGACGAGTCGTACGATACAGACGCTACAATATCGTTGAAAACGACAATTATAAACGAGAGATGGTTCTACTTTTCGTTAAGTTCCGTAACGAAATGTCTGAGATTGTGGCTCAAAATAAGTTTTTGCAATTATTCTACGACAATAAAGACACGATTATGGAACGTCGTAGCCTATTCGAGACGAATTTAAACATTGAAAACGTCACAAAAGAACTTGAAGCTAGGATAATTTTACAAAACGATGACAAAAGCAATTTTCAAGAAGAAGAATCAAAAGCACCATTTTTACAACGGTTGTTAGAAGAAGATAATTCCGAGAATGTCGAGGATGTTAAGCAAATCGTGCCCCGACAACGATTTCCCACCATGAAGATACTTCCAAGAACCACCAACTCAGAACATCAAAATGATTCTGTGACGAAAACCGCAGACACTGCAACACAAACAACCGTCAATGTATTAGATGAGGAAGATGATTATGATGATTATCATGCTGACTATCCTGTTAACAATAATGATGTCCGTAATGCAGGTACATTTTGACTTATATAATATACTAAAACAAATAATTGCTTTAGTTAAATTATTATAACAAAATTAGTGAAAACATTGAGTTCAAGTAATTGATATTGTCCAAAATTATTTCTTTTTAAAAATGTAAACTAACTCCTGAGGAATTATTATTTTCTTTTTCGCTAGTTTGTAATATTCAAAGTATTTTCTACTTGCGTAATATCTGCGATATAAAAAAAATTGTAGGTAATCGTTATAAATTGTCAATTTAACAGCTGCATCAGAATTGGTACAAGAGATAAAACCTAAAAAGGAGACTGAAGCGGAAGTAGAGAAAGAAAATGATAATACAGAGGAGGCAATTAACAGTGAAGCGGGAGATGCAGAATTTGAAGCGAAATATGATCAAAATGATGCCCACCAAGAAAATGGAGGTATGTTTTGTTTTACGCAATAACTTACATACATACCCACTTTATTAACTCAATTTTTCAATTACAATAAAATACTGAATTTTATTCATGTAACAACGAAGCTAATCTGTTGAATTTAATAGAATTCAAATTCGCTAAGCACGTAGATTTGGTTTACATGCTATATGTATATTAAAAGTCTCTCTCCTTAAATTTAATTTAATTTCTCCTTAAAATGTTTAAAACCCAACTGACTTATTTTTCAGATAAGAAAAACGATACTGAAGAATCGACAAAAGCTGGCAGTTATGAATTGAATACCAATCAAGAAACTGAATCTTCAATAAGAACCTGTATTCAGTGTAAAATACAAAAAGACTGCATTTACCACTTACCAAACAACAATGACCCTGAAGAGGATATTTGTAGTGAAGATTGTCTGAAATCATTTCTATCGGAAAGTCCAAAACAAGCCCAAGTAGCCGACTCGAAATATGTTGTTGAAGAAATTAGTCCACAGTTTCTTACTTGTTCATTATGTAAAGAAAGTAAAGTATGCTACTTGAATTATAAATTAAATGGTGAAAACACAAATTACTGTTCAATAGATTGCTTACATACAATGATGCCAGATGAAAGAGACAAATATGTTATAAAAAGAAGAAAGATAATATTGAATGAGATAAAATTGAAAATGATGTGTTATGTATGTTATGAGCGCAAAAATTGTTCATTCTCCATGACACTGTATGGAGTTATGTATTCTATTTGTGACCAAGTTTGTGTTAAAGCTTTAAACGATGCAGAAAATGGTAGGTATGTGTCGATAAAGAAACGTCCAACTCCAAAAACAAATACGTCGCAGGCAAACCCAAATAAGATACAAACCAAAACATCGGAAATATTAGGACCGTTTAAAGGAAAAAGGGAGCGCACATTTATTCGTTTATGCACAGAATGTACCTTAATTTTGACTTCCGAAGAAAGAATGTTAACCTGGGAGACGATGGAATTTTGTAACGAAGTTTGCTTGGGCCGGTATCAGAATAGAATCGGAGCTAGATGCACGAATTGCAAAGGTTACGTGCTACCAACAAGTTTAGGAAAACACTGCGTTAGAATCGGATATAACATTCACCAGTTTTGTGATTCTAGCTGCTTAAGCGTATTTAAAACATCAATGAAAATCTGTTACTATTGCCAAAAAGGTATTTCGGCCGGTCAACAAAGTTTTCGCGCGCCTGTGGGAGATAAAGGAAAGGTCAAAGACCTTTGTTCCCAAATATGTATGAAAAAGTTTGACCACGTGAGCGATTCAATTCCCGAGTCGGTTTGGAACAAGTGCGCGGTGTGCGCGCTGCACAAGGCCACCACCATTGAGGTGGAGGACAGTCACGGCGTGTCACAGAGGCTATGTTCCGAGCCATGCTTCGCTGCCTTCATTTTTGTAAATAAACTTTTCGTAAGTTAGTATCAGTTTTTTTCTTTAAGAAAAAGCTTGTACAACTAAATTTAATTTTAACATCTTAAGGTGATTTAGGTATATCCTACAATTCATATTATTGTAGCGTTAAAGTAAGTTAAGAAATTGTTTTTATAATTTCAGATCAATGCTGTTGGTGTAAAAAATATTTTGAAAGAAAAATAGAAAAACTCTTTACAATCTACGAAACCTCAATCCCCCAATGTTTCTGCACTAAGTCTTGTATGATCATGTCCATCAGAAATTCACGTCACATAGTGTCGTGTAACTGGTGTAAAATTAAAAAGTACAACTTTGATATGATTCGACGCATTCAAACTAACGGAGAGATACTTTTAATGTGCTCACTCTATTGTTTGAATCTTTATCAAGAATCAGTAAATGCTGTTGCTTTAAGGTATTGTTTTTTTTTAAATTGATAGCTATAGTTCCTTTATATTTAACTAAATGTGACCCATTAAATGATGTGATCATGATATTGAATTTTAGAATAAAATGTGACACTTGTGAATGTACTTCATTGGCGGAGTACCAATTAACAATGTCAGATGACACAGTGAAGAACTTCTGTACATATCAATGTGCTACGACATTTCAGGTAAATAAATTTTAATAAATTAAGTCAGTAACCTAATCATTTCAATAAAATAGTACTAGGTAATCCTAAATGAATAGAACCTCGAAAAGTAAAGGTTGAAGTAATTTAATGTGGCCATTACTATTCCAGGGCCAATACTCAAAACACTCTTCACTGGTATCAGAGGAAACATTACAACAGTCAAAAGTTATACCAATCGGTGCGCCCAGACGAACTTACCCTTCGGACAAAAATGGTAATTAGTTTATTCTTTAAAAATCATCACGAATTAAAACTATAAAGGACGAAATGATTACAATCTATTATCCTATCTCCATACCATGACTTGCATCGAAAAGTGACAAAGTATAATAATATTTTTTTTGTCATTCCAATTAATCTAACGGTCCATTTATTGCAGAAGCCAAAAATGTACAGCGGAACTCATCACCACTGCCTATTATATCGAATGTGCAGTCCTTACCACCCCCCCAACTCGTGATTGAGGACCCGCAGCCTGCACCCAGATCACTCTCACCTACCCCTTTACCTAAACATTTGACGCCGCCTCCTTTGCTGCTCCCTAAGGTCTACAACCACGTAATAGTAAAAACACTGCCTCCACATAAAGTCGAAAACAAAGCCACGATATCGAAACCGATGATGATATCAGAAGGTGTTTCCTGCTGTCCACCTCCTAGTACGAAGGAATGCCAGACTGATTCGAACTTAGAACGGAAAATATTAATACCTGTCCCTATACCGATTTATGTTCCCGTACCGTGTCCCACGTGGTCTTTACCCTTCCCGATACCCTTTCCCGTTCTATTGCCGATACCGACACCCGTATTCATTCCAACAACGAGAAAGTCAGCCGAAGACATAATGAAAGAGATCAATAAAATTCACGATAAAATTCCGACGGATCCTTTGGAGACGGAAATGCTGACGATAGCGGAAATGGTGGCCAGTGAGAAGAAAATGGATCACAGTGATTTAGATACTGATAATGACAATGGTTAGAAGTTTCTGATACAACCGTGCATATGCATGCTACAAATATGTGTCAGAATTGAATCGTAATATGAGATTTAAAGTTTATTTGAATATCAATGTAGTTTGACAGTAACTATTATGTTGAGTATACTCACGATTAGCAGAATGCAATCTCTTCAATATGGTTCGTCACGAAGGCATGTCAAAATTATTTTGCAGAAATAAATATGTTAGAGGCCGATAACAATTTCTTTGAATTTTCGTTTGTCGAAATACTTAAATCAGATTGAAATGGTTTCTCACGACAACTTGTGAATAGTTGTAGCAAATACTTTAATTGTTAAGTAGTTTCTGCATGATAGGATATTGTAAAAAGTTTATTTCGTATGCACATAACTATGTAGGTATTGTATATAATGTATACTGTATAGTAATTACCGCTGACTTGATTATATCCAATTAGAAGTTAACAAGCTCGG
This sequence comes from Papilio protenor, assembly GCA_029286645.1. Classification (NCBI taxonomy): domain Eukaryota; kingdom Metazoa; phylum Arthropoda; class Insecta; order Lepidoptera; family Papilionidae; genus Papilio; species Papilio protenor. Next base: position 3,987,477 of record JAGSMZ010000024.1, read on the forward strand.
ATGGATTATGTTATGATTGATTAACTACTTAATTACAAATGTTTGTTACAAATTATAGAAACACGACTCGATGTTAATTAATTTTCATACTTTAGTCAACTCGATGAGTTTTGGTCAAATTAAACGAGAACGTTCTGCGTGTTTTGACTTATAATTCATTGTCTCAGTCAAAAACTTTGTTAATTTATTACGCATTAAGAAAATGTCAGTATAACAAAGTTATACTGTACATTTAATTCAATATTATTGATTAGGTATTATTGAGACGTTCAAAAGAAGCTACTAATATTAGGCTATTCATTTTAAAAGCCAATAGTTTTCACCAACAAAATCTTTTAGGTGAAGAGAATAATTGTTTTTCAGTTAATTTTCCTTTCATTGTCATTTCTTCTATAAAGAATTTATCTGTTTTACATTAAATATAATTTACTAGCTTTCGCCCGCGACTCCGTTCGCGTTGAAATTAAAAAAAAAAACTAAGTAGCCTATGGGTTCTTGCAGACCATACTCTACATCTATGCCAAATTTCATCGAGATCCGTTCAGCCATTTAGGCTACAAACTCTAACAAACATCCATCCATCTATCCATCTAAACTTTCGCATTTATAATATTAGTAAGAAAGTAAGAAGTAAGATTAACATAAAATATTTATAGATTAATATTTAACTGAGACAGTTCGTTAACCCCACACCGGTTAAAGTTACATTGCGCGTGATTAATGGAACTAACCCTCGACTTTACGTTTTTGTGATGCAAATGACTCGGGTTTCCGTAGTCGAGCTAACCGAGGGGAATACAGCAATCGTAGCCTTTACAGCGCGTTTACTGCTCTATTCAAAATTTCCATTGAACCCTTATTTAATATCAAGCGTCACATTTTGATTTAAGATCTACCATTTTCGGTCTATGCATTGACGAAAATCTTTAATCAGTTTTAACTAGAGCTTCAACATGTCAACTTTTTTATTTGTGAGTTTTCACTGCTTTGATACATATTGGCACTTATAGTCCTTCGCATTCTCTAGAAAAAATAGAGACAGCAAATGAACCCACAGTAATGTTAAAAGAATATTTTTTTTTTTTTTTTATAATATAAGGTGGCAAACGAGCAAGCGGCCACCTAAATCCACCGAAATGGAAAGCGACCGCTGCCCATAAACATCCGCAATTGCAGATGCGTTGCCTACCCTTCATTGACGCAGGAGGAGACGCACATTAAGAGGATATTTCCCCTTCCTATGCGTCTCCTCCACCGTCAAATCCACTTTTCCTTTCCATCCTTTCCTCTTACGAAAAGGGTGGAAAGGGAAAGGGACTAAAATTAGGCCTCCGGCACCACACTCATCAGACGAAACGCGGAATTGCTTCCACTTCACGCCTGTCTTCTGTGTGGTCGTGATATTTCACCGGGCGAGTCGACCCATTCGTGCGAAGATGTTAAAGCGGGCTCTACCACTGTCAAAATTTTTATACTGTATTGTAGATACAATTGTAACCATTTTCCTAGGTCTCAGAACGTCTATATGTAGCAAAGGTTTCTCTAGATCGTTCATTGTTCATGATAATTAGAGACGTACTACCCTTTGATGGGAAACTACGCTCATGAATCGTGATATTACATTGGTGTAAATTGGTACATAGTCTTAATACAGATCTGTGTTAATCTTCAAAGGTAGTCGAACTAATGAAGACGGACTCCAATGGTTCTTGGTTATATTAGTTATGTATCATTTACGTCCTTGTCCAATCGATGGAGATCGTTCTACAATTGTTTTAATTGTTTTGTATGGTAGAAGAATTAATGGATCGATTTATGATCGATAGAACGTTATCCTTGTAGTTAAGAAGAAAATTAGCAAAGCATAATTAAGAAAAAACAAACATTTATCGTAATGAGCAATTTTTTTTTCTTAATAGAATACAAGAAGAGTTACACTTCTATATATTAGACTAGCTCTCGCCCGCGACTTCGTCCGCGTGGGATTAAAATAACAAAAGGAGCCTATGTGTTCTTCCAGCTATGCTCTACGTCTACATGCCAAATTTCCATTAACCAACATCCATTAATCATTCTAAACTTTCGCATTTATAATATTAGTAAGATTATATTAGAGAATATACACAACAAACAAAAAGCAAAACATGTTACACATACGGACGGTTAGCAGTAGTGGTGCTAATGTTTGCTTCGCGCCTGACATTAATCTTTTTACCTTCTATTAGGAATCACAGCAACATCTGTGCCTGATTGAGTTTCCTTTACATCGAACCTCCATTAATACAATAGCTCTTAATGCTCTCCCAGAGGAAGTCATGTTCTCGATAATATAATGCCGGACATTTTTCCCTTTACGTTGCGAGCTGTAATATTTTTCCTTGCACGATTAACTATACATAATTACGTGGTCAGTTATATGTGTACAGCATTAGGAAAACAATACCAATATTCAATTTCACATATCAAAATTTCTACTTAAAAGACAGCAAATGTTTGTAGATTGTTTGGTAATTTTAATTGGTAACTAAACAAAACAAGATCGATTTTGTTATTTTGGGGTGGTTATCAAAATGATGTCTATTATTTTTATGATATTACTAGCTTTCGCCCGCGACTCCGTCCGCGTGGAATAATAAAAACAAAAGAAAGTAGCCTATGTGTTCTTCCAAACTATGCTCTACATCTATGCCAAATTTCATCGAGATTCGTTCAGCCGTTTCGGCTACAAACATCCATCTAAACTTTCGCATTTATATTATTAAGATTGTATGGAACATTAGTATGTGTAAGTTCAAATCCGATTACAGTTTAACTTTAAGTAATCTCAAGTTCTTGACCCGTACAATGCGCCATTCTTGTTTAATTCCCTGGTAACGATGGTCTCCCTGGGCAGTCGTTACAATTAACAACCTTATTCACCCTAATTGCTGGTGAGCGGCAACAAACAAATTTACAAAATTAATGTCGCCCAGTCTACAACAAAATGAGATTACATAAAAATTATCATAACTGAATAATGAATTACAAATAATTTGAATCATAATGGAAAAATTAAATAAACGCTAAGTGAATACTATATAATGATTAAATAAAAATATTTGGTAAGAATTGTGTTTAAATTAGCCACTTAGAAAGTCCTTTAATTACGATTCAATTACGAGTAAAATATTTTTTACGATGTTTTTAATAATATAATTGCATGAAACAGAAAGTAAATTTAGTTAAACATATCTTTAAAATCCCAGGATATGTTCTACCTATAACAAATCTGAATAAACTTATAGACATACTAAGGCATACCATAACTAAGACAATTTAAACATTTACCACGACGAGAATCATGACAGTGACAGTTTCTTTTTTTTAAATAATTAGTCGTTGGTCTTGTAATTGCAAAAGTTCGGGTCGAAGAAACAGGTTTTTTCAAACTGTCGGCGGCTTAAATGAATAATCGCTTGTTCAAAAAACAAAAGAAGAACAAGTCAGTTAAGATCATGATTCCGAGTGACTACTTGAGTGACTTCTAAAGTTAAGATCTTAAGTAATTTGGTAACTTTTATTAATTGTTGAATTTCATAAATAGGTCTATTTAAAAGAAAATGGAAAGCATTTTTTAGGTAAGTTCCTTATTTATCTAATTATTTTTTAGCTAATATTGATTTCTCTACTCCAATTTTATTATTTCAGATATGAAAAACCTTAAGAAACGTAAAAAAATCATTTTGAACTCGCGAAGCGCGACAAATTTCTGCTCTTGAAGTATTTCTCTTTCTAATTGCACAATTAGGGAAACAAAATAAGCCCTCGTTAAGTTTTATTGTTTTTTTTTACTTGTACTCACTGCTGATTCTAAAACAAAATGGAATGCAGACTTATTGCTAATTAGAACATAACTCGTTTATATTAATTTAAAAATCTTGTGCAGTTTTTATGTACTTTTTGGTGAATTTCAAGCCTTAAAAGCGTCTATTCTTGATGGAATAATATTTTAAACTTTTAATGTTAGATTAATGGAAGAAAACCTGTTGAGCAAAATAAAAAGTAAAAATAAACACTCAAAGTATTATTTATTGCAAGGAATATTAAACTAAGGAATATTAATTAAGAAATATTAAAAGTCAAATAAATAAGGTTATTTTTAGGTTTGCGGATATTTTACCAGAGTAAATAATCTTGAATATTAAATAAATCAAATCAAAGTATCTAACACAGAAGCTAACCATTAACTGTCAAGATGAAGGATCACAGTGTATGATTAATGGTACGTATTCTTGGTACTCTATTTTTGCAATTCAAATTACTAAAGCCATTGTAACAAAGAAACTGTAAAAGAAAGTTGTCGACTCCCTTGTATATGTTCCGTTTTTTTGCGTAATATCACGTGTTACAAAATTAGAAAAGCTATTAATACGATCTTTAAAATGTCCTTTTTTCAATTTGGGTAAATAATAATTTCAATAAACTAATAACCTATGGCTTTATTATCGATATGATGTCCTTCGTGACGTAATCCGTCAGTGGCGGACCTTGCTATCTCGGAGAGTATGATCGAAGATGGCTGGCAAATACGCACTTTGTTACAAGTTTGAAGGTCCGGTCACATTGCGCCCAGTACAACCGGTCTAAGGAGAGAGGAGTCATATGTGTAGGTGTAAGAAGGCTATGTAATAAGATGACTAGGTGGTAAGCTATTTTTAATGGTAATGTATGACAAGTCATTGGTGACATTATGGCGATAGAGTTTAATGTATATTCCGGTGAAGTAGGAATTATTCTCTTGTTTTAGTAATTACAATTATTCTGCTTCAAAATACTATCGATAGTAAATCATTATCTTAAAAGATTTAATATTTTTTGCGAAACTGGTAAAATGCTTTAGGACCCACATCATTCACTAAACTTATAACATATTTTCCATCCTTTCACTGTGCCTGTTGTACCGTTAATCTTAAAAAAAACTTATTTGGCAGCGGCACTTTAGCTCAAGTCATAATTTACGTAAAACAAGTGCGAACGACATGCGGTTATAGGAAATTTTCACGAAGAATTTTCGTAACGAGTAAACAGGTTTCTTGATATTTTACGCTAAAGAAAATTCATTAACTTTCTTTATTTATTGACGAAGGTATCTTAATACTTTATGATCTAATACTTTACGGTGCCATAAAGGTTAATGCCAAATTTCAATTCATCACCATCCAGTAGTATCGAAATTTCTGGAATTATTTAACTTCAAACCTCTAAAATGTACTGATGCAAGTATTCAAAACATTAAAAATTGGACATAAAAATGTGTGATTACATTATCTATGATTATGCGAAGTCACGATAACTATGTAATAGCCTGTATCAGTGGGAAGCTTTAGGAGCGCCCAACTATATGCATAAATTTTATAACTTTGGCAATTAGAATTTAGAGCAAAACTTGAGACATCGCCGAGCTTATATTAACTGGAAAGCTTCGAAGAACTACACTTAGTAAGGTGTAAAATGTAAGAAATCGATAGAAAATATTCATATAAATGCAAAATTGGTAATGCATATGTCAGTCTAATTTACCCGACGTTCTTACGGTGAAGGAAAACATCGTGATGCAACCTGCACATATCGTCGAAGAAATTCAAAGATATGTGAAGTCAACCAAGCCGCATTGGCCCAGTGTGGTTTACTATGGCCTAGTCACCCTTAGGGTAGGCTCCGAACCCCTCGGTGGGGACGTATAGTGAGCTGGTGATGATGATGATGATGATGTCAGTCTAAACTATTCCCAGTAATACTCGATGAAATAAACATAAACTCTTTTTGTGTGTCCCCTCTTCTTTATACGAGTAAGTAGGTAAGGCGTTCATCTGCAAGCTTGTTTCGAAGGTTTATGGTCATTTGGCTATTCGAATTCAAGTGGCCACTTACACGTCTGTCACCTTTATACTTTAAAAAAGTAAAATTTAAAAAAGTAGTAAAAAACATGGTAAAAGAAGTTTTTAAATCGGTCCAGAGGTAATTGAGTTTATACATTACTTACAAAAATACACATTTACTCCCTTAATTCTATAAAGTACATATTAAAAACATATTTTTCTACAGATGTTTCGTCAGTGGAAACTAACGGTTATAAAAAACGCGATTAGTTCATAAGTAATTTACTTAGAAATTTCATAGCTTTTATTAATTTTATTTAGCACCGACAAGCGAGGCAAAGGGCAGGCTGGTAGAAAAGCTCAATTAATTAACAAGGACTACTCCCGAGAGGTTTCTAGTTGCGGTTGATTATTTATGTATTCCTTTTAGACTCCCTGCTAAACGAGAAATGTTTTATTATTTTGCGTATATTTTTTGTATAGATAAAAGGAAATATTTTAAATTAATCTTTAAAGAGCAATGTCCGTTTTATGTAACGGGAACGTTATGTTACTAATGATGTTCTTTATAACGTAGTAGTGAAATTAGGTTTATATGTTACCTAATGATTTCTAAAAAAAACGTTGTTAGATAGTCATGGTCTTTCTGGAAATATGTATTACTAGCTTTCGCCCGCGACTCCGTCCGTAGTAAGTAGCCTGTGTTCTTCCAGACTGTCATCTACATCTATGCCAAATTTTATCGATACCCGTTGAGCCGTTTAGACTATAAACTCTAACAAACATCAATCCATCCATCTAAACTTACGCATTTATAATATCAGTAAGATTAGTAAGATTATATGCAAACAACAAATAAAATGAAGACATATTGTAAAAGGTTATTTATTAATATACTTTACCAGAATTTGAAGGTTAACTTACACTATAATTTCTTTTTATATTTGTGAGTTTTAATTTCTAATCACAAGCCAAGCGAATATACTCAGCGTAACGAATCTACTTTACTCTCTAATTTGTGTTTCAAAAGGTCGGATTTTAAAGGCCTTTTTAAACTTCTCTGATACAGAACAATTGAATGCGGGGTTCTTGGGGTTTCAACTGACTTTTGCCTGTCCATTTATTGATGTCAGTGACTACCACTTATTATCAATTAATGTATTAGTTAATATTAAACATACTGAGTTTTCGAAGATGATTGCATTTTAAAGAGCATTAATGGCTTTTACTATTTTTTGGATGTTGATCAAATTAACACTGAAACAAAGAAGAGTAAACAGCTTTCTATTAAGCTAGAACGTACCATCTTTCGACTGCATCATTACTTTCTTCAGGTGGGATCGTGGTCAAGCGCTAACTAAACAAACATAAAAAAACATACTGACGAATTGAGTAACTCCTTTTGGGAAGTCGATCAAAAACACTGTATTTTTTTCTATGTAATGTTTCAGTTTAAGTGCAAGGTTGTAGAATTCTAGTTAAGTCAAAGTAGTACGGTGCTAAGCACTAACTTCGTAAGAACTCGGTTAATGCAGTCTTAAGTACCAATTTAGCACTTGCTGCGGCGAGGTAAAGTCGAAAGCCACGATTTTCAAGAAGTTTACGTCATAAACAATAAAATGAAGTTTTAGTATACTAGCTATTGCTCGCGACTTCGCCCGCGTGAAATTATAAAAATATAGCCTACGTTACTCCCTGATAACGTAGCTTTTTAATGTAGAAAGATTTTTTGAAATCGGTCCAGTAGTTTTTGAGTTATTTCAATACATACAAGAATACAAAAATACAAATCTTGCCTCTTTATAATATTAGTATAGAAGTAACGTTTATTCGTTACGAACACTAAACACTATTTAGACTACAGATGCTAAGTATCTATAGCTATATATGTAAAAAAAACTTGTAGTTTAAAAGTTTTTAAAAAGCTGTTTGAAGAACATTTCTAGACTATTTTTACTCTATTTATAATCGCAATTTAAACGCGTCATAAAATTCATATTCGAAATTCAAAATATTTAAAATCGGTTTTATTAATCAAGAGAGAATTATTGTCTATGGTAAATGTTTGATGGTTATGGTAACGAGGAACACGCCACAGACAGGCGCGCTTCAGAAATAACATTCGCGTTGACAAGCCTTGAATTAATTAAAGTTAAACAACGTAACATTCCACAAAATTCCACCACTTTGAAAACAGATCTCGTATTAACAATTATTATACGAACAAGTTTAATTTCATCGTAATACCGAGTAACGTTCATAATGTGGTAAAACTTACGTATTGCGGAGAGACGTACAGTTAGAAATTGCCAAAATGAAAAGTAAAAGCTATTTTGTATCTGTATTTTTGGTTGTCAAATAAGAGGAGGCTTTTAATGTACTGTAAAAATAATAGAAACAATAGAAGCTGTTAATAGCTTTTTATGTTGTTTTGTAATATGCTGTTAATTTAATTAATAACGATTATGTTAATAAATTAAAAATGCAAAACATTAGACTGAGGTTAATGAAAAAAAAAATGAAAATTTAATTTATTCCAAAAGTATTACAATGTACATTGACCTAGCTTACATTATCTCTTACTTCTTAAATCGCTTTCCGAAAATACCAACACCCTCACACTTGGCCAGGCCTGTATGTACGGAAAAGAATCTGCAATTTAACTATTAAGAAAACCATTATGTTAAAGTAATAGAAAAACACATTAACTATTGCATATGTCTTTTAATAGCATAAAATATTAGTACAAAAGCTTTTTCGAAATAAAAATCATGTACTAGTATCACAATTTTTAATTAAATAGATGTATATCAGAAATGTGATTTTCATTACGTGCCGTGACTGTCATTTTTTCTGCATGAACGTGATTTGAAAGGGATTTTAATTCGCTTTGAAACTGAAGTTGAAAAGCTTTCGTTGGTCAAAAGCCATTGTTCATATGTTTATTAATATTTTACCGCGATATTAAAATCTCTATGCTGAATTTTGATTACGCTATTATTTAAAATATTCCATTAATTTGAACATTAGTCGAGTGTTGGAATGTCGATCTTAATTTAAATCTTACAATTCCAAAAATACTACAGATAAGAATATCTTACTAATTGCGAAAGTTTGGATGGATGGATGTTTGTTGTAGTTTGTAGCCTATACGGCTGAGCCGATTTCTATTAAATTAGGTATGTAGAGCATACTCTAAAATAAACATAGGCTACTTTTTTTTAAATCCCACGCGGACCCTACCACTGGCGAAAGCTCGTTTGTAATAAAAATAAATTGATTTTACTAAAAGTGATAAAATAAAGACAATAATGTAAATTTAGCAACTATACTGCGTTTATCAGACAGAGGTTGGAAGACCAAAAGGTTACTATATTTGAAAATATTGCGAGCATTTAATCGATATAAAAACCCTTTGAGTAAATCCTCTTCAACCTCATGTCGGCCGCACTTGTTCGACGTAAATTATGACTGTATCCAACACCCGGGTGAACAAGTTTTTGTTTTCAAGATTAACGACATGGCTCACTCTAAAAACATTGGAGAATTACATATCAATTACTTCTAAACTTACCATTGAGCAGGTTTGAAATTATTTAATAAATTATTTTAAATACCAACGGAGACTACTGCTTTATAAATTGAAATGTTTGATCAAAATTAGAGGATAAGCTTTCTTTAAGACTTTGAGAAGACACGGAGTGTGTAGAAAAACAATCACCAATTTTACTTGATTAAATTAAGCATTTTATTATTTATTCTTTATTTTTTTAATACACGATACGGGCATTGCCTAGTGTGGGCATCACCAGATTAATCGTATATTAAGCACAATTTATAATTACCTTTTAGTTGGTATAACTGTTATTGTAATTGTTAATCTCTTGTTTTTAATTAAATTATTTTTCAATTTCAATTCAATTTTCAATTTTCAATTTTCAATTTTCAATTTTCAATTTTCAATATAGGAAATCTAGAAATGTTAGTTTTCGCAACTGAAAAAATTAAAACATGATTTTCTCTACCATTAGTTCTTGGTAATCATAAACTTGAAATGTTTCTTCTATTAAAGTAACATATAATATGCACACAAGATTTTACCTGGAACTGCTTACAGCGGTACAGATAATCCTAATGTCTACTTTGAGAGGTACGGCTTTAAGAAAATTAAATTACAAAGGTGGATTATAAGGGTCGAAAAATGAGTGTAATTTATAAAGCTTGAATTAGTGTTTAATCTTCGTTGACAGATGGATATAATTGTTGGTTTTAGAATTAAAAATATACCTTACTTCTTACTAGTATTAAAACGCGAAAGTTTATTTGGATAAATGGATGGATGTTTGTTAGAGTTTGTAGCCTAAATTGCTGAACGAAGCTTGATGAAATTTGGCAGTGACATAGCGAATAGCCTTAAAGTAAACATGGGCTGCTTGCTTTTGTTTTGTTTTAAATCCAGACGGAGCCGCGAGCGATAGCTACTACGAGTATAACATAATTTTTTTCCTGGAAATACAGTTAGAGGTTTTATTAAGTTTATTATTAGATATTAATAAATTACGTACAAGTATAATAGCTTTACTGAGAAACAGATATTAGACAACGATTCTAAGAAATATTCGTATTTATTATTGAAGCGAGAAAATAATACTTCCAAAACATTTTGTCCAACTCAAAGCAATACTAAAAGATTAAACAAGATAAAAACAAACTAAAGTGAATTTGTTATCTCTGTTTTTATCAATTACATAGACAAGGATGGAAATATATTGCCATGATTAAAGTGACTTATCATCACTTTGTCAAAGCAAATGATACCTTCAATACTAAAGGATATTTGATATAAAGCTATGAAATCTTAATATCTTCATTAAATATTGATCGAAATTTAGCCAGCAAATTTAAGGGCTCGTTTGGTGCAGACGAAGTTCCTTTGAACGTGCTCAGTGACAAGACCGCAGCGGGAACGAGCACACAATGGTACCGGAACACAAGCAAACTGAACGGATTAATAATGGACCTCCTACGAAAGCTTTTGGAGCGGATAGATTAAATTTTAGACAAATTTTCTTTTACCAAAATTAGTTTCTTTTATTCTAAGAAATGTTAAGAAATTTAAATTTAACGGAGCTGTTTAAACGTTGTTAGATCCGTAATTATCCGTTATATCCGTAAAACTGAATAAAATTGACCTATGATTATGTTAATTACATTTATAATGTTCCTGGACTTAGTCAGGACCATTTTGTTTTGTAGATACAAATTATATTTTTTGCGGAAATGTTTTTCTTTGTAGCAATTACAGAAGACAGCATAGTTAATTCTCTAATTAATGTTTCTTGCGGTCGCTTGTACCTTGGGATTTAATTAAGAAAACTTCAAAAGGAGTACAAATTGTAAACCTTAAAGTTATGTTAGGTGTTTTTGATTGATGATTTCATTTAGACTTTAGGTAATTAGCGTTAACACAAATTGAGAAAGATCTGAAAGATGAGGATGTGTAACTTACAAACGTAATTTTTTTATGTTAAAGATTTCACAATTTTTATTACTTCAATTTCCATGAAAGTCTAAATTATTTCGATCGTCGAGTTCAGACTTATTGGGCCTGTAAAAAGCGTTATTGTCCGCACAGCTCTCTTTGGAATTTGATATCAGCCTATCCGATATGTTATACTTCGTTAAAATCATTCTACAAGTTGACATTGGTAAAATCCAATTCCACAAAGTAATATACATGTGTAAAAGTATCGCTACCAAAGCAGACAGAAATTGTAAAGAATAATAAATAAAAATCATATTTCACATGTATAGATTCATCGAAGGTGTGACCTGAATGTCGGGCTGTTCAATAGGCCGTCGCGTCGCTACTGTCTGCACGCGACGTCTGTAAATCTTTTGTTCCTAAGGTCACAAATCACAGCACGAGTGCTCTTGATTGATTTTTCTTTACTACGTCCATTAACACAATAGCGTTTTCGTAACACACCCGCAGGACGCCATATGCCCGGGATATAAATGGACCTATTTTTCACTCTTCCTAAGTTGGATTACTTATTTTAAGATTTACTAGCGATTTTCTGAACGTCCGCTTGTATTTATTGTTGGAAAAACGAAAGGGACTGGATTTAGGAAGCGTTTACGAAATGGCCTTTATTGGATAAGATTGTACTTTACCATTTTTTTTAAAAGGTTGCATACAAATTGCTATAAAAATAAATTGAGATTATACCGACTTTTCTTTTCTTTGGTTATCTTTCAAATGTATTATATAAATTGAAGGCGGATAACATTTTTGAAAGAAATGCATCTAAAATTGGTTTTTAAGATAATTTTAAATGTCGATGTAATAAACATTTTATTACTTGCTACTTTTCGGACCAAGCTCAAAGGAAAATCATTCTTTGTTAATAATTCATAACTTTCTGTCTCAAAGGTCGAATTCCGAGAAACAAACTCGTTTGTGGTAATTCTCGTTAATTTTATTCATCAAAATTTAGAAACATCTGGAACTCTATCTAAAATTAACAATATTTACTTTTATTGCAGACGACTTGCAGATATTTTACGTTAGGGCCGGTTTCTGCATTATCGCTGCCCTGTGCAAGATATCTACAAAAACCGACTTCCAAACAAAATACACTAAAAACAAAATCTTCTCAAAAAAACAGTACACTAAAAAGTAACGAAATAATTTCTTGAAAATAGTAAACCTCCCTTATTGTAGCTGTTATGTCTATATTGTACAATTATTATCACTTTGATGTCGGTGTCAGCCGAGGTATATGCAGTGATATTTCTACGTAAGGTTTTCTACATTTTTACCATAACAATTGACAATTGAAAGTATAGTAACGTTTTTAGTAATGACTGACACCGACTTCAAAGTAATAATAATTGTACAATATAGACATAACAGCTACAATAAGGGAGGTTTACTATTTTCAAGAAATTATTTCGTTACTTTTTAGTGTACTGTTTTTTTGAGAAGATTTTGTTTTTAGTGTATTTTGTTTGGAAGTCGGTTTTGTTTTTTATTAAAAAGTTTATTTATTTCTCGATTTTTAGTGAATCTAGACATCGCAGTATGATAATCACTAGCTTTCAAACAAATAATGAGTTATCTAAATCGATTATCTAAGAAATTAAGTAAACAACTAATACATCGTTGCGATCATTCACTCATAATTCGGTGCGGCCGCGCGCCGTTGTTGCCCGTGAGTTTTAATATTTTGATAACTTCTAGAATCTTGCACAGAATTACATACTGTAAAAGGCAATTACGATCTACATATAATACTCTATCGTGAAAACATATTTATTTGGATAAGGATTCATACCAAATAAGAATAAAAGCGTTTTAAATAAAGTCGATTGCACTTATTTGACGGTTTTCTCGAAACAAACGGTTATTGTGCGACAACCTTAAGAGATAGATATATGCTATCGCAGACTTTAATTCAGCTAATTGAATGACCTACAATTCTTTCATACATCATTTTTATGTAGGTCTTATAGTTTAGGCTACGTAAGCCAAGAAAGCAAACTTTGTTACAAGTTGGTATTTTTTTCTGCGACTCGTAATTTGCTATTTATGATATCTCCTAAACTATTTATCGGAATTACACAGTTCCAAGGGTATTTATAATCTACATTAAATTCTCTTGATGATGGACACATTTATTTTGATAAGGATTCATATCGAACACGAGTAATAGCGTTGAAAGTGGGGTATAGATTTTGATCGAAATTTTAATGAAAAAAGTGGTTATTGTGCGACAACCTTAATAGATAGATATATGCTATCGCTGACTTTTATTTAGCAAATTTAAAGGGCTACAATTCTTCCATACATAATTTTTGTGTAAGTCTTATAGTTTAGGCTACGGAAGCATAGAAAGCAAAAAAGACACCAAATTTCGTCACGCAATTTTGAGCTAAACTATTTAACTACGCCGTAGTCTTTGACTCCAAAAATCAAACAAAAAAAATGGGACCCACCTGCAAGCACTACCTATCGGATAAAAAAAGAATTTTCAAAATCGGTCTACCAGGGGCGGAGTTATGCCGTAACACACATAAAAAAAAATAAAAAAAAATAAAAAAAAATAAAAAAAAATATATGGACGAATTGAGTACCTCCTTCTTTTGGGAAGTCGGTCAAAAAGGGCGCCCATGGAGTCCATTTAAGTCCAATGCCCAGGGCGTTCGCCACACTTCGCTGAACTCTGCTACTGTTCAACATAATCAAAGTCGTTTTTACAACGAATCGTTTAATAAACCAATATCCAACTCTATCATTCACTTTGATAAAAACAGAGATGAAAATGCTTTTTATATGTGTTTCGGCAGTGAAAATCCACGGTCATATTAAGCACGCACGCCCGAGCAGTAGCGGATATGTAAGTGCATTTTGTAGTAGATACAAAACGAGGGCTTTGCTTCCGTCAATAAAATGTACAAAGAATTTTACATTGCACTATGCTAAATAGGGATTCTAAAATAAATAAAACATTTTCAATATAAAGCTGCATTCTCAAAAAGATTTTATTGATATACCGTTATTATACTGATATTTTAGTATACTTTCTTAAGACTATAGTATAGGATCTATAAATCTTAAAACTAGATGTAACCTGCGTCTACGCTTGCGTTTCTTTTTTATCTATTTTCTTGAGGAAATTGTTATTTGTTTGAAAGGGACATGATAGCCATTCTCATGTTCTTATTGTAATTTTTTAAACCATTCTGTTTACCGATGTTTTCAACATAAAACCTAAGCATATAAAGTTACTATGTTGAAATTTTATAGGTTAGTGTAGATCTTTTTTCATAATTATATATAGATTTGTTCCTTCAAGATAAAATTTTTCGTACAATATTCAAATCATGCAAAATTTAAATCGTATGATATGTTACGATATTTGGAAGCGGAACGTAAAATAGCTCTCAGGTGTAGATGATAGCTTTTATCGGCCAAAATTGATAAAATATCCCATTCGTTCGAGCTTTCGCGCCACGTTATTTCGCAGGACAGAAACGAAGTGCGTCATTTGTTTTTTATACATCGTTGTATAAAAGCTGTTGTTTTATTGTTGCTAGTAAATAACTCGATGAGGGGTTTTTCCTCCAAAAATTTACCACTTTAGAGATCAATTAAACATAGTCTTGACAGGCTAGGATTAGGCAACCCGGTTACATGTTTAAAAAGATGTGCTCTTTCATAAAATGTAGGTTTTATCAGGAAATCTGATGAGGGAAGGTCATCACTAGTGTTGTATCCCTAA
The DNA here is from genome assembly GCA_029286645.1 of Papilio protenor. Lineage (NCBI taxonomy): Eukaryota > Metazoa > Arthropoda > Insecta > Lepidoptera > Papilionidae > Papilio > Papilio protenor. Next base: position 4,002,622 of record JAGSMZ010000024.1, read on the forward strand.
CTAAAAGTACTCATGGACGTAAATGAATATAATTGATTGCTATAAAATTATCTAAGCTGTATTTAAAATATTAATAAATAGCTGTGGCTCGCGACTTCGTCCGCGAGGAATAAAAAAAAACATAGCCTATGTTATTCTGCGATAATGTGAATTTTTGAAATTAGCCCAGTAGTTTTTACGTGAATCAAATACATACAAAAATACAAATATTTCCTCTTTATAATATTAGTATAGATATAGAATTCCTACATATTCATCAATTTATTGATTTTAATTATAACATAGTTTTCTTTTTAAGACAGCGTACATTATAAGAGGCTTATCGGTGGAAACAGGTAGCAATTTGAACTGGTACATTTTCTATCGAAAGCCGGAGAAAATGGCAGCGCAATTGTCTTTCATAGTAGACAGCGGTAATACCGAGAGGACAAAACGTGTTACGTTTCCCAGAGGATTGTCGCAAGTAGTTAACTGGGTACACTTTATCAAAATAAAGGCAGTGGAATTCTTCTAAACTCAGTACTGAAACTATTTGTATTGTCCATTGTGAAATCATTTGTTAATGTACATGTACTTCTATACTAATATTATAAAGAGGAAAAAATCGATTTTTTTTTGTATTGAGGTATTTCAAAAACTACTGGGTCGATTATAAAAATTCTTTCACTATTCAAAAGCTACGGTATCAGTTGGTAACATAGGATTTTTTTTTTATATCACGCGAACGAAATCGGGAGCAACAGCTTGTAAATAATAATACTAACATAATGTAAAACTCTTTACTTATAATTTAGACGATCTCAATACGTAGTTTTAGTGGTTTGATATTCTTAGGAAAGAAGTTAACCAATGTACAGCATGGCGATTTCTCGTATACGTCTATGTGCATACTGTAACATTATAATTATGTAAGGTCGAATTTTAATATTTCTGTAATCAATTTTATAATTAAATACCTTTAAAAATAATGAAATACTAGAAATAAAACACTTATAACAACGATTTGCTTACTTAAGTTTAATTTATCAATAGCTAACAAATTCTCTGCGACCTCATTGAGCATTCAACCCTTATGCAGCTGATTGAACTGGATTAACCCGGAAAAAGGTTACGTGTATTTTTACCTATCTTTTTATTTCCTCACACGTTAAACGTGAATTTAAAAACACTAGAACATTTAATTTGTAAACTGTTTAAATTTTAAACTGTAGTTTTTGTACATCCCTGGGTGGGTAAAAATTAAATTTGTAATTTTTGAATAAACTTAAAATAATGGGCAGACTTCACATATTATTTGACCATTAGAAATCTATATTAACTCTGAGTAACATTGACTGACTGTGTTTTAACAATATTTTTCTAAGTATGGGCGAACGAAGTCGCAAGAACAGCTAGTTATTCCGCGAGACTTTTTTTACCAATATCCTGAATAATGGAAGATTCGATCTCCGGTGTCGATATCAATGAAATTGAGAACCCCATTAAAGCTAACCGCTTATGCTACATTTTGAGTACTATATCATGTAATTTAAATATTGATTTAACTTTTTCGTCACAAGATAATCGGTCGTTCTTTTGGCCATGATTGGTTTATTTGTAATTTTTCACTTAAGATATATCTTTATACGAAAATTAAAAACGGCTCAACTCACGTTTTCTCACTTCACTTCAGAAGAAGAAGGACCCCCGAAGAGTCTGAAACTAGTCGGTGCCGTCATCATCATCATCATCATCACCACAGCTCACTATACGTCCCCACCGAGGGGCTTGGAGCCTACCCTAAAGTTAGGGTGACTAGACCATAGTCATCCACGCTGGCCAAGTGCGGGTTGGTTGACTTCACACATATCTTTGAATTTCTTCGCTGATATGTGCAGGTTGCATCACGATGTTTTCCTTCACCGTAAGAACGTCGGGTAAATTATGTACATATGAAAATTCGAAAAATCGAAAATCACATTGGTACATGGCGGCGGGATTCGAACCCAAGACCTGTAGATTACAAGTCAAGTGCTTAAACCACTGAGCCACCGACGCTCTGCCGGTGCCGTCACCAGATGATAAAAACGTGAGTTGAGCCGTTTTTAATTTTCGTTAAAAGTAATGTCTCACGATAGTTTAAACAATTTAAGATATATTTACATGTATATTGAATACTATCACCAAAACCACAATATTCAGACAAATAATCAGCCTTTTCATACAATAGTCTTTTGCGTCAATTGATAATGTTTTTTCTATAATTTAAATCTACTATTTTATAAAGATTTCAATATTAAACAAAGATTGAAACTTTTATCAAACACGTAAGCAATATAAATTGATAAATCCTGGGAAAAACAATCGCAAAATACACCTATGTATGTACATATTTAATAACACTTTTCCGTATGACAGTGCAACATCGCAATGCTTTTACATGCTTTTCTACAATAACACGCTTTTCGTTTTAAACAACAAAGTGCACTTAAATAGGCTTACGTTAAAGTGCAAGGATGAGACTTGTAATTTTTTATTTCTAGTATATTTTTCTGATTAATTTTATTTCACTTAAAAAGGTTTTTCGTAAATACACATACTACAATTTAAATGCTTGAATCTAAGTAAGATTGTACTATGAAAATAATAAGGAATCGGCAATAATTGGTTTTGTTATAAACGGTAATGCTTAACATGAAATCTTAATTTAGCTATCAATCAACAGTATAATGGAGGATAGTAAAATTTTGTAGTATGCAAAATTAATTTATTTGTTAAAAATTACAAAATTAATTGAATAAGTACTGGGACATTGTTTTGTATGAATTTTCCGCTTCATACATTTTTTCGTTTGTAAAACTCCTGTATACAAATATTGTTATATCAGTTTCTTTTAAGAAGAATAAGAGGGATAGTAAATTGACGGAATGTTTTCGAACACTGTATCGTCAAAACCAAGTCATATTGAAGCCAGTATAGCTTGATGGAACATTGCCAGTAGCACCCAGTTTAGTCTCGCTGCTGTGTGTAATCGTTACAACTGCATCGACTTGTAACTGGGGTATTTACTTTCAATTTATAGACGTACGTAAACATAATTTTTGATACTTTCAGGTAAGAAGACTATAGACAAATTAAGCAGAACAATTGTATTCGCACTATTTTGTTCTTTATACAACAATGTTAAATTTTGTGAAAATTTTAACGTCATTAAATTATTACCTTTCACCCCTGAAATTAAAAAAAAAAACAATAGTAAGTAGTTAGACTATGTGTTAGTTCAGATTATCATCTACATCTATGCCAAATTTCATCGAAATCCGTTAAGCAGTTTAGGCTACAAACTCTAACAAACATCTGTCCATCCATCCAAACTTTCGAATTTATAATATTAGTAAGATGCACCAAAATTGTATTCGGAAGTGGTAAGTATTGACCATGTTTTTAAATATTTTCTCACTGAAAGAACTCATCAAATATCATGAATGTAACATTGAACCCTGTTTTTAATTTATAGTAACATCCGTCAAGAAATAAATTATCATATACAGTGCCGTTTGAATCGCGATACAATGCGGTCCGTAAAGATGTTGCGTACTGGCCAACAAATTTAAGGGTTCGTTTGTAGTAGAGGATATTCCTTTGAACGTGCTCGGTCATACGACCGCAGGGGACACTGAGCTCACAATGGTTCCGAACACAAACTGGCCGAATTAATACCGGACCTTTGGGTAAAGCTTTTACGTAAGATAAATGAAAAAATAGATTTTTTGTTTTTCATTAAATAAACAAAGGTCAGAAAAGTGCCGTCGTGATTTAAATGAAATTAACATGAGTTTTTTAAATGATTTTCTTACGTAAATTTAAATATGATTCAAATCCCTTTTTTCCAGTATTTGTAATTAACAATCTTACAAAACCACTGTACAGTTAAAACAGACATAACTTTATAGTTGCAAATTGAAAATTAGTTACTCAATTATAAAATTAAAACCCTTTAAAATAATTATTGCATTAACTAATTGGATTATTCCGATTTTTAAAACAGAACAATGCAAAAATGCACCTAAAATATTTCTATACGAGTTTACATTTTTTAAAGAACACAAGGACGAAGAAAAAACTAGAGTTTTAAGTTGCTTGTACAATCTCTGGCTAAAAATTTGCTCTGTACAATGACAACATTCCCTCTAACTATTTCACTGACCCGGTTACGATTAAATGACACAAGGGCTTAAGTCATCTTGTTACGTAATTCCCGTTTTGGCGCAAGAAATGAAATTGTTCAAATTTCTGTTATGCGAAAAAAATGTCACGTTTTTGTGACGAGGGTGTATTCTTAATATGACAAGGGGTTATTAGAACAAAATATGTTCGTAAGCGTGAGATAAGAGATACAGGTTTGATTTTATTTTGCTTTATTTAGCTCAACTTTCATGAAATAAAGGAAATTGGACCTTAAATATACTAATTTTAAGATACATATCTCATTACGATAATGGGCCTTAGCTTCTATTTTTATAGCGATTCGAAGAATTGTTTACATATACCTTATTGAATATTATTAATTTTCCTAGTGTTTTAATTTTATTTTAGTGTCTAAATAAGTAACATTTGTCGTAAAGTTTAGACTTGGACATACACTGCAAATGTGACTAAAATTTAATTTTCCCGCTCTAAAAGCTTTCGCACATGGCCCGTTATAATCCTTCCAGTTTGTGTTCAAACCATTGTGCTACATCCCCTTGCGGTCGCGTGACAGAGCACGTTCGAAGGAACATTGGTCCAGTAACAAACAAGCATTTTAATTAATCGACTTTTAGACACAAGACAATGCCGTCACGTCAGGAATTTTTGAATTTCGAATTCCTCAAAATGAACAGATTTTTATTAAATTGATGATATTTTTTATAATATTTCCAGAGTAACCTCTAGGCTTGTGCTAAGATATGGTCGACAGTAGTCAAATTGCGGGTTTTAAACCCTTATCCACGTGTTGTATGTCAGTATACTTAACCACTAAGGTAATCATTCGGTTATACTATTAGTCTCTTAAATGTAATGTTATTTATTTCAAAGGATCAGAAACTTTATAGAATGTTGTTTCCTCTTTTAATACAGCTAAAGTCGACAGTTCTCGCTACTCTAAGGCTTTGCTATCAGATTAGTGACTGGAATTGAATTAAAATTACGAGCTTCTTATACAAAGTTTGTGGAAACTGAGATACTGATCTTTCTCAACATAAAATGCAGATAAATAGTAAAGTATTACACAAATCACTTTTTTTTTATTGAAAATTTTACAGAAAACACAAATTAAATAGATGCACAAATATAGCCCCGCAAAAACCATATAATTGGTTTGTCCGCGGGTGCGGTGTTACAATATTATTATACATATATAGTACATAATTTCTTTTACAAAGATCATTAAGGTTTGATTAAACGATCCTCTGTTTAAAATTGCAGGTAAAATATATTTGTCAATTACAAGGATATAGCTTGCTTTGGGAATGTCGTATATTGAAGCGAGTACGATAAATTGTTTAATACACCCTTTCCCCCACAACCTGCAGTAAGTTAGTGCGCTAAACGAACTCCGCCATTTATCGCCATCTACACTTGACATCGGGTACCAATGCTTAACTAAGATAATGAAAACTCAAGAGAAACTGTTACTTTCGTGATGTATTGATAGTAATTTGATACCTAATAGTGCTTTTATAGAATTACATTCCCTTTGTTATTTTACTTAGGCTTTCTGTTTTGCACAAGTCTTTCAAAACCGTGCGATAGTTGCTATCATCATCACCTCATTATACATCCTCACTAAGGGTCTCGAAGTCTATTCTAAGTTGTGGCTAGGCCATAGTCAACCACAGCTGCTGTAGTATCACAAAATTATAACAAACGACAATCGCCACATTTAGTAGATATTGCAGCATTGTTTACAGAGCTTGTAAATATGTGACACCTGTTATCATATTTTAATAGTACAAAAAAATAATTATTATAGATTTACTGACTAATAGTACAGTTATCTTTTGTACTATCAAGACTTTTTTTTTTAATTGCAACACTATTCTTAAACTTTAAACAAATTTATTTACAAGGGTATGAATCAGTCCGCAATTGATTTAATTTTTACAAGATAGTTTAGTTGTAAAAGTTAACTAACTTCTCGTAATACATTGCAAAATGTAGTAAAGTGTTCATTAAATCTTCTCTCAAAACCACTCAGCGTTTAATTTAATCAAGACGTCTAATTTTAAAGTGCTGCAAGTTAAATTATATTTTAGTATTATAAAGGTAGGTTCCAGATTTACACATTTTTGACAATCCAGAATTTTAAATAACATTAGGGTACTCGTATAGTAAAAAAATACATAAAGCCAACTAATAACCCAATGTAATCGACCGTAGAATCAATGCCGCTTACCTTATTTAGGAATCTCGTGACAATTAACGTATTCTGGGTTTGGTTTATAATCTTGATGCGATTTTATTTTAATTTCTTCCTAAAACAACGCTTTGTCTGAATAAAATATTAAAAGAAAGGAATGTTCCCAGGATGGCCACTCGGAGACAAATTGGAATAAAATACAGAAAAGAATAAATCTATCGATTCTCCGGTCACGAAAAAGTCATACGGTATATCTTTATTGCAAACGGCTGTTGCAATCCCGGTCATATAAGAGTATATTTTATTTTATCTCGGCTACATAAAATGTAAGTTTTTCTTGAAATTAGAATAAGATTTTATTATGGCGACACGTTTTACATCTTATAAATGTTAAAGTTTAGATGGATGTTTGTTAGAGTCTGCAGCCTAAACTGCTCAACGGATCTCGATGATACATACTCGTAGATTTAGCGGATAGTCTGAAAGAACACGTAGGCTACTTTCTTTTTTTTTAATTCCACGCGATCGAAGTCGCAGGCGAAAGCTAAATACAATAAACGTGTTGATATCATACTAACGTTATAAATGCGAAAGTTTAAATGGATGGATGTTTGTTAGAGTTTGTAGCCTAAACTGCTGAACGGATTTCGATGTAATTTGATACAGCTGTAGAGGATAGTCTGGAAGAACACATCGGTAACTCACTTTTGTTTTTTTTTATTCCACGCGGATGGAGGCGCTGGCGAAAGCTAGTATACTATATTGTTGATAGAAGTGTGCTTTCCTTTATCAATGAATATAAAACTTAAATAATGAGATTTTTTTTCAAACAAAAGCAAAAACCCAAGACAAAAACGAACGAGATGTGATCCAAGAACATAATTTTTATACAATAGCTCTGTCGTTAATCTTGAAAACAAAAACGGGCTTGTTACAGTCATAATTTAAGTAGAACAAGTGCGGCCGACGTGAGCTTGAAGAGGATTTTATCAAATAGTTTTTATGTCGATAAATTGCTTTCAAGAATTCGTAACTCCGAAGTTTTGTTGATATAAAATCGTTATAAATTTTTGATTAAATGGTTTATTAGGCAATGGATTTTTTTTTAGTACTGCTTATAATTCGTTGATACCGAATAAAAATTAATACATATTCTTTATCAGTACTATTCAATAGAAAATTTATATTCGAGCGTATGTTCATTTTAATGACGTCAAATAAAATCTTATCTTACTAATATTATAATTGCGAAAGTTTAGATGGATGGATGGATGGATGCATGTTTGTCAGAGTTTGTAGCTTAAACGGCTGAAGGGATCTCGATGAAATTTGGCACAGATGTAGAGGATAGTCTGGAAGAACATATAGGCTACATGCTTTTGTTTTTTTTTATTCCGCGCGGACGGAGTCGCGGCCGAAAGCTATAATAGTATTATATAAGAACAAGACAAACGAGAGGCTATTTTAAACCAGCTACAAAACATCATAGGATTTTCAAAGTCGTTCCTTTACACGCACGTGCTCAAAAATAAAAGTCATGTGCTGTAATGAAATAACAACGTGTGATTTATCATTGCTAATATGACTTGACATTTTTTTTAACATAAGGGACATTAATGTATTGTAATTTAAGTATACAAAAAATCTACTCAGCGATACATTATCTTAAAATGGATTATTCCCAACCGTCACCCCGCACTGTACTCACGTGGAGACAGATGAGAATAATAAGTTTCATCCGTCCCACCTTTTGCGACGAGACGGTTGGAACTTATTTTATTTCATAACGGTTCTATCAGTCACCTTATTGGTGATAGTGGGACTAAAAGGTGGGACGGATAAAACTTTTTACTCTCACGTGGGGACAGAGCAGGGTGACGGTTGGAGAATAATCCCTTAAATTAAACCTCGGTAATTTCGAATTGATTAAAGTAATTTAGAAAAGCGAAGATGGTTAACGTGGGTTTTTATTTGTAGAGTTTAAAAAAATGGATTTTAACTATTCAATTTAGGTAATTAGTATTAACTCAAAGACTTTCATTATAAGTTGTGTTGAATCACAATTACGTACGCAGTCTACACAAGGAATATGTTATCAAGGAATGTACTATTGCTCTAGGGTGCGTTTTTTTCTAAGATGCGAGGGTTAGCTGTTTTGCACATCAAAGGTGCACTTAACTTCAAAGCTGAGTCTCAGCTTGCTCATTTTCCAATGCCTTTTTTATTTAAATATACGTTTACAAATACAGCTTTTCTTAAGACGCCATCTAGCGGTAGAGAGTAAGCATTATTGTGTTAAATCAAATCCCGTTTTTGGAATGAAATGGCTTCTTTATATAGTTTACTATTGCAGTTTTGTATTTTATATATTTCTTTGCATAATTTTGAATTGAACTAAAAGAAAATTTATTATAAAATGTATTATACAAAGAAAATAGGTAATCTTTAATTAGCACATACGCCGTTCAAATCCTACTGCCATTAGTTTAATAACAGAATCAAGATGTCCTTAAAATGTGGAAAAAAAACGATATCCTAATTCCTATATAAGCATTTTTTCCTACGTAAAAATATTCTTTCTATACATTAATAGTATTCGGAATATAAATTGCCACGCCGTAGTGTCACTATGCAATTAGCATAAAATAAGAAGTAATACGAGTAGATCAAAATAATTTATGTCCTCTTACTAATGTCTCAAGTATCCTTTAATTACTTAACTTATAAAATTTATGCATACAGTTCGAAGCACCTAGAGCTTTGTACTGATGCGTTATTACTTGGCCTTTCTAAGTTATATTGAGTACATGCTGAGAATTTTCTATTACACTATCTTACGAAATGCTTCAATTAATATTACACGTGTGTCCGTTGGATAATTACTTAGGTATGATATTGCTAAATTATTATCAATGCATGACATATGGGATGTCTCAAAAAATTAAAAAACATTTTTAATTATGATAAAAAAAATCATATATTTCATAAAAAAATTGAGGTAGTTATATTACACTAGCTTTCGCCCACGACTCCGTCAGCGTGGAATTAAAAAAAAACAAAAGTGAGTAGCCTATGTGTTCTTCCAGACTATCCTCTACATCTATACCAAATTTCATCAAAATCCGTTCAGCCGTTTAGGCTACAAACTCTAACAAACATCCATCCATCCATCCATCTAAACTTTCGCATTTATAATATTAGTATGATATGATTATGATATTTTCTTTAAAAAAAATCTTTTGTCACCCCTTGCATATGTCACTTCTGAACATCCTGTACATTAATTTAATAATTTCATTTTATTTATAATTAAAAGACATTTTAATGCACGACTTAAGAAATAAATCGGTGGACCATCTTATGTAAAAATCTGAAAGAGTTTAAGTTTAAGTTTAAGCGGAATGGGAGCAAACTATGTTAGCATACGATAAATCGCTGCGTACATTACTTCACAAGTTGGTTCTAAGCACGTGTCTTATCTTTTACAGGTAACAGCGCCTAAGTCTACGTTATTGCGGCACGGGTAAACACATTACAACTTATAACAATCATACTTATCTGAGATTGAAAGTTTACGTCTTTTATAATTTACTAGCTTTCGCCCGACTCCGTCCGCGTGGTATTAAAAAAAACAAAACCTATATGTTCCTATAGCCTATATGTTCTTCCAGACTATCCTCTACATCTATGCCAAATTTCATTGAGATCCGTTCAGCAGTTTAGGCTACAAACTCTAACAAACATCCATCCATCCATCTAAACTTTTACATTTATAATATTAAAATAAGATTATAGGCAAACGATTGGCTATTGGCTTAAGAATAAATAATGTAATACTCGGTATGAATACTATTAAGAGCTAATTTGTAATAATATTTTAGTAAACTAAACATACCGTGTTAGGTTATATTGCTCGTGCGTAGAAGCTTTTCCGATGGCCTCATGACAGCACATGTTAACTGACGGTAGTAAGTAAACGAGACTGGACGCGATCTCTGTTGGTAGAAGAGGGTGTCTACAAACATTAGTTAACTTTTTCAACATCAGATATTTTTTGACTCTTAAGTAATTAAAAAGGCTTTAATAAAACCTTTTAACACAGTAACGACACAAATGACAAAACCTGTCATTTATAGCTGTCGATTTAGGCATAACGTTTTTCAATATAGTTCACAAAACTATAAAAGTATTTCCGAAATGTTAATGTTATACAAATTAAGATCTACATTTAATGTACGTTTGTCTATTAACATGAGGTTAGTTTATATTCTGTCAAAAATTATATACAAATTTACTTACAGCTGCGATGTCTACTAAGAAACGTCTCAACTTCAAAGCAGCTCCGCAGCGAGGAGCTTGTTGTGCATAGAGACAGTCCGGAAAACAATCCGAAAACCCCTTTCGAATTTAGTGAAGCCAATTTAAATGTAAGTTCTGATATATTTTATAGTATACTTTTTAATATACGAGAAAACTATCGAACAAGAGATAAGATCCCAACTGTTAATATCGTTTTATATTCTATAAAATGTAAACCACCAGGCTATGGGTTAGGAATGTCAATAAAATGCTAGAATAAACAGGAGAAGCATTTGATATTCGTTAACCACAAATAAGTCCCAGTTTATTCTCATAATGTTTTACATTTCAGCGCTTGTGTGCAATAATTCAAAATTACCCGGAGGGGGCGCAGCGGTCCGCGTTAGGAGCCGCATTGGACTTGGTTCAAAGACAAATTGGTTGGATTCCGATATCAGCTATGCATAAAGTAGCACAGATTCTATCAATACCACGAATGAGAGTTTATGAATTTGCTACTTTCTATACGATGTGTAAGAGGTATGAATGGATGGAATCAAAGGTAATGAATGTTTGTAGGGAATCTCTGTTATAAAGTGTGTATTTTGCAGACGCGATAGAGGAAAATTTCACGTCAAAGTTTGCGTAACTACACCATGTATGATTCGCGGATCAGATGTTATTTTGCAAGCTGTAGAGGTGGCTACGAAATGTAAAACAGGTGAAATGTCTAAAGACGGTGTTTTCGGAGTAGATACTGTCCAGTGTCAAGGAGCATGTGCCAATGCCCCACTAATGGTGGTCAACGATGATTATTACGTAAGCGAAATTTGTTTCTACTTAAGCAGATGTAAACTCACAGTCTATCGTTATTTTGAGAGAGTGGTCAATTTTTTCTTTGTTTAGTTGACGAATATAAAATATCAAATGTCTGATTGATAAATCTGTTTTTATTTTCAGGAAGATTTAACTTTAGAAAATGTTTATGATATAATTAATATGCTAAAAGCCGGATGTATACCGCCACAAGGGCCTCAGTAAGTATTATTTAGTTTGTAGTCAAACATTCTCTTCATAAGGTATTCAATATAATTATTTGTTTGTAATAGGAGCGGAAGATTCTGTGCTGAGCCGTGTTGTGGTCAAGCAACCTTATTGGAACCACCGCCTATGCCTGGATTTAAGTTACAACCTGCCCTTTTGAAACAATAACATTTAGATTGTTTTTAATGAAAGGAATTAGTTTTAATTTTTCGTTTAATTTGAATGATTAGAATAAAAAAGTTATTTATTTTGTTGAATTTTGTAACTGCTTTGTGACATCATATTTCATACTAATATTATAAATGCGAAAGTTTGGATGGATGGATGTTTGTTAGAGTTTGTAGCCTAAACAGCTGAACGGATTTCGATGAAATTTGGTGTAGATGTAGATGATAGTTTGGAAAAACACATAGGCTACTCACTTTTGTTTTTTATTTAATTCCACGCAGAGGGAATCGCGGGGGAAAACTAGTAAAATTATAATAACTTTACACAGAAAATACTCGTAGGAACTGAGGGAGACTGTAAATCCAAATGACTCCCCAAGGAGGTTACCGGTTAAACAGAATTAAATTACGAAGCCGGATTATAAAGGTCCAAAAATGAGTTTAACGTAATACTAAGTTGGAATTTATGAGACGTTTTTGGTAATAGATTCTTCAAGTCGTAGAGATTATCAACGAAAATTAAGTTTCTATCAGATGTTCTTCAAATTATAATAATACAATGTATTATTATAATTTATCCTGTGCTCAGCGTTCATCACACATTAGGTAGTGAAACGACAACTTACTGAAAGGTAAAGAAAGATCGCCAAGCTGTACTTTCATAGTATATCAAGATTTCGTCGAAAATTCTCTAGAGAATTGTAGCCTCGTTACTTATAACTCCTGTGTACAGATGACGATGTTACAAGTTTTTCTAAATGGTTAACAATGGAAAATACTAGAATGGTTTGTTTAAACTAAAGTTGATTCGAATATTTCGATAAGTTACTGAAATTCGGGGAACTTATTCTAAGGGGCTCCTGACCCTTAGAATAAGTTTCGTAAATAAAAGGAGATAAAGAGATTAGGCCAGTGTTTGAGAGAGTAGAAGTGTTAAAATATTGTTTTACAATCTCAACAGATCCATTTACTGTTCGCATTTGCATAATTTTCTAAAAATGAAAACAGTTTTTCAGCTGGAATTCGAAAGTAATTTGCATTTAAATAAGCGTTTGATATAATTAACAGATGTTTGTATTTATAAAAAAAAATCTTTTTCGTTAAATTTACGCTTTTGGGATTTAGCCCAATTCTTTCAAGTTATTTGCTAACTTTTAGTGAAATCTGGATATTACTCTTGAAGTTATTTTAACTTTGATTCTTTAGGATCCATTTTCTTAATTAACATAACTTAGAAATTACGAAGGCGATGGAAAATTTTAGCATTGTTTGCTTCTTTCAAGTATTTAATAATTTAATGTAGTTTTTTTTTAATATTATAAGGTGGCAAACGAGCAAGCGGCCACCTAAAACTGCCAAAATGGCGAAGCGACCGCTACCCATAGACATCCGCAATAGCGGATGCGTTGCCAACCCTAATAGTTTATACAATAGTTGTAATAAGAAATTCTATAAGAATGTTTTTAAATACACTTTTTCATATTCTGTGACTAAATTGAAGTGATTGGTCGACATTATAGTATAATGTACTTTACAGGATTATTATATAGTTATATAAATTAAAATATGAGCTTCCATAAGGCCTTTAAAAATCTTTTAAGTTACAAAACATTCCTTCAGTTTTCGATTGACTATTTCTTCAGTATTTCGATTAACAAAATGCCGATTTCGCAGCAATACTGCAGCAGCGTTCTGTGAAACGTAATGAATGACTTCTATTATTCTTTCAAGAAGCGTTTTAAATTAACATTTTGTAAAACTCGAAAGCGTAAGAATAATTAAAAATAATAACGTTGAAATTTAATATATTTTAATGTTAATCAATAGTTTTAAATTATAAGTTTACTAGCTTCAGCCCGCAACTCCTTCCGCTGGGTATTAATAAAAACAAAAGAAATTAGCCTATGTGTTCTTCCAGACTATCCTCTACATATATGCCAAATTACATCCAGATTCGTCCAGCCTTTTAGGTTACAAACTAACAAACAGCCACCCATCCAACCAAACTTTCACATTTATAATATTAGTAAGATTGTGAGTTCTCTTTAGTATTTAGTTATTTAATTAACTCACCAAAACATTATTTGGTTTACTTAAGTTTTGGTACATACGAGTACATTAATCAAACATTCCATTTACACAGTTCTTTTAATTAATTCTTAACAATCAGTATTTACTAAAGAAAAAAATTAAATGCTAATGCAACACTTAAGCATACAATAAGGCATTGTTTGAGGTCAACTAAAAGGTAATAAATCTCAATCTAGTGACATTATCAGATTAATAATAATAATATAATAGAGCTTCGACCAACATCTCATGAAGCTCTGGCTAGACGGTTGGATTAAGAGCCCGATACAAAAGGCGGTTATTTTGGAAACCGCACGTATTGTGAGGAGGTTCCTGTCTCTGCAGCCTTGACCACTGGTTGCTTGAGTCATCGGATACCGCAGCAGGTGGAGTTCTATTTTTTTATATAATATGTTTTATTTTTTTTTATAACAAATCATGTAAAATATATTATATATAAAAATAAGAAATTAAAGATATATGGATAATAATATAAAATAATAGTTACGTAATATAAAAGTAATTAGTATTTGTAATAGAGTTGAAAATTAAATTCGATTTTGAATATTATTCCGTAAGTTGCGCATTGCGAGCTGCGAGCTGCGAGTAGACAGTAACAATAAATTCTCAAAAGCAATTTCAAGTCACGTTAACATATTGTATCCCCTGAGACCGAAGCCGATTGTAATTAAGGTACTGATAGTTACGAAAGATGGCGCTGTAAAGTGTTATTCACTACTTATAGAACTAGTTAATAATTTAGATAATAAATCTGGTCTAATCAGTGCCGGTTTTAACGTTACCTCCCTGGGCAGGGTTTTAGTGTGCCCAATTTTACCATGTATTTGAGGTGGTTAATAGTGTCACGTGATACTGGTAGTTCGTAGAAAGCGTAGCGCCCTGGGCTCTCGTCCAACCTCCTAATAACTAAGAAACAACGACAACAAGCTTATGACTGCAAGGAAGAATACGAATCCAATGAAACCTTGTCCGTCAAAATCTAGCTATAGTAGGCTGTATATGAAAGGCGAAAGGCACGTACACGCATCTACGTAAACATTACTCTGCTACTCGAGTAATGACACTTATACGTGTTAAAAGTTGTATTATAATATTTGAATACTAGCTTTCGCCCGTGACTCCGTCCACGTGGAATTAAAAAAAAGAAAAGTGAGTAGCCCATGTGTTCTTCCAGACTATCCTCTACAACTATACCTAATTTCATCGAGATCCGTTCAGCAGTTTAGGCTACAAACTCTAACAAACATCCATCCATCCGTTAAAACTTTAGCATTTATAATATTAGTATGAAGTATGATGTTTTATTTTTTTTTATAACAAATCATGTAAAATATATTATATATAAAAATAAGAAATTAGAGATATATGGATAATAATATAAAATAATAGTTACGTAATATAAAAGTAATTAGTATTTGTAATAGAGTTGAAAATTAAATTCGATTTTGAATATTATTCCGTAAGTTGCGCATTGCGAGCTGCGAGCTGCGAGTAGACAGTAACAATAAATTCTCAAAAGCAATTTCAAGTCACGTTAACATATTGTATCCCCTGAGACCGAAGCCGATTGTAATTAAGTAGGTACTGATAGTTACGAAAGATGGCGCTGTAAAGTGTTATTCACACTACTTATAGAACTAGTTAATAATTTAGATAATAAATCTGGTCTAATCAGTGCCGGTTTTAACGTTACCTCCCTGGGCAGGATTTTAGTGTGCCCAATTTTACCATGTATTTGAGGTGGTTAATAGTGTCACGTGATACTGGTAGTTCGTAGAAAGCGTAGCGCCCTGGGCTCTCGTCCAACCTCCTAATAACTAAGAAACAACGACAACAAGCTTATGACTGCAAGGAAGAATACGAATCCAATGAAACCTTGTCCGTCAAAATCTAGCTATAGTAGGCTGTATATGAAAGGCGAAAGGCACGTACACGCATCTACGTAAACATTACTCTGCTACTCGAGTAATGACACTTATACGTGTTAAAAGTTGTATTATAATATTTGAATACTAGCTTTCGCCCGTGACTCCGTCCACGTGGAATTAAAAAAAAGAAAAGTGAGTAGCCCATGTGTTCTTCCAGACTATCCTCTACAACTATACCTAATTTCATCGAGATCCGTTCAGCAGTTTAGGCTACAAACTCTAACAAACATCCATCCATCCGTTAAAACTTTAGCATTTATAATATTAGTATGATAATTAAGCTTGTATATTTTGTATTTTGTATGCGGACTATTTAGGCACTAAGCTGTCGGTTGTTATATTAAAGCGTGTAAAGCCAAAGCTCCGGATAAAATCCACTTTGTAATACATGCCTTGATTAACATATGGGTGAAAAAATAAATAGCTTATGGACTTTTTGAAATTGCTTTTACACTCTGTCGGCTCTGAATATGAGATTTTTTAATAGCTTTGCTTTTAATCAATTTTATACGTATTGCTTATTTATGTTTGAACGTAATAATATTTGCAAATATACTTAAATATATTATAATATATATAATTTCAAGGGTAATTTTGTCTATACTTAACTTCTTGATCTCTTATAATGGTGAGTTTGTAGAGTTGTTTCTCATATATTATTAGTTTTATTATTTAAAATGGTTGAAGTTAAGATAAAAACCCACAAAACACTTATTTGGATAAATAAAAAGTAGTAAAGTTGGGCAACATAAATTTTAACATTTTACAAACAATAAAACCGAAAAGATTTTCGTAACAAAATGTATAAAGTTGGATAGAAATTAAAAAGAGCAACTTTAAAAGCGCTGTTTGTTTTCCTAATTACACAAGTATAAAGCGCATATTTCTGATGCAGAAATATACTGCGGAAGGCTTCAAATTACTAACTTTTTTTATTTATTTTCGTTTCGTGTGATATTAGCGTCATAACTGAATATTTTAGCGTGCAAAAAATTTTGCATATTAACAACTGATATTCGAATTTTGAAGTATGAAAAATGCAGTTTTATTTCATCACGCTACGTTAGTTGCATAATTAAATCACTTTGTGGGTAACTTTTTTCAATCAATTTAATTAAAAAAATTACCTGCAATATTATTTATTGGTTTCGTAAAACGATTCAGATTTTTCATCGACTTTTAATAGCTTTTCTATTGAAAATCGATTCGAAATATAACTATTTAATTAATGATTGAAATTGAAACGGTCGTAGAATTATTATGTGAGAGGTTTATCTATTCCATAATTTCAATATCACTCAATTGGAAGGTATTACTTAATCATTCTACAGTAAGATGTTTATGACAGCCTTTAGACGTTTTATATTGAAAGTGATGAATTGGAGGATAAATCTCAGCTAGAAAACGAAATTACTCTGTTAGTATTTTTTTAATAAGATTTTTATTGTACTAGCTGTTGCTCGCGACTTCGACCACGTGAAATATAAAAATATAGCCTATGTTACTCAGTGATAACGTAGCTTTTTAATGGTGAAAGAATTTTTGAAATTGACCCAGTAGTTTTTGAGTTATTTCAATAAATGCAAAAATACAAATCTTTTCTATTTATAATATTTTAGATGGTGATACCGAATGATATTTAAGTTGTTTAAAAGTTATTTTAGTCTACATTATCACAGATAGTTATTATAATATCATACTAATATTATAAATGCGAAAGTTTATATGGATGGATGTTTGTTAGAGTTTGTAGCCTAAACGGCTTAACAGATTTCAATGAAATTTGATATAGATGTAGAGGATAGTCTGGAAGAACACATAGGGTACTCACTTTTGTTTTTTTTTAATTCCACGCGGACGGAGTCTCGGGCGAAAGCTAGTTACAGATAAATTCACCGAAGTAAACATAAGATAAAAAAATGTTAAAAACATTTCTCATAGTAAATATTGAGGAAAATGTTATAATAAGAATTTTTCTACCAGTAATTCCTTAAACGTAAACGGATGTACCGAAAAATTCTATTATAGTTATTCTCATCCATGATATGAAATGTATTCGCAGTGAATAGAACTTTTGCTCCTTCTGGAATTTGTATCTCGTCTCTTTGCACACAGGGACGTGTCAGGAATACATAATGGATTTTCTCAGTACACGCTATATTTTGTAACAGAAATTCTTAAAATAAATAGATATAATACTAATCTTTTAGGACAGGTGATGTATTTTGATATACATTGTGCGTTTGTTGATTGTAACCGAAACTGTTGAACAGATTTCACTGTTGAACAGATTTCACTGTTGAACAATTTCACTGTTGAACAGATTTCACTGTTGAACAATTTCACTGTTGAACAGATTTCACTGTTGAACAGATTTCACTGTTACACAGATTTCACTGTTCAACAATTTCACTGTTGAACAGATTTCACTGTTACACAGATTTCACTGTTCAACAATTTCACTGTTGAACAGATTTCACCGTTGAACAGTTAACACTGTTGATTGAATCGATTGATATTATTTCACGATGTCATAAGAATGTAAGTCGGTTAGATTTTAGATTAATTAGAATTGTAAGTCCTGTCCCACCACTGGCTGATAGCCTCAGGTAGCTTAAAAATGACGTCACTGTCAGATAAGATAACAAAATCCGATGTTTCCATCACATGTTTTACACGTTGGATTGATATCAATTTACAAGACGTCGGTAGGACTGACTCTAAATGTAGATTAGATTTAGAATATGCAAGAAATGTATCTTCAAATAGTATTCATTCCAATAAAATACATTAATTGATGTCTACGTCGTAGGAAATACGGAAGCGCTCGGTTGCAAATGTCATGCGGTCACCAAATCAAATAGTGAACGGATCGAATGCCGGTGACCGGACAACCGCAGTCGGCTTGTTAGCCTGTCTACAGATAGTCAAGACTACAAATAGATTAAGATCGGGCGCACACCTTTGACTAAACTATCGCACAATTGTGTGCGATTGTCGATTGTTTCGCCGCCAATTCAACTCTTTAGTTGCATAACTAAAAATCGTGTAGTGTGAACCTTCGTATAAGCTGATAGGAATCAAAGCGCGACTAAACGGTTGTGCGATAGTTTAGTCGAAGGTGTGCGAGTGGTTTAAGAATAGAATCTTCAATCTTAAACCTGGAAGCGAATTCGATGTATTCAGTTTCACATATTTGTTGACCAATTTATACAAAATTAATTAATTAATTTTAAATATTTTTTTTCCTCAATAGTTTCAAAACATTCCAACCTAAAATCTTTAATATGACTATTAATTTCTTACATCTATTATAGTAAATTGGTTAACATATCTTTTGAATATTAAGATAGTAATATTCACTACAATACAATAAAAATTTTACTTACATCGTGAAGTTTATAAATTCAATAGATAGTCTTAATTACTATAAACTTAATTAGAAGTAGAGTGAATACGAATAATAAAAAATATAAAAAAATAAAAAAAAAAAAAAAAAAAAAAAAAAAAAAAAAAAAAAAAAAACAAAAGTGAATACCCTATGTGTTCTTCCAGACTATCCTCTACATCCATACCAAATTTCATAGAAATCCGTTCAGCCGTTTAGGCTACATACTCTAACAAACATCCATCCATCCATCCATCCATCCATCTAAACTTTCGCATTTATAATATTAGTATGATTGTATATTACGTTACTTAATCGACGGGTTTTCTTAACAAAATCATAAATATTCCATTACAATATAAGGTCAAAATATTGCTCAGTTACAACTAATAAAACCGTAGTTTGTGAGCTAGGGAATTTTCTAACCTATCAGAACTATCGGAGCGTTGACGGTTACGAATTCGACAAAGATATTATATTCAAACTAGCTTTCGCCCGCGACTCCGTTCGCGTGAAATTAAATAAAAAATAAAGTACCCTATGCATTCTTCCAGTGTATCCTCCTCATCTATACCAAATTTCATAGAAATCCGTTCAGCCGTTTAGGCTACATACTCTAACAAACATCCATCTAAACTTTCGCACTTATAATATTAGTATGATTGTATATTACGTTACTTAATCGACGGGTTTTCTTAACAAAATCATAAATATTCCATTACAATATAAGGTCAAAATATTGCTCAGTTACAACTAATAAAACCGTAGTTTGTGAGCTAGGGAATTTTCTAACCTATCAGAACTATCGGAGCGTTGACGGTTACGAATTCGACAAAGATATTATATTCAAACTAGCTTTCGCCCGCGACTCCGTTCGCGTGAAATTAAATAAAAAATAAAGTACCCTATGTATTCTTCCAGTGTATCCTCTACATCTATACCAAATTTCATAGAAATCCGTTCAGCCGTTTAGGCTACATACTCTAACAAACATCCATCCGTCCATCTAAACTTTCGCACTTATAATATTAGTATGATTGTATATTACGTTACTTAATCGACGGGTTTTCTTAACAAAATCATAAATATTCCATTACAATATAAGGTCAAAATATTGCTCAGTTACAACTAATAAAACCGTAGTTTGTAAGCTAGGGAAATTTCTAACGTATCAGAACTATCGGAGCGTTGACATTTACGAATTCGACAAATATGTTATATTCAAACTAGCTTTCGCCCGCGACTCCGTCCGCGTGTAATTAAAAAAAACAAAAGTGAATACCCTATGTGTTCTTCCAGACTATCCTCTACATCCATACCAAATTTCATCGAAATCCGTTCAGCTGTTTAGACTACAAACTCTAACAAACATCCATCCATCCATCCATCCATCCATCTAAACAATCGCATTTATAATATTAGTAAGATTACAATATAGCAATTTGTACCGTGCTACTAAACTTGATTCATATGATATGCACAATGTAATTCATACACACTATGAATTCCATTTCGGATAATGGATTCATTAATGTTCATGCGGCGTGTTGTCGCCATACATCAAATGCGTCAATACAATCCGCATACTAAGTTATGGTACAAAACATGTTAAATGTAACATACGGCTTGTTGGTTTATTTCTTTATAACCTCTAATTTTGAGAGATTAACTGTCTAAGGTAATGTGAGCCAAGTTGTCATTACTTTCACCATTCTTTTGCCCATTTCCCTACTGCGAATTGGTAGAGTATGTTATTTTCTATAAGTCATCATATCTGAATTTACTCCCTTCTAACCTACAAATCTAGCCATACTTTCTAGTATCTTCGAAGTACTTAAGAATTTAATTTACCTTGAATTAGATAAGACAATAACGGAAAGGTTAGTATTTATAGTGTTTCCTTTACTTTACGTTCAATTATAAAGGACGATCACGGATGTTTAAAAGTGTTATTTTTACCAAAATTACTTGTCTATGGTTTAGCGAAAATGATTCAAGAAAAAATAATCGCTAAAGTACAGCCAACTTGTCCTGTCTTCCTGATTATGTTTGCACCTTTTTTTCAATACACAATGCGTAATGATGCTGGTAATGATGATGGTGTGCGATACTGTTACTGCAAACAAGGGGTGTGATGGCTTTGTTGAAGCTTTTCATACCGTATTCAACTAAAACAAGCTTTAGTATAAGTGTATATACAATGGTTCTGATTAAAAATAGCAGAGGCATATTTTTTGTCAGCGTTATCGGTAATTATTGAAAAAAATGTGTATGTTTAAATTATTTGAAACTAGCTTTCGCCCGCGACTCCGCCCGCGTGGAATTAAAAAAAAAAGTGACCCATGTGTTCTTCCGGACTGTCCTCAACGTCTATGCCAAATTTCATCCAGATCCGTTCAGCATTTTAGGCTATAAATTCTAACAAACATCCATCCATGCAAACTTTCGCATTTATAATATTAAGTAAGATTTAATAGAGACTTTTTTATTTACGTATCATACTATTTTATTCCAGTCTGCTGCTAGAAGTTATACAAGAAAATAATACATGCATGAAAATTTTCATTTCCATATACTTGAAGGGAATAAATATGTAAACCACTACATCTCGCAGTAGACTTCAAAGTAAAACTGTTGGAAGTAATGAAAAACGATGCAATTCACCCTCGCGAGGTGTTCGGTTGAGTAAATATGATCTTCATTTAATTAAAATCAGAGCAAGTAGTACGTGGAGTATATCAGAGGTGTAGCATAAAAAGTAATTACGGGCTTATGTAATTATACTGCCCCGTGATACGTAGTGATTAAAGTAGAGTGAAGCCGTCATTTAATATCATTAAACGGATCTGACGTATAAATCGTTTAGCGACTGATTAAAATCTCTTCCTTGTATGTATATTTTACTGGAGATATTTTTAAAGTTGTCTACGTGAGCCAATAAGCAACGAATGTAAAATATAGTATAGACTGATCAAAAATGTTATAAAGACGATTGAAGCGCACTCAGATCTTTAAGGTTAGGCTTTAAGTATTAATATTAAGCCATATATCATACTAATATTATAAATGCGAAAGTTTAGATGAATTGATGGTTGCATGTTAGAGTTTGTACCTTAAACGGCTGAACGGATTTCGATAAAATTTGGCATAGACGTAGAGGATAGTCTGGAAGAACACATAAACTATTCAGTTTTTTTTTAATTCCATGCGGACGGAGTCGCGGACGAAAGCTAGTTATTCAATAAATTGTTACATTCTGTACTTGTAAAACATAATTTTTATTCCTGTCTACCTTTGTTGATGCATGTTTAAATTGAAAAAAAAATGTATATATATTCTAAATTTGAAAACATGCAGAATACTAACAATAGCGCCATCTGCGGTCAATGCACACGCGAGTCACGCTGAAGTTCGTATGCCTCGGGCATCGCTGCCTTTGTTCTAAACAAGTATTCGCGTTTCGAGTAAAGAACATGAAGTAAGAACGATGGTACTTCAACATTGCATTCTTGCTCATACAAAAAGTCGAGCATTCTTCTGAAATCGCGATACGAGCCGAGGTGAGGTTTTACCAGACTTTTGCTGTTGTATTACTTCATAAGCGAAACTGTATGGATATTGCTTACAAAAAGAAAACGAAGCATTTAAAATACGAAAATTGTTCTTTTATTTTTCAGGAAAAATGGCATTGATTATTGGTGCCCATTTTAGTATTGATTTATCTGAATTGTTACATTAACCGTTAATATGACAGGTTACGGACTATGGAGTCGAAGAATGCTGCGTCCGAATTTTCTGAACCAATAATTTGATGAATTGATTTGATATTTGAACGGCAAATGCTAAATATTACGGAAATAATAAAAGCCTAAATAGCATCGCGATCACAAGACTGAAACGTCTTTATTCCAAACATAGTGAACATGCAAGCAAAAAATATTGCCTCTTTTGTGTCACGTCCTACCATTTTTCCTTATCGTACACTTCCTTGCGGAACATTAGTGCAAATTGCTTTATATGTTCCTACAAAAGCATTTTACGCTGTAAATGTCAGAAAACATTGACTAAACTTGATTTAAAAAACTTATTTTTCTTATCTTATCTTCTTTATAATATCTAAATAACCCATAGTCTTCGAATATACTTAACAAGTACAAATATGTTTATTTTCTCTCAATTTTCTTGTCATTAGTTTTGATTATTTACAGTTAATTTTCTTTTTTTCTCGTTTGTATTTGTTCAAGTCTATTTATTATGTTGCAATGTGTTTTGGAACTGATTAAATGTTTATGTTATGTTAAATGTAACTTAAGACAGAAATACTAAACATTTTATACAAAGAACTAAATTAACTTTAGTAAAAACGGGAGTTAATTCAAAGAGAATCCCTACGAAACATTAACTGCGGGATATATAGAGACAAATTTAAAATAAAAACTGATAATGTTCGTGTTTTTAAAATGTCCACGGTTTATATATTTTGTTATTTGTATTACAAAGGAAACTAGACTTTTAACCAGAACGTTTAATTCAAAAAGTCTTTCGCATGAAAATGAAGCTGTCATAAACAATTATAATTATTGTTTTTGTTAAAACGTTAACGTTATAAATGAAAAACATTTGGAAATATGAATTACTAGCTTTCGCCCGCGACTCCGTCCGCGTGGTATTATAGGAAACAAAACTGAGTAGCCTATGTGTTCTTCCAGACTATCCTCTACGTCTATGCCAATTTCCATCGAGATTCGTTCAGCCGTTTAGGCTACAAACTCTAACAAACATCCATCCATCCATCTAAACTTTTGCATTTATAATATTAGTATGAGTATGATTTATTGAGTTTTTTTGCTAAAGTTTCTCTTAAATATATGTTTTAAATTAATTAACGTGTTTTCGTTTCACAGAAGTCCAAATGGAATACAGAAATAACAATCCAGTGAGTTCCCCAGGGTCTAGTCCTTGTTAATTAATCGAGCTTTTCTACAAGCCGGGTCTTTACCACGGTTGTCGTTTCTTAATTAAATTAAATAAACCGTATGAAGTTTAAATTAAATCATAACATGCTTAATGCCAAACTTGGACTAACTTAATGGTTATTTAACAATCCTTAGGTATACATTACTGTCATCAAATAATTAAAATGCACTTTTTTATTTCACTCCACGACATATGGCTGCCAGTGTTTGACGGAAATTAAAAAAATAATAGCAGTTTTTTTTTAATAACACTCTAATCATTTAACTTGTAAACTTACTAGTAAATATAAAAAATAATACGTTATAATTTTTTATTGATATAACATGACCCTTTTTAGTCATCGTGAAAAACTTTGTGAAAATTTCCTATAGCCACATGTCGCCCGCACTTGGCTAAGGTAAAATATGAGCGGAGTGGAAATACCGGAGCCAAATAAGTTTTTGCCTCAAAGATAAAGATCAACTTTTTGATACGATTATATAAGGTAAAAAAACCTTCACTACTAATTTTAATAACTTAAAAAGATGAAAATATTAATAGAAACGAAAAGTACATGTTTGTAGTGCAAATTTGGAATGTAATTTTTTTTTAATCCACACTATTTACAAATTAATATCATACAAAAATCCATTAAAATATATTTATCAATTCAAATGTTGTTACATACAACACTATATATAATTCCAAATAATTTTCTATTATTTCGTAAACAGTGTAGGGTTAGACGCCCCTTTATATTCACATAAATAACGTTATCTCAAGCGTCAGGCATCTGCCTTTGATACATTTATAATGCCAAGTTAATTTAATGTGTGTGTCCACTAAGCCACGCGAATTAACCATCTTATAAAGTTTCCTTCCGTCTCTAAAACTGGTATAATGTTTATTATATACGCTTCAATTGTGTTAATAGGACCATTCACACTATCAGCTAGTAATTGTTAGTTAATATAGTAATCCTACGTACGGACGAATGATAAAAATCTGAGATAATTAGTTAAAATATGGTTAATTTTAGTTTCTCTTAACTTGGTTGCATGCCCGCATTGGAAGCCTTGCTTACAAAGGTTCTAGGGTATTAAGCCAACGGGCCGGATTAATGTCCATTCCGTATGGGCCTTTGTAGAATACGCAAATTGAATTTTAAATACAAACGAGTACGTTTAACTTATATAATTTACGCTCAGTAATTCGATTCAATGTTGTATATTTCAATTTTAAATAATACATATATAAAAGATCATAATTGTTTAATTGTAGAATTTTATTAACATGTCTTAATAAAAATAACAAAAGACTTCTACAAAGAAAGTGACAGTTATTGTGTTTTAAAATTTAACGTTAAGCATAAACTAAAACGGAAACAAATCCTACACACAATTAGTGTTCACATTGTTCTCTAGCGAGCTGTACTAAGATTATTTCGTGTCGCTATCTGCCAAATGGCCACAGTTTATCTAGACTTTCTAGTTCATGTTTCATAACTGTTACAAAACGCAGATGTTTATTATTGTTGTAATTGTCGCTCGTTACATTTATATCTCTATTTAAAGACGCGATATCTTCATTTCATGAAAGTGAATTGTTACAAACTTTAGTTCAGTTCAATTTTAATTATACCTATTAGCTTTATTAAGAGTGCTTTGTTGTTTCATCAGTTCCTTAGTGTATTCATACAACATCTATACTAAGGGTGTTTAACTTGTTACCTATAGAGCGGCAGCCAAAAATAAAAAAAAAACCTTTTCTTAAACCAAAATAAAAAAAAAAAATAAAAAAAAACCTTTTCTTGAACCAAAATAAACTTTATTCAAACTTATTTACATATTTACAATTAATTAACAAAACTATATCGCGATCACATCTTGTACGTGTGTATACGTCTTTTCCTTCTATTCTTTCTCTATCTTTTTAATAATTTACCACTCAAACGTCTTGGTGGCCAGTATGCAACCTCTTTGGCTGTATTAGTACTGATTGTCAGCCAAAGAGGTTGTATTTTGCACTCAACAAAGGGTCCCCTTAAGTGACCACCTAAGGATCCTGAATGCGACATTAAAATAATTCAGCTATCCTTAAATCTGATAGTAATCGATAACTTTCGAAATGTTCATAAAAGCGGGATAGTATTTTTTTATTAGGATTTTTAATTCAGAGTGATTCGTGATGTATTTGATAGATAACAACTGAAACAAAAAATCGATTTTTCAATACAGATCTCATGATTTACAAATGAGTTTTTCAACAGGTTACAAATTCCCTGTATCGATAACATCCGTCGAACGCACAATTCAACGGTCGTGATTGCGAATACAAATCTGCTGGCTTAATATCATAAAACTTATATTTTTCAAACTCATCTATCTATACGAGTACTTCTATATCTATACTATTATAATAAAGCGTAAACACACACTTCTTTGTTGCCTAAGATGTCAGCAATTACAGCATATTTTTGAATAATTATCTTTTTAATAAAAAGCCCTACACTTATGTCACGCTTTAGGCTATATATTTTCACACCATTAAACTAAGGGGGTAAATATTTTGGATAAAAACACTAATGTGGGAAAGAGATCATAAGTTGTTACCAACATCAAGGAAAGAAGATTGGCATAGTTAGGTAATTGGTATTTTGACATTTGCAATTGAGAATTCGATAAATGTAAACAATAAAATAAAGTAATCAAAGAACACATTCTATTACTTCCTAGAAGACAAACAAGTGATTTTTGTTTCAATAACAATTTAAATAAAGGTTATAATGTACAATAACTAGTTAACCATTTTTTAACATCTATTTTGTTAATCTGTAGCTATTTTGTATCTCAAAATCAAATTTCGGAATGTAATAATAAGAATCAGAATTTGCATTCAAATCCAGTTGAAACTTTGGTACAAGTATTGTGAGTGCATTTGGTCTTTGGTAAAAAGTAATGAAGCAAAACTGCACTTTCGGAAAATCCCATCTGTTTCAAATACGGAAGCATTTTACCATTTCAATTCTTAAATTTTGTTTTTAAAATCGTGATAGTAATTCGTTAGTTTTAGCAAAATATGACTAAACACAAATTGTTTCCCTTAATTTTGTATTAAAAATGTTGCTTGGATTTGCATTTGCCTATTTAATGAAAAATTTATTGGTCGCATATATATAATTGTATTTGATTTAGATTTCTCAGTCAACTTAATTTTAGTTAGCTATTGAATATTATATAATAATAAATATTAAATAAGTACATTATGTTACGTAATAATTTATTTTGTCGTTTCAAAAAAGATGATAATGTTTGGAAATAAATGTGCATATTGATATCAGCATTGACATTCGCCCATCGTAGAGACCTGTTACGGTCAGTTACGTGCTGGGACTGTCGAAGTATGTTGGTTTGCACATTAATCAATAATCATAACATATGGAGATATGTTTTATTATTGTATTAAAATAACTAATTTTATTTAAATCCATAGTGTAATGTTGCCGGTCCATCACAATCTCGTTGGGCCAATATGGACATTATTTGCTATACTCTTTATATCAAATTGTTTTTTTGACACACTTAACAACATTAACTACTAAAAACTTTCGCCTGCGAATCCGTCCCCGTAGAATTAAAAAAAAACAAAAGAAAGCATGCTATGTGTTCTTCCAGACTACGCTCTACATCTATGCCAAATTTAATCAAGATCCGTTCACCAGTTTAGGCTACAAACTCTAACAAACACCCATAGATTTCGCATTTGTAGTTAGTAAGATTAAATTACTGCATAGCACAAAATTCTCTACCATGATTACCAGCCCTACCGAGCTTAGGTACTATGATTGGTCAAGATGGATTTTATGCAAATTAGAACCTTTATAAATTGATTGGGTCAGTAAATCTCTTAAGGCAGTTTGAAGTATGATAACAGATCACTACAACTGAGGTCATCTTGAAACGTGATTGAATGTCTGGTATATATTCACGTTGTGTATAATAAGCCCTGCTTATCTTACAATGACTTCAAATTTACATAATATTTGAACTACTGGAATGATTTACAATAACTATCCTAATTTGTAAGGAACACAAGCATCGCTTGTAATACATTTTCACAATGATAGAGTCACCTCAATATCTGTTGAAGAAAAATTAGTTAACAAAGTACGCACCTGGTAGGTAAATCTCGTTGAGATCGTCGTAATTAAATTTCAATGCGTGAAGAGAAACCTGCGATATACAAAACGTAAGAACGATTATTTCAGACCAGTGGCAATCGGTTTAAACCAAAAAAATGGTGCTAGTCATCTTTCTATCGATGTATTTTTATATAACACGACAGCATCGTTGTATTTAAAAAAAAAAGATTTTCGCATTCTAATGATAGAAATGAAGTAGAAACAATTTGCGTTGAAATTCTTCAGTCCTAAAAGTTGTGTCAAAACAATTTAAAAAATGAAGCATAACGAGTTGAAATTTGAATGAAAAGAATTTTAAACGTGCTCCCGTTGAACATTTTGCCTAACAACCGCTTCAAAAATAAACATAATAATCCTGTAATTTTTTGCTTTAATTTTTATGTCTTTAATTTCGCTCCGGTTATAAAAAGTCTGGTAAATTTTTATCGCTTATTCCATAATTTTTATAATAATAGATGCGTCTATCTTTTTATCCTACTGGCAAAGACCATCTTGTTTTTCGCATGTAAGTTTGTTTTTATGTATGGGTTTGTTTGTATGTAAATTCCATTGTAACGGTCTAAAGTCTAAACAAATGAACTGATTTTGATGAACGAGCTATCATTCGTTTCGTCTTCCCTGGAGTGTCATGGGGTATATTACATTGGCACAAAGCATCTACAGTGGACGTGCAAATAAGGAATTCTAAAAAGACTGTGAAAGCAGCGATTTCGAATCCCACTAGCCGTAACTTTTTTTCATTTTCTTAGCATTTTTTTCGATGATTTCAAGTATGTTCTATTAGATTTATGCAGTGGCGTTTTCTGTTCTAAGGTTAGGTTATTCTATCAACAAGAAATCACTCGAGTAGAAAAATTATTAAGACACGGAATGTAATGAGTAGTCTATTTCTTGCATCATTACTATCGGCGCGTAGTAAATCTGGCCACTCCACAGCTCCAGTGAATCTCTGCTCATTTATCACTTCGCGAAAAAATCGTCGAGTTAGTGAAGCGCCACTTTTCCATTTACAGAGTGTTCTTGTTAAGCCGACCATGAAATACCCTTTAATCTTATCCAGTACTAAAATCTCAAGCATGTTATAGAAATACCTTGATTTAAAGGAAGAATATTTTCGTTTTAATTTAATTACTTGATGTTGAAAACTTAATGTACTGTGGCTTTTTTATTGTCAACATAAGCTTAAGTTTTAAATAGTCAAATAATCGTTAGCTATCCCAGTAGGAGAAGGGCTGCTATCAGTTGGTTCTGTCAGAAAATATGAACCACAATGGACATAAAAAATTGCATAAAATATAGGCACTAGTGAGCTATCATAATTTAGTTTCATTTGTGTCCACCGGATCAAATAGTTTGTCGGTTTTGACTCAAAGATTAATTTAACTAATATAATAAAGGGGAGAGTTTAGATGTATGGATGGATGTTTGTTAGAAGGTATCTCCAGAACGGCTCAACGGATATCGATGTAATTTGGCACAGATGTTGACATAGTCTAGAACATATAGACTACATGCAATTTTTTAAGTTCCGCACGGATGGAGTCACGGGCTTAAGCTAGTGTTACATAAATAAAAAAAGACGAAATAAACGAATGAAGAAAACTATTTTTATGACTGTATGAGAATATTATTTTAAGAAAATTTTCAGAAGCCACGTAAACACGTTGCTAAAATATGAAATTTCAGTTAGGTTTTGTATAGTCCACGTACTCACGTACAAGTACAAGGGCCGCAAACATTAATCCACCTGTTAGCTTACTTGGAACTTTAGTAAGCTCGGCTTTCCCTTGCGGTCGCGTCGTCGAATATATTCAAAGGGGCTTAATGAATAAGTCTATGATTACGTCAGAGAAAATGTTACAGAACAGCTTAGATTAAAAACCCTGTCACCACAACATGTTTATAATAATTTTAAACGAAAGTTCAAATATCTTTAAAGGTTTAAGGGCCTTTGAGTGCTGGAGTAAGTAGTTGGAGTATTACAGGTCATTAAACGTAATAAATCACTAAAGCGCCGAGTTTCCAGAGCCTACATTCAAAAGATTGAATAACCAATTCATACGACGGTCTCTTTGAATTTCATAAATTTATATATTTTTATCGTTTCGTTTGCTTTCTGCTGCTATATAGGTTGCATATGGAAACCATGGCATTAAATAGAATGTAATAAGGACTTTTTGTCTCATTTAAGGTACTTATTGCCTTTTTCTTTTAATCCTTAATTTGACGGACTTTGTAGCAAAAAAAATAGTTAAGTCATATTTTTGGACTTGAAAAAAGTACTGGAAAAATGCCAAAAAAAAATAAAATCAGTCACACTGTACATTATCAAATTAAAGGTTAATTCATGTAGGATGTTTTTAACTTTGTGTCTTTTTCTATTAGGACTATACGTAGTTTGGGCAGCTAACGTTATTAATTTTTTGCTTGTACGAACCGCCTACGTTCCTTTAACAAGAATTAAGGACAAACTATTCCCATTTTCGCATACGCCAAAAAGGTAAGTTGACGGCCGTATGTTTACTATGCTTGATACATTAGTTACCATTTATTTAAATGTATCTCGGCCGCAGTGAAACCAAGCTTAAATAGGTTTAGAGCGTAAGCCAACAGGCCGGATTAATATTCCTGCCTTGGGCCTTTGCAGTAAGTAAATTGAATTACTCTTACATTAGCTTAATCTAAATTACAAGGTTTCTTTTTTACTAATATCATAAATGCTAAATTGCATTGGACGGATAAACCTATTCTATAAAAACAGCTATCTTTATTACTTCTTAGCGGATATGCCAAACACTGAGGTAATTTTTTTTAATTTTTATCAGAATAAGTACATCAGCAATATTAATAATTAGACATAAGAATGTCCTTGATATAAAAAGAGATTTTAAATTAAATATTCGATGTTTCCTCCTTAATTTTCTGAGGCAAGCTTAATATAAATATTTAATGAAGCCATCCATTTATATCCCTAAAATAGCTGTAATTTTTTAAACGATATTGGCATTAGATATTTTTAGATAAATTATTGAAGATGCAATAAATATGGACAAGGCAATTTTAAACATCTACTTCAATAAATTCATTATCTCCACTCGTATAGCAATTAATTAAAAATCCTCATAAAAAGTAATAAACGTGTTTCGAAAATTACTTAAAATTCATGCCGAACAAATTTTTTTCATCCTCACTGGCAAAATGAAAAATTGCTTGTTCAAGAAAGTTACGAGTGAGCCTTTTAGGATCACGATCTTTGGTAACAACTTGAGTGACTTTTAGTCTTTTTAAAAATTATTCTTTAGTAATTTTCTACGACTCTACTTGTTACTTGACATTGATTTATGAAATAAATTAATGAGTCCATCGTAATTTTTTTAGGGTTAATTCTTAGTTATCAAATTTCACACAATTCATCTCAAGCATTAAAAATATTTCTGAATCATACCATTACTTTGTTAACAAGCTCCTTTAATTCATATAAGCCTATTTACTATTAGTAAAATAATGTAGCTGAAACAATCATAAAAATACTAGGAGTTAAAGAATTACCTAATGACAAACATCCATCTATCTAAACATTGCATTGATATTAGTATTTTCAATGTTAATAAGATTTCCGTGACATCAACGATGTCCTGTTCTAAAATTCGGTGGTTTGAAATACAACAAACTCGTTGCGACTCAAAGTGACAACTTTGTTAATCCTAATATCTGTTCAGTGAGGCCGTCGAATCAAGGGAATTAAATTACGAAGGGAGATTATAAGGGTCGAAAAATGTGCTTAATTTATAAAGATTGAATTAGTACTTAGCCTTGTTGATGGGTGAAAGAATGTTTTGTTACAATTCGTGGAAATTTGCATATTTAATGACAAAATATTTCAAGATAAAAAATGTAACAATTAAAAGCTTAACTGCAATTAAAGGTTATCGATTGTTTAATAATAATAATTGTACAATAATGACATTACCAAAGAAAATAGTGCACTTATACAGAATGTCGATATACATCTATAAAAAACTAAGTAAGTGTGATAAATAGATAAAAAACGTCGCAAAAAAAATCTGTTGTTAATTAAAAGAAAAAGAAATATTCTAGATGTGAAGAGTTCAGATCTTTTTTCCTTTAAATTTGCTATAAATTTAGGATTAGTGCGATGTAAAACCAAGTAGCGTCTTTAAAACATCCTTTCGTGTCCTTCCAGACGAACTTTGTGGAGTGTGTATGTGAATATTAATGTAGTCGTTGTGGGGACCGAGGAGTTGTAACTTTTTAATATGCGGTAGATAAAATTTCGAGTTTTTAGTTAAATTTAAAATTGGAAAAGTTTTATTACTTACTCGTAGTTAACGGTTAAAATTTCCTTAGTGGTTATTATAACTTGTGTATAAAACTGTTTCAGAATTTTAATTCCAAAAAGTACCATCAATTACAATACATAGTTTTTACTTTTTAATAAGTATTGACTTCTAGCTTTGCCTCGCGATTCCGTCCGCGTGGAATTAAAAAAGAAACAAAAGCGAGCCTATATGTTTTTCTAGACTACACTCTACATCTATGCCAAATTACATCGAGATCCGTTCACCATTTAAGACAGCAAACTCTAATAAACATCCATCCATCCATCTTATTCAACTTTCACGTTTATAACATTAGTTACGTTTAAAATCTAATATTGTTAAAAGAGTATGGTCTTCTTTTTTCCGAATAGCAGGAGAACATAATGTAAATGTATGTAAATTCAATTGTGATCTCATGTTGGTCATAAAATGATATTCATTTTTTTGATCGAGAGCTTCACTGAAGTTAGGAAGTAAACGATTTCGATTGTTACGAATTCTTTGATATGGAAAATGACCGAATAAGGTATTTATTTTGTGTTTTAATTACCATAACAAAGGGTGAAATTCCAAATTGGTTAAAGAACAAAGTATTCATTGATAGTTTCTTTGAGGTTCTATTAATGTATACGCAGTTAATTTAATTACACATAACAATACTTTTGAAACACCAATCTAATTTCTATCGCCTGCTCTTAATTTTTCAAATCTTTTGAACGTCTGAATGAGCTAGCGATATTTCATTTCCAATGACATTGCAAATAAAAGAATTAGAACTTTGACACAAACTTCGGCAGTTACCGTTTCTTTCACATTTTTTGAATTATACTCCTTACTGTGAGTTGTGAAAGAATTTTATATTACTTTCGGCTTAAACACATTTTTGCAAGAACAGAAAAATCGTTGAGTTTTACTAGATCTTAAGCAATTAGTATTATGAATGTGAACGTAAGAATAGATGGATGGATGTTTGGTAGAGATGGCTTGGCAGATCTAGATGAAAATAGAGTCTGGAATACTGCAGTCAATTTTAACTTCACGTGGACAAAGTCACGGACAATAGCTAATTTAAAAATACGTAGCTCTTTCACATTACAATTTTTATCAGAGCTAAACACGTTGGTGGTTGGTTTATGTCTTTGTAGTCTTTACAAATTCTTTTTAGAATTCCGTGAAATTCTATCGCTGAAAGTAATTATGCATATTGTATCTTCTAATCTGTTGTGTGACAAAGTTTCTGACACTTAAATGGCCAAAATTAGCATTGCAACTAGTTCTCGGTGTAGTGTACTTGAAGTTCGCTTTAAGTTGTGTTAAACTTAAGGACAACAAGTTATGCTTCAACAAATTTTGACATTAGCTATTGTTCTATTTGCGAAGTGTTATTTAAAAGTTAGTACTTGAATTTACGTATCTAATTGTAACAATAATGTATAATTAAAAAAATACCCAGTTTGTTAAGTTTCTTTCAATGTTGACTTAGTATGAAAATCTTTACTAAATGCCTTATTAATTAATCAATATTTATTTATTTTTTAAATACTTAGAAAATGCTTCATCTATACTTCTATACTAATGTTATAGAGAGGAAAGATTTGTATTTTTGTATTTCTGTATGTATTGAAATAACTCAAAAACTACTGGACTGATTTCAAAAATTCTTTCACCATTAAAGAGCTACGTTGTCAGTGAATTTATAGGCTATGTTTTTTATTTATTTTTAATTTCACGCGGGCGAAGTCGCGAGCAACAGCTAGTTATCTAATAAATTAATTTCAGTCCGCACTTTATCAATTAATTGTTTTTTATTTAAATATAATATATTCTTGTATAGCTTTTAACATAACCTATAAATGTCGCTGAAGCAGTGACAAGCTACTAATAGGATTATCCTGCATAAGCTCTATTTCCATACCACTGACTTGGAAATTATTACTCAATTACTTGCCAGTAAGATGCCTCTGCAGCCCTCAGATATTTTATAACATTAAAATATTGAGCGAGAAATAAAACGTATTCAATATTATGTTACTTTCAGTAATAAATAGTAAATTTTCAGCAGCTATAACCAATTTCGTTTTATAATTACAGACGTTAAATGTAAAACATGCTTGATTAACATTTTATTTCAATATACTACGGAGTATTTCGCCCGTTCTCTATAATTTCGCTTCAAGTTTTCAACAACATATTGTTCGTTCATGAATAATATATTGCATGTTTTTTTTTTATTTATTTTTAATTTCACGCGGGCGAAGTCGCGAGCAACAGCTAGTTATCTAATAAATTAATTTCAGCCCGCACTTTATCAATTAATTGTTTTTTATTTATTTTTAATTTCACGCGGGCGAAGTCGCGAGCAACGGCTCGTATTTTATAATATTGAAACGTCTGAATCGAATCATCTAGTGAATAGCGACTTGGACAGCTTTGTTATGAAATTATCTTTTTAAATAGATAATTTACAAGACTTTAAAGCCTTGCGAAGTATTATATATTTAAAAAAAAGTTTTTTTTATTACATACTAGTACTATCTTTAAGAACGCTGATATAGACTTCATATTTATAACTGAAACTACATAACTATCACTGAAAATAGTTTAGTTTGAAGTGATGGAGGCATTCTGCGTAAAGGTTATATCTTGAATTTTAAAACTTAATCTTTATGGAACCTTATAAAAGATTGTTTCGAAAACAGCAAAGTATTGTACGGCCAAAGTTGTAAGTAAAAGTTTTTTTTTTTCGCTTGTAATGTCGCCATAAATGAGAAATCGCCCGTTCAAAATGCAAAAGAAGTTAAGAATGGACGATGTAGACATCGAGAATAAGTGGGTGTACATGCTCTTCAAAGTTTGATAAAATGTCGAAGTTTGTTGCCTAATAAAGCTATTTCATTCTTCAACGTTGTATCATTTTATATATACTTTTAGAATTTTGAACGTTAACATTATGAACCGCAATTAATTTACAAATTCCTCACATTACTTTATATTTATTATCCCCTCTAAAGTTTATATTTTAAAAGATACAAGGAATAAAATTGAAGGAACTAATTACATAGACTTCAATTCATTTCATCTGGGCGTTTTATTCTCGGCTTCAATTTTGCGTGAGCTGCATTTTCGTTAAAGGGCTGATCCAACGTAGACCATAAATTGGAGAACACCTCGCTACGTGAGCACTTACGTAAAATTACCTTCACGTTCGAATGAGCTCGATTGCGTCTTCTATTTACTTCAGTTGGAAACATGATAAGGCTTAAATGTTATATTCTTGCATTAACTAAATAAATTAGGTGTCTAATGAGGTGCTTATTTGCGGTGTATGTTAACAAACTTATTTGCAAGACACTTATCTGCACATACACAGCCTGCAAACCTTTTTATATCTTTGTATTAGAACTAAACTTCTTTGTCTTGATTGCTGTTATGAATTGATTAACAAACAAGTATGTTTTCTTTTTTAATATACACTATTGTATATAAGAAAGAAAAATTGATTGTAAAAACAATTGTGTTTTTCTAAAGGGTAAGTCTAACATTATTTTATGATAAGAAGAATAATGTAAGATCCTTCATCACAGAGTAACTTTTACATTATATTTAAACTAGCTTTTGTCTGCGACTCCGTCCGCGTGGAATTAAAAAAAAAAAAGTGAGTAGCCTATCTGTTCTTCCAGACTATCCTCTACATCTATACAAAATATCATCGATATCCGTTCAGCCGTTTAGGCTACAAACTCTAACAAACATCCATCCATCCATCTAAACTTTTGCATTTATAATATTAGTATATTAGTAAATCTGTATGTTTAAGCGAGGTTTAGTAGAGTTTTTTGTATTTACTATATGTGTAACAACGTTTAATAATTGTACAACAAGAGTTACAATGGCTAACGTTTTCGTAACAATTGCCCCGCCTCTATATTACACGTATTATCCTCGAGTAAGTAAAAAACCTTTTGTTGGAAACAAACCCTCGTCAGTCCCGCCAGACGCGACTTCATGTATTATGACGTAAGGCACTTATTTTTTTCTTTGATTTGGTACACTTGCTTATAAAAAATAATTTTAACTTAACATATTTTAAAGAAAAAAATCGATAGACTCATTACTAATCGCAATTTTTTAAAATTAGTTTTGGCATGCACTTCAACATCGATATCATATACCTAAGTAATCTGAATGAGTACTAAAGGTTAATGAAATTTTACTTCTGCTTTGGCTGTTAGTTCAAGCATTAATATTTGTTACAAATATTAACTGAGATTACAAGTGGGGCGATATTTCAGTATTCAGAATTATTAGCTTATTCTATAAGACATTTCGTTCTAATTAATCTGTATTTAATAAACTTTAAAAAATTGTCTTTCAAGGCAATTTGATCTAAGTAATAATGCAGTGTAAAAGTTTCTTAAAAGATTCTTCTGTGAAATTAATTAAAACAATTGTGAACATAAAAAAATAACAAGATAAAAGGAATGAAAAGAATTTGAAACAGCACCCGTTTACAAATCCGCTATTTAACTCTTTGGGATTATAAAAAGAATGTAATCCATCCGAGTGTAATTTTATTTCAGCCAGCGTTTTAACAACATCCACACCGCAATTCATTTTTAGTGTTGAGAATTAGGAATTTTTGTTTCTTTTTTACGAGCATACCTCATTCTGGGCCTGTAAAAAGTATTATTGCATAAATGAGCTCTTTATGTCTTTTAATTTTTCTAAAGAGAGAAGTATAAAAAAGGATTCTCTTTTTATTTAGTTCCTAAAGCGCAATAGTTCTTTTTACCAAAACATCAAACAAATACTTATCTTTTATTGGTAACCAAATGCAACGTATTATTTGTATCATTCAAAATGAAAAATGTAGACAAACTCGGAGGAAATACATAATAAGTACTAACATACATAACTACTGTGTATTTTTAGAATTAAGCACGGAAACCAGCTTAATCTATACAAATTCTTTAAGCTAATGTGTCCAATATTTCTCACCTATCTACACTAATATTATAAAGAGGTATGATTGGTATTTTTGTAAGTATTGAAATAAATCAAAAACTACTGGGCCGATTTAAAAAAATCTTTCACCATTAGAAAGGTAATTTATCTGTGAGTAACATTTTAATTAATTTCACGCGGACGAAGTCGCGAGCAACAGCTATAATACATAAATAAGTTTATGTTCTAACTGAGAAATGGTTGATTCATCTTTTTCTCTTAATAACATGCAAGACGAGATAAATAGCAGCAATTACTCTCATAATTGGACTGGCATAGAGTTAGCTATTCTTTGAGAGCTTCACTGCGTCCGACGCATTTATCACTTGGCAAAAAATCACGGGTTTACTGAGGCGTGGCGTATCCATTTGCTGAGAGTTCGTGGTGAGTGAACCATGAAATAATACTCTTAATCTTATCAAACACAGTCATGTAGAGTTCATGATGAAATTCTGAGCTGATTTGTTTTCGAGACATAAAATCGTGAATGAGTTTTCTAAGATTGTATCACAATTAACTAAAACGATTTAGTACCATTTAGCTCGATTCGATTAAAATGATACATCAGTCTGAAAGGCAAATACTACGCTTGGAGTAGAACTGCTGCTAAATAATGTGTTAATTTAGTGTATAATAAAACACATAGTATCTTGCTTGATCGTTAGATGGCGTTGGCGTTTGCATTACAGTTCTGGAGTCCTGTTATCCCAGGCGCAGTGACGGATTATTCCCAACAGTCACCCCGCTCTGTCCCCACGTGGGGACAGATGATAATAAAAAGTTTCATCCGTCCCACCTTTTAGTCCCACTATCACCAATAAGGTGACAGATGGAACCGTTAAGAAATAAAATAAGTTCCAACCGTCCCCTCGTCACAAAAGGTGGGACGGATGAAACTTTTTATTCTCATCTGTCCCCACGTGGGGACAGAGCGGGGTGACGGTTGGGAATAATCCGCTGTGACACGTGCTACCATATCGGCACGTACGGAATAGGATATGTTCTTAATGGAACTACATTTGATTAACGATCAGTACGACTCTATAGTCTGCAGCTGTAGAAATTTGATTTCTAGTCAAATATCACTTATTCTTGAATTTAAGACTTTATGTTTTGTTTTTGTTATGTTTTAAGAATAAAATAAGTTCCAACCGTCCCCTGGTCACAAAAGGTGGGAAGGATGAAACTTTTTATTCTCATCTGTCCCCACGTGAGGACAGAGCGGGGTGACGGTTGGGAATAATCCGCAGTGACACGTGTTACCATATCGGCACGTACGGATATGTTCTTAATGGAACTACATTTGATTAACGATCAGTACGACTCTATAGTCTGCAGCTGTAGAAATTTGATTTCTAGTCAAATATCACTTATTCTTGAATTTAAGACTTTATGTTTTGTTTTTGTTATGTTTTAAAGTCATTTTAGTTAGTTCATGAATTATTAATTTTGCTCGTGTAATTTTTTTTAAAACGATACCTACCTATTTTGAAATCCTCATTAATTAAAAGATCATTATGGAACGCTTCAAATAATCTATTTTTGTTTACATCTAGGGTTTATTTTACATTTTTTCTTAAAACGAAGAAGATATTAAAGAGAGATGTTATCTGCTTCTAGTTGTGTCATTTCTAATAATTTAACATGAAGTAAAAAAAAGTTTACTTTTCTGAACAAAATTCAAGAACGATTAAATAAACATTGAGAGTATTTTCATAAGTTAAAGTTCAATTGAGAATACTGGAACAAAACTTTTTTTTATTTACTCAGCCCTAGTATACAAAGCTTTCCCTTAAATTGATTTCGCCAACTTTTTCAATTTAACGGTTAAGGATAAATCGCAGTCTCTTATTTGAACATAGAACTAATATAAATTGCCTAAAAGTTAAGTTAA
This sequence comes from Papilio protenor, assembly GCA_029286645.1. Lineage (NCBI taxonomy): Eukaryota > Metazoa > Arthropoda > Insecta > Lepidoptera > Papilionidae > Papilio > Papilio protenor. The sequence continues at coordinate 4,042,316 of JAGSMZ010000024.1, forward strand.
AAAAGGCGCGCACCTACTATATTGTTTGCTTAGCGTAACTTTTTTTCAGTTCAAATTGTCTTATTCTTAGCACAACTTTAGAAATGTCAGTTTCAAAAGTCTGAATTAGTTTAAATAATTATCTTTAAATGAATGAATTACGTAAAAATTAAAATTTTATCTGCGGATATTGTTGCTCCTATTTATACCGTTTTTTTTCAACAGAAAAAAAAATTGCCAGACCCACTCTAAAAAAAATACGCAAAGTGCTACGAAATTCGTAATCCTTTACTATTGTAACAGAGCGGGTGTGTCGTAAGCCGAATCAGCCAAAAAAAACAACCAAGGTGCAGCAACAGTCGTTTATTGGTTTCACATAACCAATGCGTTCGGTCTACGCGCGGACCCCAGGTTGGGAACCACACGCAGATACAAAAAATGTTACATATTTACAATATCGGATAGCCGTCACAACAGCAAGCGGCTATCTGCTGGATTAGGCCGTCACTACCGCAAGCAACCTAATCCGGCTACACTACAGTGCAAGTTCTGAGTAAAATTAGTCACAAGACAGCAAGCTAATATACTCAGAATCGCGTCGTAGGAACTAACTTGAGAAGACAATATTTGTTATCCTCTAATTTGCGTAATGTACATAAAAATGACTTAAGCTAAAGCGCATGCAAAACAACATCGTGTTTGAAAATACAGGTGGTGCCATCTATTATGTACGTGAAACAACTGGGTTGCAGCGAATATTTGTTACAATCTCCCCCTCAGTTTCTGAAGTCGTCCCGACGATGAAACTGGAAGATTCATCCTCCCCCTGGATTGGAACAGCTTCTGTGTTGGTCGCCAGATTGTAGTGACTGGTCGACTCCTTCCACGTTGTTTACAAAAATGTTTATCATTGATAACCGTCACAATCCAGCAAGCGGTTATCTACTGAATTAGGTCGTCACTGTCCCGCAAGCAACCTAAGTTCAGTGTTACTACAAAAATGTCAATTGTGGATAACCGTCACAATCCAGCAAGCGGTTATCTACTGAATTAGGTCGTCACTGTCCCGCAAGCAACCTAAGTTCAGTGTTACTACAAAATGTCAATTATGGATAACCGTCACAATCCAGCAAGCGGTTATCTACTGCATTAGGTCGTCACTATCCCGCAAGCAACCTAAGTTCAGTGTTACTACAAAAATGTCAATTATGGATAACCGTCACAATCCAGCAAGCGGTTATCTACTGAATTAGGTCGTCACTGTCCCGCAAGCAACCTAAGTTCAGTGTTACTACAAAAATGTCAATTATGGATAACCGTCACAATCCAGCAAGCGGTTATCTACTGAATTAGGTCGTCACTGTCCCGCAAGCAACCTAAATGCTGTGTCACTTTACAATTATGGATAACCGTCACAATCCAGCAAGCGGTTATGTTGAAGCAGCTGTTGAAATGGCTCAGGAGTAAGCGCCATGTTGTGCCGTCGTCTTGATCTTGTATTGTTTCTCGGCTGACTCGTCCTCTGCTGATTCGCCCTGCCCCACGTTGGGCGCCAGATTGTAAGAGAGCGGGTGTGTCGTAAGCCGAATCAGCCAAAAAAAACAACCAAGGTGCAGCAACAGTCGTTTATTGGTTTCACATAACCAATGCGTTCGGTCTACGCGCGGACCCCAGGTTGGGAACCACACGCAGATACAAAAAATGTTACATATTTACAATATCGGATAGCCGTCACAACAGCAAGCGGCTATCTGCTGGATTAGGCCGTCACTACCGCAAGCAACCTAATCCGGCTACACTACAGTGCAAGTTCTGAGTAAAATTAGTCACAAGACAGCAAGCTAATATACTCAGAATCGCGTCGTAGGAACTAACTTGAGAAGACAATATTTGTTATCCTCTCATTTGCGTAATGTACATAAAAATGACTTAAGCTAAGGCGCATGCAAAACAACATCGTGTTTGAAAATACAGGTGGCGCCATCTATTATGTACGTGAAACAACTGGGTTGCAGCGAATATTTGTTACACTATTAATTTATTAGAACCGATTTTTTCTTTGATGAGTTATGTTTAAGTTACTTATTAATTAAAGTTAGACCTATTTTTTCTAAAAACAAGTTACCCAAGCGAATGTATGCTTGATAAATCTAATTTTCAAAGGATTTGTGGAACCTTTTAACTTCCACGAATGAAAAGTTTTGAATGCGGGCTTACTTGTTAATTAACATTTAAATAGTTTGCGGTTAAGTATATATTAATTCTTAAATTATTTATGCGAATAGTTGAGATTAAGAACTCGGTATATTTTAAAGAAACTATAATTTTAAAAGTTATTAGTCAAAACTTCTTGAGGTTTTATGTTCACAAGAACTGGATTATTTTTTATTAAATTCGGGTTGCAGTTTTCAAATCTTACTAAATGGTTGTGGATAATGTTATCCACATTCACTCAGTCGCTTACTTATTCATTCATTCATTTGTTATTTTTTCATTCACTTGTTCTACTGCTATTTTAAACGATATTTTTGGATGTAAATTTCTTTGAAAGTATTACCATAGCGGTAATAGTATTGTAGGTGTTTTCCTATTTTTGATGTAACATCCAAGAGAAATTTGCATTATTAAAACATGACGATAAAGCACACTGTTTTAAGAAATACTAGTAAAATTAAAATTAATAACTATGTTATTATTTTTTATTCTTCCTCTTATGTGTAAGGGCCGCTAAGAGCGGTAAAAGCCTCCTCCGGATTAATCAGGGTATCGTTTTTACCAATGTTATCACAATGTATCCTTATTTTTAATCAGGAGGGTTGTAGTCTACTACCCCCGCGGTGACAAGCCGTTCTGGGGGAGGGATGTGTTTCATATTCTGTATTTTGTTCTGTTATTTGGGTATAGTTTTGTGTTCGCTAGGGGCTATGCTAGTTCTTATTTTCAACCTTTTCCTCTGTGGACGATGCTGAGGGAGTTCTTGATCTTGAGTCTGTTCTATCTCGATTATTTTTTATGTAAGTAAGAATATTGTTTGATTTCTGTGATTTTGTTTTATTTCTTTTAATGATCTGTTGATGTTTCCTTACATGAAGTGTTTGTTTACCTTCCGATTGGTTCGGTGGGGTTATTTCAAGTTCCCTTTTCTTGGAGTTTTGATTATTATTCTTTTGCCCAATACGTGAGCTGTGTGGCTGCGATTCTCTAATAATTAACTTGTCGTACCGTATAAAGGCATATTTTCCTTCTTGTCGAGCCTTTTGTAGTTGGTCTTGGAGAGATTTACGAGTTTCCAGTATTTGAGTTGGATAATCCTCTTTTAAATAGATGCCGATGTCTTTTAGGAGTCGATTATTCCTTAAGACATTTAACTTCATACCAAATGTTGCAAAGGTGATATTTACAGGTCTCTTTTTCTCCTCACTTTTTTTCCCTATTCTTCTAACTATTTCCAAGTCACTTCTGTTGCACTCCACTTTCAAAATATTCGTGATTATGTGAATCATGCTGTTTTCTAGTTCTTCATACGATTTTTCAGATTCTTCTACCCCAAAAAATATAACATTTCTTGCTCTAATATGTTTTTCTAAATATAATATTCTTTTGTCTTGTTTTCTGTTATCTTCATTAACGTTCTCAATTTGTTTTTGAATATTGGTGAAATTGGTCGTTAGTTTTTCATTTAATTCTTGAATATCAGTGGAGATTTTTGATTCGAGTTGGTTTATTTGCTCCTTTAGATCACTTTTCAGGTCGACTCTTAAGTCTTGAATAATTTTTTGTAGAATTAAAGTATCTTTAGACATCTTGAAATTTCTAAATTGAGAAGTAAACAAATATTTTTGGTATGAAATTAATGGTAAATCTTCAAAGTTAATATCAGTACATCAATAGATGTCGCTGTTGTAAAATTGTTACTCAATAATCGTGATCCTCAATAGATGGCGTTAGAAGTAGTTTAATACCACACAATGAATCTGCAAATTTGATCATATTACAATTTTTCATTTCGTCTTCTATTTTTATAGTGTAAACCACCCGCATAAGAGCACCGAACACTTTTTATTGCAGAAAAAATCGAGTCCTATGTGTCACTTGCACTTGAAAGTTTTGAACAGTCACGTTGTAAATTTAAAGTTCTTTGTTTACACAAATTACGTTGTTTTACACTACACAATTATGCACTCCGTGGTCTATGCACCTAAATGCTAGAAACTAACACTTTGTTTTCATTTCACTGATGTTATTTCCTAATTTTATAATTTAAAATATACGCAGCACTCCGCATCCGATGTTTCTACTACCGCGCCACCTAGCGAACGAAGGAACGAAGAATTATATTATAATATAAGGTGGCAAACGAGCAAGCGGCCACTTGAATCCACCGTAATGGAAAGCGACCGCTGCCCATAAACTTCAGCAATTGCAGATGCGTTGCCTACCATTATTGACGGAGGAGACGCACATAAAGAGGACATTTCCTCTTCCTAAGCGTTCCCTCACTGTCAAATCCACTTTTCCTTCCCATCCTTTCGTCTTAAGAAAAGGGTGGAAAGGGAGAGAGACTAAAATTAGGCCTCCGGCACCACACTCATCAGACGAAACGCGGAATTGCTTCCACTTCACGCCTGTTTTCTGTGTGGTCGTGGTATTACACCGGGCGAGCCGGCCCATTCGTGCGAAGATGTTAAAGCGGGCATCACTGTTAAGATCTATAGCAGTCTCAAAATAATTAGACTTTTTTTACAAAGATATTTATCACTAAATGTTTTTTTTTTTATTATTTTAAATTAACCTTTTTATCAGTCATCACTCATTGTTATAGTCTGAACGTGTCTGAAGTGTTTACAAGTTTTACAAAAAAATATTCCTTAAACATTTATAGAGCATTTATGTGATTAAAACACAAATTTCAGTAAAGTAGAAAAGATTTTATTCGCATTAGCAAACAGAATATGAAATTATAAATTAATACCAACACATGTGTACTTAGGGCTTAATTGGATGTTCAGTATTTATGTATAATTATTTCTGTATTTAGATTTTTAGTATATGAAATAAACGTTTGTGGAATTGCTTGAATCTAGTGTTTTTTTTAATATAAAGCCGAGTTATAATTATAGTTATTTTACTGCGCTAATGCCTTTAACATTAAAAACATTGATCCACAGATCAAAATAAGCATTTTCATATTAGTTCAGTAAAATTGACATTTTAAGTTAAAAAGCCTTCACTTGAATTGATGCTTTATATATATTCTTTTTTAATCTTCGTTCCCTTACATGTTTTAGTTAAGTTAACCATTTTACCTTTGAGTGATATAAAATTCCAAAGTACATTTCATAAGACTAGAATGTTCCATATAAAGGAGCTGTTAACAAAATCGTGTCTTATCATCGCGAGGCAACACATCGCGCCTACCTTGTTACCTGCAAACACATTACGACTTATTACATTACGCTATAATCTAAGACGTTCATCTGTTATATTTCATTTTTTTATAAGAGAAGGCGGAAAAGACGACGAGAACACCGATTATTTTTGGATGGTAAATTTTGCGTTGGATATTTTACAATTTAAAAATTAAAAACCATATTGTAGATACTAGACCAAAGATTGCTTTATCATAATAATTTATGCTGCTGAGTCCTTCGGTCGCCGCCTTGAGACGACTGATCGGTATATGTGAGGAATATGCGATCACTCATGGCCTCATTTATAATGTGCACAAGAGCGAGTTAATGGTGTTCCGAGCTAGAGGTCGTAAGATGGAACATATTCCGCCTATAAAATTAAATGGCGTTGACCTACTTAAGGTGTCGTCCTTCAAGTATCTCGGACATGTGGTCACTGAGGACTTGAAGGACGACAAAGATATTGAAAGGGAGCGAAGGGCGATGGCCGTCCGTGCCAACATGCTGGCCCGCAGATTTGCGCGGTGTAGTACAGAGGTGAAAATCACACTCTTTAAGGCGTACTGCCAGACGTTATACACGTGCAATCTGTGGGTTAGTTATACGCAACGGGCTATCAGCGCCCTCCGCGTCCAATATAATAATAGCCTTAGGATGCTGCTGGGGCTCCCCCGACACTGCAGTGCGTCAGAGATGTTTGCGCAAATGCGGATTGACGGCTTTAACGCCATACTGCGCAAACGTACGGCTTCTCTTTTACGCAGGGTTCGGGAGAGTACCAACAGCATCCTAAGAGGGCTAAGTGACAAGCCCGACTGCCCGATCATGGGACACTGGCTGCGCGCACATATGCACGTAGCTGGTATCAGGTCGCCTAGATCGCTTTAATTTAGTTTCTTCTTTTCTTTCTGTGTGTGTAATATAATATAACGTGTAATTCTTCTGTCAATGTAAATATCATATGTGTAATATCCTGTTACATGAATTAAATAAATTATTATTATTATTATTATTATTATTATTATTATTATGTTTAGAAAATATTTAATAAATATTGCAGCGAAATATCTCGGAGTAACGCAAAAGAATGTTGCCAATTATCCGACTGTGAAACTGTCCGAGAGCCCCGAGCTTGTTTTCAATCAACCACTTTCAAACAAAAACTTTGTTCTACTGTATTCTGCTGTTTACTATTGTGGTTCATCTCTTTTATGTCGAGCTATAAAATATTTTTTAGATATCGCCTTTTTTAACACTATAAAAAAATAATACACGGTTATCTAATAGTATTTTGATTGGGTAAAAGTAGTTTCGAATAGGGTCAAAGCTTATTTCAAACCAGATTTGCATTGACTGTTCTATGTGACTTTTGCTATAAAAAATATTTTAAATAACGTTCAAAAACCTATTGTAGGACTTTGAAGTTTTTCTTTTGTGAGGTGCCACAAATTTTATACTATCACTATATCAAAAGCAAAAGGCTTATGTAAATTCAAGTCAAAGTTAATGCAGACGTTGTGATTCTTAGATCGATATGTAAAGAAGGTCCATAGTACACGCTGAGTGCCGACGGAAGTGCATTTTAGAGTAGAGAGAAACCAAGCGTCTCTTGGTTGCGACAGATTTTACGCCTTTTGTACACAAAGGATTATTTCAAATATGTACGATACTATTCAAATACTAGCTTTTGACTGCGACTTCTTTCGGGTGGAATTATAAATAAAACTTAGTAACTGTCTATGTGTTTTTCCAGACATATAGATCTACATTTGTGCCTTTACAATTTTCATAGATAGAGTAAGCCGTTCTCGAGATAAATAATAACAAACATCCATCCATCTAACCAAAAGTTTATGATAAAATTATTTAAAAAACGTTAAATATCAGCCAGAATGATATGAGCGTATGAATATTTCATGTGATTTTAATAGATATGTTGAAGTTGACATGAAACCTCTTTTACGAAAAAGAAGAAAAACATATACATTGACACTTGAAAAGTGACGTGAAAAAATTAATTAAGAAAATGTAATAATGTCATAAAGTTTGTCGTGAAGTATAAATTTAATAAACTGTGTTATATATCTCTGCTATGAATATTTAATTATATTAGGTTATGGGCCCAGCACGCTTCCACTGCGCTGAATGAAACTCCGACCTTTCGCTCTGGCCGTGAGAATCTGGTACATTGATAATGGTGCAACAAGCCACGTCACGAACAGAGCCGATATTTTTCAAACTTACGAACATTTCCAGGAGAACTACACTGTTACAACGGCCGCTGGTAATGAAGTCCGTGCCAAAGGCAAAGGTACAGTACAGCTCACAGGATATGTTAACGGGAAACAAATCGACATCAGCCTGCAAGACGTCTGGTACGTTCCGGCCATAAGCAAGAACCTCTTCTCCGTACTCGCACTTCACGACCGAGTCCCGAATAGCACCTTTTCCTCCATGACAACTGAATGCAACGTCATTGTCAACGGGAAAATATGCTTAATAGGGAAAAGACAGAAACAAGGTGGTTTATATCGACTGGAAGTAAAACCCGTACTGCCAGAATCACCACCCGAAGTCTTTGCAACTACAGCAACGATGCAACTATACCACGAGAGACTCGCTCACCAAAATAAAAGACACGTAAGAGCGACGATCCAACGTGAACTAGGTCTAAACCTGCCGATGGATAAAGAGACCTGTGAAGGCTGCATCTTTGGAAAGGCGCATCGACTTAAATTCGGTACAAGATCCCGAGCTACCGCGCCCGGAGAAATCGTACACACCGACGTTTGTGGACCTTTTCAACCTAGCTACTCAAACTATAAGTACTACGTTTTGTTTAAAGATGATTTTACTGGCTACCGTATGGTGTACTTCATACGCAAGAAGTCCGAGGTCAAAGACAAGTTAGTTTTGATGATCGCTCAAACTAAAACAGTTGGACACACCATAAAATGCCTCTTAAGTGACAACGGCGGTGAATTTGACAACGCGTCCATAAAAAGTGTTTTAGACACTCATGGAATAATACAACGACTCGTCACCCCGTATACACCGGAACAAAATGGAGTAAGCGAAAGGGAGAATCGAACCCTAGTTGAGACAGGTAGATCAATGATGTACGCTCATGAGCCATTACCGCAAATGCTATGGGCAGAGCTCATTAATACCGCTGCATACATATTGAACAGAACAGGTCCGACAAATTCAGATAAATCTCCGCATGAACTTTGGTATGGAAAGAAACCTATTATTAAACAACTCCGAATAATAGGCTCAACCGCATACGTCCATATCCCAAAGCAAAAGCGAAGAAAATTTGGAAAAAAGGCGATGAAAGGTCGACTTATCGGGTACGACGAAGATTGCTATCGTATCTGGGTCACAGACGGAAAACACTCGACGCTCGTCCGCTCTCGTGACGTAATCTTCGACGAGAAACCTCTTCCCATCTGTAAGAGTGAGATTCCTAAAACAGAAGTTGAGACAAGAGAATACCCGATTACCATAACGCCAAACACGAACTCAGAAAGAGAAGTTGCAATTCCAGAGCAAACACACGTACACGAGGGAGATACAACTACGGAAACGATCTCCAACAACCATGATCATGTTCTCGAGGGAGAAGAATCGGAACAAGTCCTCCACGAAGACCATGACCATCAAGACGTAACGACAGATCCAGAAGAATTTTATGACGCTGAACCACCACCAACCGGCTATAATCTTAGAGATCGCTCACTGATTCGACGTCCTGAGAAACTAAGAGATTACATCTGTATCACTGAAACTTTTCCAAATAATTTCGCAGACGCTATGAAAAGGGACGATCGCGAAGAATGGCAAAGGGCAATGGATAGCGAATTGAAATCCTTTGAAGACCTCAACGTTTGGACGCCGTGTGCACTGCCAAAAGGAAGAAAAGCACTTCCCTGCAAATGGGTTTTACGGATCAAACGAAATCCAGATGGCACGATCGACAAATACAAGGCTCGACTTGTCGTAAAAGGGTACAGACAAAAGAAAGGTGTGGACTATGATCAGACCTTCAGTCCTGTGGCGCGTTTAGCTACCGTACGAGCACTACTCAGCGTCAGTGCGCAGGAAAACTTACATCTTGTCCAATTCGATGTCTGCACAGCCTTTCTAAACGGAAAGCTAGAGGAAAAAATATACGTTCAAGCGCCAGAAGGCTGCAACCTCAGGGAAGGAACGTCTACGTCCACCGTTTTCAAGCTTAACCGAAGCTTGTACGGACTTAAACAAGCACCAAGGTGCTGGAACTCTTGCTTTCAAGAGATCCTTTTGGATATGAGCTTCAAACAGTCCGAAGCTGATTGCTGCTTATATTCAAAAGATATAAACGGAAAGAAACTATTGATCACGTTGTACGTCGATGACGGATTAGTAGCTGCTACTGATGAAGACACGGCTAACGCTTTCTTAGAAGATTTGCAGAAAAGACTGCGCATAACAGCGAAACCTGCGACATATTATCTTGGTCTTCAAATCCATCGAGAAAAGGATGGCTCGATCTTCATCAACCAAGAGGCATACGCGAAAAAAGTATTAGACCGCTTTCAAATGGGTGACTGCAATCCCGTTTCCACGCCGATTGAGAAAGAGACTCTTCAAGAAGGGAAAGAAGATACGAAAGATTCCTGTTTCCCATATAGAGAAGCTGTTGGGGCTCTGGCTTACTTAATGGTTGGTACTCGACCCGACATTGCTTATGCCATCGGAGTTGTCTCACGAAAATTGGATAAACCTACAAGGACAGATTGGCTCAAGGTAAAACGTATCTTGCGCTACATCAAAGGTACCATTACGCATGGGATCTCCTATAAAGCTGGTCTCAAACCTGGAATCCTAGAAGGATTTAGCGACGCCGACCATGGAGGTGATCCAGAAACTGGACGTTCTACGACGGGAGTGATCTGCCGCTACTCTGGAGGCTCAGTTTCGTGGATCAGCCAGCGACAAACATCGGTCGCTATCTCAACTACAGAAGCCGAAATTGTGGCAGCAAGTGAAGCTGGCAGAGAACTAATGTGGCTTGCTAGAATATACCAGGCGTTGACTACAACTGCGGACGTACCGGTTCTGCATGTGGACAATGAAGCTGCTGTTCGTCTAGCTCACAACCCAGAGTTCCACAAGAGAACGAAGCATATCCGGCTCAGACATTTCTACGTCAGAGAACTAGTGACTGAGGGTATCTGCAACGTTGTACGGATTGGGACAAAGGATCAAGTCGCAGACATCCTAACCAAAGCACTACCTCGTCTGTCATATGCAGGTCTACGCCAGGCGCTAGGATTGTGTACAATGTAAATGTTTAGGGAAAGTGTTGAAGTTGACATGAAACCTCTTTTACGAAAAAGAAGAAAAACATATACATTGACACTTGAAAAGTGACGTGAAAAAATTAATTAAAAAAATGTAATAATGTCATAAAGTCTGTCGTGAAGTATAAATTTAATAAACTGTGTTATATATCTCTGCTATGAATATTTAATTATATTAAGATAAACTAATAAATATTAAAACTGAGTGTAATTTTTTTTGTTTCCAAAAAAAGAGTATGTTCAAAACTATAAATCTAAAATATTTACAGCTGCATACGTTTGTCTCTGGTGCATATAACTTGTGATAACATCAATAAACTAATAAATCAATTTCATCTCTGATTCTCTATTATTTATTGGCAGTCGATAGCAGATAATAATTCCAAAACGTTGCTTTCAAATGATTTTAGTATTTGCCGTGTTTCAGTTTGTCAAAGGAACATTTACAAATCTAGACAAGAGAAATCTAGATTAATTACAATGTTTTCGCATTGAATAATGAATTAATGTTAAAAGCAACTACAATGGATGATTTATTTATTACTAGCTTTCGCCCGTGACTCCGTCCCCGTGGAATTAAAAAAAAAACAAAAGAGAGTTCCGTGGAATTAAAAAAAAAACAAAAGAGCCTACTTGTTTTTCCAGACTATCCAGTACATTTATACCAAATTTCATCGAAATCCGTTCAGCCGTTTAGGCTACAAACTCTAACAAACAAACATCCATCCATCCATCTAAACTTTCGCATTTATAATATTAGTAAGACTAGTATGATAGTACGATTTCTATTTAGGAAACAACTAAAGCAACGGTGATTAAATTAAAACAACGCTGAGTCACATAAATATCGTTTAAAATATTTCGATAAATCTTGTGGTAACATTAAAATCGTGGTGTTATTGAATAAAACCCTTTACTTTATTCCTTCCGACCCTTATAATCCGATCTTCAAGGGTCGTCATCCTTTCAGAGATGTAAATGTCAGATATTTTTAAACATTAATTAATCAAATGTTAAAGGAAATGAAATGAACTTAACATTTACTAGACATTTTCAATTACATTTAAAATAACGTATGCAAAATTATATCTTACTAAGAATTTTAAATGCTGAAGTTTAGATGGATGGATGTTTGTTAGATTTTTGCGCCTTCACGGAACGGATCTGAATAAAAAAAATTCATAGATGAAGAGCAAAGTCTGGAAGAACACAAAGGCTACTTATTTTCGTTTTTATTTCCACACGTGCAGTCGCGGGTGAAGGCTAGTTTATATTTCTTATAAGAAATAAGCACAAGTTTATGTTAGCCAATGTTTTCCTGGTACCTCTCTTGTGAGGGAAATAATTACGTCTAAGAGATAGTACAGTAAATTAATTAGTAAGCTATGTTTTGTTACGGAGGGTAAACAACGATGACGTAGTAGGGTAAACAACCCAGTTACCGCACCCGAGTAACACTTTGTGAAGCCGAACGGTGTGGACCTCGCAAATACTTGCGTAAGGCGGTCCATTGCAAAATTAATCCGTCTTACTTATATTTCCGAACTGCGTAACTTGAGTTTTACTCCTGTGAAACTTTGTTCAACCTAACAATAATAAATTGTAAAATAAATATGGAAACTTCAGCAACCCATCATTAAATATACTGTCCCACTAATGGCCGGTTTCCCAGCTATTTTGAACAGTTCGTTTGTGTTTTCAGTTCGATAACTTCATGAAATGCGTTTCCGAACGCAACTTTAGTTTTACTCAATTGAGACAGGACAACCTAACACTAAATATTTACTAGATTATGATGAAGTAAAAGGAAAACTCAGAAACCCAGCATTATAGGCGTCAACTCGCTTAGGAAAATTCTTTCTGTAGTTTGACGCAATTTTGTCAGTAAAATTACAAATATTTTATAATAAAACAATTAAATCTGAAACCTATTTAGTCATATCGGACCTTTATATTACACATACCCATAGGTAATTCTTGTAAAACATCTATGCCTTAAAAAATATTTTGCTACGACGTGCTACGAATTAGCTACGAGTTATAAAATGTTAAATTAAATAGCACACAACATTACATGGCTTCATCTGTAAATCTAGTCTGAAAAAAATGATGATAATGACGTTGAAAAGATTATATATTTCAACAATGACTTTTATAGAAGCATTATTTCACAAGAACAGCTAATTAACATGGAGGCGTGTTTCGAAGCGAGCTGCCTGCTAAGGCAGATAACGTCATTATTGTATGTGCATGTGAGGCTTCGACCCAGTTATTGTGCAACGAAGTTTGGAACGCTTCCTACAAGGATTAAGAATAGAAAAATATATTCACATAATTATTACACTTACTTGTAAACATTTATAATGCATTTTCGAAAGAGTAATTTTCTAACTGTAGATTCATGCCGTAAAATTTGTTTTAATATAAAAGAAATCTTAAACAATGTTTAAATTATCTTTAAGCCGACACATATGTCAACCCTTTTATACTGTGACTAACGAACGGCACGGATTTTTAATCAATCATAGACATAGGCCAATATATAAGTACTTATAGCGCAAGAAGTGTGATGAAACATAAACCACGTAGACATATGTAATTTCGATCAACGGCGGTTAATAAATAAAATATATGTTAAACAGGAGTTTTTAGGAATAACACGGGTTATGTATTTTTTTTTATATCATAAGGTGGCAAATGAGCAAGCGGCCACCTGAATCCGCTAAAATGGCGAAGCGACCGCTGCCCATAGCATTCGCAAAGCAGATGCGTTGCCTACCCTTAATCGAAGGAAGAGGAAACGCATATGAAGAGGATATATCCCCTTCCTATGCGTCTCCTCCACCGTCAAATCCACTTTCCTTCCCATCCTCCTCTTATAAGAAAATAGGTGGGAAGGAAAAGGGACTAAAGTTGGGCCTCCGGGACCACACTCATCGGACGAAACGCGGAAATGCTTCCACTTCACGGCTGTCTTCTGTATGGTCGTGGTATTCCACCGGGCGAGCCGACCCATTCGTGCGAAGATGTTAAAGCGGGCTCTACCACTGTGAAAATCTCTGTCTATTTTCATATAGAGTGAAAGACATATCAATATGTTTTAATGTTGCGACAGTGGAATTCCAGTGTTACTTATTCTATTGAATTAAGAAACTTTTTGAATGATAAATATCTTTTTCTCACAAATCTGAATCTAATTTATGTTCATACATTTTCAACATAAAACACAAAATTTCTTTGATGCTAATTTTCAAACGGGGCCAAGGAGATTCATTTTTTATTCATAAGTTTTCTGCTTCAAAGCTTACATTGCTGGAATCCAACTCGTTTGTTGTAATTTTCATCAAACTTATTCATATGAAAAGTTAAAAATTTCTTATCACGTTGTTGCTAAAGTTATTGTTTTCGTATGTAATTTCATACATACTCGTATTATAATATTATTTTACATATATTCGATTTAAAGCTTACTAGTCTCTGAGTCAACTTTACGTTATTTTGCTCAGGCAAAGAGCAACAATATAAGGGGAAAACATACATTTTTTATATAGAAATTGATTACTTTAATATAATATATATTTTGAATTAAACTTTATTTGTTCAAAAATAAACTAAAAGCAGCAAAAATAGATGCAATGCCAACATTTTTACAATTAAATTACAAGCGCAGGAAAATTAATGGACGTCCCTGTGAATTGATTGCGCCTAAAACAACACAATCAAGTGATTCCCGTGGAAATCGGATTGATTAATTAAAACCTACGGTTCTATGAATAATAAAACGTTAAAACAACAAACGTTTCAAATTAAAGTCGGCGATTTAGTTAATAGAATAAGCAAACTTTGAAAAGCAATTTAATGGCTTTTTGGATTTGATTTCGGATTTAATTTTAGTTGTAAGTTACCTTGACTCTTCGAGATTATTATTTTTAAAAGCTTTAAATTACGACATTAATAACTTAATTACAACTTTAATGAGTATTAAGAAAGTAGGGAATTCATATTTGATAGAAATGTATGGAGCAGTACATGGTGTACCTTCTATGAGGACAAAGGCAGGTTGATGATGATGATGATGATTTAACCACAACCATTTAAAAATTAAATTGAATACAATAAGTAGCTCTAAAAGTCATATTTTAAAACTAATCTTATAGTTTATCCATAGCTTGTGGCAGTGTATAAATAATTTTGTATTTTACATTAATTAGACTAGATCTTTTTATCAATTCCATTGCTGTCTCTAACTCGTATTAATTTATATATTTTTCAGTACTAATAACTCTAGGGAATCATAAACCTCGTGTTTACAGTCCGTGAAAAAGTTACAATAAAGTTTTCAGTTCACACATTTTTAATTTATTACGTATTTCGTCAGTATTTATTTGTTTATTTTGTTTTCGTATCAATTCTTTTGGGATACCCATTTCAAATACGCTTGTTATTGAAATATATTTTTTTCTTTATGATAAACCGACGATTCTAAGAGCAATTAAACTTTGAAGAACATTTGCTTCAACTTTCGCTGAAGGCTTAGATAATATTATTAATGTAAATGCCTATTACTTCAGACTAGTTGTAAAGTTAGTGTAGGTTTCAATTAAAATAAACTTGCTTTATTAAACGTTCAAGAGTTTTAAGTAAATGGGAATAGATTAATTTTATTTTAAAGATTTTATTTCTAAAATTAATAATATATTAGAATTTATACAATTATTTGCAATACTTCTATATTAATTAAAATAATTAAAAATTATAAAGGCTCTCATACTAAAACCTCAATGACCTTAATAAGGTTATCATAATGTTTTTATTGTTTTAAGAAATAAAAAATAAGTAAAACAATATGAATTAAAGATTCTCTTCTTAATATAGATTACCTTGTCTTCTATCTATAAGTAAAACCCGCTATGTACGCTCAGTTGCTAGTAAACTGTTCAGTTCAAACTTTTAGTTAGAACTAAGCGTCTAGCGGGTTTTATAGGATGTGGTGGTCAGTATATTTAGCTTTCATATTTTCGTGACCTGAATGCTTTAAGATCAGATTTCCACTTTGTTTTCTGTCACCTCCAACATCACATTCCTTTGTATGAACATATAAAGCAATTTGCACTAATGTTCCGCAAGGAAGTACGATAAGGAAAAATGGAGGAACGTGACAAAGGAAGCGGTATTTTTCTTGGCATGTGCTCTATGATAGTAACAAAGTAATTTAATTTGATATCATCAGTCTATTATATTTAATTAAATGTGTAATTTATTAATTAAGTAGTGTAATGTTATATTTGTTATCATAAAAGTGTCATTAAATTGAGATATAAAACATTTTAGTCGGCTGAATTTGTCGAACTCGTAATGTTTGGTTTAAATTATTTTTAAAATAAAATTATACAATTTAAAACAAAGGAGACACTAAAAAAATCTGAAAAAAAGTTTAGTCTTTATGTGTTAAATTAAGAAATATTTATAAATAAAACATAATTTAATGTACTTATTTGAATTTTAACAGAAATGTTGGCGTAATGGCACGAGATACGAATAAAAATTCCGAGCCGACTCAATTTACATTTTTCTCTTCAACCAAAGTACTTTATTCATTTGAGGGCATAAATGAAGCTTACATGTGTAAATGAACGTTATTAAAATCGAGTTATTTTACTGCTAGGAAATTTACGCGAACATTTTAGCATTTGAAAAATGTGAAAAATTTTCATGTTTTTACTTACTTCTGAAGGTTATTACGACATTTTACAAGAAAACGGAACGGAAATTGGAAATCTGTTCATACAGATAAATGTAACATAGCAAGCGATATATAACCGTTAACTGATAGAATCCAATACAAGGATTTTTAAATTCTATCGCCTTAAAGTTCTAAACAAGATAATTTTGAACAACAAAATCAATTAGTCGTATCTAATTCTGAATGTAAAAGTTTTTTATCTATACTTCTATATCTATACTAATATAATAAAGCGTAAACACACAATTCTTTGTTGCCTAAGATGTCAGCAATTACAGCATATTTTTAAATATTCTTTTTTTAATAAAAAGCCCTACACTAGCGTCACGCTTTAGGCTATATATTTTAACGCCATTAAACTTAGGGGGTAAATATTTTGGATAAAAACCCTAATGTGGAAAAGAGACCATAAGTTGCTGCCAACATCAAGGAAGCAAGGTTGCCATGGTTTGACATCATGACATGTTATTTTGACATTTGCAATTGATAATTTGATAAATGTAAAAAATAATGTGAAATTTTTATAATTTTATGTGGACGAAGTCGCATGGGAACAGCTAGTACAAGATAAAGTTTCACGTGAAGGTACAAATATTGATATCGATATTAATCCTAATTTTAAAGTATTATTTAATGTAAAAAATAGACCGTAATACTTCGATAATAAAAACATAGACAAATCTCCCTCTTTGAATAAAAACATTACTTTTATGTACATAATATTACCTCTGTAGCTTTGTGTTACGGAATTCTAAACAATATTCAAATGTACGTGAATTTGCAGCGCGCTGAACGTGAGTGCATTCCGGCGTTGCAAAAACTAATGAAGCGAGACTACACCTGTATAAACTCACAGCATCACACGACTCGGATTCTTTTACCTTTTATTTTTAATTTATAAACAACAATTTACAACTGGCCATGATTACTTTTTAATTTAAAAATGTATTAAAAAAAAACTTTTAACTTGATTGTCACCATTACAAAACTTAGAAATACTCTAAGGATTTTTTGGCGGACTCAGGTGGCCGCTTGCTCGATTACCACCTTATGATATAAAAAAGGAAGATTATGAATCGAACGACATGGTATTCGTTAAAATCGATTCAGAATCGACATAGATACAGACGCACATACATACATACGCCAATAACGTTTTTCTCTAGTCGGTCGTTCTTTTTTTTATTTTTTTTAAATAATACGGCAAAAAACATACTATCCTCTCACGATTTCTACATTCTTATTACACTACAGAAAAATATAAAACCTACGCTATCAATATGTCGATAGTAAGGCAACACAACACACTATTTCCCAGGAGTAAAGGAATAGTTCACTACGGAAGTATGTGGTCTCGAAAGGACTGTGCAAAACAACAGTCATTATATTAATAAGAGAATGTTTTTTGTTATTGCAAGTTTGTTTGCAAAAAATAGACAATGACAAGCCACAATACATTTTACACCTTGTTTTATGTTTTTTATTTAACGTATCAAATGATAATTGCTTTGTCATGCAAAATTTACGTTTCAAATATACTATAGTTTATGTAGGAGCCGTTGTTAAGTAAGTAGGTACATGATGAAGATGGACCCAGTACCAAGAACATTTGGATTATTTTCCACGGTTTGGTGTACGTTGTCTCCAAAATTGTTATAAAACATACATTCAAAAGTGTATATTATATGATAGTAGCAATTTTCCAACAATAAAAACTTGTTACGGGTTAAAGTTGTTCAACAGAATAAAGCATGTAGTAAGGCTCATAGAATCCTCTTAGGCTTACCTTGTCACACTAATGAAGCAATTAGTAGGACAATCACTGCTGTGAGCTCTCTCTTATATTACACAAACAACATTTAATTAGTAAAAGTTTCTTAATTTTATTTATTCTTTTAATCATATCTACAATTCGCTATTTATTCTTTAATTTGAAATGACTGGAAGGAAATAAGACATAAGACTTGAAACATACAGATGCTCAAATAGGAGAAATAGATAGAATAAAAAAAAAATTGGCTCCAATACATATCTAAATCAGTTGACATGAAATTTAACAAAATTGCTTAGATACCAGCGAAGTTTGTCGTAAAAATATTTATTTATTTCTGAATAAAACTTTGCTGGCATTATAACATTACAACGTATGCCATGTTCAATTGTTATTGAATGAAAATAAACCGTGTTTTCAGATAGTATTTAGATATCAACATTCTAAATTTCATTATCAATTCTAATTCTTCTCTACCATTACAAAAGCGCTGCGTCCGCTATAACGAGGGATAAAGCAAATTCTTTGCGGCGTGAACCCACGCTCACGTTTGGAAATGTAAGCTCTCCTCCACCGCTCAGGGATGCAGATTTTTCAACGGGATTTGAATACTAATTTCGTATGAACCGGAATTGTGTAAGCTAGCAGGAACATTTCTAGATTTGTTACATTACAATTTTGTTCGATTCAACAGAAAAATTGTCGATTCTAAGGTGTTACTATGTTTAGAAAAGAATAAATGAATTATTAAATACTAGCTTTCGCCCGCTACACCGTCCGCGTGGAATTAAAAAAAAGTTAGTAGCATATGTGTTCTTCCAGACTATCCTCTACATCTATACCAAATTTCATCGAAATACGTTCAGCCGTTTAGGCTACAAATGCTAACAAACAATTCATCCATCCATCTAAACTATCGCATTTATAACATTCGTAAGATTTTCCTTAAATATTTTAACCATAAAAAGTGAAATTAGT